>CM050508.1:156124101-157324101 GCA_027563665.1 Antrozous pallidus | reverse complement strand
TTGTAGTTTTGAAATGGTTGTGCGAGGCAGAAATTTTGGGTGTTTATCTATGCAGCCATCTTGGTTTTCTCCTATGCCCCCAGTCTTAGTACCTGCAAAAATCATATCACACCTGTAATAATACAATACATTTTCTGATATTTTTTGTACTTCCACTTGTTCTTTGAGTTCATCCTACATTTTATAGTTCTATTAGTCTTCCTGTAACTGCATATATAAATTCTTACATTTTCATTACATTTCACAATTTTCAAAATGTTTATACTTTCATTGTCTAATGTTCCTCATATAACAATGCTGAGATATTATATAGGTTAGTAAAAGTCTATAAAAGTTAGAGACAAATGGAGGATTAAATAATTAAACAGTGATGTAGTCAAATAAAGCCCATAATTTATTTTGAGGACACACTGGTGTGATGAAAACATCTTATATCTTTACTGGTGTGGTAATTTAACAAGTCTGTAGATATGTCAAAAGCCCATTTGGGCTTTTTTTAATCTTAACCTCAAACTGTTTGGATTGAAATCCGGTTTACTGGGACTTTACCAAAAATTAGAGAAACTTAAAACACTTTCAAAGTTATATATTTTCTATAGCATCAAATTTAAACTTAAATGTTCTTCACATCATGTCCCATATTAATTTTTTGGTCTAACTCTTACCCTTCTATCCATTTCTGCTCCTTATTTCTACCCTCATTACTCTCTTACAAATTTTCTGCTACAGCAAAGCTATTCTACTTGTCATTCTCTGAATTAAAAGGAGTTCCCTGTGCACTGGTAAAGTGGCAGAGTATTCCTGGAGGAACCACCTGCCCTCCTCTTCATAGACACCTAAATTGTTTATATGCTGCTTTCTCACTCCTATCATTCAAGATTTTTCAACTACCCTTTCCTTATTGGTTATAATATGTATTGCCTTTTGTTAATTGGGCATTTAGCTCTGTTATTCAGTCATACTTCTTGATTGTCTCCCATGTGTCAAGGATTCTGTAAACGAGTGTGCTCCTTCTCTTCCTGACAACCTAAATAGATTACAAATTATTCAGTCATGTAAATAATTATTTTCTTGGTATCCCAGTACACATTAAATAATGGGTATTCATGCAAAGAGCCTTGATAGGGGATTATAAAACCTATATTCTGGGCTTGGATTCACTACATGTGTATTATTAGTCAACCTTTAAAAATTTGAATTTCCACACATGTAAATTGTAAAAATATATTACTATAATATGCTATTCAGATCTGATAATAATCTAATAAGCATCGTTTATCTAAGGGCATTATAAATCATTATGGACTTTACAAGTTAAAGACATTTTCAAAAAATTCTTGGACATACTGTTGATGCTTTCTTTTTAAATAGTGAATAGTTTATCCCCTAGTTGGATGTGTGTTCATTTCTGCAATTTGTACTGTAATCCTATGTCGATCCTTTCCTCGAACTTTTACTGCTTTTTTAGATGTTCAACAGATTAATCTTACTTTGAAGATAATCCACGCATAAGTACACTGAGTCAGACATAATTTACCTCACACCAAAGCTGATATTCTTTCATGAACAATAATATAATTTATACAATAAATCTATCACTTCCTCTATCCCACCCCTTCCAGACCAATTGGTAGGGATGGCCTGTCTAAGAAATAATTTGAAGGCTAAAGCAAATTTTTAATGATTGAGCACTCTGTTTTAGAGAAGCAAAATGGAAAAATCTTCACCAAAGAAATTAAAATAAATTATTCTGGAATAGCTAGCTTTGATTAAAGATTCAGCAATACCACTATAAATATGTAATTAATAAAAATGCTGATGGAGTAGGTGGAATCATCTTATTATTCTTTCTAATCTACATTTGTTTATATAGATAGTAGAGTAAATCCAATATACTAGTTTACAAATTATGCTGAAAATAATTTTAATGTTTTAGAGTTAAATATCTTCTCATGTAGTTTAATAAGCAAAAAGTAAATATAGATTTTTGCCAATATGTATTCCTTCTCAGGATACCCCAGGAGCTTAGTAATTTGTTAACTACATTTCTGCTTTCAATCTATTTCTACTTTCTCTTTAAAAAAATCACATTTGAATTTGTTAAGTCTTCAGTTAGCCATACAGGTTCTTCAACAAATTCTTCATTCATTTGGACCAGATGCCTCAGTCAAACAAGTTATCTTTTATGGGAAGATTCAAGTGACTGAGATAAAATAATTTCACTGATGTGAGATGTTGATTAACTTAAACCATTGACCTGGCATTCCTGTGCATTGGCAAGAAAAATCAAGCAACACATCTATACATTTTAAAGGAAACATGCTCCTCAAGACAGTGTAGTAGGAAGAACTTCACTCTGGAACCACAGATCAGCTACAAGGCAATTCATTCTGTCCAATAAATCTCTGTGGCCTAGTAAGTCCTTTCCTTGACTGGGAATGTGCTGGAGTTACAAGGAATTCTTGTAGTTGAATGATATGTGATTAAAAAGGGGGGCAAAGGACAGTACTGAACCATTTAGGAAACCAGAATGTAAGTTCTGATGTGGCTGCTGACTAGTGGTGAGAACATTAGCCAGCCATTGTTCTCAGTTTTCTCATATCACACCTAAGAGTAAAAACATTTGCTTTTTCCACCTCCAGAAGTGCTTTGAGTCTCAGAAGTGATTATGTAAATGACAGCATGTTGAAAAGTTTAAAATATTATGCAGATATAGAAAACATAAATTTCTTCTTCTATCCCTTCACATGAACTAGTGAATGACATTTAGGACAAAGAATATGCAAGAGTAGCTAAGCTCCTGGTCCTTTAGATAAGACATTTATTTATTTTACAAAAAAAGAACTTTTAAATATTGTTATGACTATTTAAATTCAGTAAACATTTATTGAGCACCTGTATGCATGCTTAGAAATTATGATGGCTCTTACAAAGAACAGAGAATGCAAAGGTAATTAGGTGGACTTCCTGTATTCAAAGAAGCTTAAAAACTAGAACATTG
Organism: Antrozous pallidus; assembly: GCA_027563665.1. Lineage (NCBI taxonomy): Eukaryota > Metazoa > Chordata > Mammalia > Chiroptera > Vespertilionidae > Antrozous > Antrozous pallidus. The sequence continues at coordinate 157,321,100 of CM050508.1, read as the reverse complement.
CAAGTAAGTTATCTGAGACATTAGCACAAGCACAGAGGAGGAAAAATTTTGAACAGAATTTGAAATTTAAGAAGTGGAGAAAGAACAGAGGAAATAGCCATTCTGGAAATAATAAAAGCATAAGCATTAGAATAGAAATGTGAGGGTATAATGCACTGAAAAGATGAAGAGAAGAAATGCTGAGAGCTTGGATGCAATGGGGGAAATGAGGTGGGAAATTCAGTGCATCAGGATGAAATTAGAGGCTCCCAAATACTTTATTGTGTGCACTTGCTATCCTTCCACCAAAATACCAATATTTTGGTCCAGATGTTTGAATTCTAGAGTCCAGTTAGATCCTTTTGATCAAACTTTATGTTTGCACAGTTCTGGAAATGTCTCCACTTCCTAGAAAATGTGCAGGCAGTACATCCAAATTATATAATTTGTGACCAAATTGCCATTGAGCTCAATAAAAGGCTCCCTTCATTCTCTGTCATCAAATAAACAAATAAATGGGAACCAAAAATTACATGTAAATAGAACATTAAATAACTGAACTTGAAAACAATTTACAAAACCTCATTGCTTAAAAGCATTGAAGGATTTCTTGGAAATTTTCTGAGCAGGCAGTATGTCTATACACATATTATTTGAATTGATGTGCATGCTAAAATCATACAGTAAAGCTGAAATGTAAAAATTAAGATGCTCATTATCAATATCAAATAGTTTCTAAGAGTCTTCTCATCTTACATTTACATGGACAAGCTATTCCAGATCTTTCCTAATAAACCTAAGCAGTTCAAGTCTCTAAAATTAAAAATGGACAAATCCCATTACAGTTACAATAAGTGTCATTTTTACTAAAGAATTATGATTTGAATGGACCTCCATACATAAGTAATTTGGACTTATTCAAAAAAAGAGAACTACTCATTTTCACCAAAAATAATTACTTCTGTCATATTCTTGCAATATTAATTAGGACTGGCTATGCTGCAATAACAAACATCACCCAGCTTTACATGTACACATTGTCCTCACTCTGGGACAGGCTAACATAACAACTATTTGGAACATGACTAGTCATTATAGAAGACAGAGAGATATATGGAGAGTCTCTTGGCAATTAAATACTTGACCCTGAATTAAAACCACATTCATTATCAAAGTCAAGCTTAGAGTCATATCAGATACTTTATTAGGGTGGAACCATTTTATATTACAAAGGCTCAGATTTTTTTAAGTAGACTGATAAGAAATAATTTCTTCCCCAAACTGTACTTGTGAAACTAACTATAAGACTGTAATTATTCTTGTAAACTCTTTTTGCACCAGTGGTTTTACCCTAACAAACAAGTCATTTATCATATGAACTAATATTTACAGCTTTGGGACATGTTTTTATGTGTATTCATTTGTATACAAAAGTTACATTCCTTAAAACTTGCTAGAAATGAGACTTCTGAATAAAATCTTTTGAAAGGTCTTCAAAGTTTCAAAGCCAATGCTTCAACTGCCATTAACCTCAGTTCTAGGCTACAGAACCATCTTCTTAATAAGTCTCAAAATGCCAGGCTTTTCTAAAAATACCAAGTATATAATCTAAAACTTGAATTTTTCTTTATAGAGTAAATGTAGAGAATGAAGAGATTTGATATAAATTCAAATCTTATCAGAACACAAGGAGCATAGTTATAGAACAGATAGGAATAGAAAAACAATAGTAAAATCAAAAATTTCATAGTGGCAAACTGAGTTGAGGTCAATTAGAGTGTGATTGATATGGAGTAAAAGGTAAATTTAATCTTAAAATATTTTTCTTAGTGGCCTTCAATGCCCTCAAAATTTCATTATTCAAAACTTACTTAGTATCTTTTTTTTATATCAGACCCTCCAGATATAGAAAAACATCAGCTTTTAAGAATAAACTGTAATGCAAAAAAATATAGCTTCAAGACTATATCCCCTGAAGTGGGATGAGTAGCAGACAAGTTAATAAACATGTTCAGAGAGTATCAGATGTCATGAGGTGGAAGAATGCTCTATCTTCAGTGAGACTAGAGATGAAATGGTTATAGAAAGGAATACAAAGACATTCTTAAAAGATGAATAGATATTCATACTTTGAAAAATATATAAGGGAAATAGGATTAACTATTACTTTCTCTGATATATAAAATGAATTATGTACACTTGGCTTGTACAATTAAAATAAAATTTAATAAATATTTCTGTTCTTGGATATTTCACTGCCCCACATTTTAAGTCCAATTACTTTGTTGTGTTTTTTTTAAAAAGAAACAAATAAGTTTGAACATATTGATTCATAATTTAAACTATTTGGAGTATTTTGGAAGAAGTTGTAAAAGTGATATCAAAGTACAAATCATATTATTTAGTGCCTGATCCTTTACTCATTGCTGAAATATTCTCCTAGACCCTACCCTGTGGAGAACTAGGGTAGAACCATTCATTGCACTGACAAAGCAGACCAAAACCAGAGTTTAGATCTGGGTTAATTGCTCCTATAGGAGATGGCCAGATAGGAAGAATCATAGTAGGGAGTCTGAAATAAAGGGAACACAGATCATGGAGAGAAAACCAGATCAAAACCAGAATCAGTCAATAAGTTCAAAAGACAGGCTTAGGGTCAAAAACACAATACTAAGACAATAATAAGTCACCAGTTTGAATGAGACAGAAGAGAGATTAAAAGGAACATACAGTGTATTCCTGACTGTCTTGAGTGAAATTGAAACGTCATAAAAATTGTGCTTATTATTAGCTTGTTTTGAACTGGTTTAAGGTTAAAATTTTTAATTGGACAACTTTCTATAACATTTATTGAACAAGAAAGAGCTCTTCTTGTTTCAACAAAAATATGTCTGGTATATAAAGCAAACAAAAATAGAATTTTATTATTTTAAATTTTTCTTGTTGACACTATTACAGATATTCCCCATGTCCCCCTCCCCACTTTACCCACCTCCACCAAGTCCCCCCACCTCACCCTTGGCCATCACCACACTGGTGTCTGTGTCCATAGGCTATGCATAGATGTTCTTTGGCTAATCTCTTCACCATCTTTCATCCAGTCTCCCCAATTCCCTCCCCTCTGACCTCTGTCAGTCTGTTGCATACCTTTTGACCGGACATTATAGGCAATGAATGAAACTGTCTCAAGACAACCTTACAATGACTGGTCCAGTCTACCTAATAAAAGAGTAACATGCTAATTGACTGTACCTTCACAATGCCCACCAGCCAATTAGGAGTGTATATGCAAATTAACCCAACAAAGACAGTGGGTTACTTTGCATATGCAGGTGCTGTGTGGCTGGGGGCATCCCACACCACCCGAGCTGCTCCAGGCCTCTGGGCAGTGTGGGAGGCAGAAAGGTGGCTCTGGCCAGAGCGAAGGCAGTGGTGGCAGCCAGAGGAAGGAAGGCCCATTCTTGCATGAGTCTTTGTGCATCGGGCTTCTAGTATCAAATAAAGCTCACAATTGTCTACAGGAGTCTAAGTATTCCTTGATGAGAAAGTGTATCAATGAAAGGAAATCAGGGTATCTTCCTAGATCCAATAGAACCTCTGAGTCATAGGCTATGATATTGCTCTAAAGAGCAAGCAATCATTATAAAGTCAATTGCATTACAGTTGTATCCCTTATTATTACATTTCCCATTGCCTAAGGCTTTATTCTAGAAGCATTCATTTTGAAAATTCAATAATATTATTAGTTCAATCCACTTCTTTTACATGACTGTAGTGCACACTTGGCCCTGTACCTGTACTTTATCAGCAGCTGGCCCTCAGGACAAGAAATTTTGTAGCACAGTACAATAAATAGTGGCCAGAGGAAACCAGGATCTTTAGGGCACATAAACTTCATAAATGTTGAATTTGTGCTTTTAGACAATGTTTTGCAATGCTAGTTTAATTCTCAACATAGCATATAAAGAGAACAATTCTCACTAACTTCACAGTAAATGTATTAGGGATACAGAGAGACTAAGAAAGTAAGCCATTTCCCTACTATAAGAGAATAACAGCACCAAAATCAGAGGAGCTATTGTTAGAGTTGAAAGCTTGGGCAATTACCAACAGTCCTTGTTTTCACTCAAGGTCAATATTTTTTCCATTTGTAGAACCCCTTCTTATTAAATTCTTTCAAAAATCGTCTTAAGTAAAATAATGTATATCTAGGGCAAGACTCTTTTATTTTAAACTCGTAGTGCCTACCCACAGGGAAGACAGTAATCAATTGGCTCAGTTGCTTCCATTGTCCTCACTACTGCTCTTTTGAGTGGCTTCAAAGTTAGCTCTCCAAAGGCATAGATGATTCAATAACTGCAGAACAGCAGGGAGCAGAGCACTTTCCCAGGAGATATTTCTTAAAAGGTTTTGTGGTCATCTTTCTTATGATCTGAGACTTCTAAAAACTTAGAAGTTAAAGAAGTGCTTTAGCTATTAAGAATTTTGATAACTGATAGACTAAAGAAACTTATATTTTAATTATATTTTATTGATTTTTTACAGAGAGGAAGGGAGGGAGAGAGTTAGAAACATCGATGAGAGAGAAACATCGATCAGCTGCCTCCTGCACACCCCCTACTGGGGATGTATCCGCAACCAAGATACATGCCTTTGACCAGAATCGAACCTGGGACCTTGAGGTCACAGGCCGGTGTGCTATCCACTGAGCCAAACCAATTAGGGCTAAAGAAACTTATTTAACCCAGAATTTTCCAAGGCATTGAGAATGAAATTATTTATTTTGAAACATATCCTGAGGAGCATGTTACACATTTGGGAAAATGCATCATGGAAGACTGAGAGTGCCTAGTGAAGAGCACATAGGTGGTGCTTCCTCTTGAAGACACTGAGTGATCATCAGTGAGTTACCTTTTAGAACTAATATCTTGAATATGACTCCCTCTGCCACCACTCCACTAGGCCTGCTTGCTCATCATGTCTCAGAAACCAGCAAAATCTCAGTTGCCTGGATGTGGTTGATGACCGGAATGGTGAGCTGAGGTGTTTTCCTGGGGTGGTGTCTCTGGACACCAAGGAAAGAGTTCCACGGACCAGAAGATTTAAGTAAAGGTGTGGAAAATGTATTACAAGCAGATTCAGATTCCCCTCATGGGGAGGAGGGTGCCCAATAATGGGTTGCCCCCTCAAGCCTTGTAGTCCATATATATTTGCTACAAGTCTGCTTCTATATCTATCCACATCATCACTTGATTGATTCCCTCAATTATTTTTGCCCAGCAACAAACCTGAACTTTCTCTGTTTCTATGTATTCTTTCTCTGTCATTTCGCAGAGCTTTCTTCGTTTCTATGTGTTTCTACACCTTGTGACTGCAGGCCCGCCCCTATTATCCCAAGCCTCCTGCTTTGAGTCCAGAAACATTTTATAATTTCTGCTTGGTTGATTCCTGTGGTTAGGCCAGCTCGAACTGCTTATGTTCCACGTGCCTTTCTGTCTACTGGACTCCTGCACTATCTGTCTGCATTCAAGTTAACTTCTCATGGTTTCAAATGAAGCTAAACAGTTTCAATAGCATGTCATAGAGCCTGAGAGATGTAGAATGTGCATGGATTTCCAGTACTCCTTTTGAAAACAGAAATGTATGATTTGCTCCTTAGGAAAGTAAAAGAGACTACCAAGATGAGTGATAAACTTATGTATATAGCCCACAGCTGGGGATCAACTAGCATATTGGAAGAGAGCATAAATTAGGGAAAGAAAAAAGGAGAAGGGGGAAAAAGAAATGAAATGAGGAGATTTTTTTAAGTTGAAAAGAAAGAAAAACACCATTCAAAAGAAGCCCCTGAGAAACTTTTATCAGATTAACTTACAAGGGCAGATGTTTGGGCAATTTGAGAGAGAAAAAGAGACAGAGAGAGCTAGAGAGTGAGGAAGAGGTGTTATTTCTTGTGATTGAGAGAGTTATGGGACCTTTCACCCCCTGGGAGAGCTCGATCCAAAGTGCATTAGCACTGTCGAGGGCTTGGAAACACTATTGTGGCTGAAGAAAGCACCCCACCCTGTATTGATAACATAGATAACAGACTAAATCCAGTAAGGAGATTAATTTGCAGGAGGAATCAGACTAATCAGGATAGTTTGAAGAAGGCTGTTAATCACATTTATAACACATTCAGTACAGATTTTTGTGGGTTGCTCCTGGATAGAGTTACATGTCCCATATACAAATGAGTAACACCCATCATTGTGCAGTCATGCTAAATTTCTTAGAACCAAATAGAATCCTGCCCACTCCCCTAGCTTATGTTCTGTTCTCTAAGGTAATCAGAAAAATAAAAATATATTTTGGAGCACAAAATCTGAGAAACAATTTCTAAAGTGACTTACATTGCATTCCCTTCATTTAGAGTCCTGGGCCTTAACTTTAGGCACTTAGGGCTGATTCCAAGAGAGTTCCCCAGACACAAGGCCAGTAGGAATTAGATTTCTGAATTTTCACTCTGACAACAACTATAAAAATGTCTTTTTTTATAACCATACATTTTATTATTGCCATAATTTCTCTCAATTCCTGATCTATTACATCAGCAATTTCTATTAGCTTTATCTTTAAACTATATTGTTGTCCAACTAGCTCCTACCATCTCCGCTGCTATAATTCTAGTCCAAGTCACTATCATCAGTCTCCTAGACATCCTCAATAACTTTCAATTATTTCTCTTTTTCCCTGTCTGCTCACCACTCTTATCCGCACAGTCCATTTGTTGGCTCCCAAACACTGAATGCAAGAAGAGTGACAAAAAAGGCAGACCACTCCAAATTGCTAGGTGAAAGGCTTAATAAGCAAGGGAATCAAGCTTGTCTGGGGCAGCCAAAAGTCCAGCAGGTCTCTGTATCCACCAATCATAATTTTTAAGTTTAAAAAAATATACTTTATTGATTTTTTACAGAGCGGAAGGGAGAGGAATAGAAAGTCAGAAACATCAATGAGAAACATCAATCAGCTGCCTCTTGCATGCCCCCTACTGGGGATGTGCCCACAGCAAAGGTACGTGCCCTTGCCGGAATCGAACCTGGGACCCTTCAGTCCCCAGTCTGATGCTCTATCCACTGAGCCAAACTGGTCTTGGCCATAACTTTTAAGTTTACATAGAGGCTTTAACTGGATTCAATAGCGTATATCAACCAGATGGTTTCCACACATTGCTCTCTCAAGACTGCATCCTTGAAATGGCTCTGGCTGTGGGAATGGTAGACAGAGCATACATTTTAAGGGGTGGGAGTAGGTAAGGAACCAGGGATGCAGCTCTCTAATCAACCTGAAGTCATGTCCTCTTGCTGACCTCCTTTAGCACCTTTCTCCACAAAACAAAACAAATGGAGTTTTTATATCAAGTCCTATCTCTTCACTTTCTTTCCATAGCTTCTTATTGCAATTAAACAAAAACTCATTTTCACAGCCTATAATATCCTAGTTTCTGTGTATTTCTTTGAAGTAAACTCTTATATTGTCCCCCTTTTACTACATTCTCATCACAGTGATCTTCACTTTGCCCTGGAGTACACCAGGTCACCAAGTTATTTCTTCTCCAAGGTATTTACTCTTGTTAATCTTTCTGCCTAGATTGCTTTGGTGTGCAAGTGTCTTTAAGACTGACTTCTCATCTTTCAGGTTCAAGTTCAGAACTCATTTCCTCAGGTCTTCCATGGTCATTATCATACCCATCCCTATCCATCACTCTTATTTATCTTGCTTACTAGTACATGTCTATTGGCAGACTATTCATTGGCATGTAAGTTCTGTGAGTGCAGGAACTGTGTCATCTTATTTAATGATCTATTTTCAGTGACTACAACAGTGAATGACACAAAACGGGCACTTTAAAAATGTTTCTCATATAGACGAATAAATTTTTGTAAGTATCAGTTGGACTGAAGCTCATTGTGGTCAAATCTTACAACTATAGAAATCCCAAACTAGCCATGACCTTTTAATAGCACTGTTGCTTCAGTCTTTCTCCTTATCCCTACTTTATATGTGATTTACAGGGGTCTCATTTATATTGAAGACTTCATGGAAGCCTATATGCAAATAATGTGGTGGTAGGAATCAAGGTGATGGGGTTGTTTCTGGGAACAAAGGAATAGTTACTGAAGGCAGTCACAAAAAGGAGGTCTCAAGGATACTTTGAGTTATATATGGATTTATAGTCTCTATAACACCTACTCTATTGTACTGGATTCAATGCCATCCTCTACTCTGCAGGTAGCATAATTTATCACAACCCCAACTAATCCCCTCTCCCTATACATTAATATACATTGCATTACTTCTATTGTCATTATGTGCCAGACACAGCGCTAGGAGCATCATGTAGAAGTTCGATTTAATATACACAACCCAAGATAAATACTAGAGTTGTCCATATTTTACAGATGCGAAACTAAGACCCTGAGACTTAAGTAATCTGCCTAAGGTCATGTAATTTAGGACTTTTTGACTCTAGAATCTGAACTCTTAAATGCTATGCTAATTCCAATAACAACAATAAGTAAAAGAACTTGATGCAAAAAAAATAAAATAAAAAATAAGGTTTTATTTGGTTGAGTTTTTTCTTTATGTCCACCAGTGAACTATGTGGTGGAGATAAAAAGATAAAGGTTATGGTTCTTACCTTAAATGATTCATGGTTAAAATAAAAGAGTTGGACTTATACAAAAAAAAAGTGTTTTATAGTGAGGCACATCTCATGATAGTGGTGAGATGGCTATAACCCCGATGATAATAATTCAGATTTAAAAGTTGTTTCTTTGGCATAAATAATGCCTGTGCTAAGCTTTCAAAGTGAATCTGTATTAAAGCTTGAACCAGTTTCACAGTGGTTAAGAGCTAAGCCATAGGGAATAAGACAGATCTGTGTTATTACAAATACCAGACACTTAACATTTAATGACAATTTGCTCAAATCCCTATTGAACATCTTGAAGAAGACTATATGCTCATCAAGATATTTTTCACCTTCTGGGAGCTTTACCTGATAAGCTCCCAGCTTAGAATCCCCGTTGCCCTTAATTTTCTGCATTCTTTTATGAGTCTATTTCCTTATCTGAGCTCTGATACCTGCCCAAACCTAGGATTCTGCCTTTCCCCTACCCTTCTCTTCCACTTATCCACACAAAATAAAACGTAGATATAAATCTTCAGACTTTTAACTGAAGTTTTGTGTATCCTGGAGAAGAGGTTGCATGACCACACCAAGAACAAACACCTTTCAGTCATACATGGTTGATTCTCATCCTCTGCAGTAGTTATTACAAATTAAGCACTGAATTAGCAAATATTGAATCATTGCTACTGGGGAGAACAGGGTTAGGGTCTTGGGAGTCTCTGGTTGCATTTGTATCAACCATTTAATACTTACCTTTGTTTTATGTGTGTTTCTGTTTAAAGGAACTTTATTTAATATATATTTATTCATTAACACTCAACACACATCCATTATCAGTATACTTTCTGCCCGAATGAAGCCATCTAGCTCATGTCTTTTCCCTGTGAGGCATATCACAGCCTTTTTCTACTTAGGGACAACAGAAGGCATCTAGGACTATACCTGGGGCCCACTTAAGATAACAAAATTACCAACAAAAATGCAAAGAATATGTCACTAAATACTCGCAAAAACCTCGGAAGCATCTGTTCACAGTATGAGAGCTGAGACAAGGTGGCCTTGGTCATTGACCTCAGCTGGAAAGAAGCTTGTCCAATGGTTTTAATTTTTTGCTATTCTGGCATTTCTGGGAATGGCTGCAAAATTGCCAGGAGGATAGATATTGGGATTATAAATAAGTTTTAGCAAGAAGCACACTTGCAAATACAGAATCTACAAATAATGAATATCGTTGTATTAGGCATTCCCATACTAAAATCTCCATCAGCTTTCTCCCCACCCCTTGACGATAATTGCCTGAGCCTCTTACTACTGTCTTGCTGGTTTATTTTAAATTTTCCATCTTATTTTCTCATCTGTTTCTCCAAAATTATACCTCATGTTCTAAATTATTGTCATCCTGCTATGAGAAGCATGTCCAAAGCCATCCTTCAAGTTATACATCTAACAAATGATTACATAGTACCGGCAATGACTCTGAGATTATATATTAATTATACATATATATATATATATATATATATATATATATATATGTATATATATATATATATATATATTGTATTAGTGTCCTAGGGCTTACAAAACAAAATATCACAAGCTGGTGACTTAGAACAACATAAATTGATTGCCTCACGGATCTGGATGCTAAGAAGTCCACAAACAAGGTGTTGGCAGGGCCATGGTCCCTCCAAAACTTGTAGGGGAGAATCTTTCTTTGCATCTTTCTAGCTTCTGGTGGTTTGAATGCAATCCTTGTCATTCTTTGGTTTGCAGCTTTTGCATGTCAATTGCTGCCTCTGTCATCAAATGGCATTCTCCCTGCATGTGATTGTGTCAGCATCTCTGATCACTTTTCTTTGAAGTTTTCACCTGAGTTAAAGAAAGCTGGTGAGACTGGTAAATGTCGTAAGCTGGGGAATATTCTATCAAATTTCTGAGCTACTAGTATATAGGCAGTCAGTAAGCATTATACATTGCTCATAAGCAAGTATGCATTTAGGAATAGTTTACAGTGACAGCTAACTTTCTGCCCCATTGTCCCTTAATAATTGTTTCCCTCTTTGATGGTGCCCTCATCTAAGGCTGGTAGGAATGTATTTGTTCAAGTCTCTCTTGAACACATAATCTGTCCCCTTAATTAAAAACCCCACTTCTCTCCAAAGGGATTAACTTTGGCAGCCACATTTGCAATACCTGGCATTCCCTGACCATATTTGATTGGACAAGGTGGGCACGAAGCTAGACCATTAATATGATCTCTCCCAGAAGTTGGTTTTTATGAGAGATAGATGCTAGTTATGCTAGTTAGTGAATTAAAAACAGCTAAATTTGGCAGCTGAAGGTAAATGATCTTCCACTATATGCCCAGAGAAGCAGAAAAAACAAAATCAGGTGGACTTGAAAGGAAATGCCAAAATGAGAAACCAAGAATCCACAAAAAGAAAGATCAGGACAATGGCAACAGTGGAGCCTGCTAATTCTTGTTTCAATCCCACTGAAGTCTCAAGGGCCCTTTCTGCCATTGCATTCCACAGGACACACCTGTGTCCAGATAGAAGGCATTCCCTCCTTCTTTTTTATACTAATTTGATTTATTTCTGCTCTGGCAACTAAGTAGCCTTCATTAAAATGAAACTCAGACCTTTGCACCATTAGTTAGTCTTCTGTACAAGACAGTTGAGTTACTAACATAAGGCTGGCAGGGATTTCTTTAATCTCCTATAAAAGTTATCTGACCAGTAATTACGACACATAAATGACTGAACTGCAATATTTTAATGATATGATAAAATATGAGATATTCTTGACCATAAATAATCAAACTAATGTAGGTACTTTGTCTCCTACCCATTTTTAATGACATATACATTCATAAATGTAGGGCAAACCCTTCATTTTAGTGCCCTGCAAGTAAAATTGATCCCTATGTCCCTGCTGCTTTGTTCTTTCCTGCAGCTGGCCAATCTACCAAATTGTTTTTACCTCCTGCCAGAGGATAGCACACCTTAAACATCTTAACAAAGAACTGGTTCTCATCCCAACTTGTCATTTCACACTGACATGGTGCTTAAGGAGTTTCAGTTGTCACCATGCTTTGTTAAAACGCAAACCTTATGTTCTATTTCTCATTGCCTTTTTTATGACATTTTCAAGGCTTCCTAAAATTTTCTGTCAGATACTTGCCCTGGAGCGTTTTTATCTTCATAACACTCTGGAGCTTCCATTTAAACGCTATGATCCTGCTCCACAATAGAGATGTTCATCCATCCATCCATCCATTTATTCATACTCCACGCTTTATGAAGTATTCCCTAAAGGTAATGTCACTGTGAGGCACTTGTCTTGCTTTCAAGAATCTTACAACTTTGCAGGAAAGTCTGGTTATATACAAAAATTAATCTAGTTAAGCTTGAAAATACAAGTAGGGCATTCAGAAAGTATTACTTCTAGATAAATAGATTAGAAAATATTTTTTGAAAGAGTATAATTGGAAACATGAGAAATTTTTTTAAAAAGTAAAGTTAATAATGAGATAAAGCTAAAAACTAAAAATGGCATGTAGAATATTTATTTTTTTGGCATTTAAAAATTGAAATAACAAATATTTTATTTCAAACCCAGCTAAAATACACTTCTTCTATTTTTTTTACCAACTGATTCAGTTATTTTAGTAATCCTGTGCTTATGTTATTTTCACCTTCACTTAGAGACTTCTCTAATATAATAAAAAGGCAAGGCAGCCCCTTTGAGCTCAACATATACCTCATCTATTTGCCAGGGTTTATAGACCCTGTTACTGGGTATTCTGGTTCCTTGAAAGTTTAGCAGACTAAACAACTGCCTGTCCTGCATATATCCTGGTTATAAACAAAACCCAGGAAATAGAACCCCATTATGAATCACAATATATTCAGGGAGAAAAAAGGAACTCAAGGTAGAAAGATATGTCTTGCATTGAAGAAAAACTATTTATAACCTATATACTTGAGGAAAAAATTATTTAAACTCAAGTAAGAATTCAACTACCCTATCAATTCATATGTATGTTATTTCAAAGTAATAAAAATATCCCACTTGATATTTTGTAAGCCTGAATTGAATACTAGAAGGAAATCCAAGAAGGAAGATGGCTGAATCCCCAAGTTTAAACTATGTGAAATAAAACATCTTTACTTTGCAAAACCTGTAACGTTTGAGGGGCCAAACAAAAGCAAAGTCTGCTTTGGTTTTTATGTAAGCTCATGCAGTAGACAGTCCAGCATTAAGCTATTCAATTCTCTATCTAAGAAAAAGAAAAATGGGAAACTGATATTTAGTCTACATTTTTCTTTTCTTCTGCCATCCTGTTTGAAGGAGAAACATCATGCATTATGGATGTATGGTTTTGTTAGCTGAGACTTTTCCCTTATCAACACTCAATCTCCATCTTTTCCATCCCAGACAGAAATATAAAAGAGCTCTCCTCACAATGTGAACTTCCAGTGAATATACTGAAGGAAATCCTCAAACTTGTTGTGCAGATATAAAAGAGAATAGATTTGATCATTTAAGAGGAGCAAGGATTTCACTTTCTGGAACTCAGAGAGGCCGGGTCACTCTGACCTTGGCAGATCGGTTCACAAACCTCCAGAGGCACTGAAACACGAACAGCTTTATTTCAGCAAGACTGGGGCTGTGATCCAGACCTGCAGTGTGGGGTTTGGCTATTGTTAACAACAGATAAAGGACAAGAGGGGATTGACGTCCAGCCCACAGGCCAGCTACCATGACATACTTCTGGAATAAGTAACATGTTTTTCTAATTCACACAAAGGCCACGGGCCTGAAGGACTTTGCCTGCTCTAATGGAGTGATTTTCCCAGTTCCCACAGAGTCATTGTATGGGCTTATATTAATCTAGAACCAAATACTCAAATAAAGTTATATACTTTCTCTTATTAAGTAATAAATTATAATAAATACGAAGTATATTAGAAATAATAAAATGTTTTAAATATTTACCATGCTCCCGGCACTCTGTTAGTTGTTTTCAAGCAATCTCATTAAACCTTTCCATAAACTTTATAAGGTAGATGCTATTACAAATAACACTCTAAACATCTTTCACTTACAGCCCCCCCTAGATCAATCAACGTGCTCCACTCCTTCAATAAAACACACTAAGCAAGTTTCATCACACACTGAACACTTGTAGCCACTAGGCTACTCTTTAATACTAGAGAGAACTGAAAAGTCTTCATTTCTCCATACAGAGTTCAAGTTTTATGCTACCAAAAAGCAGCTGAAGTGAGCCTTTTGTCAGTTGTATTGTTTTGAAATTATATTATTTCAATAACTTATAAACCAAAAAGACAGAAGCTCTTAAAGAAAGTTGTTTTCTGTAAACATTAAGTAGAATATTTTCAGAACCAAATAAAGATGGGTCAATAAAAAGAATAACTATTGGATTATTTATTTGTTCAGACACTATAAAATACTAGGAAATAAAAAGAGAGAAATGATACACAAATTGCTTCACAAGTGTCTAGGTTCTCACTCATTTTAAAGACTCTAAGACTAAAAATTATAGAAGCTATGTAATGGAAATGGTTTTTGCAGGAATGCATGGAAGTACGATTGGCAGCCTATATTAAAAGTGATGGTTTTATTTTTCATCTATTGGCAAGTGAGTTATAATCAAATACTTAAGATTCGTATGCAACACTTTTTTTGTTAATCTTCAACTGAGGACATATTTCCATTGATTTATTTTATTTTATTTTAGGAAGAGCAGAAGACAGAGGGAAGATAGAAAGAAACATCAGTGTGAGAGAAACACATCGGTTGGTTGTCTCCTGCACAAGCCCGGCCAGGGCCTGGGCCAGGGAGGAGCTTGCGATTGAGATATGTGCCCGTGACTGGATTCAAACCCAGGACCCTTTGGTCCACAGGCTGATGCTTATCAACTGAACCAAACCGACTAGGGCACAACACTTTTTAAATTGATCACTAACGTTTCAACAATGCTTATGCTGTAGTTCTGACATTACAGATAAAAATGGGTGAGCTGAGAGGTAAGTAGCAAAAAGAATAATCACAGCCAAGAGACATAGGGCCAGGCTTGGGACCTTAGTCCCCACTTTCACTCAGCCTATATACAGCCCTAACATACATGGTAAGGTGTTGATGATTTGACCATTGCTCAGATCTGCAGACTCATCTAATTGCCAGCACCCCTATAATATTCTAAACTGTAGCCCCTCCCTATCAAGGGGTGTTTTTTCCTCTCTCTCTCCCAAGCCCAGCGTGGAGAGAGACTGGGTTCAGTTTCTGAGTGGAGGAGCTGAGGATGAAGAAAAATGGAATATAGAAGATAAGAGACAAAAGCAGGATTAAAAAGCTGGGGCTAGGTGGGCATCTGTTCTCCCTCTCATGGAGAAACAGCATGCACACTGAGCCCATGAAGCTGTGTTTATTTATATTGCACAATACAAAGGGGTTTCTCCAACATTAGGATCAAAGGAGTTTCAGTGAGCCCAAGCCCTATTCATTCACCCATTCCCAGGGCAAGCCTGCATTTACATATCAAAGCCCTCTTCCCTACACCTGAGGCAAAGTAAGCCAAGCTGATAACATTGGTGAATATGTTTTTCAAGACCTGGTTTTTCCAAGCCCCTTGAATTCAGGCAGCACAAAGATTTAGAGAATGCTCAAGGTGTCTTGCCTGGGGCCACCCCCCACACCTCCCTTCAGTTTGCCAACTGTTCTAAGTACTATTAGACTTCTAAGATTTAAAATTAAACCATCTGTCAAAAATATTCTTCCATTTTTATATTACCAGACAACCATTTATTCAACAGCCTGAAAATTTCAAAATGGGTGTCATTTCTTCTGGAATGATGTCTATAATTTCTTCTTTCCTAGGATTAGAAGCCCTTTGACATAGCATCTTTATTTAAGTCTTTTGCATTTTTTATCACATTAGTTATTGCCTATTACTTATCCTCCTGATAGGTACCCCCCCAACTGGTGGGCGGAGTTATGATGTAATTGATGAGACATTGAGCCACCAATCAATCACATACCAGAGTGCCCTGTGTCCCACTCCTTCCCATTCCGCCTTGGGCCCAACCCCTGCCTGTTCCGGCCTTAAAATGCATCTCGGTGCGCCACGTGGCACCTTTTCTCCCAGACTGTTCTTCCAGGCAGTCTGGGAGGAGGTCCGGCTGGGTCCCCTCTTTTCCCCTTCCTCTGGCCCCAGTCACAGGGCGCGGCTTCCCCGGCTCCATCCCCCCCGAGCCTGTGAACCCGCCCAGAGACCCCCAATAAAGCCTGATTAATTCGCTCACTTTTCGGACTCCCTGCCTGCAGTTTCTCTCATGGTGGCGTCTCTCACGGCGGCATAGAACCTTACACCTCCCACCCCATTAAAGTACATGTTAAATAACAAACAAAAAAACAAAAAAAAACTTAAGAACTCTGTGCAGCTCATTATTGTATAGTGGCTGGCACCTAATTCATGATCAATAGGTATTTGTGGAAGGAAATCATAAAGGAAGGCACTCTGAGAAGATTTGAATAAGTCTTTTCAAAAGATGAGAAAACACAGATTACGAACTTTAAGAATGCACAGCTGAAAGCAAAACATAGTGCTATATATCTATGACCTCATCTTAATGACTTTATGTCTTTCAAAATCAATTGATATTTATTCACCTTTTAAAAATCATTTTCTCTATTCCATGATTAATACATTTAAAATAAAAAATCATGCAAGACATAAGCTAAGATACTCAGGGCACAGCTTTTATATTCTAAGTGTTTCACTACATGAGTTACTTTATTTCAGACTCAACCAATTAAAAATGTATAATTATTCAGTCATGAACTAGGGTGAAATTTACTTTGTGAATTTCAAGGATAAAAAAATCAAATTTTCATAATCGAAGAAGAGTGCAAAAAAATGAATGCAGAAGAAATATTAATCTTTTTTAAAAGAATTGCTCAAGCTTATTAGAAGCATTTTTCTAAATAAAAGTAACCAAAAGTATAATTGTAACTCATTGTCTTCTGCTCTTTAAAGCAAGTTTCTTAGCAAATTTTTATGCAATTATTTTTTAACCTTGAGTTGTAGCCAAAAAATAAGCATAATTTTAAAGATTATAAATTTTATATTTTAATCAATTCAAACTACTCTTCTATCGATTTCAAGCTATTCTCAATCTTTTTTCTACAATACACATAAAGGATAATTATTTATCTAGTCATTCATTTATTTATTCTTCCAAGTCCTTTTCTAAACCCTGAGAATCTAGCAAAGGACAATCAGATATGTTCCATATTCATATGAAGCTTATATATTCCTCTGGAGGTACAGAAAATATACAGGAAAAATAAAGATTGGCAAGTTCTTTATAATGAAAATAAAAGGGCATGATGGGACAGAGTTATTTCAAATTGAGTGATCAAATAACTTTTTTTTTTTTTTCAGGAGGAGGTATTTAAACCAAGACTCAGTGATAATGAGGAGATAGCTATTTCAAAATCTAGGAAAAACATTTCAAGCAAATAAAATAGCTGGATCAAGGTCCTGGTAGCATAGAAGAGGGGAGCATAAAGTCAGAGAGATTAGCAGGGACTATAGAACTATGTAAGCTAACAATATAAATTTTATTTTAAGGGTAATTGTATGTCATTGGATATGTTTAAGGAGATGACAGATAGAATGTGATTCCAAGTTCCTACAATACTATATAGAGTCTGATTTAGCAGAGACACAATTGGAAGGAGGAAAATGTAATAGAGATCAGTTAAGAGCCATCTCAGTAGTCAACATTAGACTAAATGGTAGTATTGGGGGTAGAAAACATTGGACAATTTTAAAACATTTTTGATGAAGAGTCTATAGACTGTAGAGATGTTCATCAGAAGTGAGATAGAGAAAGGAACAAAAATTGAGTCCTGTGTATTTAGATTGAGTCACTAAACAGTATTGACATTCACTCATGTGGGTAAGACTGGGAAATAAATAAATTGGGATGAAAAATCAAGTTCTCTGTCTAGAACACTTAATAATTGAGATACTTATGAATCTAAATGGAGAAAACACAGAGAGTTGGCCAATGAGCGTGGGGTTCAGAAAAAAAGATTGTGGGAAAAATAATAGACTGAGGATTCACCAGAAAAGAGATTGAATATAAAGTCATTAAACTAGATTAAATTACCTAACAAAGAAGTAGAGACTTTAAAAAAAAAAAAAGGAAAAGAGACAAAGAAAGGTTCCTACAAATGAGATGTATAGCTCATCAATTTTTTTTTTTTTTACAATTGTTTAAAGGCAGTGAAAAGAGAAGTAGAAGTAATTCATTAGGATAAATGAAATCCAACAACACTTAGTATCATAGAAGCCAGAAAAAGGAAATGTTTCAAGAAGGAAGGAGACATCTACTATGTCAAATATTGTTTATATCTAGTAAAATGAAGTCAGAAAAGTGAGTCACCTTTGGCTAAATATTGGTCATTAGGGAACAATATGATGAACAGTTTTAGTAGAGTTGTAGACATGGAAGTCTGATTTACATGGGTTAAGGGAAGAATGAAAGAAGAGGAAATACAGAGTATATAAATGGATAACTCAAGAAATTTTGCTATAAAAATGAGCAACAAAAATGAGGATATAATTGAAGTGGGACATGAGTTCAAAGGGGGTTTGTTTAAGATGTAGATATTCAGGCATGTTTAAATGCCCCGGGTAATGCTCCAGGTAAAGAGAATATTGACAATAAAGAAGAAAGGGACTAATTTAAAGATTAAAATTCTTGAAAAGCTAACGGCTATCAGAGCACATGTGGCAGGGATAGCCAGTAACATTTCATCCATTTTAACCAATGGTAAAGAAAGAGTATGAAGTAGATAGATAAGTTGGTAAGACTGGTACTGAGAATAAGAGTTATCTCCTGATTGTTTCTATTCTTTTTGTCATGACCAAGAATGTAGGGAGGGTAATGTATGTTTTACAAAGAGTTAAAAGAAAAAAAGTGGTAAAAATGGTATCCTAGATAGATAAAAAAGGAATGAATTTGGGTGCCAAGAAATATTGTGAGTCTATTTGATTTTTGTAAACATGAATTTAATGTGAAATGTTTAAAACCAATGCCATAGAAGTAATAAAAAAGGATCATAAGAGACTGCTAGTATTAAGAATAACTGTATTTCAGAAAATTTGAAAACCTAGTTAGAAATATACAACTTACCAAGATTGTATCATGAAGAAACAGAAAGCCTGGACAAAATAATAAAAAACAAGGAGTTGAATCAATAATCAACCTTCCCCCACAACCCCCCAAAAAACAGGATCAGTTGACATCACAGGTAAATTCTGCCATACATTTAAAGAACAGTACCAATATTTTCAAACTCTCTCAAAAACCAGAAGGAGAGGGAATACTTCCAAACTCAGCTTATGAGGCCAGCATTACTCTGATACCAAAGCTAGACAAAGACACCACATAAAAAGAAAACTATAGGCCAATAAACCTGATTAACATAGATCCAAAAAAATCAACACTAGCAAACCAAATTCAACAGCATGTTAACAGGATCACCTATCATGACCAACTGGGATTTATCACAGTTAGAAGGAAGGAAGGTTCAACATAACATAATTCAATCAGTGTTCTATACCACATTAACAGAATGAAGGATAAAAAATTACATGCTCATTGCAATAGATGCAGGAGAATTATTTCAAAAAAAAATAAACACTCTTTCATGATGTAAACTTTTAAAACATTAGGTATAGAAATAACATACCTTAATGCAATCAGGTCATATATGAAAAGCTCACAGCTAACATTACACTCAATGGTGAAAAAGTGAAAGTGTTTCCTCTAATGTCTGGAAATAATCATGCCCACTCTTGCCATTCCTATTTACCATAATATTGAAAGTCCAACCCAGAGCAATTAGGCAAGAAAAGGGAAAAATAATTTAAATAGGAAGAAGTAACATTATATTTTCAGAGAATAATACCTTTAAGTTGAAAACATTACACTCCACCAAAACTGTTAGAACTAAAAAATTTGGTAAAATTGCAGTGACTTCTTCTATGTACTACTAAAGACACAGGGAATAAAGGCAAAAATAGACAATTGAGATTATGTCAAACTAAAATGCTCCAAAATGTAAAAGGAACGACTACAAAAATAGTAAAAACAACAACAACACCAAATAACTCAATTAAATAATAAGCAAAGGAGCTAAATAGAAATTTCCCCAAAGAAGGAATACAGTCAACATATATATAAAAAGGTGTTCAATATTACTAATTATCAGAGAAATGCAGATCAAAACCACAATGATATATAACTTCACACATGTTAGGATGGCTTTTATTAAAAAGAAATAAGATAAATGTTGCTAAGAGAATAGAGAAAGTGAAACTTTAAGCACTATTGGTGGCTGTAAATTGGTACAGCCATTATAGAAAATAGTATGGAGGTCCTCAAAAAAGATAAAGTAGAACTACTCTATAATCCAGTAATTCCATGGAATTGAAATCAGTATCCACAAGAAATATCTGCACCCCCACAGTCATTGCATTACTCACAATAGTCAAAGCATAAGAGCAACATAAATGTCCAAATACAAAAGAAGTGATAAAGAAAATGTGATTATATATACATATACATATATATAAATATATTCATACTAGGGGCTCAGTGCACAAAATTTGTGCATTGGGGGTGGGTGGTCCCTCAATCCAACCTGCCCCTTCTCACATACTGGGAGCCCTCAGGGGATATCCAACTGATGGCTCACCCCCAGCCTGCCCAAAGCCTAAAGGCTCTGGTGAGGCTTTAGGCCTTGGGCACCCAGCCATTGCCCAGAACAGCCCCGCCTTCCTATGACCACCCGGGTCGGGGGGCTGGGCACTCACCACCACTTCTGCTCACAGCTCCTGGGGGCCAAGCGCTCCCTGCTGCTACCACCACCATGGGACCCATGCCACTTTGCCATGCCCCTGCTTCTGATTGGCTGGTAGCATAGCCAATCAGGAGTAAAGGTACAGATAAATTTGCATGTTTCTCTTTTATTATATAGGATATATATATATATATATATATATATATATATATATATATATAAAATTTTAGAGGCCCAGTGCATGAAATTCGTGCACAGGGGTGTGTGTTCTTCAAACCCATTGAGGGATATCCGGATGCCCATTTAGGCCCAATCTTACTGGGATTGCCTAAACGGGCAGCCAGACATACCTCTCACAATTCAGGAATGCTGGGTCCCAACTGCTCACCTGAATGCCTTCTTGATTGCCCCTAACCGCTTCTGCCTGACAACCTGATCACCCCCTAACAACTCCCATGCCAGCCTGATTGATACCTAACTGTTCCTCTGCCAGCCTATTTGCCCCTAACTGCCTTCCACTTCAGGACTGGTCCCCCCCAAAACTGCTCTCCCCTGTAGACCCAGTACCCCCAACTTCCTTCCTCTGCTGACCAGGTCACCCTTAACTGCCCTGCCCTGCAGGCTTGTCACCCACAATTGCCCTCCTTTGCAGGCGTGGTCCCTCCCAACTGCCTTCCCCTGCTAGCCATCTTGTGTCCACATAGGGGCAGGATATTTAACCACATGGGGGCAGCCATCTTGTGTATTGGAGTAATGATCAATCTGCATATTACTCTTTTATTAGATTGGATAGAGGCCTGGTGCATGGGTGGGTGTCCCCAATCAGGGTGGGGGTTCCCTTGGGGCATGGGGCCACCTGGGTGAGGGGCCTCTGGTGGTTTTCAGGCTGGCTATGCCCCCTGGCAAACCAAGCAGAAGCCCTGGTATCTGGTATTTATCTTCTATAATTGTAATTTTGTAGTCTGGAACAGAGCCACACCTCCAGCTTGCTCAGTGGTGGCAACCATCTCTGTTGGGAATTTATTTATCTTTTATAATTGAAACTTTGTAGCTTTAAACAAAGGCCAAGGCAGGCCAGGGCTATGGAAAGCTTGGCTTCCTCCATCACCGGGGGCAACCCTAGCCTCCTTCTCTCTCCAGCTCCATGGCTGCTGCCATTTTTGTTGGAATTTATTTATCTTCTATAATTAAAACTTTGTAGCATTGAGGGAGGCTTGGGCTGGCCAGAGTGTGCAGAGTTTGGCTTCCTCCATCACTGGGGAAACACAAGCCTCATTCCTGCTCTCTCTGTGGCTGCAGCCATCTTGGTTGGGATTAATTTGCATACTTGCTCCTGATTGGCTGGTGGGCATGGCTTGTGGTGTAGCAGAGGTCTGGTCAATTTACATATTACTCTTTTATTAGATAGTACACACACACACACACACACACACACACACACACACACAGACACACACACACACAATAGAAGCCTAGTACACAAAATTTGTGCATAGGCAGGGGTCCCCTCAGCAAAGCCTGCACCCTCTCTAATCCAGAACCCCTCAGGGGATGTCTCACTGCTGGGTCTGGAACCACTGGCTCCTAACTGCTCACCTGCCTGCCTGCTTGCCTGATTGCACCTAACTGCTCCCCCTCCCCCGTCAGCCTGATCACCCCCAACTTCCCTTCCTGCCAGCCTGGTTGCCCCCAATTGCCCCATTACTGGCCTGGTCACTCGCAAATGCCCCCCCCGGCCTGATCGCCCCCATCACCCCACCAGCCTGGTTGCCCCACACAGCCAGCTATTCAGTCATTTGGTTGTCCTTCACTCACTTCCCCTGCTGTCCTGGTCATCCGACGCAGCCTGTTGTTTGGTCATCCATCTGGTCATTTAGGTCATGATGGTTCCTGGCTTTTTATATATTATAACTAGAGGCCAGGTGCACAAAATTCATCATGGGGAGCAGGGGATGTCCCTTAGCCCAGCCTGCACCCTCTCCAATCTGGGACCCCTTGAGGGATGTACAACTGACTGTTTAGGCCCTATCCCGGTAGGATCAGGGCCTAAACGGGCAGTCAGACATCCTTCTCACAATCCAGGACCGCTGGCTCCAAACTGCTCCCCTGCCTGCCTCCCTGATTGCCCCTAACCACTTCTGCCTGCCAGCCTGATCACCTGCTAACCACTACCCTGCCAGCATAATTGATGTCTAACTGCTCCCCTGCCAGCTTACTTGTCCCCAACTTTCCTCCTCTGCTGGCCTGGTCACCCCTAACTGCCCTCCCTTGCAGGCCTACTCCCTACCAACTGCCCTCCCCTGCTGGCCTGATCACCCACAAGTGCCCTCCCATGCAGGGCCTGGAACCTCCCAACAGCCTTCCCCTGCTGGCCATCTTGTGGTGGCCAACTTGTGTCCACATGGGGCCAGGATCTTTCACCAAATGAGGCCAGCCCACTTGTGTGTTGGAGTGATGGTCAATCTGCAAAGTAATCTTTTATAAGACAGGATAGAGGCCTAGTGCATGGGTGGGAGACAGCTGGTTTGCCCCAAAGAGTGTCCCAGATCAGGTTGGGGGGTCCCTTGGGGTGAGGGGCAGCCTGGGTGAGGAGCTTATGGAGGTTTGCAGGCTGGTGATACCCCCCAATGACCCAAGCAGAGGCTCTGGGATCTGGGTTTAACTTATGTCTACAATTGAAACTTTGTAGCCTGGAGCAGAGCCAAGCCTTCTGCTTGCTCTGTGGCGGCAGCCATTTCAGTTTGAAACTTTGTAGCATAGAGTGGAGACCTAGGCCGGCAACGGCAAGTGGAAAGCTTGGCTTCATCCGTTGCTAGGGAAACCAAACTCTCTGTTTTCTCCAGCTCATTAGCTGCCATCATTTCTGTATCTTTTGTAGCATTGAGTGGAGGCCTAGGCCAGTAACGGCAGGTAGAAAGCTTGGCTTCCTCGGTTGCCAGGGAAACCCAAGTCTTCCTTCTGCTCTCAGTAGTGGCAGCCATCTTGGTTGGGGTTTATTTGCATAATCTGCTGCTGATTGGATGGTGGGCATGACTGTGGGCATGACTTGTGGGTCTAGCAAAGGTATGGCCAAATTTGTATATTACTCTTTTATTAGATAGGATACTGATATACTGATTAATATAAGCTATACTAATAAAAGGGTAATATGCCAATGAGGCTAAGAGACCTTCTGAAGACCTTCCTGACATCCTCCCAGACAAAGCCATGTGGTGGGGCCAAGCTAGGGGCAGTTAGGGGCAATCAGGCTGGCAGGGGTAGGGGGGCAGTTAGGAGCAAGCTGGCTGGAAAGGGGTGGCATTTGGGGCAAGCTGGATGGCCGGGGGCAATTGGGGGTGAGCTAGTTGGCAGGAGTGCAGGTGGTGGCTAGCAGGCTGGTAGGCAAAGTGATTAGGGACAGTCAGGCAGGTCAGTGGTTAGGAGCCAACAGTCCTGGATTGCAAAAGGAATGTCCAACTACCAGGTTTTCTTTTGGAGATTCCCCAAAGGGATCCCAGATTGGAGAGGGCTACTGCCCCCCCACCCCCGTGCATAAATTTCATGCACCAGGCCACTAGTATGTGTGTGTGTGTGTATGTGTGTGTGTGTGTGTGTATATATATATATATATATATATATATATATATGCCATTGTCTGTGGGGAGAGTGTTGCAAGACCACTGAACACATAAATCACAAGTGTTCACACTTATGAAAACACATATACACAAAGCCACAGTAAGAGAAACAGCTATTGACATGACAGAGTCACAATTTGCTTTCAGGGATAAACAGTAGGGCCTCCCTGCTGGGAGCCAGTGCATGAATTTCATGCACCAGGCCACTAGTATAATATAATATAATATAATATAATATAATATAATATAATATAATATAAATAATATAATGAAATATTATTAGGACATAAATAAGAGGAAATCCTGCCAAAAATGACAATATGGATGAAACTGGGAGCATTATGCTAAGTGAAATAAGCCAGAACAGAAGGACAAATACTACATAATACCACTTATATGGTTAACCTACAATAGCCAAAGTCATAGAAACAGATTACAGAATGGTTGCTAATGGCAGAAGTGGAGAGGAGGAAACAGGAGGTATTTCCCAAGGTGTGCAAAGTTTTACTTATGTAAGGTAACTCCTAGAGGCCCACTATTTAGCATTGTGCCTAGAATTAAAAATACTGTATTGCATAATTTAAAATATGCTAAGAGGGTAGATCAGGTGTCAAATGTTCCTATCACAAAATCGGCAGTCACAGCAGCAAAAGCAAAAGGATGCGGGTAAATTTTTGGAACAGATGGATAGGATTATGGTGTACATTGGTGATGCCTTTCACAGATGTATGCTTATCTCCAAACAAGTTGCATGTATGAATTATGTACAATGTTTTGTAATTTAAAAAAATTAGTTAAAAACAAAGTGAAATGCTTGTCATTTCTTTTTTTAAAAAAAATTTATATTAGCATCAAGCAGATAGATGATTTAATCAGTGCTGTTTTTCTTTTTCTTTTTTTTCTTTTTTGCTGGCCAAGTAGGAGCATTAAAGATGTTTGTAAAAGAGTAAGTATCATTTTTGGAGGGTCAATAAAAGATATAAAAATGTTCCATTAACAAGGGAGTCTATAGAGCTTTAATTTCCAGACATTTGAATTCTACAGACTATTTTTTTTATATTGGAGACTTACACAAGGGTCTGTCTTTACTCTTTCCAAGTAATGGCACTTAAAAAATAAACGAAAAACTCCATTTATTATCATCATCATTTCATACTCGAAAATAAAAACCAAAGTGGATGAAGGACACAACCTTGAATAAAATACAGCTCTACAAATTAAATTAAATTAGTTTTCTGGAAAACTCATAATGTAGTTCTTATTTTCTTGGTTTATCATTGCTGGATAAAAGTTTGTTCATGGATCAGCGCAGTGGAACTGACCAGTATTTGACAATCACTGGTGCACAGCACAAACACAGAGTAAAGGACACCTGGTCCTGAATGCCAGTTCTGACAAGGATCATCCTAGGAACTCTGCATAAATTTTGTGAACCTCTACAAAGTACAATAATAATCCTATCTCACAGAGTTTCTATGAACATCAAATTTGAACACATATGTAAAGTGCTCTGTATAAATGCCTGGATTGTATTAAGCGCTCTTTTATGATGTTACTATTATTTTCCTCTTCCATTTTGCAAAAATGTTATTAAAAATATTTTCTTCCAGGTCTTTAAAGGAAACAGGTTAAAAAAAATCATTAAGATATTTTTCAATTCTAATGAAGCAGGGCATGTTTTGTAATATTAAGATAAAAATAATTAAATAATATAATATGAAGTTATTTTATATGATAAGACCTCAATTTAATATTCAGTTAAATTATTATGTGATCCCAAATTTGATTGTGTCTCTACCTTATCAATATTTTCATTTTGTGACTATTTTTGAAAACTAAAGAGCATACAGCGTCTTTAATTGTGAGTTAATTATAAATCTTGGCCAGTTCCAAGAATTCCAAAGATAATCATTAGAGAATCTAGGAATTGATCTTTGAGATATCAATTAGAAGTTAGTTAGTTGGTCCTCAGATGTATTTTGACATTCTCTTAAGTAAAAGTCTATCATAAAGTCTTCATAAGTTCAAATCAAACAAATACATACAATAAAAAATTAAATATTAATTTGTTCTTTTAATTATGGATATCAGGACTTTCTATATTACCTTGAAATTGCAGCCGAAGCTTCAAACATCCTTCAAAATTCACCAAATACATGCCCTAAGAATATGATGGAAAGGGGTACTTTCACAGGCAATAGAGTAGATCTTCTGTGAGAAACCACTCTCAGAAACTGAGGTTGTCTGCACATGTGGATTTTCTTACACCAAATAGTATGTCTTTGCCAACACCAAACAATTCTATAATTCTCCAACATCAACTGGGTGTTTTGGGGAAAACAGTACAAAGCTCCCATGTCCACTCTGAACACACTATCTTTCCTAGCATGATGATGTGTACAATAAGCTGGAAAGCTGAAGGAGTGAGCAGGGCAGGGAGAGATTAACCAAAGTTTTTACATGCATATATGCATTACCTATGGACACAGACAATGTGGTGGTGAAGGCCTGGGAACAGGATAGAGAGGATAATGGGGGAGAGGGGATGTCTAATACTATCAATAAAGATTTTTTAAAAAATAATAGAGGTTTCACTATGTGGCCATGGTTAATTAAATAATTGTCAATTGATGACTGCACTTAATCTCCAGCCCCTTTCTGATCCTCAGAAGTGGGGAGGTTGAATAAACTCTCTAATCATATGGTTGGTTTTTCTGGGGACCAGACCCCAGCCTGAATTTACCTATGGGTCCACCAAGAGTCACCTCATTAGCATAGGAGTCATGGCAAGAGTTTCAAGACCTTTGTTTCAGGGACTGAAGACAAAGACCAAATAGTTATCTTTAACTGTCCTCACTGCAAAGAAGGTAACCTGGCATTTTATCCCTCTCGGATATTTGTTAGACAGTAGCCTTCTCACTCTCCTCAGGCCAATTCCAGAAAGAGGCAACTTCTGACAAACCATAGGATACACGGAGCTTTTGTTCTTTTAACAGTTACCAGAGACTTCCTTAAGAAAAGGGAGCATGAGAATTAATATAGCTCATTTGAGGGTACTGAGCAGAGTTTATTCTTTAACAAACCAGCTATTTATTTATCATATATATATATATATATATATATATATATATATATATATATATATATATATATATATATATATATTTGAAAGCCACTAAGCCAAATGCTGCTCTATTTGTACTGCACACAACTACAAACAGAACAAAATACTTGTTCTGTTTATGGAGTGTGCACTGTGATGGCAGAAACAGACACAAAATAGTAAGCATGTGTCTATGAGTTGCTTCTTTTTCCTTGCTTGTTTATGTGTTTCTTTCAGTTTTCTGTCCCATGTATAAGTGAAATGACATGGTTCTTATCTTTTCTGTCGAATGTATTTTGCTTACCATGATATTCTCAAGATCCATCTATGTTGTTGTAAAACAGACAACAGTATAGTGGCTAGCAGAGGGAAGGAAGGTGGAGGCTGGCAAAGGGTAAAGGGGGTCCAATGTATGGTGATGAAAGAAGATCTCACTTCGGGTGGTGAGCACACAATTGCAATATACAGATGATATATCCTAGCATTTTACTCTCAAACCTATGTAATTTTAATAACTAATGCATCTTAATAAGTAAAATTAAATAAATTAAATTTTAGAAAAGAAAATAAATAAATAAACATTAACAAAGTAAAAAATAAGCACATAGATGTAATGGCTTCAAAGATAAGTGTTAGAAAAAAAAGGCAGCTTAATTGGAGTAGTAGAGATTTGAGAGAAAAGTGGAAGCAAGCCATATGAAAATCCAGTGGACTTCTTTTGCTATTTCTCAAAATAACTATAGAAGAAAGCTATGTTATCCTAATGATAGTCTAAAGTATAAAAGAGAGTTTGGATATTCTATAGCTTGTCTTATTTACATTTTGCCAACATCCTTTCTTTCTGTAGAAATTTTGACAATTTTTTTTAAAAACCTCATACAATTATCTGACTTTTATGAAAATACACTATTGCATTAGAAGATGGTATTTTCTAAACTGTTATTGCCTTCTCATCAAAAAGTGGAATTAAGTGATCCCTAATGAGATTTGAAGGATGTAATGCTTCTTCTAGTTCTTTATTTTTTTCTCCTTCTAGTTCTTTAAATGTGAAAGTCTGAGTTATACGGATCAACAAACAATGTTGTAAGCTGCCCTTCCTGGCAGGCAGAAGTATATATTCCATTAAAAATTTAGGTTATTCAGGGACTCTGTGCAATCACTCTCGCCTTTAAAACCCACAAAAAGTTTGCTTGTCGTTCTGTTAAGACATTTCTCTTACTTGAATTATACTCAATTTTGGATTTGAATTTTGAATGCTATTGCACTGTCTGCTATTTTAGAATAGGAGTTGTGTTTTAATCATTGTTTTTACTCTTTATCCAGCAAGGGCCTATACATAGCAGGTATAAATAAATGTTTGCTTTATTTAACTTTAAATGGATCATACATTTGAGGAGAACCAAGATGGTGGCATAGGTAAAACACCTATCTTACCGCCATACACAGCAATTTTAAAACTACAACTTTACGAAAGAACAAACACCATCCAGAATCACCAGAAAGCTGGCTAAGTGAAAATTCCACAAATAAAAGTGAAGATAAGACACTGTAACTCGGAGGAGCGGCAGCGGACAGCGTTGAAGATACTCGCGGAGTCAGAGATTTGGAGGAGCTGTGCGTGCCAGCAGATAGGGCAGGCGGCTGAAAACTGGCCAGTTTTCTTGAATGGGAGAGACAAAGATGTCCCACTGGACTGATTCTCCAGCTCTGGGCGAAGTCCAGGGAACCCACTATCATACGGGTTAAAAACTGAACAGTGGGAGGGCATGCCGAAGCTCGGGCGCTGCAGGGGTCTCCCGGCTTGTGGAGAAGGCGAGCTTGTGTAGAGTGCGCATGAGCTTGGGAACAGCGCAGCTGCCTGGCCAAGAAGAGAGCGCTTGTGACTTGCTCTTTCACCCGGGAAACTGTCAAACTGCATTGTTTTGCGACCCTGGGTAAGACATTGGGAGTGCAGACTCATTTGGGAGAGCCTGAATTCTCTGGAAGCCAGTGGAACTTGGCAGCAGCTCTCCCTCAGAGACCTTGGGGCTGCATAGGGCGCAGCTGACACTTTCTGCTTGGCCCAGAGACCCTGCCCATCCAACCTGAGCACAGCTGAACTTCATACACAATTGGTCTGGAGGTCAACTCCTCCAAGTGCTAACAACGATTATCCTGAGCTTAACTTCAGCAAGACTGTGCAACCCATATCCACCTCAGATAACTGGGGAAGCTGAGCCACTGTCCCTTGGAGGACGTCTACCACACAAAGCTAATTGACCAACTCAGGGAAGCAGCCACCATGCAGAGACATGGAAAGAAATCAGATGTGAAAGAAATGGAAGGAAAAAATGACTGGACATGGAATTCAAAACCACGGTTATAGGGCTTTTCAAGAGGCTCCTAGAAAAGGTTGAGACCTATAAGGAAATAAGCAAGACCTACAAGGAAATGAACGAGACCCTCAAGGATATGAATGAGACCTGCAAGGAAATGAACAAGACCAATGTGGAAATGAATGAGTCCTACAAGGAAATGAACAAGACCCTCAAGGATATGAAGGAGACTCTCAAGGATATGAAAAAGGACCAACCAGAAATTAAGCATACACTGACTGAAATAAAAAATATTATACAAAGACCTAAAAGTACTCTAGAGCACCCCAAGAACCAAGTTAAAGATTTGAAATACAAAGAGGTAAAATCCACTCAGCTGAAAAAGCAAGAAACCAAAAGAATCCAAAAAAATTGAAGATAGCATAAGGGGCCTCTGGGACAACCTCAAGCATACCAACATCTGAATTATAGGGGTACCAGAAAAAGAGAGAGAGCAAGACAATGAAAACCTATTTGAAGAAATAGTGACCGAAAACTTCCCACACCTGGTGAAAGAAATTGACTTAGGAGTCCAAGAAGTGCACCGAACCACAATATATAGGAACCCTAAGAGGACCACACCAAGGCACATCATAATTAAAATGCCAAGAGCAAAAGACAAAGAAAGAATATTTAAAGCAGCAAGAGAAAAACAGTAAGGGAGCACCCATACGATTGTCAGCAGATTTCTCAACAGAAACGATGCAGGCCAGATTGGAGTGGCAAGAAATATTCAAAGTGATGAATATCAAGAATCTACAATGAAGAATACTCTATCCAGCAAAGCTATCATTCAGAATTGAAGGTCAGATAAAGTGCTTTGCAGATAAGAAAAAGCTAAAGGAGTTCATTACCACCAAACCAATATTATATGAAATGCTGAAAGACATTCTTTAAGAAGTGGAAGAAGAAAAAGATAAAAGTGTAAATTATGAACAACAAATACACATCTATCAACAAATGAATCTAAAAATCAAGCGAATTAATAAGCTGATGAACAGGGTAAACTGGTGAATGTAACAGAAACACGGACATAGAGAGGGAATGCACTGACAATTCTTGGGGAGAAAAGGAGTGTGGGAAGTGCAGCAAGAGACTGGACAAAAATCATGCAACTATGGGATAGGACAGTGGAGGGGGATGAGGGCAGAGGGTGGGATGGGTATCAGGTGGAGGGGAACTATAGGGGAAAAAAGGGAACAATGTAATTAATAAAGTGAACAATAAAAATAAAAAAATTAATCATACATTTGAAATGTTCAACAATTAAAATACTATAAAAATATTCATTGAAAACTCTTACTTCCACCCTGTCTTCATCCACATATTGCCCAGTACCCCATTATGCTCAATAGTTAACTGCTTTCTCGAATATTTTTTTCAGTGTTTCTTTAGGTAAATGTATATGGATATAAATAAATAATGTTAAATCCCTATTTTTCTCCATTTCTTACATAAAGATAAACATAGCCCTACAATGTTTTGCTTCTGACATTTTTAAATCTAATTTAATAATGTATCTTTCTATATCAAAATACCATTTTGTTTTGTTGTACCTGCCTAGTATTCCATTGTATGGCTATATTTCTGTCATACTAAACTGCATTGCAATTGATAACTTTGTGCATTGTGGTAGGCAGAATCCTAAGATAACCACTAGTGACCCATATCCTTGTATAATCCTCCAGCCCTGAGTGTGGGAGGGACCTGTGTATATGATGAAATTTCACTCCCATGATTAAGTTACATTACATTACACAGTTGACTTTAAGAGATTAGCCAAGGTGGGCCTGATCTGATCAGATAAAACTTTAAAAGGGACTGGACTAAAAAAATAAAAGGGACTGGACTCTTCCTGAAGAAAGGGGTTCAAAGCAAGGGAAAATTCTCCATGGCTTGTTTTGAAGATGGAAGGAGACATATAACAAGAAATGTGGGCAAATTTTAGTTGCTGAGAATAGCCCCTAGGCCACAGTCAGCAAGAAAATGGAGATAGTACTACAGCTCAAGAAACTTAATTCTGTTACTAACCTGAAGGAACATGGAAGATGACTGCAAGCTGATGATAAATTCCAGTCAACAGCTTGATTTCAACATGCTACATTCTGAACAGAGAACCTAGTTAAGCCATGGGTGTATTTGTAACTTTAAAAAGCTTTAAAATGCCCTGGCCATGTAGACCAGTTAGTTGGAGCATTGTTCTATACACCAAAAGGTTGTGGGTTCAATTCCTGGTTAAGGCACATACCTAGGTTGTGAGTTCAACCCCTGGTTGGAAAATGTATAGGAAGCAACTGATATCTCTCTCTCTCTCTCTTTCCTCTCTCTACATCAATAAACATATTGTTGGGTAAGGAATACAAAAACAAAATTGTGAGATAATAAATTCTGCGTCTTTAAGATTTTAATTTTGTGGGTGTTACATGTCTCTCTTTATCAGCATGTCCCTGCCTGTTTTTACTTGCTTCATTTTTTTCCACACAAACTTTTTAGAATCTATTTTCATAGTTTCAGAAAAACAAAACCTATGGTATATTTTTAAATTAACTTAGGAACAATTGATATTTTATTTTAAGCATTTTTAGCACATTTCTAGTTCAAGAAGCTATTCTTTTAATTTTTATGTCTGTCTTTATTGAACAGAAGAAAGTGGCTATTGAGGTAAGTTGGATTTCCTATCATTTAGCATAGATTTATTTCCAAGAAAGAGTTAACCTTTTGCCTTATAACAATTTCCCAGAGATGCCATAAAAGTGCCAGAAACTGGGTGGCTTAAACAATAAATACTTATTGCCTCAAGTTCTGGAAGCTAAAAATCCAAAATGCAGGCATCAGCAGGTCTGTGAGGGTGAATCTATTCTATGCCTCTCTCCCCACTTCTGTTAGCCTCAGTCTTGCCTTGGTTTATAGTGATGTTCTCCCTGTATCTTTATATCATCTTTCCTGTATGTGGGTCTGTCTCTGGGTCCAAATTCCCCATTTTAAAGGACACAGTCATATTGGGTAGAGCCCACCCTAGACCTCACATTAACTTGATCATCTACAAAGACTGTATTTCTCATTGAGATTACATCCACAGGTACTGGGAGTTAGATTTCGCCATCTTTGGGGTGCATACCATTCAACTCAAAGCAGGCCTCTTCAGTGGTTTTAATATAGATAGACACACCCAATTGTAATAAAAATATGAAGAATGGTTTTCTTAAAATCTACTATCATATAACCAAGTCTCATGTGATTTTTTATGGAAATGCATTAAAATGACAAAAACTTTAACTTCCCTAAGTCTGAGACTCCATAGTTATTAAATGATGAGCCCAAAACTGTGGAGGGCTATATTCTCTTAAGAAGATTTCTGACTCATCAGGTGTTTGGGGATAAAATTAAAACAAACAAATGAACTAAACTTCAACCTTGACTAGAAAGATATTTGAAAAATTTTTAAAAAGCTTACTTTTACTTTATTGCATTACTTGAGCATTTTAGAGAAGAGGCAGACCTGCATTTTTATGAGACCTTTCAGAGTTTAATGAGTTTTATTTCTTAAATAAACTTTTATTGGAGGAAATTAAGGTCTTACAAGATCTTAAATGAAACAAAAGCAAAATCGAAAGCTAGTGGTGAAGAAGGTTGTAACCTTAAACACAATTGCTTAATCAGTTTTTACCGTATGCTGGAAATCCATTATGCTTCATGTTGCAGCTTTTAAGAGAAGACTCACCTGAGTCTGAAAATAAGCAATGACTTCCATGCCTTGGAGGTAAATACTAATTTGGATCAGATCTAATGAGAAATTTACTATACTCTGCCACTCAATTTAGTGTGTGTGTGTGCGCGCGCGCGCACGTGTGTGTGTGTCTTTCATAGTGATGAATATGGGAGACTAAGCTTGAGGGAAGAATAGAAAGAAGAAATTATATCAATCCAAATTCCATTTTTCCTCTGGGAGATTGGAGTTCTATTCTTCTTTTCTGTATGTATGCAAAACATTTTGCTTTTCCCTTCTATTTGTGAAAAAAGCAATTGACTGAAAGGCTAAAGCAACTTCTTTTTCTCCTTCCTCTCCTGGTCCTGCCTACCCCCTCTCTGGCTTTGCCTCCCTCTTTCACTACTGTATGTAGTGATCTGGCTACAAGAGTTAATCATTAGCCCTGAAGGCTATGCTAATTGGAATCACCTCCATATTTAAAATATTAGTCTGAATTCCAATTTCATCCTTGGAAATGGAGCATAGTTAAGTCCATAAAAATTATGCCAACTCACTCAATTCATGAAAGATATCCTATTTTTCTCATTATTATTATTGACATTAATGTTGCTATTTTTTTCTTTTAACTTAAGTAGATTGGTAGAGCTTTGATGCAAAGCAAAGAGGAGAGTCAAGCTGCCTAGAGTGAGCAGGCTTCTTGATGGGCAAGCAAGAAGAAGGTGAGATGACTGCTCAGATAGTCTATGTAGGACAATCTGCATAGAAAATACACTTTACTATGTCGTTAGTGCAGCCATAATATCACATTACAGTAAAACAAAAACAAAAACAAAACAAAAAAAACCAGAGAGTCTCTGGTTTGGTCAAACCTCCACAGATAAATAACCTGAGGCAAAAATTTTGCTAATAGTTATGCTACAGAGTCCACTGGCTATCCTCAATACCTATTATCTCCTCCTTTCTTTTAGTAGTGAAGCATTTGACTTTATAGCTAAAGACTGTATTTCGAAGTTTCCTAAATTAGCTTTCTTTTGCTGCCATAATAAATAATCAAAATTTATCAGCTTAAAATAACACCCATTTATTAGCTCACAGGTCCATAGACAAGAAGTCCACATGGAATCAGCTGAATTATTTACTCCAGACCACACAAAGCCTAAGTTAAGATGGGGCTTGGCTAGAGTTTTACTTGGAGACTCTCAGAAAGAATCAGTTTCTAATCTCAATTAGATGGTTGGCAAAATTCAGCTCCTTGTAATTTTTAAAATTGAAGTCTCTGTTTCTTTAATATGCAGCCCCTCTTCTTTAAGTCAACAATGGCACATTGAATTTTTATCAGTATGCTTCGAATATCTGGCTTCCCCTCTGAAGAGAAAGATTTGTGCTTTTAAGGGCTCCTGGGGTTATATTAGGCCCAACTAGATATTCTAGGTTAATATACATAAGTTAAAGTAAGACGATGAGTAACAATAATTACATCCCTTTTGGATATTATAAAACATATCCATTGGAGTAGCATTGGGGGTAAAGGTCACAGGTTGCAAATTCTGCCTATGACATGCATCTTGTAGTAAAAGCCACCTGTCAGGGCTGCCAATCTGCACACGACCAGTGGGCATCATGCACACAAAACACAAAGCAAATGGGGCCCCTAGAAAGTGTGCAACACGGGAGATATGTACTTTATAACAAGGTTTTAGCCAATGAGATATAAATGGAAATAATGAGTATAACTTCACATTATTTTAAAGACAAAGTCTCTTGCCCTGTTTTTTTCCCTCTTTCTTTCTACTAAATTGAAAATGTTAGTAATAATGTGAGCAATCTATGAAGCCATATCTTGAAAATGGCAAAGCCACATTGTTATCTCTGAACCATTAATCTATGACCTATTAAGTAAAAAGAAAAAATAATTCTATCTTGTTCCAACTACTGTATTTTATGGTGTCTTTGTTATGGCAGATTAGCTTGTTAGTGGTATTATAGAATCAATATTAAAATGCAGGATACTTGACTCCCAGTCCAGCACTTTTTATTCCCATATTTTCACTCTTTATCCACATTTATGCTTAGTTCTAAACATTGCCACTAATCATAATGTTTATTATGTCAAGTTTCTTTCTACTTGGTAGATCTAATATACCCTGGCCTCTAGTCCATTATCCTCTTTTGTGTTCTCCAAAATTTCTGTAAGAGTTAAGATTGGAAAGAGATGGCTGATCTGTCTGCAGTTTGAAAAGCTGTGTTCAGGGTTTGAAATAAAGATGGTAAGGGAATTAGTTTGGTGAGCCTTGTTTATGTAACATATCAACTCTCCTTTTAATAGGAAATATGATAGTAAAAAGTTAGTTTTATTACTTATACAAATTCCTGAGAAATGTCAGAAAATTCTAGCACAAAGTAAAATGTATATAGTAAAGAAAGAGCAAGTTATGTTCTCTTTTACCAACATCACCAATTACAACTAACTGAAACAGTAATCCAAAATCTTTCAACAATCAAAAGTCCTAGAACGGATGGCTTCATAGGCAAATTTTACTAAACATTTACAGAAGAACTAACATCTATCCTCCTCAAATTATTCAAAAAAATTCAACAGAAAAGAAGAGGCCAGAATTATACTAATTCCAAATCAGATAAAAATACTACAAAGAAAGATAAGTATAGACCAATATTGATGATGAGCATAAATGTTAAAATTCTAAACAAAATATTAGCTAACCAGGTCCAGCAATACATGAAAAACATCATATGCCACTATTTATCTTGGGAATGCAAAGTTGGTACAATATTCACAGATCAATAAATACATCACATAAACAAAATGAGGGATAAAAATCACATTATGATAGCAAAAAATGCAGAAAAAGCATTTGATAAAATCCAGCACCCATTTATGATCAAAACTACAATCAGCCATAGCAATCAGACAAGAAAAAGAAGTAAAAGGAATCCAAATTGAAAAGGAATAACTAAAACTATCATTATTTTCAGATGACATAGTGTACCTTAAGGGCTCCACTGGAACTTATAAATGAATTCAGTAAAGTAACAGGACACAAAATTAATATTCAGAAATTAGTGGCATTTTTATACACCAACAATTAACTATCAGAAAAGGAAACTAAGAACACAATCCCATTCACAATTGCATAAAAAACAACTTAAGAATAAATTTAACCAAGGATGTAAAAGACCTGTTTTTGAAAAAATGTAAAATACTAAAGAAAGAAATTGAAGAAGACACAAATAGTGGAAGCCTATTCCATGCTCATGGATAAGAATAATTAAGATTATTAAAATATTCATACTACACAAAGCAAGCTTTACATCCAATGCAATTTCTATCAAGATACCAAATGGTATATTTCACAGAATTAAAACAAATATTCCAAAAATTAATATGGAACCATAAAAG
The DNA here is from genome assembly GCA_027563665.1 of Antrozous pallidus. Taxonomy (NCBI): domain Eukaryota; kingdom Metazoa; phylum Chordata; class Mammalia; order Chiroptera; family Vespertilionidae; genus Antrozous; species Antrozous pallidus. The sequence goes on along the minus strand of CM050508.1, from coordinate 157,284,342 downwards.
ACCCCAAATAGACACATAATCTTGATAAAGAAGAACAAAGTTTAGAATCATACTATCTGATATCAAACTATACTACAAGGCCATAGTAATCAAAACAGCATGGCACTGGCATAAACACAGACATATAGATCAATAGAGCAGAACAGAGAACTCAGAATTGAACGCACACCTTATAGTCAATTAATATTTGAAAAATAATATATAAAATGCAATGTGGAAAATATAGTCTATTCAATAAATAGTGTTGGGAAAAAAATAGACAAATACATTAAAAAAATAAAATTAGACCCCTGTCTTACACCATACATAAGAATAAGCTCAAAATGGGTTAAAGACAAATGTAAGACTCAAAGCCATAAAAAATCCTAGAAGATGTACAATAGCTTTTTTATCCACTCCTCTAATGATGGGCACTAAAATCTCAGATATTTCTTATAGCAATATTTTTTCTAATATACTCTTAGAACAAGGGAAATAAAAGAAAAAATAAACAAATGGAGCTACATCAAACTAAAAAGGTTTTGCACAGTAAAGAAAACCATCAACAAAACAAAAAGAGAACCCACTGAATGGAAGAACATATTTGCCAATTATATATATGATAAGGAGTTAATATCCAAAATTTATAAAGAACTTATACAGCTTAATACTAAAAAACAAACAATCCAATTGAAAAATGAGCAAGGGACCTGCATAGACACTTCTCCAAAGAGGACATACAGATGACCAATGAACATATGAAAAGATGCTCAAGGTCATTTATTAATCGTCAGAGAAATGCAATTAAAGCCACAATGAGGTATCACCTCACACCTGTTAGAATGGCTAACATCATTAAATCAAAAACAAGTGCTGGCCAAGATGTAGAGCAAAGGGAACCCTCGTGCACTGCTTGTGGAAATGTAGTTTGGTACAGTCACTGTGAAAAATAGTGTGGAGGTTCCTCAAAAAATTGAAAATAAAACTGCCTAATAACCTAGTGATTCCAGGTCTGGGAATATACCTGAAGAAACCCAAAACACTAATTTGAAAGAATATATGCAGCCCTATGTCCATTGCAGCTTTATTTACAATAGCCAAAATTTGGAAGCAGCCCAAGTGTCCATCAGTAGGTGAGTGGATAAAAACACTATATTATATTTACACAATGGAGTATTACTTGAGCATAAAAAAGAAGGACATCTTACCTTTTGCAACAGCATGGATGGACCTAGAGAGTATCATGCTAAGTAAAATAAGCCAATCAGAGAATGATAAGTACCAGATGCTTTCACTAACATGTGGAATTCAATGAACAAAATAAAGAAAACAACAGAAAAATACTCATAGATCCTTAGAACAGACTGACAGTTGTCAAATGGGAAGGGAATTTGGGATACCAGGTGAAGAAAAGGTGAAAGGATTAAGAAAAAATACTATAATATCATAACAGACACAGAAAACAGTGTGGTGAATATCTATTAACAAAAGGAAAGGAGATAGAGGCAGGTAGAAGAAAGTGAAGGGGGAATAAATGCTGATAAAAAGAAAAGGACTTGGATGGTGAACACACACATCAACATACAGATGATGTATTATAAAAGTGTGCATTTGAAACCTATATGGTTTTATTAACCAGTGTCACCCCAATCAATTCAATAATAAATAAATAAATAAATAAATAAAACCAGGCATGTACATTTCACATACAATATCAATATGAAGGGTAACTAATTTATAGAAAGAAGTTACTATCTAAAAGAATGCATTCATAAAATGAAAAATTACTCACAATGCCAATCTAGAAATAGCATATACCCGATGGCTATATTTTTCTCCATATTCTTCATTAAACAGCATTCAAAGTCTTTGTCATGTTCCCAATTTAGCAATTTCATTAATCTTGGCAGCAGTGCAGGTATTGTTCTGATGAAGCCCTCTCTAAGGAGAGAATTCAGCCAATGTCTGTGATCTCTTAGCCCTTTTTATTCTGGCTGATAACTTTTGTCTTGACTCCAATTGCTTTTACAGCTCTGGGCCTCCCTGAAATGTCACCAATGATTTTTAGCCATTAATAATATATTTTTTAAAGTTAATTCTCAGAAAACATGTAAGTGCACAGAAAACAGTCTAAGGCAACTTGAAGAGTATAAGACCCGAGTTAATAAGAAATGCAGATGTTGGCTGGAAAATTGCCTTGTATAGTACTGAATAGTTTCATATTGGGTTTCACCTTGATATTTGAAAGCTCTTTTAAACCAATTAACTGTGTGATTAACAGTATAATCCTCACCTCGAAAAAAATATTCTCTCAGGTATTAAACTGTAAAACTACATAATTTATTTCTACATTAGAATTCAAAGTTAACAAAAAGTAGATGGAAAGAAAATCAGGATCAGTATACACTTAATTATTATTATTTTAAATATTAGGAAAGAAATGTGAGATAAATAAAAGAAGATAAAATAGACTGAGATTATAATCGTTCATGAGTGAGGCAGAAACATAAAGTGCATTATGCTCTCTGAAAACAAACACTGGGCAAGACATTGAACTGTGTTTTAAAAGAAAAGTTCAAGCAAAGGCCTGCAAATAATTATCTTCCTTTATTCAGCACTAACTGGGCCCTTGTTATAATACTTCATTTTTTGGCAGCCAACAGTTCTACCAATAATATCTTATTTCATAGTAGTTTATTTTATTTTACTAAATGTTTTAGGATTACCAAATCATTAACCTTGGAACTACTTGAAAATTCAAAGACTTCCTACTTTATCTTCCATATTTAAAAAGAAAAGAGTAAGTTAAGCTCCAATTAGGGGAAGTTAAGCTCCAACTAGGTGAAATTTTATTTTCCCCATAATTTTTTTAATTAAAGGCATCAGAATTTATCCAAGCCAAAATCTGGGTAACCCGCACTTATATCCACTTTAGCTGTTAACACATTTATATATTTAATTACATCTGTATATCCCAAGTAGCTGTGAGCTCTTTTGAGGAAAAGAACTATGTTCCACGTATTTTTGTCTTCTAGTAATTAATCATCATAAGTGCTTTGGAAATGTTTTGTGAGCAAGTGAGAGAGAAAAAATAAAATCCCAAAGTTTTACAAGTTAGTGGCAGAATAGATATCAAAACTCAGACTTTCTGACTCTTAGTCTAGTATTCTCCACAACTATTATCTAATTTAGTCTCCAGGTATCAGTTCATTTCCCAATAGAAATAGGTTTGAAATCCAAGAGATTTAGTTAATTTTTCAGGGTCACACTGATAAATCAGAAGTGCCATTATTTCAGTCATGACAGGCTAGTTGGTATTGCCGTAATGATCTCAAAAATCCCAAAGGCCTAAAGCAACAAAGGTTCATCCCTTGATCTTCCTACTGGTTCACCATAGGTTGTGAGGGAATTGACACCTTCATTCAAAGACAAAGGCTGATGGAGCAGCCTTAGTCTTGAACATTACTTATCCCTGTTCCAGAGGAAGAATCTTCTCAAACAATAATATCTGTACCCTGGAAGTAACAGCCTGAATGTATTTTTCTACTCACAAATGATTGAACAAAACTCGTCACACAATTCCCACTCATAAATACTAGGAAAGAGATCCCGAGGTTCAATTCTATCATGTTCCTCAAAGGGGAGAACTGGGGAGATTTAGATAGCAATCATTCTTTAAAAAAAATACAAGTTGGTCAGGATGATTGTAGAGTCTAGTAAGTATACTACAGGTGTTTAAATTGAGTATAATTTTATTTCCAGGCTAATATCCTATCTACCAAGGAGTACTAGGATCTCCTCACATCAGAGAAGATATAACAGATGTGGGCTATATTTTAAGTGATTTCATATAAGGTAAAATAAATATTCTAGCTTAAAACCTAGATATTTGGATGAAAATTATCTATTTTCACCACAGAGAAGACAATTGACTATAGGAAAATCTAAACAACCTGTTCTCAGATCACTCACTATAGAAAAATAGACTTACAGTACTTTTAAAAGTTATATTGGGCGCCGAGACCGGTTTGGCTCAGTGGATAGAGCGTCGGACTGCGGACTGAAGGATATTGGGTGCCGAGACCAGTTGGCTCAGTGGATAGAGCATCGGACTGCGGACTGAAGGGTCCCAGGTTCGATTCCGGCAAGGGCATGTTCCTTGGCTGCGGGCACATCCCCAGTAGGGGGCGTGCAAGAGGTGGCTGATCGATGTCTCTCTCTCATCGATGTTTCTGACTTTCTATCCCTCTTCCTTCCGCTCTGTAAAAAATCAATTAAAAAAAAGTTATATTGGGTGATTTTCATAAATGGTAAATAAAAAGTCATGGCATTATAAACAAAACAAAACAAAAGTACATTTCAGTAAGAAAGCCCAACATTCTACTTAGCTGTGTGTCCCTCAGTCCTCTATGTGTATGACTAGCTATGCAAACTGAAAACTGGAAGAGATGTATATGGTTCCTGGTAAGTTCAAATTATTTGACCCGTGTAAATAAACTTGTTGTAACTTAACTTAGGAGTAACTGCTGTAGCAATTAGAATAATAGTAACTGTTATAAACTACTCTTCAAAACTTCAATGGCTAAAAACATAATTTTATGTCCTGGCCATTTGCTCCATGATTGAATGTCAGCCATGGACCAAAGAATTGTAGGTCCAATTCCTGGTCAAGAGCATGTACCTTGATTGCAGGTTGATCCCTGGCTCTGGTCAGGGCACAATCACGCAATATTTGCCTCTTTCTCTTCCTCCACTTTCTCCTCTCTCCCTTTCACTCTTTCTAAGAATCAATGGGAAAATATCACATTATTTTTTTTACCCACATAAAAATATTCTTATATGATAGGTATCTTTTTCTCACACTATGTCTCAGGGACCCAGGTTTCTTCCATATAGTGGATCCATCATCCACTGGGACCTCAACGTTCTCTGCTTTCAGGCAGAAAAGGCAGGAAGAAGAGTAGAGAAGCCCAGTCCAGAGGCAGCACACGTCTCTCTTGCTCACCTTCTACTGGGGACAGACAGTTCTCACTGGTGGAAACATATGGCCTCACCAGGGACTGAAGGATGCAGAGCCTGACTGGAGACACCCTCCCAGCACCAACTTCATTCTGTGGAAATAGGGGCACAATTGTTTAGAAAATATCTAGCCCTTCCTGCCACATTAATGTTTGCCTTTCTTGACAGCCAGCTCCCCTCTTTGAAGAATTTTCCACACCTCCCTGTTGTTTCCCCTGTGATCAGAAAATGATGTCATGATCTTTATATCACTTGGCTCCTTTAGGTGGCAAATAGTCAAGGGCAGGGACCACATTTTATTTAGCCTTGCACTTCCATCATGTGGCCCTATTCCTGGGACAGAATAATTATTCCATAACTAGTGGCCAGGTGCACAAAATTGGTGCATGGAGGGGGTTCCCTCAGCCCAGCCTGCACCCGCTCTAATCAGGGACCCCTTCGGGGATGTGTGACCCCTGCCTACCTGCCTGATTGCCCCTAAGTGCTCCCCTGCTGGCCTGATTGCTCCTAACTGCCTCTGTCTTGCCCCATACCTGGGACCCAGGCTTCCCTCCCTCTGGCCAGCTATAGGCACCCAGGACCTAGGCCAGCTTCACTCAGGCTGCCCGCAGCCACAGGCACCCAGGACTACAGGGCATGCTGCCTAACCCCAGGGCCGGAAAGGGCCCTAGCCCCTCTATGTGCTTGCCTGGCCAAGTCCCACTACTCTGACTGCCGTGGCTTAAAGAACTTTGCCATATATGTTCTCCCCAGCCTCCTGGGGAGAGGGCATGAGCTGAGAAACTGAGATGCTGCAGCCCCGTGATGGGCTAGAGATGCCTTCCTCAGCATCTCCAGAAGCCAGAGCACCTGGTTGGAAGGCTCCTGGCTCCGATCCTGGCCTGAGGAGGCAGGGAGCCGAGGAGTGTGCATGGTGCTTGGGGAAAAGGTGACCTTACTGGACTTGCACACACTGCCACTGACAATGGCATGAGGTCACGGAGACTGAAGGAGCAGAGAAATGCATCCAGAACTGGGGGATCCCGTGCCAGTCCAGCAGGTGGGCACCTCTCCGACAGCACACCTCACAGACAGCATGCCCTGCAGCCCCAGGTGGGCCTCCCACAGCCGCCCAGCCCCTCCACAGGGCCCCAGCCTGGGGAGCACATGCTGCGCCGCATCCAGGCCTGTGGCACCAGTTTGGTCCTGCCCCTCCATGGGGCCCTCGCCTGGAGAGCACAGGCAGGCATGCTGCACCACTGCCGCAGCTGCTGTTGCCTCCCGGCCTGCCAGGACCACCTCTTCCTGCCCCTCCACGGAGCCCTGGCCTGGGGAGCGCATGCTGCACTGCGGCCATGCTCCCACAGGCCTCACCGGCCTCGCCTCTCGTCCTGCTGGCCATGCCCCCGGCTCATGATTGGCTGGTAGCATAGCCAATCAGGAGCCAAGGTATGGTCACATGTGCATGTTACTCTTTTATTAGATAGGACTAGGGGCCCAGTGCACAAAATTTGTGCATGGGAGATGGATGGTCCCTCAGCACAACTTACCCCCTCTCACATACTGGGAGCCCTCAGGGGATGTCCTACTGATGGCTCACACCTGGCCTGCCCAAAGCCGAAAGCCTTTGGTGGAGGCTTTAGACCTTGAGCACCTAGTGATCGCCTTTCGATGGGGTCGATCACTGGCTCTGCCCCACCCTCGGCCTGCCCAAGGCCAGAAAGCCTGTGGCTGATGCTTTACGGCCTTGGGTACCCAGTGATCAACCTGCGATGGGCCCAAGGTGATCTTGGCCAGGGGACCCCAGCAATCACTCTGTGATTGGGCCAATCAGCCTCTGGCTGAGGCTTTCTGGCCTTGGGCAGGGTACCTCGGCGAGGAGACCCCCAGTGATTGCCCTGCAATTGGGCCGATTGCTGGCTCTGCTCCAGCCCTAGCCTGCTCAAGGCTGCAAAGCCTCCTGGCCAAGGCTTTCCAGCCCGGGGCAGCAGCCATCTTGGTTGGGGGTTAATTTGCATATCACTCCTGATTGGCTGGTGATCATGGTTGGTGGCCATGGGGATGTAGTGGAGGTATGCTGAATTTGCATATTACTCTTTTATTAGATAGGATGAATTTTTATTAAATGAATTTGTTCAAAACTATCTCTGCATTCTTTGTGTTTTCACAGTTTTATGGTCTTGGAAAGGTCTTATATTTGTAAGGATTTTGTTATAAAACTACCAGAACTCAGTGACCCTAAAAAGTTGTTGATGGTGTTTATTATATGAAATATATATATATATATCCTAATAAAAGAGTAATATGCAAATTGATCATATCCCTGATCTAGCCATGCCCACAAGCCATGCCCACAAAGCCATGCCCACAAGCCAATCAGAGTGAGTATGCAAATTAACGAAACCAAGATGGGGGTTAATCTGTATTTCTGCCCGCAGAAGAGGGTGGTGTAGAAGGAAGCCAAGCATTGTGGAAGGGAGCAAAGCTGTGGAGAGCTAAGCAAGTGGGGCTGGGGAGAAGGGAGGTAGCAAGGCAGAGGAGATGGGAACGAGGCAGCGAAGATGGGAGCAAGGCAGAGGAGATAGGAGCGAGCAAGGCAGCAGAGACAGGAGAAAGTGAGGTAGTGGAGAATGGAGGGAGCAGAGAAGGGAGGGAGCTTTGCTCAGGCTACAGGAAGCTCTATTTTGCAGGAATCTTCCTGCAACGGGTCTTTAGTATATATATAATGTCTATATATAAATTACACTCTCCACTGGTAACCACAGCCCCTTCCTAAGTAAATATGGAAGGAAGGTTCTTTTTGATATCTTGATCTTAGGGACAGGACTTGAAATATTTCTTCATTCTTTCAGTTTATGTCCTTAGGTTTTTAATTGAAAAAAGTATAAGCTATCACAAGACCTCTAGAAAGAGAATAATTAGACTTTCAACTTATGACATTTAGACTTTATAGTAAACACCTGAGAGGATTTCATTCATAAGCAAAAATGAAAGATTTTGGGAAAATTAACTCTTAGGTAAATTCTTATTTAGTCCAGACCAAATATGTAAATATGTAATGGCATGTTTAATGCACGATCCATGTCTTTATCTAACAAACATTTTAAGCACCTATTTTGACTTATGAACCTAGGTAATGTAGGAAAAAAAAATTTTTTTAAAATTACGTAGATAGTTATAGCTGATTGGAAAGTTTATAAGGAGGACATTCTGAGAAAAGGGAAGTGTGAGAGAAGAAGGCCGCCTGCCTGGTTTATCAGAATTCCAACTTAGGGGAGTGCTAAAGGTGGTGCCCCTAATTATTCCTTGACCTTTCCAAACAAGTCTGTGCACGAGCATATCCCCAGGTGTTTATTGGACTCATTATGCTTAATTTTTGTGTGTCCTTGCTTAAAAGACATACAAACACATGTGTCCTCCCAAGATTACTTACCTTGCTGATTGTATCTAAAAGATAAACTTTATCTCTAACTGCTGCTACAATAAAAGGCTAACAAGGCAAGCAATTGAGGCTGCTTGGTTCCTTGAGCCAGGAAACCCCTTAACCCTCTCTTTCACAGTGAAACTGTGTTGGGTATTCTGATGGTCAGCTCTGGCAGATATGCAGCAAGATCCCTGGGTGGCATTTTTTATTATAACATGTGGCTATTTTAAGGAAAAGAGCCCATATTGCCCATTGCTTGAATTCCAAGTAACTATTTATGGAATAAATTACTATCAAAATGAATCCTCTCTCTCTCTGTGTGTGTGTGTGTGTGTGTGTGTGTGTGTGTGTGTGTGTATTCTTGTTTTTTTGTTGTTGTTGTTGTTGTTTGTTTTTCAATTCTTCATCAAGACTTTTTACTTATGAAAACATTGGCCTTTACCAGAATCCACTGATCCTGGAAAGCAAGGTTTAAAATGAAACAACAAGCACATCTTTTTGTGTTCCAGGAAGTGTCTTATTCCAAAGAACCAACCTTTCCTATGTGAGTTAAGTAAGGCTCCTGGGTGCTCCCCTGGTTTACTTTTGACAAGACCAGACAAAATTCCCATTGTGTCTTATTCATGATTAGCTGAATTGCATGTCACCACCATTCATCAGAACAGACTGCTTATTAATCAAAGTTTGGATAAGCCTCTTACCTTCCTCCAAGCCCTTGAATTTGACCCACCCTTATCCTGAGGCACCATAAAACTCCTCCTTAACAGTCAGTCCCTCCTGAGACTAGGCAGCCTCGGGTAAACACACACTCTAATCTATTTTCTAATCCCACCTTCCATCCACTCCCCCACATTTTGTTCTTTTTAGCCTTATTTACACTTGCCAATAAGTGAATATCCTTTTTGTCTAATCTTGGAATACTCTGAGATCTATGGTTCATTACAATAGCCTCTTTCCCCCTTTTATAATTCCCCTTGAAATAATCCTTTTCAACATGTCTCTTTCTACCAACAAGTCTCTTTCTACCAACTTCCAGATTATTTTTTACTTTATAGCTACTTTAAAAAAGAATCACTTTCCCCTATACACCCAAATTAATACACAAATGTGAACTAAATCTTTATCTACTAGACTCCTATCCTCTTACCTTATAGGGTGTGGCTTTCTGATTCCCTAACATGAAAATATTTATTATTATGTTTAATAAAGCAAACATTTAGAACTGATATAAAATAAAGGTATTTGCAAATAAGGGTTCTGAATCCAGTCGTGGGGTTTGGGGAGCACTTAGAGAAAGACTACTTAAAAGTTAGGGGCTATTCTTTTTATAACAAAAACTCTTCAGTAAGATTGAATATGTACTGCCATCTACTGGTAAGTAGTGCAAAATCAAGTTAAAACAAATAACTTCTTTGTTCTGCACAAATATGTGAGCATCTTTGTTGAAAAGACAGTCTTTTCAAATACATTACAAACCTAAAAACAAATGGGTGTGTTCTATATGTATCATTCATTGACCACCATGTTTAAATTCTCTTTTATCTCAAATTTTCTCAGAAATATTTTTTAGTTACTAAAATATTTTAAAATAATCAGGGGTAAATATCTGAACAGTCTAATCCTTGCACAAGTTAAATAGAAAAGTACAGTTCAGTGTAACATAGAGCTCTGAAGCAAAAAGTGTAGTGTGCAGGACAACAGTACAGTGTCAGCTCGGAACTTGTTGGAAATGCAGACTCTTGGCCTTCTCTCCAGACTCACTTTCACAGAATCTGCATTTTAACAAGGTGATATGCACACACATTGAAGTTTGAAAAGCACTGATACAAAATATTGTATAGCATTGTATAGGTTAATACACACACACACACATACACACGCGCGCACACATATACACACGCGCGCACGCACGAGTGCCAAAAGACTTATTTTTGTAAAAGGAAGCTCTCAAGATTCTATTCATGGTCCCAGAATCATTTTTCATTTTTCGATCTTCAAATGGATTTCATCTTGCAATTAAACATTTTTGAATCACTTGAAGATCAATTGAAACAGTCTTGAAACAAATTATACTTCTATTAAAGAAAGACAATTAAAGAACAATACCCTCAAGCTATATGTTAATATTACACATTTGTGCATATTGAGATTCATTATTCTGTTCAGCTTCATTGATGAGACTTTCCATAAGATTAATTACTGAGACTGTTAAGCCAGCAGACTCCCAAGAAGATCAAGGGATAGATAGTCAAGGGAGAGGTACAAACAAACTGAGGAGTTGAAGTTGAGAGTAAGGTCAACTTAGATAGTAAATCACATGCACATATACACATATACATACATACACTGATGATGAATCTCTAATATCAAGCTGACAAGCCATCAGACTCAAACTTTAATAGCTTCCTAGATTTCCACACATCCTGTAATTACATGTATTAAAAGGAAGTGTCATTGCCTCAAGCAACTTCATTTTGTGTACCAGATGTCTCTTCTTTGAGAAATGACCACAAGTAACAGTGCACTTTCTACAGAACAGAGGGCACAGCCTCAGGTTTCCATAAGTCATATATAATACCATTTTCTTTGAAATTTATTGAGATTATCTTCATAATTTAGCACCATGGTCAGTTTATTAATGTTTCATACATGCTGGAAAATATGCATTTTCTAGTTATGCTGTGTTGAATAGATAAATAAAAATTGTTTTTCTACATCAGAGCTACTTTTTTTTATCTGCCTGACCCTTCAATTAGTATAAGTACATTAATATCTGCCACTATAATTAGAACTTAAAATTTTTATCTTATTCTAGCAGTTTTTGTTTCTTATATTTTAATGTTATTTTACTAACCTGTTTATTTTTCTTGAGAAATACATTATTTTATAGTAATACTAGTGGACCAGTGCACAAATTTGTGCACATTGAAAGGGAATTCAGGTATCTGGGCATCCAGCTCCCACCTCCCTCGAGACAGGGTCCGGAATGTGGGTAAACAGGATTCGGGGCTGTCAGGGTGCAGACAGAAGTTGACCAATGTCCAATTCCATGAGGAATGGGGCTTCTGCTTCCCTGCTGTCAGGGTCCTGGGTGTGGGTATCCAGTTCCTGCCTCCCTGCTGTCAGGGTGTGGGGTGGGAGTGAACTAGATTCGGGGCTGTCAGGATGCCAACAGTAAGATCTGGGTCAGTGCTCATCATAGCTACTGACTGGTCGTCTGGTCTTTGGTCATTCCAATTGTTATGCCATAACAGTTGCTGGGCCTTGATTCTATAGTATCGTGACCCTCTACATTCTTAATAATGCTTTTCGTTGTAAATTCTGTATGCTTTAATACTACCCAAAGTAAGCCAAACTTTACAGGTCATAGACTTCACTTTTGATACCAGCTGCAAGTTCAGGGATCCCAGTGCCACCCCCTGACTTGCTGGCCAGCTATAAATATGAGTTTTTTTATACAAACTTCAGGTTCCATAATGTGATGGACTGGCAGGACTCACTGAAGGTGCTATAGTTAAAATTACAGTTCTGTTATAGCAATCAGATACAAAGTCAAAGAGATGCATAGGATGAAATCTAGGAGGGTCCCAAACTCAAAGCTCCTATCATCCTCTCAGGATGAATGTGTGACAATACTCAGAGTATTGCCAATCAGGAAGCTCACTGATCTTCAGTGTTCAGAGCTTTATCAGTGTTCAACCCTGTCAGTAAGACTGATTACATCACTGTCCACAGGAATCAACTTCCAGTGCTCCTCCCTTTCCTTCCCAGGGTCAGACTGATATTTTGCAGCTACAAGTCTCGATCTTTTAGTCATCTGGTTGGCCTTTTCAGCATGGCCAGCTAATGTTCAGGTACCTCATTAGCATAGAGTGTCATGTATGGTCTAAGGAGCCCATTGCGGATATCAAAGACACTTCAGTTGCTTGGGAAATTCCAAGGGTTAGGAGGCTGCCTCCCAGGAGCCAGGACAAAGGTAGACTTCTCTTTGGGTAGTTAACTCCTCTTCAGCACACTAATGTTAATATTGCTGCCCTAACTTTCTTTTGGTTACAATTTGGCCGCAACTCCAAATTAAAATACTAGAAATATTAAGATGTTTCAATAATTACAATCATGTAAATGAATGAAACTCAGTAATATACACATTCATCATAGGAGAACAAAATAATTCAGGTGTTTGCTACTTACAGGTATCTGGGCATCTGGCCCCCACCTCCCTCCAGTCAGGGTCCGGAGTGCTGGTGAACAGGATGCTGGGCTGTCAGGACGCAGACAGCAAGCTGACCAATGGCCAATTCCACGAGGCTGGGGCTTCTGCCTCCCTGCTGTCAGGGTCCTGGATGGGGGTAGATATACAAGAGACAAACCTAAACCTTATGGACATATCAGCAGATATGTGCAAGTTAAAAACCCCAATGAGACACCTTTAAACAACTACTAGAATGGGAAAAATGAACAAGACTAGAGTGTTCATTCTTGACACAACTGAAACTTTCCTGTAGTGCTGGTGGGAATATAAATGGACTCGATTACTCTAGGAAAATATCTGGCAATATAAAAATTTTGCTCCTGGGTATATATATTCAATGGAAATGTTTAACAAAAGACATGTGCAAGAATGTTCACAGCAGCTTTACTGACAATAAAACTGGAAATGACTCAATGACCATAGAGCCAAAATGGATATTTCATAGCAATAAGAAAGAAGTTTAATAATACAATGATGAAATGAATGAATCTTATGAAGTAATTCTGAAGGTAAGAAATTAAATGCAAAATAGTAAAACTTGTAAAATTCCAATTGACAGAACAATCCGGTTCCTGGGAAGTAATTGCCTGTGGAAGACCAGTATGGCTTTCCTCTCCTGCACTGCTTCAGCATCTCTCAAATCCCTTTCTGTGTCCAGTTGAAGTTATGCTTTTTCTAGTTATAGTAGTTGTGTATGTACATGCTACTATAAGGAAGTACCATCAATGAGGTAGCTTGAATAACAAAAGTGTTTTGTCTCACAGTTACAGAGGCCAGAAACCCAAGATGAAGTTTTCATCAGGTCTATGCCCCTTCTAGGGAATGGTCTCTGTGGGTCTTTCTCCTGGTTTCTGGTAGTGAAGCAGACTTTTTAGACTGGAACACATGGTGTTCCCCTGGGCAGGATGTCCCAGATGCTTTGTTTGGTGGAGTCGAAGAATGAATCCATGGACAAAAAGTGGGGAGGGGAAAGAGTCCCACTGAGGTTTTTTTTCCCTGTGGCTTATAAAGGTGCCTTGATATCCCCTCTAATTGGTCACTATTTCCTTAGACTGGTTACTATAGTAACTCCTGGGCTCAGAGGTTGAACCTCATATGGGATATGTGAGGTTCTTCCCCATTCCTTCCTTATTGTTTTCCTATTCCCTTCGGGGTTTCTTCTCCTTCTGGATGAGGGGCTTCCTTCCCTTTGTTTTGTCAATATAGACTTTGCTATTCCGAGCTCCCTCATTCTAAGGACATGTGCCTTCTGCTACTCTATGGCCCTGTACTTCTTCCACGGTTCTCTTAATATCTAAAATTTTCTAAATCCTGTCTCTTTCACCCCCCAAAAAACCTTGTTTCAGTAGTACCTCATTTTGTGGCAGAAAGTTAATAATCACATGGCATTCCCTATCTGCATTGCCTCTTTTCTTCTTTTTATAATACTAAAGCTATTAGTGCAAAATGGCACAAGATGCTAGGCCTCAGTCCTTGAGTTCTGGCTAAGAAAGAATTCAGATCCAAAATTTAAATGCAAGCGAAAGTCTATTTAGAAAATCACAGAGGTAGAAGAAGTGAGCTGCAGAACAAAGGAGCGAGTTCACCTGCATGGACGAAGGAAACAAGTTACAGAGGCCAAGGAAGAGCCTTTGGAGCTTAAAGGCAAAGAGAACTCCTGAGGGAAGGAGCAGGGGAAATATGTGGGTGTGATTTTTATAGGTACTAGAAGTTAGGATGTCAATATCTTTTTGCAGCAGTACAGGATTACACAATTAAACTTGCAACACTAGTCTCTAATGTTCTGCCTCTTAATCTCAATACTACAATGTTTTTCAACTTTTATATATTTTTTACTGCGGTACAATTGACAAATAACATTATATTAGTTTCAGGTATACCACATAAAGATTTAATACTTGTATCTATTAAGAAATGATCACCACAGTAAGTATAGTTAACATCCATCACTGCACAAAATTTTTTTCTTGTAATGAGAATGTTTAATATCCAGTCTCTTATCAACTTTCAAATATGTAATACAGTATTACTAATTATAATATGCAATACAGTATTACTAATTATAATCACTCCTTTCTTTTATATCTGAAAATTTGTATCCTTTGATTCCCTCTACAAATTTTGCCCCCACTTCCTGCCCTCACCTCTGACAACCACCAATCTGTTCTCTTTGGGTTCCTTTTTGTTTGTTTGTTTTAGATTCTACATATAAGTGCCATCTTACAGTAATTTTCTTTCTTGTTCTGACTTATTTCATTTTGCATATGTCTTTAAGGTCCATCTGTGTTGTTACAAATGGCAATATTTTTTTATAGCTGAAAAACATTCTATTGTGTGTGTGCATATAATATAGTAGAGGCCTGGTGCGTGAATTCATGCATGGGTACGGTCCCTCAGGGTGACCTGCGGGAATCGGGACCCAGCTTGAGTTCCCACCCTCACAGCCCTACAGGTCTGCTTGCATCCACCTTGGCCTGGTGCTGCCTGCTCACTTGCTCCACTATCCTGCCACAGTCCTCTCTCATAGGGGACCATCAGGTAGGCAGTGCCTCCACTGCTGCCCACTGCCAGTGCTGTGCTGCTGACACCCACGATGTTCCGCGCCACTCCCTGGTGGTCAGCACTCATCATAGTGAGCAGTTGAACTCCTGGCTTTTATTATATAGGATATCTTTTTTATATTACATCTTTTTTATTCATCCATCAGTGAACACAGGTTGCTTCCTTAGCTTACCTATGATAAATAATGCTGTAATAAACATGAGGGGAGCATACATATCTTTTGAAATTTGTGTTTTCATTTTCTTTGGATAAATACCCAGAAGTACCATTGCTGGATCTTATGGTAATTCTACTTTTAATTTTTGAGGAATTGGCATGCTGTTTTAAATAATGGCTGCACCGATTTACATTTCCTCCAAAAGTACACAAGAATTCCCTTTTCTCCACAGCCTTCCCAACACTTGTTATTTTCTGTCTTTTTGATGATAATCATTCAAACAGGTGTAAGAGAATAAGCTTATTGTGGCCTTGGTTTGCATTTTTCTGATGATTGGTAATGTTGAGCATCTTATCATGTACCTGTTGGCCATCTATGTCTTCTTTGGTAAAATGTCTATTTAGAAACCTCTGCTAATTTTTTAATCAGATTGTTTGTCATGGAGTTGAGTTTTATATAAAATACACATTAACCCCCTTATCAGGGGGTTAATGTGTATGTTATATATAAGATATATATTTGGCAAATATTTTCTCTTATTGGTAGGTTTCCTTTGTATTTTTGTTAGTGATTTCTTTTGTTCAGCAGAAGGATTTTAGCTTGATGCATATTTTTGTGTTTATTGCTCTTTGCTTTTGGTATCAGTTTAATTTTTATTTTAATTGTCAAATACCAAATCCTTCCTCCTATGATTTCCTTTGTGCTACCTTTTTGCACCAGAATTGAGATGAAACCATTCATATCCACAAATAAATCTCCCATCCGTTCTCAGGTGTTGTTCCAGCAATTGCTTCTATAATTCCTAGCAAACATTGGTTTCTAATATCAAGGATTCTAAAACATCTAGAGGTTCTGTCCTAGTGTCTCTATATGGAACTATCTCTCAAACTCATTTTTAAAGAATAAATTTCACTAATCTTAATATACTGGAATATTGGTCTAATGTTATTAGATATAAGGAAGTAACATTTTATGTTAAATAAACTCATGTTGGACCCTGTCCAGATAGAGTTAATTGCTGATGTCTCAAAGCATTTCATTATAAGGTGGCCAGACTCCAAAGGCTTGGAAGCCAAATGTATAACTAAAACAGATGTCTCTCTCAGAGGGTAACCCTCCCCAGCCCAAGCAAGCAACATGTTTGTGCTTTGCTTCAGAACATAGAAGTGCATGACACACAAAAATGTGTGAAAAACACAGCATCTTCATATATATATATATATATATGTATATATATATGTATATATGTGTGTGTGTGTGTGTGTGTGTGTGTGTGTGTATACTATAGAAGTAAAATCTTTTTCATACAATAGAACTCTTTTGTTTTTGCAAATAAAGTTTAATTCACGTACACAAATATCCTCCAGGCACTGGAAAGATGTGAAAAATAACAAAATAAAAATGGAGAGGAAAGTACTGTATTTTAAGGATCATATTCCCCAACCTTGCCAAACTGGAATCACAAAACTGCTTAGCTCTCTAAAACACTTTATCACCTTGCAGTAAGGAAAAGAAGACAAAACAAAATAAAAACAGCACATTTCTGATAAATAAAGAAGAACAAATACGATAATTTAATGTATCATTGTAATCTAAGGAGGCATTTTTAATGCGGTTGAGAAATATAACATTGTAAAAAGCTAATACGATCTTTCTTGTACCTACATGCCAGGACACCTATCAAAAACATGTCCAGTCCAGGGGCTGACACGGTTTCAGAGTGAGGCCATTAATCTGGTGACAGCACTGCATTTAACTAACTCTGATAATCATTTTGTTGGAGGAGTGAAATATAGGAGAAAGTGTGGGACCCTTGCTTACTGTCATTATTGACTAATTACAACATGATTGCTATGGGACAGAGCCAATTGTTTGATCATGAAGAAAGATAACAAAGATAAACTCCCATTTGGAGCAACTCAGCTTTTTAAGGGGATACATTTCTCCTTTTGACACTTCACAGTAAATAGAGAGAAAGGAATTCTGTTCTATTTTAGGTGGAATGGAGGAGGGGAACATATTTCATTTAAGGTAGCTTATAAATAATTATAATATTTTTTATTCTATAAATGAACTACATAAAAATTTCAATAGACTTCTGAGTAACTTATTATATCTCCACTTTATATACTACTAAAGTTAAATATTTATTCCTCAAAAAATAAACTCTTTTAGATTGTGGTTTCCAATTTAGAGATGTGACAGTAATAGCCTAACAAGTATTGATCTAACTAAATGAATCAAATATTTCTTATCATTGCATTTACCAGCTTTTAAATTTAATCTAATTTTGCCATTAGGAAACTCATGAGATTTACTTGGAAACCTTCTGCCAGATATATACTTAATTTTTGATTATCTAAGATAGCCGTATGTAGGAAATAGCAAAAATAACTAAATCTACAAATCACTCTCTTGCCTAAACCTCTCCTAACAAATTTCACAAAGCAACTTGACTTCAAGTTGAAGTATTAATGATCAGGAAAATGAGCAAAAGGTGAATAGTGAAAGAAAAAAAAACAGAAACAAAAATTCTGGAAAATGTGTTAACTGCATGATTAACTCTTTTAAAAAAGAGGCTTATTTCAGTAAATAAAATGCAGGCCAAGGTTTTATCTGCTGGGTGTGAGTAATAATTATACAAAAGTCTAACATATCATGACATATAAACAAAAAATAATGAAACAGGACTTATGGAGCACTGGAATAAAAGCTTAGTTCCTGTAACTGTGAAAGGATGCAATAACTGGTTAAGCATTTCTCACTCTTTTATAAAAGACTAGAGGCCTGGTGCACAAAATTCATGTACAGGGGTTGGGAGGTGTCCCTGATCACAGCCTACCCCCTCTCCAATCTGGGACCCCTTCAGGGTCTTAATGGGCAGTCGGACATCCCTCTCACAATCCAGAACTGCTGGCTCCCAACTGCTCGCCTGCCTGCTTTCCTGATTGCCCCTAAGCACTTCTGCCTGCCAGCCTGATCACCCCCTAAATACTCCCCTGCCAGCCTTATTGATGTCTAAATGCTCCCCTGCCAGCCTGATCACTCCCTAAATACTCCCCTGCTAGCCTTATTGATGTCTAACTGCTCCCCTGCCAGCCTATTTGCTCCCAACTTCCCTCCTCTGCTGACCTGGTCACCCCTAACTGCCTTCTCCTGCAGGCTTGATCACCCACAATTGCCCTCCCTTGCAGGCCTGGTCCCTCCTAAAAGCCCTCCCCTGCAGGCTTGGTCACACCTAACTGCTCTTCCCTGCAGGCCTGGGCCCCCCGCCACTGCCCTCTTTTGCCAGCCTGGTCACCCCCAACTGCCCTCCCTGCAGACCTGGTCCCTCTCAACTGCCCTTCCCTGCTAGCCTGATTGCATAACTGCCCTCTCTTGCAGACCTGGTCCCTCCCAATGGCCCTCCCCTGCTGGCCATCTTGTGGTGGCCATCCTTTGTCCACATGGAGGAAGGATCTTTGCCCACATTGGGGCAGCTGTCTTGTGTGTTGGAGTGATGGTCAATCTGTATTTTACTCTTTTATTAGATAGGATAGAAGCCTGGTGCATGGGTGGGAGCTGGTTGGTTTGCCCTGAAGGGTGTCCTGGATCAGGGCGGGGGTCCCCTTGGCACAAGGGGTGACCTGGGCAAGGGGCCTGTGGTGGTTTGCAGGCTGGCCACACCCCCCAGCAAGCCAAGCAGAGGCCTTGGCATCAGGGATTTATTTATCTTCTACAATTGAAACTTTGTAGCCTGAAGTAGAGCCAAGCCTTCTGCTCCCTCCTTGGTGGCAGTCATTTCTGTTGGGTTTTATTTATCTTCTATAATTGAAACTTTGTAGCCTTAAGCGGAGGCCTGGGCAAGACAGGGCACATGGAAAGGTTGGCTTCCTCCATCTCCGGGGAAACCCTAGCCTCCCTCCTGCTCTCTCCAGCTCCATGCCTTCTGCCATTTCTGTTGGGATTTATTTACCTTCTATAATTAAAACTTTGTAGCATTGAGTGGAGGCCTGAGCTGGAAAGAGCAGGTGGAAAGCTTGGCTTTCTCCATCGCCAGAGAAACCTAAGCTTCCCTCCTGCTCTCTGTTGCCATAGCCATCTTGGTTGGGGTTAATTTGCGTACTCACTCCTGATTGGCTTGGTGGATGTGGCTGGTGGGTGTGGCAGAGTGATGGTAATTTGCATATTACTCTTTTATTAGATAGGATCCTCTGAGGGCCAAGAGATACTATGCTTAGCATTGATATAGTGGTCAGTAAGACAGGCACAGTAACTGCCTTCATGATTCTATTAGGAATACAGATACTATAGAAATGAAGATGACTAATTAATTAATTAGTGACAAGCATATGAGTAAATAAAAGATGCTATGAAAACACAAACAAGGACCTGACTGTGTCTGAGGGAAGTATCTTCTGAAGAAGTAAAATTTAGAAGTCCTAAGGAGAGGGGGTAAATCAATTTAAGGAACCTTTATTGAGCTGTGTGTAAAACATGCTGTGAATACTTTTGTATGTATATAGTACTATACCTTTTCATAATAAAATATGGTCATGTAATAAAGGAATGCTGTCATTCACAAATAAGTATAATAGAAAGTAGAAAATATGTCCACATATGACAGGTATTGATAAATTTTAAAAATATCAGAGAGAAAAAAACTGCTTTATTTTCTTTTTTTTAATATATGGGAGAAGGATAGAGAGTTATAAACATCAGTGAGAGAGAAACATCTATCTGCTGCCTCCTGTACACCTATACTGGGGATGTGCCACAACAAGGTACATGACTTTGATCAGAATCAAACCTGGGGCCCTTCAGTCTGCAGGCCAATGCTCTATCCACTGAGCAAAACCAGTAGGGCCTGCTTCATTTTCTTGACTAATTAAATGAACTTTAAGATATACAGTAATTACATTACTGAATAGCAATGATATAAGGCATACCTGCAGAAGGCTCAGGAAAGAACAAGAAAGAACTGTGTGGATCAGTGGTTGAGTTTTGACCCATGCACCAAGAGGTTGCCAATTCAATTCCCCATGAGGGCACATGTCTGGATTGCAGGTTCAATCCCAGGGCAAGAGATGAGAGGAAGGCAGCTGACAGGTCTTTCTCTCTCTCTCTATCCCTTCCTTTCTCTTTAAAAAAATCAATAAAACTATTAAAAACAACAACAATTTCACCTCTTTGTCTCAAATTTCATCTCATTAAAAAAAAAGCTAAATAAATGGCCTGTGATATACACACAAAAATGGCCTGCCTGAGAGAGAACCCTCTCAACACATCTTGGAAAACTAGGTCCTATAATAACAGAAGAACAATGATCTCAAGGAGCCTTTAATGCTGGGATTTCTAAAGGACCACAGGGCTGCATTTGGGAACATGAAACTCAAGTTCTACTGGTTTTAAAATATTTCATTTTATGTCTTCTTATTCAATATGCTGGAATAGTATCACCCTTAGAACTTGGGCTTATATTTATCATTGGCAGGCTTTTTATTTCTTTATATTAATAGAAATCCTGAGCTCCATAAGTCCAACAGTATCCTATATAATAAAAGGCTAATATACAAATCAACTGAATGGCAGAACAACCAGTCACTATGACACACACTGACCACCAGGGGCAGATGCTCAATGCAGGCGCTGCCTGCTGATGGTCAGTGCACTTCCACAGGGGGAGTGCTGCCCAGCCGGAAGTCCTGAGCCAGGCTCACGCCTGGTGAGCACAGCCTCTCCCACCTTCGTGGCAGTGCTAAGAATGTTCAATTTCGAACCTAAGCCATCAGTCGGACATCCCCTGAGGGCTCCTGAACTACAAGGGGGTGTAGGCAGACTGAGGGACCCCCCTGAGTGCACAAATTTCATGCACCAGGCCTCTAGTTACCTATAATGATGGTACTTCAATGAATGGGCCAATTAGTACTGAGTATCCATATAGAGAACTATTTGTAATTGCCAATGAACAATATTGCTTGCTTCTTTCTTTTAAGAAGAAATCTGAGTGACCTCCTGGGTAGACAGTGATAATCAACACCCTCACCATGTCCACAACAACCCCCATTTATTAAGTGCTTACTATATGGCAGATCCCAAGAAGAGGATTTAATAAACACAGTCTCACTTAAGTCTCCTAGAAAATCTGAGGAATGCTGTAGTGTACTTACACATGAGGACCTTTGCTCACTTCTTGTCATTCAAGAACTATATTCTATACCAGGCACATGTCCATGCTCTGGGAATACAAATAACAGAGGTTTTTGTAAAGTGCTGGAGGCCACCCTCAGCAAATAGTGAACTCAGGATTTGAACCCGTAATCTTCTCTACCATGCTTTTATTCTCCCACTGTTAATTACAGTTAATCTTCAAAGTTTTAATGGTATCTCCCTTTTAATTCAACTCTGAGTAGCAAAGTTGAGAGCTAAAGTTAGGAAAGGGGTCTGCAGTTGCTCCCATCACATTCCTTACAGCTAAGGCGAAGAATGCCCACTGCACTGGCCTCAGTTGCCTGCTGCGTTGAGCAGGTCCCATAAAAGCTATGTGATCTTTTATTTTAATTTAAAAAGTCAGATCAAGAAGTTCATGCTCCATTCACCTCAATCAGTGAATATTTATTGATATCCTGATGTTGTATCTCCTTTTTGTTGCTTTCCTAGGAAATAATTCTATTCATAGTTGATCCCATCCTCAAAATCGGTAAGTTAAATCAGCAAGAGCTTCCAGTCTATAGATTCAAGGATGGCATGTCAGAGTTAAAGTTAGTTGATTTAAACTTAAGATACCAGAAATGAACAAAACAAAATCATGCTATCTACCCATATTTACTCACCTAAGGAAGGAAAATATATTATCTGGATGATGCAGTAGAGGGTAGAAGTGATTAATCTGATTTTTAGTTGCTATCATATTGATAGGTCCAGAATCCCACCCTTTTTCCTTTGTTTATTTTTGCACAATGTTCAAATAAATCAGTTCTTTATTCATGGAAAACGTTTTCTACATTACTGAAATTGAGGGGAAAAAATTAAACCTCTCTATATAGCACTGTGTTCTTGGTTGCCATTTTAAATATGCCTACACTTTTTCATTTGGAAATCACATGGAATTCTGGACTGAAGCCTCTGACAATATTTGGCCAATTATACCAAACTCTCAAGACAAATGAGACGCCTCTGAGTCATCTAGTTTTGCACACAATGGAGAGAAAATAATTGATCATAAAATAGATCATTATCTAAGTCTTACTTTTAACAATAAGACTTGAATTTTTTAACTGCATGAAAAATGTACTACTGTGACAGTCTGAAAATTACTTTTACAATTTCAAGTAGGGCAAGGTCACCTGAAACTTCTTGTGATGTTTCCCATACTATCAGTTTAGCCAAGATTAAAAGTAAACAATACAGGTTATTTTTATGTCTATTCAAGTGCTGCCTTTTTACACTTGCATTAATACAATTTACTTCACTTTATTTACCTGTTTTAGTTATTTTTTATTGTTTTTTATTTCAAATCCAGAAATGCTTTCCTCCCCATCCCCCTTTTCTTTGCTTATTTCCAGTTTAGGGGCAGCTTAAAGGTGGTATGAGACCAAAATGAATACAATTGCTGCTGTTAACAACATTCATCAATTGTCAATTGTGTGCACGGTATCGGATTGCATTAGGTCCCATGGGAAGTTCTAAGGAGATAGTTACTTTGTTCCTGTTCTTCATGAAGGTATAATTGAAGTTCATATAACACACTTCTAGAAGCATAAGATAGACAAGAAAATACATTACAAACATGTATCTTTCATGGGGATTCCATTGCTAATAATGGTGAGAAAAATAAGTGTCAAAAGGGCCAGGAAAAGACACAATCATCTAATAACTTGGTAGTTATAGTTCACAGAATGCCTAAAAGTGCCAAGCCTTAGAGCTTTACACACTTTATATCACTTAGTCCTCAGGACAACTCTGCTTACAGGGTTGATCCCCGTTTTATACATGATGCAACTGATGCTTAGAGAAATTAAGTATTTAATCAGTCTTATTAAGTATTTAATTAGTCCTATAGCTAATAATGGCAGAGTTGTGATTGAACAAAAATTATTCTAAACACAAAGTCCAAACATTCTCCATTTCCCCACACAGCTTCTCAAGCTTCTTCACCTGCCCAATCTAGTTTTCTCAACTATTTCCCCTTGCTCTGTTTCCTATATCTAGTCTCTGACTTTAGTTATTATCTCCTCCCCTTTCCTTTGCACCTTTCTCCCGGGAATGAACTGTGTTTTGTCAACGAACTGGATGACACCACCACTGTCACCAGATACCGCAGCTTCCTAACTTCTGACCGGCCCCAGTCTCTTCACCCATGCTGCAGTACTCAGGGGGCTGGCTGCCCAATCCTCAGGCCTCCCCTTCCTCAACTCTTTACTCATTCTGTGAGCCCTAAACCCCTTGACTCCAAAAACATATTTTGACTCTGATACACTCCTCAATTTACAAAACTCCTATTTCCACCTTCATTCACATCATTGCAATCCATTTTTTAAGAGACAATTCTAAGAAAAAGGTACTAGCATTAATGAGCAGCTTCTGTGCCTGACATACAATCTCTGCTGGGTCTTTTACATCTTACTTGGTTTTATTGCCAGTAAGTCTTTATACCTAGGGTAATTGCTCACTCTTCTGAGCCTCTGTGGTTCTTACTGACTCAATTCAGCAAATGCTAATCAAGTGCTCAGTACTTATCAAACACTATCTGGGGTGCTGATGAGAAAATCCTGAGAGGACAAGACTCTAACCTCCAGAACCTTACAGTCTATGAGAAGAAAGTCAATAGGGAAACCTATCACTATGTGATTTTTTTTTAAGTCAACTATGGATAGGGTCATATGCACATATGGGAGGGACACGACTCAGGATGGGAGTAGAAAGGCTAGAGTGAGAACGAAACTGTCCCTCGGGAGGGTTATGGAGGCAGGCTCTCAATTATGAACATGGGTAAGCCAAAAGAAAAAATAGGTGGTAGGGCAGAACATGCCAGGCACAAGGGCACTATCTTCAGAGTGGGTGTGTGTCAGGGACGCAGTGTGGTAAATGCCAGACAGAGATGCGGCTTGGATGCAGGAGGAATGAAATCTTAAAGCGCTCTCTGTGTCATACTATGTTGTTTAGATTTTAATCCCATGGCAATACGAAGGCATTAAGGGTTTATTTTTTTAGATAAAGAGAGTCTACTTTTTAAGGTGTGTTTTTTTTAATGTATCTGGGGTATGGAGACAAAAGATGGAAGGAGAGTTAAGCATTGCAGTATATCTCGGTGAAAGATGAGGAGGGTCTAGACTAGTGATGGCATAAAGTATTTCAGTTTATGAAATAGATTATAAAATTTTTAGTGCAAGGGGCCTACACATTTTTAGATGAAAGGAAAAGAGGGGAACAGTGGAGCAGTGGGATCCAGATTGATGCCCTGGTGTCTGTTTTGGAAGGTGGGACCTGTGGAAGAGCAGCTTGATGGGATGGAGGAGATGAGGGTGCATTTGATTTATACGCATAGCAACCTTTCAAATGGGAATGCCCAGTACAAATGAATCAGTTGGGATGTACTGCATATTTTTCTTTATTGTCATTTACCTTTTTGTGTGCGTCTTTCTTTCTTTCTCTTTCTTTCTTCCTTCCTTCCTTCCTTCCTTCCTTCCTTCCTTCCTTCCTTCCTTCCTTCCTTCCTTCCTTCCTTTCTTTCTTTCTTTCTTTCTTTCTTTCTTTCTTTCTTTCCTTCTTTCTTTCTTCCTTCCTTCCTTTCATTTTATTTTTTTAATTTCTTTATTGATTAAGGTGTTATATTTGTGTCCTTCTTCCCACATTACCCTCCCATCCCCCCCCCCATGCCCTCACCCTCCTGCTGACTGTGTCCATTGGTTAGGCTTCTATGCATGTATACAAGTTCTTTGGTTGATCTCTTCCCCTAACCCCCACACTCCCCTACCTTCCCTCTGAAGTTTGATGGTCTGTAGATGTTTCTCTGTCTCTGGATCTGTTTTTGTTTGACCAAGATTTTTTTTTAAATTCTTGTGCAAAAAAGGAATATTGCATTATAATTCTTTGCATTGATCACAGGTCAATGCATGACATATTGAATATAGTAGGAGTTCATTAAAGATTTGTATGACAAAAAAAATTTGATTGATCCATTATTATGGGCTGACTATAATACAAACTGAGTCAAATTGGATAACATTTTCCTGAAAAGACTTCATAAAGATTATATGTGTGACGATTAGAAGATAAGCATCATAGGACAATTCTGAAAATCTTCTGCCATAAGTATTTTTATATGTTCTCTAAATACTTAGTTTCCTAGAATACATTCTATACAATCTATAGTCTATACTAATAAAAGGGTAATATGATAATTAGACTGGACATCTTCCAGATATCCTTCCAGACAAAGCCATGGGGGTGGGGGCAGAGGTGGTTAGGGGCAATCAGGCTGGCAGGGGAGAGCAGTTAGGAGCCATCAGGCAGGCAGGCAGGTGAGTGGTTAGAAGGCAGTGATCTCAGATTGCAAAAGAGATGTCTAACTGCTGGCTTAGGACCAAACCAGCTGTTGGACATCCCCTGAGCAGTTCTGGATTGGAGAGGGTGCAGGCCAGGCTGAGGGACCTCCTTCCTTTGCACGAATTTCATGCACTGGGCCCCTAATTGTTATATATATTTGAGAACAAAGATAGTCTTATTTTTCCCTCCATTTTATTCAAAGCTACTTTCATGGCATATAATAGGTATTCAACAAACATTTAAAGAATAAATATATGAACCATAATCACTAGGTCATAGTTTATGCACCAAATTATGTACTGGAATTACTAGGTCACAGTTTATGGAAGCAGTTATATATACAGCTTATACACTACAATGACAAAATGTGAAAGCCCTATTTTAATAATGGTCACACTAAATAATAGATGGACTTTATGTAATTTTTACTGTCCAATAATCACATAGTATCTTTGGTTGCTATCTTTGTGATATATTTGTAGTTGAAGTCTGTTCCTTTACATCTGAGCAGTTCTGCCTCCATCTGCTAGTGATGCCAGATGGAGGAGAGGCAGGGAGACCAAGAGATTAATGAAGCAACTCATCAAGTTGTTCGAAAGGCAAAAATATATAAGAAAATCAAATCTGTTGAAATGCCCTTTCCAAAGAGTGATGGTTGCATATTTGTATAAGTTTGAAGTGTTTGCGAGGAAAAGAAAAGAAAGACTATGGGAAAACTTCTGGGGGATAAAGTTGTTAATGATTTGTAAATATGTCCATCTTGGAAAAACACACAGTATCGTCTTCTCCCCAGTGTCTATGTTGCACCCTGGTAGCAGAGGGCATTAACTCTCTGTGACCACAAGGGTCAAACTAACTACACTGGGGAGTACTGAGTCCATTAGCGGAAATGGCTCCCCAAGGCTCTTCATTGGTGATGTACTCAGACACCGTGAAATAAGGGTGCAAGCTAGTCTTTTCAAAGAAAAGTCAGTACTTCAGAACAGGGATATTGCCTGTTATTTATAGGAGGTAGGGAAAGGCAAAATCAGGTGAACTCTGCTGGATCTTCCAATATGTCAGAAAGCAAGAGTGAATTGGAGGGGAAAGAACACATATGTCATATTTTTGGACAGTATCAGACTCACCTAGTGGGAGGTAAAATAAAATGTCCCTCAAATAGTACTGTAATGCAGTAAGTTATGTTGTACAACTCACCATACAAATATATTCTGGTAGAAATTAATTATAAACTGTGGCAATGTAAAATTGCATGACAAAAAATGATATTGGTAATATTACAAAAAAATAAGAAATGAGAAAATATGTTTAAATAATAATCATAAGAAATGAATAAATCTATATATAATCCAAAAATAAATATTATTAATAAAGAAATCATGGAAACTTATTCATTAGAATTAGATTCCCCTCACTAAATAAAACTATTTGCTCAATGTTCCTTAGCAGATGCTTCTGAGCAAGTACATGTGGACCTAGAGTTGACAGTAAAATTCTCCCTATGCTTAACTTTACTTTTCTCTAAATTTAATTTCTTAAGGTCATATTTTTGTTTGTTTAAAAAATATTGATCCAAGTAAAAAGTCTGAAATCAAATTTTTTGCTAAGCTTGGCACACTTGAAAAAATATACAATTTTTGAAATGTCAGTATTTTCATTTAGTAAAAGCAACAATCAGGACAGATCTAAAAAAAGATATAGATAATCTGAGCAACAGAGATAAGATATAGGGTTAAGGTTTCTTGCTGCATAATTTAGCTTGCATTTTGCTTCTTACAGGAATTAGAATCATTGTGAATGGTCTATATTTCTTCATTTAGCTCTTCACTCACTAATTCAGTAAACATTTATAAGGGTTCACTATATGCCAATCACTATTATAATTATTAAACATACTAGGGGCCCGATGCACAAAATTCGTGCACAGGGGGTGGGTGATCCCTTAGCCCAACTTGCCCCCTCACACATACTGGGAGCCTTCAGGGGATGTCCTACTAACCACTCACCCCAGCATACCCAAGGCCTAAAGCCTCTGACAAAGTTTTAGGCCTTGGGCACCCAGGCATAGCCCTGCAATGGGGCTGATGGCTGGCTCTGTCCCAACCATATATCCCCTCCCTCCCCAGCCAGAACCTTTGCCCCAGCCAGCTCCAGCCTGGATAGCACAGGCCTCAGCCTCAACCCCAGGCCCAGTACTTCTCCCTGGCAAGAGTGTGCTGGTTGCCTCAGCCCCGCCCCCCATGGCCCTGGCACCTCGGCCCTGCCCCCCCCCCCCCCCCGGCTCTGGTCACCTTGGCCCTGCTCTCTCCCCCCGCCACTGGCTGCTTTAGCCCCACCCACTACTGCCCTGGCCACCTCGGCCTAACTTCCCCGCGGCCCTGGCCGCCTCGGTCCCACCCCCCGCAGCCTGGGTCACCTCAGTCTTGTCCCCCATGGCCAGGGCCACCTCGGCCCCACCTTCTGCCTCCCTCAGCCTGGGCCACCTCAGCCCTACCCTCCCCGCAGCTCCAGCTGCCTTTGCCCAGCCCCCAACGGCCTGGGCTGCCTCAACCCCACCCCCCACTCCTGATTGGCTGGTGGGCATGGCTTGTATATGTAGATAAGGTAGAGTCAATTTGCATTATTACTCTCTTATTAGATAGGACTAGAGGCCCAGTGCACAAAATTTGTGCATGGGAGGGGTGCCCCTCAGTCCAACCTGCACCTTCTCTAATCTGGGACCCCCCAAGGAATGTCTGACTGCTGGTTTAGGCCCAATCCCATAACTGATAGTTGGACATCCCTCTCACAATCTGGGACTGCTGGCTCCTAACTACTCTCCTGGCTGTCTGATTGCCCTTAACCACTCTGTCTGCCAGCCTGATAGCCTGATAGCCCCCAACTGCTCCCTTACCAACATGATTGACACCTAACTACTCCCTTGCTGGCCCAATCACCCTCAACTGCCCTCCCCTGCAGGCCTGGTCCTTCCCAACTGCCCTATCCGGCAGGCTCGATCACCCATAACTGCCTTTCACTGCAGGAACAATCACTCCCAACTGCCTTCCCCTGCAAGCCTGGTTGCCCCCAACTGCCCTCCACTGCCAGTCATCTTGTGACAATGTGGGGGCAACCATCTTGTCATGTGAAAGCACAAGGATCAATTTGCATATTACATATTACTGCTTTATTATATAGGACTAGAGGGCTGGTGCATAAAATTCATGCACAGGGCTGTGTGTCCCTAAGCCCAGCCTCCACACTCTCAAATATGGGACACCTCGAGGGATATCTGATGGCTCGTTTAGGCCTGATCCCAGTAGACCCGGGAAAGCTAACTGCTTCCCTGCAAGTCTGATTGATACCTAACTGCTTCCCTGCAGGTCTGGTCACCCCTAACTGCCCTCCCCTGCAGGCCTGGTTCCCTCCAACTGCCCTTCCCTGCAGGCCCAGTCACCCCCAACTTTCCTCCTCTGCCAACCTGGTCACCCCTAACTGCCCTTCCCTGCAGGCTTGATCACCTCCAACTGCCCACCTTTGCTGGCTTGGTCACCCCTAACTGCCCTCCCTTGCAGGCCTGGTGCCTCCCAACTGCCTGCCCCTTCTGGCCATCTTGTGGCAGCCATTTGTGTCCACATGGGGGCAGCCCTCTTGTGTGTTGGAGTGATGGACAATTTGCATAGTACTCTTTTATTAGATAGGTTAGAGGCCTGGTGCATTGGTGAGGGGCAGCTGGTTTGCCCTGAAGGGTGTCCCAGATCAGAGTGGAGGTTCCCTTGGGGTGAGGGGCAGCCTGGATGAGGGGCCTGTGGTGGTTTGCAGGCTGGCTACACCCCCTGGTGACACAAGCAGAGGCTCTGGTATCTGGAATTTATTTATCTTCTATAATTGAAACTTTGTAACCTTGAGCAGAGCCAAGCCTCCTGCTTGCTCTGTGTACCCAGCCATTTTTGTTGGAATTTATTTATCTTCTATAATTGGCACCTTGTAGCATTGAGTGGAGGCCTGGGCTGGCCAAGGTGTGCAGAAAGCTTGGCTTCCTCCATTACTGGGAAAATTCAAGCCTTCTGCTTGCTCTGTGGCCATAGCCATCTTTGTTGGGTTGATTTGCATACTTGCTCCTGATTGCTTGGTGGGCGGGGCTTGAGGGTATAGCAGAATGATGGTTAATTTGCATATTACTCTTTTATTCAATAGGCTATGGCATAGACTTCAAGTTTCCATGCATGTATAAAGATCAGAAATGCAGTCTCCTTGTGATGATTGGTTAAAGAGACTGCCTGGCCAGCTGGTATAGGCCAGTGTTTAGGTGTCCACCCATAAACCTCTTACCTGCCACTCAGCATTATCTTTTTGTTTTCTTTAGTTATTTAGCTCACTCTCTAAAAGTAAATTAGATAAATACACCTTCTCTCTCCCGGGCTTGGGAAATTATCATGTGTATTTTCCCTTTGTTTGAATGTCTTGAACTACTGCTTTTCATAACTTTAGTAATTTTCGGTAGCTTTCATTTATACATACACACTGGCACGTGTGTATTTATATATCCATGGAAACACATTCATACCCCCACAAACAATGGACACATCCAGTATGTACATTTCATGATGTATTATGAGTTTTTCTCCCATATATTAAAATGAATATGACATGACAAAGTAGTAAATACAAGGTCATTGTCTACAGATTTCTGAAACACAAATCAGCCCTATTGTTGAGATCCAACTCATCTCAGAGGCCACGTGTTGTATTTTGAGTCAAATTAGCTGAATAATTAAAAATCTGTGCTGATGGATTTTCTGGAGTTAGCATTCTTTGGCCCTTTAAATAGAAGAAAACTGATGTCTGCAGGATTAGCAAGTGGCTTTTCTCTTTTTCAAAGCACTGTATTTTGTACATCTTAGGGTTGTGGCATGATTGTGGCTGATATTTTTACAGAGAGCCTGACTGAAATCTTCATTCTAGCAGCAGAATGCCAGCAGGAAGGGCGAGGCGAGGCCAGTTAACAATTATGCATGCAGGTAGTGTTAGGGACTCTTTCCAAATCAGTGATGAAGTACTTCATTCTTTATTTAAACTCTCATAATCACTCTTCTTCTTTATCTAAAGAACCACATTTTGAGAAGAAGCAAGATTCTTTAAAAAACATTATCTCTCAAGTTTGTTTGTTTTCCTCTAAATATGTGAAATGAGGAAGAGTAGGAGGTTTTTGAAATTACTATAAAAGGGGCTTTTAACCTAAAAGTTGATTTCTCAGCAGAACAGTTGAGGTAGTTAATTCAAAATATAAGGCAGAAAAGAGTGTGTAGGTTTTTTTTCTTAATATTTTAGTGGCCCGAATACCTGTATCTTACTTAGTTTTATCAGTCTACAGAATATATTCATCAATATATTCATCAATTACAGGTCACAGAAATGTAATAAAAACACATGTCTTAAGGGGAAATATTTTGTTCATGTAACATCCTAAGATTAAATACAGAACATTTAAAAATACCCTCTTTCATGAATTTTTAAAACTGATAATACAAAAATAAATAATATACAGAGAATCTACAGTCAAGTGAGTGGAGCAGTATGTAATCAATTTGTCATAATGCCATGGAACAATTATTATCATGGAGCAGTTGGAAAAAACTCTAATGGAGCCAGCCCCTTGATTCTGGAACAATCAGCAATTATCCAAGTAAACAAGGAAGTATGGGTATTCCAAGAAAAAGAACCTGAGAATTATAAATAGTTCAACAGCTGGAATATTGGAATTGTGAGTTCTGCTGGCAGGAGAGAGCTAGAAAGGCAGGGGCTGGCAAGATCATGAAGAAAGTTTTTTTTTCCTGCTAAGTAAAAAATGTTTTTACTTTATCCTATAGCAAAGGGGCCATTACCAAACAGTAAATTTGCCTTTTAGATGGTTATGCAAGACATATTTGAGAAAATAAATAGTAATAACTAAACTAAACATTGCCATTGGAGATTCAGTGAAGAGTTGCAAATTCAGAGATAAAAAAATGGCCAAGATCTAATTATATAAGTTATGAAGTAAACAGGGATGTTAGGGATGACCCACAATCTGTACTAATAAAAGGGTAATATGCTAACTCGACCGAATGTCTTCTGGACGTCCTTCCAGACATCCTTCTGGACAAAGCTGTGGGAGCGGGGATTGAGGCAAAGGTGGCTAAGGCCGACCAGGCTAGCAGGGGAGCAGTTGGAGTGTGATAAGGCTGACAGGGGAGAGCAGTTAGGGGCATTAGGCAGACAGGCAAAGGTGGTTAGGAGTGATCAGGCTGGCAGGGGAGAGAAGTTAGGGGCATTATGCAGGCAGGCAGAGTGGTTTGGGGTGATCAGGAAGACAGGCAGGTGAGTGGTTAGAAGCCAGCAGTCCTGGATTGGAAAGGGTGTAAGCCTAGCTGAGGGACCCCCCTCCCATGCATGAATTTCATGCACCAGGCCTCTAGTAGGTTATGAAAGGAAAAATAGTGATTTTAGTTTTCAGCATGTTGACTGAGATGCTATGGGTCACATTCAAGTAAACATGTGCAGTAATGGTTAGAAATATATTTGGCGTTCAGGAGGCACTATTATGATGTGTTAGAATATTGGTGGTGTCGTAAACTGTGGTCCTGTGTACTGTCAGCAAGGAAACATACCGTATTTTCTGGTGTATAAAATGACTGGAATTGATGATCATAGGAGTAAAATAACAAACAAAAGAGAGATAGCAAGTGCTGGACAAGTCCCTGGCGACTTAGCAACACCCATCATAACTGCAAGCTACGGTATTTTACATCTGGCATATAAGAGGACCCCTGACTTTTGCAATTTTTCTGGGTTAGAAAGTTGTCTTATATGCCAGAAAATATGGTATATTAACCAAATGAACATATATGGAAGTATGAGTAACTCCAACATTTCAGGAAAAAGCAGTAGGAGCCCCACAGAAGGTAAGAGAGTGAGAAAGGATATGAAGAAGAGCAGATGCGGTGTTATGGAAGATATGGTAAAAAGTTATATCAAAGAGGGGGATAAATAGTAGCCAATGCTTCCACATTCAAGGACAAGATTTGATTTAACCAATAGGAGTTTATTAATGATTTTGTTCAAGGTGTTTTCACTAGAGTGTCATAGGAGGGAATGCATGTTGAGTTTATATAATTGACATGTAAAAAATATGACAGGATGTTTGTGCATTTAAATAAAACTTGAATTGCCTAAGATATATATTTACTATATAAAAATTCAATAAATGTGATAAAAGGACCGATAGAAAGCTACAACACAGAGGGAATCACAATTCAATTATTTAAAAATACACATTTATAATACAAATAAATGTATAAGGAATTTTTATGTTATTTTTTGGATGTAAGCTTTAACAAAGGTATTTTAAGGCAGTTCCCCCAAGGGAAGACCTAACTAAATTACACCTGAGGAAAACATCAGTGAATGTCTACCATGCTTTTGGAAATACAGGAAACATACTAAAATTAAAGATGTAATATAGAGATACTTACTTTTGATTCTTCAAAATAGAAATAGTAAGTGGCACTAAAGGTCATGAGACTGACCTGTAATGGCACATAAATAAGAAAACAGAGGTAAAAAAAATAATTAAAAAAAAACACTGTGTGTAATATAATGCCTGTCTTACTACAAAGTAACAGAAACACAGGAATGAGTAAACTAGTCTTTGGCTTCAAGAAGCTCATAGTTGTGCAGCAGGCATGGCTCAAATGGTTGAGCATAGACCTATGGTTCAATTCCCAGTAAGAACAAATGCCTAGGTTGTAGGCTCCATCCCCTCCGGGGGGCATTACTAAGTATCCAATAAATTATTAACTCTCATCATTGATCTTTCTCCCTTCCTCTCTGAAATCATATATATATATATATATATATATATATATATATATATATACACACACACACACACACACACACACACACACACACACTAGAGGTTTGGTGCATGAAAATTCATGCACTGGAGGGGGTGTCCCTCAGCCCGGCCTGCCCCCTCTTTCTATTTCTTGATTGATTTCACAGAGGAAGGGAGAAGGAGAGAGAGATAGAAACATCAATGATGAGAGCAAATCATTGATTGGCTGCCCCCTGCACACCCACTACTGAGGATTGAGCCTGTAACCCAGGCATGTGCCCTTGGCCAGAATCAACCCTGGGATCCTTCAGTCTGCAGGCTGAGGCTCTATCCACTGAGCCAAGCTGGCTAGGGCCCAGCTTGCCCCCTCTCACAGTACAGGAGCCCTCAGGGGCAGAAAGGGACCCAGTGATCAGGGGAAGCTGATGTCCTCCATCACACCTCTGTTGCTGCCACTGCCACAACCAGCAGCGCTAGCCTCACCTGGCCCTGGTTTCCTGAGCCTTGGGTGGTCCTGAGCAGCTGGGCAGCCAATATCTGAGGGTTGTCTGCTCCCCAGCCATCAGCTGGGCAGCTATCATCCAAGGTTTGCCTGCGTCTCGGACTGGCCCTAGGTGGCTGGGGGACTGAGGGCTGTTTCGGCTGCACCACATGCCTGTCAGCCCCCACAACCCCCACCCCAGAGCGGCTGAATGGGCTGGGAGACTCTGATAGGGCTGAGGGGACTGGGTGCCACCATCTTGTGGTTATGGGCACCACCATCTTTGTGATGGCATTATGGTTAATTTGTATATTCCCTCTTAATTAAATAGGATAAGAAGCCTGGTGCACAAAATTTGTGCACTCGGGGAGGGGGTCCCTCAGCCCAGCCTGCACCTTCTCACAGTTTGGGAGCCCTGAGATCGATCACCCTATAGAAAGAGGCCCTGCCCACCCGCCTTAGCACAACTAGCCAGGTAGCCTGGGCTTCCCTCTTTGGGGTGATCATGAAGACCCTCTGATTGATTGCCCCACCAGCCATTGGCCTGAGCCTCCATCTGTGGAGTGATTGTGGGATGATGGTGGGGTCCCCCTGATCAATCACATCATACCTGCATTGGCTGGCCTACCACCAGCACATGTTCATAGTGTGGTCGTCCAGGCGGTTGTTCTGATGTTTGGCCTTTTGGTCAATTTACATATTACACTTTTATTAATATAGATTAGAAGCCTGGTGCACAAAATCTGGGGGGTGTTCCTCAGCCCAGCCTGCACCCTTTCCAATCTAGGACCCCTCAAAGGATGTCCGACTACCGATCCCGGTTGGGCCTAAATGGGCAGTCAGACATCCTTCTCACAATCCAGGACTGCTGACTCCAAACTGCTCCCCTGGCTGTCTCTCTGATTGCCCCTAACCGCTTCTGCCTGCCAGCCTGGTCATCCCCTACCCACTACCCTGCCAATCTAATTGATGTTTAACTGCTCCTCTGCCAGCCTGTTTGCCCCCAACTTCCCTACTCTGCCAGCCTGGCCACCCCTAACTGCCCTCCCCTGCAGGCTTGATTGCCCCCAACTGCCCTCCCTTGCAGGCCTGAAACCTCCCAAAAGCCCTCCCCTGCTGGCCATCTTGTGTCCACATGGGGGCAGGATCTTTGACCACATGGGGGCAGCCCTCGTGTGTTGGAGAGAAGGTCAATCTGTATATTACTCTTTTATTAGATGGATAGAGGCCTGGTGCATGGGTGGGGGCCAGCTGGTTTGTCCTGAAGAGTGTCCAGGATCAGGGTGGGGTTCCCCTAGGGCATGGGGTGGCCTGGGAAAGGGGTCTATGGTGATTTGTAGGTTGGTCACGCCCTCCAGTGACCCAAGAGGAGGCCCTTGGATCTGGGATTAATGTACGTTCTACAATTAAAACTTTGTAGCCTGGAGCAGAGCCAAACCTTCTGCTAGCTCCATGGCGATGGCCATTTCTGTTTGGGTTTATTTAAATTCTATAATTGAAACTTTGTAGCCTACATTGAAGGCCTAGGCGCTAGGGCTGCAAAATCTTGGCTTCCTCCATCGCTTTCTCCAGCTCCCTGGCTGCTACCATTTCTGTTGAGATATATCATCTATAATTGAAACTTTATAGCATTGTGTGGAGGATTGGGTCTGCAACGGCAGGCAGAAAGCTTGGCTTTCTCTATTTCCAGGGAAACCCAAGCCTCTATCCTGCTGTCAGTGGTCATAGACATCTTGGTTGGGATTTATTTGCTCCTGATTGGCTTGTGGGTGTGGCTTGTGGGCATGGCTTGTGGGCATGGCTTGTGGGCATATCAAAGGTATGGTCAATTTGCATATTACTCTTTTATTATTACACACACATATATATCCTATTTAATAAAATAGAATATGCAAATTGACCATACCTCTGCCACACCCATAAGCCATGCCCACCAGCCAATCAGGAGCAAATATGCAAATAAACCCAAGCAAGATGGCTGCAGACACTGAGAGCAGGAGGGAGGCTTGGGTTTTCTTCGTAATGGAGGAAGCCAAGCTTTCCGCCTGCCTTTGCCACTCAAGCTTCCACACCAGGCTACAAAGTTTCAATTATAGAATCTCAATAAAAATGGTGGCGACTTGGAATCTGGAGAAAGGCAGGAGGCTAGGGTTGCTCCCAGTGATGGAGGAAGCCAAGCTTTCCACACACCCTGGCTAGCCTAGGCCACCACTAAGGCTACAAAGTTTCAATGATAGAAGATACATAAATTGTAATGAAATGGCTGCCACCTCTGAGCGAGAAGAAGGCTTGACTCCAATACAAGCTACAAAGTTTCAATTGTAGAAGAAAAATAAACCCCAGATACCATGGCCTTCACTTGGGTCACCAGAGGTGAGGCTGGCCTGCAAACCACCACAGGCCCCTGGCCCAGGCCACCCCATGCCACAGGGGAACCCCCACCCTAATCTGAGACACCCTTCAGGGTAAACCAACTGGTCCCCATCCATGCACCAAGCCTCTATCCTATCTACTAAAAGAGTAATATGCAGATTGACCATCACTCCAACACACAAGATGGCTGCCCCCATGAGGTCAAAGATTCTGCACCCATGTGGACACAAGATGGACAACCACCACAATATGGCCAACAGGGGAGGGTAGTTGGGAGAGACCAGGTCTGCAAGGGAGAGCAGTTGTGGGCGATCAAGCCTGCATGGGAGCGCAGTTAAGGGTGACCAGGCTGGTAGAGGAGGGAAGTTAGGAGGATTAGGCCTGCAGGTGGAGGGCAGTTGGGGGTGACCAGGCCAGCAAAGGAGAGAAGTTGGGGTAACCAGGTCTGCAGGGAAGGCTAGCAGGGTAGGGCAGGTGTTGGGGAACTCAGGCCTGTAGAGGAGAGCAGTTGGGGAGTACTAGGCCTGCAGGGAAGGGCAGTTAGGGCCAAACAGGCTGGCAGGGAAGCAGTTAGGCATCAATCAGGCTGGCAGTGGAGTGGCTGTGCGGTGATCAGCCTGGCAGGCAGAAGCAGTTGGGGGCAATCAGGAAGGCAGGCAGGTGAGCAGCTAGATTATAAGAAGGATGTCCGACTGCCCATATAGGCCCAATCCTATATGGACAGTCAGACATCCCACAAGGGTGTCCCAGATTGGAGAGTGTTCAGACTGGGCTGAGGGACACCTCCCTTCCCCGTGCGCAAATTTTGTGTCCCGGACCTCTAGTGTGTGTCCGGAGCATGAAATTCATGCACAGGGAGCGGGGGATGTTCCTTAGCCCAGCCTGTATCCTCTCCAATCTGGGACTCCTCGAGGGATGTCCGACTGCCCTTTGAGGCCTGATCCTACTGGGATCAGGCCTCAAAGGGCAGTCGGACATCCTTCTCACAAACCAGGACTGCTGGCTCCAAACTGCTCACCTGCCTGCCTCCCAGATAGCCCCTAACCACTTCTACCTGCCAGCCTGATCACCCAATAACCACTACCCTGCCAGCCTGATTGATGTTTAACTGCTCCCCTGCCAGCCTGTTTGCCCCCAACTTCCCTACTCTGCTGGCCTGGTCACCCCTAACTGCCCTCCCCTGGAGGCTTGATCACCCCAACTGCCCTCCCTTGCAGGCCTGGTCCCTCCCAACTGCCCTACTCTGCTAGCCTGATCACCTACCACTGCCCTCCCTTGCAGGGCCTGGAACCTCCTAATGGTCCTCCCCTGCTAGCCATCTTGTGGTGACCATTTGTGTCCACATGGGGGCAGGATCTTTGACCATATGGAGGCAGCTCTCTTGTGTGTTGGAGCAATCTACTCTTTTATTAGATAGGATAGAGGCCTGGTGCATGGGTGGGGGCCAGGCCGGCTGGTTTGCTCTGAAGAGTGTCCCAGATCAGCATGGGGGTTCCCTTGGGGTTAGGGGCGGCCTGGGTGAGGGGCCTGTGGAAGTTTGCAGGCCGGCCATGCACCCTCCCACCCCCCAGCGATCCTAGCGGAGGCCCTGAGATCTGGGATTAATCTATGTCTACAATTGAAACTTTGTAGCCTGGAGCAGAGCCAAGCCTTCTGCTAGCTCCATGGTGATGGCCATTTCTGTTTGAAACATTGTAGCCTAGATTGGAGGCCTAGTCCTGAAAAG
This sequence comes from Antrozous pallidus, assembly GCA_027563665.1. NCBI lineage: Eukaryota > Metazoa > Chordata > Mammalia > Chiroptera > Vespertilionidae > Antrozous > Antrozous pallidus. Next base: position 157,246,005 of record CM050508.1, on the reverse strand, counting down.
GTAGGTTGAAATCTTGGCTTCCTTTGTTGCCAGGGAAACCCAAGCCTCTCTTCTCTCCAGCTCAGTGGATGCCGCCATTTATGTATCTTTTATAATTGAAACTTTGTAACATTGAGTGGAGACCTAGGCAGGCCACAGCAGATGGAATCCTTGGTTTCCTCTGTTGCCCGGGAAACCCAAGCCTTTCTCCTGCTCTCAGTGGCAGTAGCCATGTTGGTTGGGGTTTATTTACATAATCTGCTCCTGATTGGCTGGTGGACGTGGCTGTGGGTATGGCTTGTCAGTGTGGTGAAGGTATGGTCAAATTGCATATTACTCTTTTATTGGGCCTCCACTCTAGGCTACAAAGATTCAGCAATCAATTGGTTTGTGGCTGAGCAGTGCTCCCCCTGTAGAAGCACACTGACCACCAGGGGGCAGCTCCTGTATTGTGTCTGTCCCCTGGTGGTCAGTGCACATCATAGGGACCAGTCATTCCCAGTTGTTCTCCCATTAACATCAATTTGCATATTATCCTTTTATTATATAGGATATATATGCCCATAATTGGATGGAAATGATCAAGAAGGAAATTATTGATTACCTGCTGTGTGTAAAGGCTATAAAAGTTCCATATGGAATGAGAGCATAAGAGAGATGAAGGGCAATAAATATTCAATAAATATATTGTCTGAATGAATGAATTATATTCAGGTCTATCAGACTAAAAATTCTACTATTTCTTGATGGTGTCCCTTAAATTTTACATAGATAGTTGACAAATCGTCTGATAAGTTCATAGAGAAGACTTCTGCCTCTACTCCTACATACTTACCTTTATTAAGTGCTTACTCTTTGGAAGGCACTGTATTACTTTATGTGTTTTCCTTATTTAAGTTTTGTAATAATATTACATGATATTAATTATTATTTTTATTAAATTCCAAAAAGATATATATTATTTCCAATTACCAAACAGAAAGCTGGGAAAACAGAGAAATTATCTATTTTGTTATGGGAACCCATACATCTGTCACACTTTTTACCACCTCACAGAATCTCCCTTTGCTCTTTTTAAGAATAATCAGATAATAAAATGACTGGTTCATTAGTTATCTTCAAATTAACAGGAAAGTGGATGCTGGTCACATGAACTTAAACAGATGGTTACCATTTTACCAAAATTAAAAAAGTACTACCAATACTTTGTAGCAGGCCATCATAAATACTCAACTGATTAACTGATTATTTAATTTTTGAAAATTTATCATAGACTAATATAAATGATTTTAAAAACTTACATGTATAATTGATGAATATTAATGAGAAATTTTAAATGGTATTAGCTACATTTTATTAAGTGAGCAATTATAGAAGATATATCCCAATAGAAATGGTGGCAATCACAGAGCTGGAGAGAGCAGAGGGTAGGATTATCGGGGCAATGGAGGAAGCCAAACTTTTGCAGCCCTAGCACCTAGGCCTCCACTCTAGGCTACAAACTTTCAATTATAGAATTTAAATAAACCCAAAAAAGAACTGACTGTTCCCACAGAATGAACAGAAGGCTTAGCTCCACTCCAGGCTACAAAGTTTCAATTATAGAACATAAATTAATCCCAGATCCCAGGCCTCCACTTGGGTTGCTGGTGGGGGGGGGGGTGGCTGGCCTGCAAATCAGCACAGGCTCCTCGCCACCCAATGCCCCAAGGGAACCCCCATTCTGATCCAGGACACTCTTCAGGGCAAACCAGCTTGGTTCCCACCCATGCACCAGGCCTCTATCCTATCTAATAAAAGAGTAATTTGCAGATTGATCATCACTTCAACACACAAGAGGGCTGCTTCCATGTGGTAAAAGATCCTGCCCCCATGTGGACACAAGATGGCCAACACAAGATGGCCAGCAGGGAAGGGCCATTCGGAGGTTCCAGGCCTGCAAGGGAGGGCAGTTGTGGGCCATCAGGCCATCAGGAGAGGGCAGTTGGGAAGGACCAGGCCTGCAAGGGAGGGCAGTTGGGGGCAATCAAGCCTGCAGGGGAGGGCAGTTAGGGGTGACCAGGCCAGCAGAGGAGGAAAGTTGGGGGCAAACAGACTGGCAGGGGAGCAGTTAAACATCAATTAGGCTGGTAGGATAATGGTTAGGGGTGATCAGGCTGGCAGGTAGCAGCGGTTAGGGACAATCAGGGAGGCACACAGTGAGCAGTTTGGAGCCAGCAGTCCTGGATTGTGAGAAGGATGTCCAACTTCCCGTTTCAGCCCAATCCTACTGGGATCAGGCCTAAACGGGCAGTCAGACATCCCTTGAAGGGTCCCAGATTGGAGAGGATACAGGCTGGGCTGAGGGACATCCCCCGCCTCCCATGCATGAATTCCATGTACTGGGCCTCTAGTCCTATCTAATAATAGAGTAATATGCAAATTGACCATAACTTCACTACACCCAATAAGCCAATCAGGAGTTTTGTGCAAATTAACACTCAACCAAGATGGCTGCACCCCAATACTGGAAAAAGCCTCACCAAGAGGCTTTTCCTGGCCTTGGGGCAAGCCAGGGTTGGGGCGGAGCCTGCCAGCGATCATCCCCATGGCAGGGTGATCACTGGGTGTCCAGGGCCATAAAAAGCCTCATCGAGAGGCTTTTTCCTGCCTTGGGCAGGCGAGTCTTTTCCGGCCGTGGGCAGGCTGGGGCTGGGGTGGAGCCAGCCCACAATCAGCCTGATCGCAGGATGATTGCTGGCTGGGGTCCCCTGGCTGAGGTCCCCTGCCCAAGGATGAAAGCCTCGGCCAGAGGGTTTAGGCCATGGGCTGAGGGTGAGCCATCTTTAGGACATCCCCTCAGGGCTCCCAGCATCTGAGAGGGGAAGGCTGGGCTGAGGGATCACCCACCCCCAGTACACGAATTTTGTGTACTGGGTCCCTACTCTATCTAATACAAGACTAAGTGACCATTAGGACGGGATGACCAGACATCCAGTCACTATGATGTGCACTGACCCCCAGGTGTAGACATTCAATGCAGGAGCTGCCCCCTGGAGGTCATTGTGCTCCCACAGGGGGAGCACCATTCAGTCACAAGCTGGGCTCAAGGTTGGTGAGTGCAGTGGCAGTGTTGGGAGCCTCTTATGCCTCTATGGCAGCACTAAAAAGCAGGAAGCTGAGTAGTAAAGAGCAGGGAGCAGGTGGGCAGTAAGGAGAGAGGAGTCCTGAACTGCAAGAGGGATGTCTGAGTACTGGCTTAAGCCCACTCCATGGAAAGGAGGCCTAAGCCAGCAGGCAGACATCCCTCAAGGGCTCCTGGACTGAAAGAGGGCACAGGATGGGATAAGGGAAGCCCTCTGCCCCCAGTGCACAAATTTCATGCACTGGGCCTCTAGTATAATTACATGTGTCCTCTCCCACTCTGTTTTCATCCCAAATGTGCAAAGAAGAACATCTGAAAATATGTATACAAAATTGTATAATATCTAAGGAGGTTAATAGGAATGCTTTACTTCTTTTTTATATTTTTAATTTCCTGAATTTTCATAAAAACATGAGTCACTGATACAATGGTGAAAACTTTATTTTGAAAAAAATTCAGATATTGTTTTTATAGAATGAACAGAAATATAATTAAGTATATGAAAGCACGGTAATGAAACTAATCAAAGCACACAGTGTCTTATTAAGAGTCAGCAGTTAGAATGGAAATAACTAGGGTAAGATTGTCAGTGAAACTGAAAATAGCTTTGTTATACTAGGCTACGAAATAATATAAGTAACACCTTTTGCAATATTTCCTGCTATAAAGAAAATCAGTTTTAATTGTTCCTTTGACATCTGGATACATAAGGAACATTTGATTTAAGTTAAATTATGATCGATTATTTGAGGGGAGAACCAAGATGGCGGCATAGGTAAACACCTATTGTTCTGCCCCGCGCAACGATTTAAAAACTACAACATAACAACAAAACAGAAATCACCCAGAATCACCAGAAAGCTGGCTGAGTGAAAACTCCACAAATAAAAGTACAGGTGGGACACTGAGACTCAGAGGAGCGGCTGGAGCGCAGCCTTGAAGACGGAAACAGGTTAGGAGCAGTCCTGGTCGCGCGCGCGGGCTGGGGCTGGAGCAGCAACCCCGGCTGGATTTCGCCAACGGGGAGGGCGGAGACGTCCCACTACACGGATTCCCCAGCGCCATACGAGGTCTGAGATCCGGGGTACGTGGAGACGTCCCACTGCACAGATTCCCCAGTGCCAGGCGATGTCCGAGGTCCGGGGGACGCACCCTGGAAGCGGGACGCAGCAGAGGTCCCCTAGTCTGCGGAGAAACCCAGAGGCGGGGAAAAGAAGTTTGCACGAAAGTGTTGCACAAACCCGTGACTTTCCCCCTGGAAACTTGTCTCCAGGTCCCAGAAACCATCTATTTTACAACCCTGGGCTAGACTTTGGGTGTGCAGACTCATCTGGGGAGAGGCAGAGTTGTCTGGCAAGGGGAAGAGACTAGCGGCTTTCTCTTGGAGGTGTCTGCAGCAATCCCCATCCAACATGGGCCCGCGTGTGCGCGAGTGCGCGAGCGAGCACCACATAGGACATAGCTGACACTGAGGTTGCCTGCGCAGCTCAGAGACTCCGCCCATCCAACCTGAACACAGTCTCCCTTCACAGCCAATTGGCCTGGAGGTCAAACCCTCCTAGGGCTAACAACAAAAACCTGGGTTTAAATTCAAAAATACTGTACAACCCATAAAGGATTGCAGTAAGAGTACCCATCTCAAATAACTGGGGAGGCTGTGCCACTGACCCTAGAGGATATCTACCACATAAAGCAGCCACCATGCAGAGATATGGAAAGAAATCAGGTGTGAAAGAAATGGAGAAGAAAAGACGACAAGACATAGAGTTCAAAACCACGGTTATAAGGCTTCTCAAGAGGCTCCTAGAAAAGGCCGATGAACTTAATGAGAATTACGAGGAAATAAATAAGACCAATCAGGAAATGAATGAGACTTACAAGGAAATGAATGAGACCCTCAAGGAAATGAACAAGACCTCTGAGGATATGAACCAGACCCTCACGGATATGAAAAAGGACCAACTAGAAATCAAGCATATGCCGACTGAAATAAAAAATATTAAACAAAGTCCTAAAAGCAGTCCAGAGGGCCACAAGAACCAAGTCAAAGATTTGAAATATAAAGAAGCAAAATCCACTTGGCTGGAAAAGCAAGAAACAAAAAGAATTCAGAAAATTGAAGATTGTGTAAGGGGCCTCTGGAACAACCTCAAGCATGCCAACATCCGAATTATTGGGGTCCCAGAAAAAGAGAGAGAGCAAGTTAATGAAAACCTACTTGAAGAAATAGTGACTGAAAACTTCCCCCACCTGGTGAAAGAAACTGACTTAAAAGCCCAAGTAGTACACAGAACCCCAAATATAGGAATCTAAAGAGGACCACACCAAGACATATCATAATTAAAATGCCAGGAGCAAAAGAGAAAGAGAGAATATTAAAAGCAGCAAGAGAAAAACAGTTGGTTACCTACAGGGGAGCACCGATATGATTGTCAGCGGATTTCTCAACAGAAACGATGCAGGCCAGACACGAGTGGCAAGAAATATTCAAAATAATGAATAGCAAGAATCTACAACCAAGATTACTCTATCCAGCAAAGCTATCATTCAGAATTGAAGATCAGATAAAGTGCTTCACAGATAAGAAAAAGCTAAAGGAGTTCATCACCACCAAACCAATATTATATGAAATGCTGAAAGTTATTCTTTAAGAAGATGAAGAAGAAAAAGGTAAAAATATAAATTATGAACAACAAATACACATCTATCAACAAATGAACATAAAAATCAAGTGAACTGATAGGCTGATTAACAGGATAAACTGGTGAATATAACAGAATCATGGACATACAGTGGGAATGGACTGATAATTCTTGGGGAGAAAAGGGTTGTGGGAAGTGCAGCAAGAGACTGGACAAAAATCTTGCAACAATGGGAGAGGACAGTGGGGAGGGGGAGGTGAGGGTGGAGGGTGGGATAGGTACAGGGTGGAGGGGAGCTATAGGGGGATAAAAAAGGGGAAACAATGTAATTAATAAACTGAACAATAAAGATAAAAAAGTTAAATTATGATCAATAAGAGAAACATTTTAATTACTCTTCATATTTTTAAGATTTATATACAAATCCATCTTGTATTTCTTCTTTCATAGTATTATTTTAAAGTCCTTTAATTGAAAATAATGGCTATAATTCAAAATGACTTTTGGATATGCTCTGGTATTGGTTCATTTTGTCATTCCACTGGGAATTTTAACAGGCACCTTTGTTTTCATACTTTCAATTTTTGCTTTAGCCTCTTGTAACCTTTCATAAGCTTTCTGAATGATAATCATGTCATAAACAAATTTTTGTTCAGAGTGTCTTCTATACGTTTCTTGAGCCCTAAGAAAGAAAAGGAAAGGTAATAGAGTGAGGTATTTTAAATTACTAAAATTATAACATTTAGTTAGATAGTTAATTTTATTATAGCATTCACTAACATTCGCTTTAGGTTATTATTTTAATAGTTCTATTGGCTATAACAGAATACATACAAACCATGGCTTAGATTCCCAAAGAGGCATCTAAACTAGATTATGACATGATTTGCAGAACTTTTACTTAAGCCTTACTAAATCCAAACTTCTAGGAGTCTAGTTTTTTGTTTTTTCATTTACTTTTTGCTTAATCCCTTTACTTATTTCACCCAGCCCCACAATAATCTTCATTCTGATAGCTGTCAGCCTAATCTCCATGAGTCTGATCCTATTTTATTTGTTAGTTCATTTTGTTCATTAGATTCCACATATAAGTAAAATCATATGGTAATTCTTTCTCTGACTGGCTTATTTCACCTAGCATAATGCTTTCAAGGTCCATCCATGCTATTGTAAAAGAGCTCCTTCTTTTTTACATCAGAATATTATTCCATTGTGTAGGACTCTGTTATTGACTGAATTATGTACCCTCCAAATATATATGTTGAAGTCCTAACTCCCAGGATCTTAGAATATAACTGTATTTGTAGAATAGGTCCTTTTAAGAGATAATTAAATTTAAATGAGATCATATGGGTGAGCCCTAATCCAATATGAGAAGATGAAGAGACACAAAGGATGTTCACACATAGGACAAAGGCCATGTGAGAACTCAGTGAGAGGCAGCCACCTACAAGCCAATGAGAGAGGCCTGAGGAGTAACCAAACCTGCCAACACCTTGAGCTTGGACTTCCCACCTCTAAAATTGTGAAAAAATAAACTTCTGTTTAAACCATACAGTCTGTATAGTATTTTGTTATAATACCCCTAGCAGACCAATACAGACTCTAAATTAGAGAAAGATGAAGCAGGTTACACTTTCAAACCTGGAAATGTCATGAACCTTAGATTAACTCATTCATTCCTCCTCATTCAAGAGTTATGTATTATGTTTGTCATACTCTCTAGATTCTATAAATATAAAAAAAACATATAACATGATATGACTATGAGAAACTTATAAAAAGTAAAGAAAAATAAATGTATTTAAATTACACTAATAGAGAGAAATATGCAAATTGACCATCACTTTGCAATCCCACCAGACAATCACGGGTGAGTATGCAAATTAACCCAACAAAGATGGTGGCAGCCCTGCCCCTCAGCTGCTCTAGGCCTCTGGACAGCATGCATGCAGGCATGGAGCAGCCAGGTGGGGCAGGATGCTTGCTAAGAGGGGAAGGGTGAGGGGCGGAGGAAGCTGCAGGAGCAGCACTCCAGCCAGAGCAAAGACTGAATGCTCTGGCCACAGTGAAAGCGGCGGCCAGTAGAAGGTCCAGGTCCCAGATGCCAGAGGAAAAACAGTGCTGACAGCCAGGGGAAGGAAGGCCTATTGCACGAATTTTCGTACAACAGGCCTCTAGTATGTAAATAAAATGCTGTAGTACCATAATGAAAGCACTATGCAGCAAGACTGAGTGAAACCAGGTGAAAAGGGAAGACAAGACAGGCTTCCATACTAAAATAAAAGCAAAAAGGGTAACACAGCTTGGCATCCCTGAGAAGTGGGAGCAGTCTATTTGTAAGGGTCAGGCAGTTGTGGTAGGAACAGTAGATCAGATAAGCTCAGAAAAACAGACTTATATAGATCATCGTGTTCTTTATATATATGTCTAAGGGAACTCAAAATCTAGACTTGGGAAGTGGAAAAGAAGCCTAAGTCTAAAAATGAATTACCAAGTGACTTTGGACAAGTTCTTTACATTCTTTCTCCATCATTTTCTTCATCTTCAAAAGACTGAATGAATTAACACATTTAAAATCCTTAGAGGAGTACCTGAAACTTAATCATACCTTCTACTGGGTAGATAACAGTAGCATTCATCAGGACAGAAAATATAGGAAGAACAACTAGATAAGGAAAAATGTTAGGGTTCTGTTTTTGTAAAATTGGATTTAAAAAGTCTGGCTATCCATACGGCGATGAGAAGAGAGTTGAATAGAGAGAAGCAATGGCTTATGGTTAGGAGTACAGGAAGTGAAGCCATTCTGCTTGGATTAGAATCCCAGATCTACAACTTATTGTGTGATTTTTGGAAAGTTATTTTAAGCTCTGTCTGCACCATTTTCTTCATCCTTAAGAAGGCACAATTCATCTCAATGGATTTAGTAAGGAGTAAATTACTTAATACACTGAAAGTCTTTAGAGGAATTCCTAGACTTCAACAACCACTCATTGAAAATCAGCGGTAACTATTGTGTCTGGAGCTCTGGATAATAGTCTTGTCTGGAAATGTAGCAGAGTGAAAGTCATGGCAAAATGGACTTTACACCTCTAATTAAGTCTAAAAAAAATGTATTGAAATAGCCATCCTACAGATAATAATTATAAATTGTGGAAAAAAAATTTTTAAACCCAACTATTTAAAAGAATTGAAGAGAAACAATGATTGATTATAATTAAATAGTTTACCAGTATCAAATAATTGGAAAATAAAATTATGAAATTAATTCCATCTTACAATACCATAAAAATCCTATAAAATATTTGGACACAAACTTAATAAAAATATGAAAGGCCTATCTTTGAAGAATATATGTAGTGAAAGTAAAGAAAGAGTTAAAAAATAAAAGATCTTAGGCATAAATAAGTATACAAGAGTTTCAAATTTAAGAAATAAAGCAGTTCCAAGTGATGAGAGGGGTTTTGTTATGTCTTTGGAAATGAGTTTAAAGGCTTCTGGGGTACAAGAGTATTTAGGTTAAATAATTGATAGAGTTTTCTTATGAATTTGGAAGAGAACTGTAATTACAGAAGTTGGGTGAAGGAAAGCTTTATAAATCAAGATAAGACCATAGATAATGAAGAGGTTAGTGGAGGTCAGTTGATGACCAAAATAAAAACAAGCAGAGATGACATAATTGGATAACTGCCTTCTGTGCCACAGCTTCCTGCTAGTCGGTACTCAACTTTATAGTGGACACCCTGCTGCTCTGCCCTGAGCAGTGCCATCACTTTTTCAAAATATGGACATAAATATTTTGGAAAACTTGTGACCAGCTTTTACCTGGAACATAAGTTTGTTTGTTTTTTAATTTCAAAGTCTCTTATTAATTCATTCTTAAGTGCCCCTGTGGTTATTTTATAAATTTTCTAAACTAGAGATTTGTAATTCACCCTTCTTCTTTCATGCTCCCTCACTCAACAGCAAGAATAGGGAGGTTCTGCTTCAGTAATGACTTCACAGGTTATTGAGATTTATCAGAATGCTTTTAGGTCAAGTATTTGAACCAGAAAGAAAATGAAAAAGAATTGAAAACTGAAGTCATTAGACAGACAACTTTTTTTGAGTCACAGCTCTTTTCTTCATGTTGATATTCTGGCTTTATTTGAAAATGTTTATAAATAAAACTCAATAATACCTTTTAGGACAACACTATATTGCCTCATTCTTGTGTGCTTTCAAAGATAATACCGTTGCAGCAGATTATAAAAGATAATTCAGTTAAGATACATTTGGAAGTTTTTAACTCTGTATCCTCTACAAATTAATGATGGCTAGACATTTCTGTGATAAACTAAGCTGATTATATTATTCTAATAGTGATTTGTATTTTGATATAACACAAAATCTTAAGATAGAGTTGTCTTATTGTCTGATCTTTGGTAATATATTAGAATATATTTGTCATTTTTGGATGTTTCTGTTTTCCAAAGTAGAATATATCATGTTATAAAATACTGTTTATTATAGATCAACATTTAGTATGCAATATTCGCATGAAATTGACTTAAATATATACATCAAAATTGTACCTACCTAAGTTCCTTCTTGTATTTATATAAATCCTTTTGAAGTTTTTCTGTTTCTCGTTTTTTCTGAACTATCAGATGTTTTTCTTTTAAGAGATCATTGTTCTTCTTCAATTGCTTTACTTTATGTACATTTTTGTTCCAAATAGTGAGCTCATTTGTTAAGTTTTGAATTAATAACCGGTTGTTAGCTTTTTGGTGCTTTTCTTCCAGAAACAAAGCTTTCCTCTCTCTAACTTTTTCAAGGTATTTGGATCTGACCTGCCAAAGTTGGTACAGACCATCCCGCACTGCCCTGTTGTCTTCTGCCATTTGTTTCTGAACAGCCCGTTTTTTCTTCTGTAACATTTCTTGAACACTTAAGCTGACTTTTTCTTGGGCAGCTTTTGCCACGGTTATAGCCATTCCACTTTCCTTTTGGCTTTCCTGCTTTTTTTGTTCTAAGTGATATTCATCAATATCATAAAGTGTTTTGAGCTTTATACCATTTCTGTGTGTCGTATAAAACTCTCTTATTGCATTCTTCTCCAATAGAAGGTGTGGTTGTGTAATTACTGGTTTTTGATGAGTAGTAGAAAATGGTTGTGTATGTGTAGGAAAAGAAGTTTGTTCTTTCTTTTTCAATACTGCATACTTCAATGAATCTGAAGAATGTATGGGTAGTTTGAATACTGATATCTTAAAACTGGCATACAATTCTTCATCGTCAATTTCATCTTCAGACTCCTGATCTACATCAGAAAGCAGACAATATAATGCATGATATGTGTTAACCACAGTTTATTTTCTGTCTCAATTGTCTTGAAAGATACATTAATAAAATTCACAAGAACCTATATTTATTTATGTTAAGAAGTATTTTTCCAAACTAATGTTCCTTTTCAATTTGTGAATCAATAGTGATTTTAGAAAGAAAATCACTGTTGAAACATTTTAACACAGAAATGCACTGATTCCTATATTATCTTTTTCAATTATTTAACTTGCACTGATTCAATAGCAATATCTTATACTTAATCATACATATTATTTTTACATATAGTTATCTCTTATTTGCAAAGAACCCTGTATCTGTTTTATCTTGTTTTTCTTAACTCTGGTGGAGACTAATAGCTGCCAACAATGTTGTTTTTCTCTTCACGGGACACACAAAGAAAACAAATCTCTCAGATTCCTTTGCTATTATTGTGACTATAAGATCAAATGCCCTCCAATAGAGTGTGGCAGAAGTAATATATATCATTCCTGGTATTTAGAAACAGATGTGCCTCCTCCTTCTTTATTTCTCTCATCTACCCCACACCTCAAAGATGGTAGTTACAGAAGGTAGAAGGACCCTGGCTCCCTGAATCATTACTTGAAAAACTACTCGCTAATAAGGATTATCTAATTAACACTCTATGGAAATCGTAAATAAATAGCAATTATTTTTAGTCAATAAAAATTTCTGGGTCTATCTGTATCATAGCAAACCTAAATAATGTAATATTTTCTGACAAGCCTACTGATGAATTTAGTGGCAAATACTAGTTAAAAAGTTATATTGATTAATCTTTGAAACAGATGTTTTCATGTTTGACTTTATTAAAATTACATCCTGCTAATTCTACTCTATAAGTACTTTATCTTTTCTAATAGAAGATTCTTCTAAAGTCTTTATATATAAAATCTGATGGTGGAGGTTTTATGAAAGTTAAGGTCTCCATGAAGAATGGCAGCACCTGTGGTCTGGGCAGGAAGTGGAAAAAAAAGAAAACAGGTAAGATTTTCAATAGAAGCCACAGGAATGTCAACATTAGAAAAGGAACCAGTGTTTAGAGCTAAATAGAGAACAAAGTCTTAGCAAGTAAAAAAAGGATATAAGGCTAAAGTATCCACAAATAAGTGTTAAAAGTTTGGGCCCAAGCCAGGCTGGTGTGGCTGTGTTTGAGCAGTGACTCATGAACCAAGAGGTCACTGGTTTGATTCCTGATCAGGGCACATGCTTGAGTTGTGGGCTCGATCCCTAGTAGAGGTGTGCAGGAGGGAGCCAATCAATGATCATTGATGTTTTTATCTCTCTCCCCCTCTCCCTTCCCCTCTCTCTAAAATCAATAAAAGCACATTAAGAAGAATTTGGACCCAAAGCAAATTACTAGAGACCCAGAGGAACAAAGCCTGAGTTTCAGGTCTGTAGTAAATAGGGTGTGGTCTGGAGCAATTATCTAGAAATAGCACTGTTTCATGTAATTTTATTTTACATGTGAATTTTGGCACGAAAAAGCTAAGAGTAAAAGACCAGGTATACAAAAATACAATAGTAGTAAGTTACTAAAGGTTCTGGTCACCAAATCCAATTTGTGTAGGGGTGAGAGGGTTTTCCAAAACAACCATGTAGTGCTCTTAAACTAGCTGGGTATCTTACAATTCAACTCAATTCTAACACTATCTACTTGGAGATATGATTAGACACTACAGGTTAAGGGATTCAGTCCCTCAAGACTGTGCACCCCTGCTTTAGGTGCCAATTGCAAGTTGAGGTTATGATGATCAATCAACTATAGATTGGCAGTTCTACTGACCCCTCCTTGGGTTCAATTAATTTGTTAGAGTTGCTCACAAAACTCAAACATTTTACTTACTAGATTTCTGGTAATTTTGCTGTTATGAATCGTAATGTAAATATCTGTGTTTTTCCGATGGTCTTAGGCTTTATAGCAGCGGTTCTCAACCTGTGGGTCACGACCCATAGGTTGAGAACCACTAGCAGTAAGTAAATTTTAATAGCCTGTTAAAACAAAAATATCAACATTCATAAAAGAATCCAAGATATTATAATACAACATTGCAATGCCACATATCATCTGAAACATGTCATGTGAATAAAAATTATTATCACAAAGGATATCACTTCACATAAAATACAGAAACCATACAACCATACCACTTATGCTCTTTCTTCCTGTATTTTATTTGAGTGTTACAATAGTAAGAAGATTTATATTATAATTCCTAGAGAAAATAAAGATAAGTCAAATAGAGTCAACTAAAAATCCAGTAAATATATTAAAATATACTATAAAACAAAATGGATTATAAAATGTTTGAACAATTCTAAAGACAGGGAAAAAGAAACAGAGGAACAAAAAAAACTGAGGACATGTAACAAACAAGCAAACAAACAAACAAAAAAGCAGAAAAATAAAATGGTCCTAATCTCAGAGAATTAGTGTCCTTATTCAAATGAAAGAAACACAAGAGAGTTCACTTACTCAGTGTTTCCATGCACACATACTAAAAAAAAAAAAGGAAAGGAAAGGAAAAAAAAGACCATGTGAGCACACATCAAAATGTTATCATCTACAAGCTAGAAAGAGACCTCAATAGAAATCATCCATGCTGGCACTCCGATCTCAGATTCCTAGTCTCCAGAACTGTGAGAAAATAAATCTGTTGTTTAAGCCACTCAATCTGTCTTATTTGAATATGGAAGCCTGAACAGACAAAAGCAAAAGGAGTACCTTATCTTCTGAAGTTCTGAATACATGTCCCCACCTGATGTGCAACAGCCCACTAGTGTGCTACTGAGTAATGGGAATGCCCAGAGACACTGACTACCCTGATGGGGATGGAGTGGCTATAACCTCTGGGCTTCCTTTTGCCATAAATTTCATCTGGAGTCTGTGGAGATCAAGTGTGGTCTGACATACTACTCTACAACCATGGCAGTAGAGAGGGGCTCAGGAGATAGTCTATCACTTTACCATGAGTTATTATATGTGGTACTGTTTACTATTAAAAAGAGACTTGAGAAATGGGTGTTTTAAAGTGAAGAGATTAAGAAAAACATACACACAAAACAAAACTCATAGATAAAGACAACAGAGGGAAAAGGGGGTAAAAGCAGTATAAGAAAGTAATGGGAGGGATGAATGGTGACGAAAGGATACTTGACTTGGGGTGGAAAACAGATACTACAATATACTGATGATGTATATTTTAGAATTATACACATGAAACCTATATAATTATATTAGTCACCCCAATAAATTCAATTAATAAACACACAAAACATGTCACATAGCCCATGGTGTAGCCAATCTTGGGTGGGGCTCCCTCAATTCAGACTATAAATATATCAGATACTTCAATTGATTTTGGTTTGATATACATTTTTAATAATATTCCGCCTAGCAGCAGTGTGGCTTCCTCTCCTGTAAATTAGAGTTTCATTACATTGAAATATAGAATGATATAAAAATTCAATTAAATTTGAAGTCCATTCACATTTTCACATAAACACACACCCACACCCACAGAAATGCACATTTTCACCTAAACACACAGAGATTCAATTTTACATTTGTCAACAAAAGAAATGAAATAAATATTGCATAGAATATTTCAGTTACTTAAAATGTCCGAATTACTATAAAATTGTGTTATATTTGTAACAGTCACTCAGCTTTGTCACTGAATACTGTGAAGATTACAAATGATTATTATTAAAAACTGGTATATTAGTTACATATTGCTACTTAACAAATTACTCTAAAACACAAAGGCTCTAAAACAAGAAAAGAAATATTTATTATTTCACAGTTTCTTGGGGTTAAAAAAGTATAACTTTGGAGGGTGGTTGTGACTCAGAGTTTCCCAATGATGTCATAGTCGAGATACCAACCAGAGTTGTAGTCATCCAAAGGCTTGACTGGTGTTGATTTGTTCTATGACTGGACAATTTGGACATACTGTCTTATAGCGGTGAGATCAAATCAACTAATTCATTTGTAGAGAATTAGCTTTTGCTACAGCAACTCTTTGGGCAAATTTTAGCTTTTGGAGAATAGAGAATATGTCTTATATATCTTTGTATCCTCTACTAAGCTAACATAGTGTTCTGTATTTTTGGTATTCAATTTTAAAAACTCAACTATTAATTGGATATGGATATTTACACTCAAAACTATAATTTTTAAAATACAGGTTATACTTTTAAATATATTACTTTTTTTCAAAGGCTATATATATTTTATAAGGAAGTCTAGAGTCCCACTATAAGTCTGAGGTATAACAGAGGAATGAATAATTAGAAATAACTGATATTTATTTTTTTTCCTCATCACATTAACTTATTCTTTTTCCCTTTCCCCTCTCTGGCATCTTTGATCTGCTTATTTTTCCTATAGAATTTTTGCTTCACCTTTCCTATGCATCAAGAGTCCTTGTTAGTCCTGACCAGGGAGCTCCGTTAGTTAGTGTTGTCCCTAGATGCCAAGATTGTGGGGTTCAATCCCCAGTCAGGGCACATCAGGAAATAATTAAGGAATGCATAAATAAGTGGAACAAGAAATCAATGTTTCTTTCTCTCTTTCCCCTATTCTTCCCTCCCTGCACCGCTCCCCTTCTGCCCCCCACTCCCCCCGCCCCCGCCACTCTCTCTCTTCCTCTTCCTCTCTATAAAATATCAAAAGAGGGAAGTTCATAGGATTACAGGCCTACATCAAGAAGAAACTTTTTAAATAAAAAATATAACCCTACACCTAAAAGAACTTGAAAGAGAACAAGAAACAAAGCCCAGAG
This sequence comes from Antrozous pallidus, assembly GCA_027563665.1. Taxonomy (NCBI): domain Eukaryota; kingdom Metazoa; phylum Chordata; class Mammalia; order Chiroptera; family Vespertilionidae; genus Antrozous; species Antrozous pallidus. The sequence continues at coordinate 157,230,127 of CM050508.1, read as the reverse complement.
TAAGTAGAAGGAAGGGAACGATAAAGATCAGTGTGAAAACATATGACATAGAGACTAAAAATTTAATACAAAATACCAATGAAACTGAGAGCTGGTTCTCTGAAAAGATAAACAAGATTGATGAATTTCAACCAGACTCATCAAGAAAAAAAGAGAGAGGATTTAAATAAATAAAATAAGAAATGAAATAGAAGTAACAACTGAATCCACAGAAATATAAAGGATTGTAAGAAAATACCATAAATGACTATATGCCAACATATTGGACAACCTGGGTGAGATGGACAAATTCTAGAAACGTACAATCTTCCAAAACTGACTCAGGAATAAGCAGAACACCTGAATCTATAATAATAAAAGTATAATATGCTAATTAGACCAGACAGCTGAATGACCTTCCTTCTGGATGTTCTTCCGGATGACCTTCTGGATGACCTTCTGGACAAAGCCAGGACTGCGAGGGCTGAGGCAAGCTGCTGCAGCTGGGAGGGCCAAGCTCCTTGCACGAATTTCATGCATCAGGCCTCTAGTAGATCAATAAGAACTAATGAAATATAAGCAGTAAACAAAAAATTTCCAGCAAACAAATGTCCTGGACCAAATTTTACAGGCAAATTTTACCAAAATTCACAGGCAAATTTTACCAAACATTCAAAGAAGAACTAACACCTATCCTCCTCAAACTATTTTTAAAACATTCAAGAGAAGGGTAGACTTCCAAGTTCTTTTTATGAGGCCAGCATTATCCTAACTCTAAAATCAGATAAAGACACTACAAGGTAAGTTATAGGCCAGTATCCCTGATGAACATTTGATGTTAAAATCCTCAACAAAATATTAGCAAACCAGATTAAGAATATATTAAAAAGATCATACACTATGATCAAGTGGGATTTATTCTAGGGATGCAAGGTTGGTACAATATTTACAAATCAATAAATGTGATAAGCACATAAACAAAAATGAAAGATTAAAAATCACATGATCATATCAATAGATGCAGAAAAAGTATATGATAAAATCTAGCACCCATTTATGATAAAAACTCTCAGCAAAGTGGGACTAGAAGAACCATACCTCACTTAACAAAGGCCACATCTGAAAAACCTACATCCAACATCATACTCAATGGGCAAAAACTAAAAGTGTTTCTGAAGGTCAAGGAACAAGACAGGGATGTCTGCTTTCACCACTCTCATTCAACACTAGTGGCCCTGTGCACAAAATTTGTGCATGTTAAAAGGGTACTAATTAGAGGAAATAATTTAATATTGCTGTTTGCTCTTTCTCTATAATAGAAGTATCAGAGACTAAAGAAAATTAATAAAATGTATATGAAAACCTTCCTCCTGTCAGAGTCTGGGGTGCACCACGGGGCCCAGAGTCAAGTCCCCACTCACCCACATGTGCCTCAAAATCACGTGAGACCCAGATCCAGCCACCCCCGCCCCCACAGTAGGATAGATCCAGACCCCACCAGTCCCACTTTTGTCAAGCCACACAGGGCAGGGTGTGTCCTCAGGTCCCCTGGCCCAGCACCAGGATGGGGGGCATGGCCTGAGGTCCCCCATCAAGTCCCACCAGGTGGGAGATACGACCTGAGATCCCCTGTCAAGCCCCACTGGGTAGGGATCATGGCCTGAGGTCCCCCGTCAAGCCCCACCAGGCAGAGGAGCACAGTCTCAAGTCCCCTAGCCCAGCACCAGGAGGGAGGTGCAGCCTCAGGTCCCCCGTCAATCCCCACTGGAACCGGAGCGCAGGCTCAGGTCCCCTGTGAAGCCCCGCTGGGTGGGGGGCACAGCCTGAGGTCCCCTGTCAAGCCCCTCTGGTTTGGAGGAGGGTGTAGGCCTCCCTTCCCTTGTGCTGCGGCCACACCCCCTGCTGGCCTCCCATCCAGCTGCCAAGACCACTTCCCACTCTCTGTGAGCAGGTATGCATAGAGAAGGCTGGGCCAGGATAATTGGGAGGGGGTGATGAGAGCCAGCATCTTGGGTGAGCTGGGCCTCACAGCCTCTCTGCTTCAGCTCCCACCACCCCGGACCTAAGGAGGAGTACTTTCACAGGGGCCTGGCAGGCACTGGATACAGCGATGACTTAAAAACAGAAGAAGCCCTCTTTAACTCTGGCTGGAAGTGCATTGGGAACTTATAGTCGGGGGAAGAAGCCCAACATCAGGGTTGAAATAAGACCTTGGGTAGCCTCCAGAGGGGGCAAACCAACAGTAAAAGGCATCTTTGAAACAAAGACATTTGAATGTACAGTGGATATTAGGTGATATTAAGGAATTACCTTAACTTTTCAAGGTGTGACAATGGCTGAATATTTACTTCTTTTTTAAAGATACTCATCAGAAGATATTTAAGTGGGAAACAACTTTCTTTGAAAATACGGTGGTCTTCTGGCCCAGCCCTCTCCGCAACACGGACATCTCAAGGACTGAGCTTCTTCCGCTGGCTCGCTAGGCCCTCGAAAACACCCTGTGCAGAGGCGTGGTCCCTGCTTCGTTCCCTGCCCCTGCCAGCGTGAAACGCTTCGTTCCCCACCTGTGTGAAGGCAAAGTGTTCCCCACAGGCATGAAGCACTTGAGGTGCCAGCGTAAAGCGAAGCATTCGTGAAGGGAAGTGTTCACTGCCGTCCAGGCAAGCCATGGCCACACCCTCAGTCACGCCCCCCGCTCCTGATTGGCTGGTAGCATAGCCAATTAGGAGCCAAGTTTTGCATGATATTCTTTTATTAGATAGGACAGTACTGGAAGACCTAGCCACAGTGGTCAAACAAGAAGACAAAATAAAAGGCATCCAAATAGGAAAGGAGGAGCTAAAACTGCCATTATCCATACATGACATGTTAGAAAACTCTAATGACTCCATAAAAAAGCATTAGATCTAACAAATGAATTTAGCAAAGTATCAGGATATGAAATTGATATTCAGAAATTAGTGGCATTTTTACACATCAATAATGAATCATCAGAAAGAGAAACTAAAAAACAATTCCATTAACTATTACAATAACAAAAAAATGAGGTACCTAGGAATAAATTTAACCAAGGAGGTAAAAGAACTGTACTCAGAAAACTACAGGGCATTAAAGAAAGATGAGAAAGATACAAAATAAGTGATAGCATATACTGTATTCATAGGTTAGAAGAATTAACATCACTAACAATGTCCAACTACACAAAGCAATCTATAGATTCAAAGCAATTTCTATTAAAATACCAATGGTATACTTCACAGATCCAGAACAAATATTTCAAAAATTTATATAGAACCAAAGAAGATCCTGAGTAGCATTATCAATCTTGAGAAAGAACAACAATGCAAGATGCATCACAGTATTATATATGAAACTATACTATAAGGCCATTGTAATCAAAACATCCTTGTACTGGCTGAGAGGCCAGAAAAAAACCACAATTATATGGCCAATTAATATTTTACAAAGGAAGCAAGAGCATACAATGGAGTCTTTTCAAAAAATGTTGCTGGGAAAACTGGACTGGGATCATACCTATCAGCGAACCTCATTTTCTGTTTCTAAAAAGTACCTTACACATAGCAAATGCTCAGTGTTACAGGTATATCTTTCACATATATTATATTTATATTATTGCTGTGTTCAGCAAAGAAAACATTTTTCTATGAGAGATGGCTAATAACCACAGAAACCAAATAATTCTCAGAAGCTTTTTGTTTTCTATTTTTCTATGTCTTAAACTGAGGGCTGAAAGAGTGTGCTTAAACACAAAATGATGCAATTCTGTTTAATATGGTAAATAATAAAGAGGCATAAAATAATCTTTCGATAGGTCTCTCTTAGTGCCTTAAAATGTCTAACTTAGAATGACTAAAGAAAATATGGTATATACATACAATGAAATATATTTAGCTTTTAAAAAGAAGGAATTCTGGAATATGCAACAGATTACATGCGCCTTCAGGACATTATACTAAATGAAATAATTAAACCACAAAAAGACAAATACTGCACGTTTTCATTTATGTGAGATGTCTAAAGTAGATATTTAGAATTTTTAATTGGTACTTGTAATCATATTAGAGTTCATTTTTCTGGTTTTCTCATTCCTAAATTATTAATTTCTATCTTATTTCAATTGTAATTCATCCTGATATGTTAATAATTCTTCTACTTTAATTTCTTTTTGGATAATATGCCTAGTATATCTAAGACTCTGTGAGCACTTATTGAATCTTAGATCTCAAATCTCAATTTCAGTGTTTTAGTAATGTAATAGATACCAATTTTCCCCCATGGCAGCTACTTAAAATTACATATTGTCTCAATGAGGAATTTAATAGCTTCTAGCTTCCTAGAGTCATTTTGATTTATCTGTCTATTAATTCATCTGTGTATCCATCTTTCCATCCATCCATTTATGTTTTAGTAGCTTGGAAATTTAACTGAAATTCAGTAATTACAACTATAAAATTTCTGATTCAAACACCCTCCGTTTCTTAATTTTTCCTCGAAATTTCTGTTTAATTTTTAATTATTTGAGAATTATGTTGTTTGTGTGGATATTAGCCATCTCTCTTTAATAGAAAAATGTTTTCTGGGAGAAACACAGCAATCAGATAAATATAGTATATGTGAAAAATGTATATGTAACACTGAGGATCCGCTATGTGTAGAGTAAGGTACTTTCGTAGAAACAGAAGATGAGGCACTCTGATAGGCATGATCTCAGACTCATGAAACTTCTAGTGGCAGAAAGCAGATAACATACTCATAAACAAAAAAATGAGGGCGCTGATGAAAATGAATAGGATAAAATGACAGTGAGTCTAGTAATTTTACTGGGTATACAAGAAAGATTTTTAATAGGAAATTCAATTGAACCTCAAATATGAAACACAAGAAGGAATAAGCAGTGGGAAAATTTGGGAGAAAGAATGTTCCAAGAGGAATGAGAAATTACTCTAAAGACATTAGATAGGAGAACATTTGGCCTGTTAGTTACAGATATAAAGAGAAAGCCATTTTTGTTGAAACCCAGTGAATAAGATACATACAGGTGGTTTTGAGATGTAATTAGAGAGGAAGGCAGATTATCTGGAGTACTGTAGGCAACTGAAAACAATTGGGATTTTATTATGAGTTTCAAGCATAGAGGAAGATTTGGGATATTTTTAATAGGCAGAGCCAATAGGGCTGCTGATAAATTAAATCATATAGGAGACCCAAACAAACAAACTAACAAAAAATAATACACACACACACACACACACACACACACACACACGAAAAAACAACAAAAAACAAACACACACACAATCAAGAGTGAATGCTCCTAGCATTTTGTTTCAACAAATGTTGATGCCATTTGTTGAGAAAGGAAATATTGGGGGAAATAAGATTTAGTGAACTAGGTTAAATATTCTATGTATTACTGTTTATGAAGATCATAGTTTTCATATTCAGACACAACCTACCACTTAATTAATATGTCACATTTAAATTCTTTATCTTTAAAAATGTTATTTCCTATTTAAATGAGTACTAATAATGATATGGAAAAAAATGAGGAAAATAACACCTTACTTTTTCTTAATTATACCAGATTACTTTTGAGGTACAGCCATTAATTCCATAAACTGCACAATTCAATGCAGAATGACTACTTTTTCAAATACAGTTTAACTAATGAAAAATAAATGTTTGCTAGAAAATTATATTTTTACAGCATATAAAATTCTCTATTTAAGAGCAAAACACTGGAACTCATTGTAATCAATTTATTTTCAACTGCCTCAACAGATTGTTTTAACTGTCACATGAAACTTTTAGAACTCATAAAAACACAGAAGCCAGACCCATTTCTAGTCAACAGAACTTATTTGGTTCTTCTAAACAAGCGGTTCTCAACCTTTCTAATGCTGCGACACAGTTCCTCATGTTGTGGTAACACCCGACCATAAAATTATTTTTGTTGCTACTTCATAACTGTAGTTTTGCTATTGTTAATGAATCATAATGTAAATATCTGTGTTTTACAATGGCCTTAGGCTCTACAGCAGCGGTTGAAAACTGCCCGCAGGGTTACTAAGACCACTGTAAAACATAGATATTTACATTGTGAAACATAACAGTAGCAAAATTACAGTTATGAAGTAGCAATGAAAATAATTTTATGGTAGGTGGTGATCAAAACATAAGGAACTGTATTAAAGGGTCGTGGCATTAGAAAAGTTGAGAACCACTGTTCTAAACATATTATAGATTTATAAGCCGTCTGTGAAGAAACAAATGATCTAAGACCGTGATGGCAAACCTATGAGCCATCATGATGACAAGCGGCCACTTTCAATGACAAGCGGCCGCATGTGGTCTCATACAGATAAGTATGGGGCTGCATGGCCAGGTGCAGTAGCCGAGGATGAAACATTTGCTGTAGTGTAGCATAGACACTCTGTGCCGGAGGTTTGTAGGCCACAACAACAGAACTCCGGCACAGAGCATCTAGTTCTGGGACTTCTGGTTAGGCTGTTAGGGGATCTTTGACGTCACTTCTGGCTGGCAGAACAAGGAGCAACAGAATGCCGTGGGAGCACATCTCTGGGGACCATGTGATCACCATGACCAGCAACCATATAACCACAGCAACCATCATCCAATCTACTGTTCTGGAGTGTCCTGGATTTCTAATTGACCATCATTACTGAGATAAGTGAGAGGGAGGCTGGGAGAGGTGAGAGCCTGTGCTATGAGTGCCTTTTCCTGCCATTAGAAATAGCGGCAGCCATCTTAATTTATATAAGGAACATCATTTTGCAGCATAGTGCAGACTCTATTTCACCACTATTACTGTTGTGCATCCTTATTCACCCCTATTTCTGCTTATTAACCCTGCCCTTTCCTAAAAGACAGTTACATGTGCCATCCTGTGGTCAGTTAGGCTAGTTAACCCCTAATTGCCTGCAGGGTTAATAGACTATCTGTAATTCTATCCTCTGCCACTGCCTCCCTGATGGAGAACCCCAAAAATAAAAAAACCAAGGTTAAGTAAAGGCAGTGGTAGTAGCAGTAGCCGACCCTTTCAAGAGACGTAGACCAAGATGTATGGCATTATAGAAAAAAAAGGCAGATAATTTTGTGTTGCATGTACTGAAACAGTAGTAAGCAAATGTGGAATTTAAAAAGACATTTTGAAACTAATCATTCCCAGCTCTTGAAAAAAAGTGAGGATGAAAGAAAGGAATACATTTCTAGGCAGCTACACCTTTATAAGAGCCTATCTAATGCCATCCTTAAATTTATAAAAGGCTCTACAAATTTAACATCTGCAAGTGTGAGCATTGCTCACTCCATAGCCCAGCATGGAAAAACACTCAGTGAGGGAGAATTTATTAAAGAAACTCTCCTAAGATGTGCACCAGTTCTATTTCATGATATGCAGAATAAAGATGCAATTATTAAGAGAATATCTGAGTTACTACTCAGTAGAAATATCATAAAAGACCAAATAATGAGACTGAACACAAATGTACAACATCAATTAAAGAAAGAGATAAGTAATTGTAAATATTTTTTTATCTCTATTGATGAAACTACTGATGTCACATCACATGCTCAGTTGGCCATTACTGGTCGATATTCTGATGGTCTCACAATGAGAGAAGAGTTGATAAAGTTAGTATCAGTGCCAACAAATACATCAGGAAGTGAAATATGTAAGGTTATTATACAAACATTCCGTGACCTAAGCATTGATATCTCTAAAGTTGTGTCAGTGACGACAGATGGGGCACTAAACATGGTGGGGGGAAAAGTCAGATTTGTTAAATTGTTTAGGGAAGCTATTGGACATCCAATTGTGCCTTTTCATTGTATTATGCATCAGGAGGTTTGATGGGCCAAGGCAGGATTCACTGACTTAAATGACTTAATGTCAGTTGTTACAAAAATAGTTAATTTAGTAGCTGCTCGCCCCCTTCACAAATGAGAATTTTCTGCACTTTTACTGGAGTTGATTCCACCTACAGTGGACTGCTGATGTACAATAATGTAAGATGGCTGAGCCGAGGCAAAGTTCTTGAGCGCTTTGTGGAGTCCTTTGAAGAAATTAAGGTATTTCTTAAGGATAAGAATCTGGGAAACTTTTCTCAGTTCAATGATAATAAGTGGATCAACACCCTGATATTTTTTACAGATCTCTCTGTACATATTAATGAACTGAACATAAAGTAACAAGGTTTTGGGAAAAGTATTAACGTTATGTTTGAATACATAAAAGCTTTTCAAAGTAAAGTTAAAATTTTCAAGCAAGATGTAGAAAGTACAATTTATAAGTATTTTCCTTGAGTAATAAAGTATTTTGAGAAGGCCAGTGCAGCTGTACAAAATGAAATGGAACCCTTGCATGTAAAGTACCAGCACGTTTTAGACTCATTACTTAACCAGTTCAGTGATAGATTTAATTAATTTAGAAGCCTGGAACAGACAATAAAAATAATTAAGTATCCTGATATAGTAGTCTACAGTAGTTTGGAATTAAATGGTTTCCAATGGATGCAAATTGATGAGTTGGAGATGCAACTTGCAGAATTTCATGATAACATCTGGGCTCAAGTGTTTGTTGACTTGAAGTCAAAGCTTGAGAATCTGGAAAGGTGCCACTTGGGACTCCAGAGGAGTGCCACTGTGAACAGGAAATTTGGAGTGCCTGGAACAATTACCAGACACTTGTAGCACCCTGAAAAATATAGCAATGGCTTTACTCACAATTTTTCCCTCCATGTACTTTTGTGAGAGAGACCTTATTCTCAGTGTTAATATCAAAACCAACAAAAGAAACAGATTGACAGATGAAGTTAGTAGCACTTGCTTGGGCTTGAAGTGTACAAAATACCACCCTTCAATTGAAGGTTTAGCCAATGAAATTCAGCAACAAAAAAGTCACTAATAGGCAGGTTAGTTAAAGAATTCCCCTTCCCCCCTCACTTATCTTAGTTCACAGCACCCCGCACAAGTTAAATATTATCAAGACCAACAAAAGAAACCGACTGACAGATGAACAAAGAAGTCACTAAGCAGGTAAATTAAATAATTAATTTTTGGTTTATTAAATACAGTTTTATATTACAATTATACACTTTTGTTATTTAAACTATAAATATTGCAAAACTATGGTTTTTGTCTCAATTATGCTTGGTTTTTTGGCGAATTTTGACACACCAAGCTCAAAAGGTTGCCCATCACTGATCTAAGACTATTTAAAATGAGTGGACAATGATCTGAATGTTCACAAATGGGTCTAAAGCAGTTGCTCTCTTCAACAAAACTGCCTGACACCTTAGCACAAGCAGATGGCTTTGTGTGGTAAACAGACTTTGAAGCAGCTTTGAGTTCAGGTGAAGCAAAGAAGAATAGGAGGGAAAGAAGTAAATATAAACAAAACAATGTGACATCAACTTCTGCCATGCATAGATTTTCCCCTGATTTATTAGGCACATAAATATCATTGAAATTATCGTAGCACAATGGCGTCTTTCCTCCTTTGACGTTTTCTTACTAACAGTACAAAAGGGTCTGTGGTTTTACTCCACCTATTAGATATACACACATAATCCTATACAATAAAAGGCTAATATGCAAATAGACCGAATGGTGGAACAACTGGAACCGAACCCATCACTATGATACGCATAGACCACTAGAGGGCGTGGGTGGAACATGGTGGGTATTGGCTGAGGTGGGATGGTGGAGCAGGTGAGCCGGGGCACCAGACCAAGGTGGGTGCACCAGTAGCTGTCATTTGTGTGAGCCTCTGGTGGTTAGTAAAATTCTTTGCTCCCGTGCACTGCAATTCTGCTGGGCATTTGCACCTGCTGCTCACGCCAGCTCCACTTGCACCTGCTGCTGGCACCAGAGCTACCACTGGCCTTGAATCTGGGCACCATCAGCGAGCATGAGCAGCAGCTTCCAGCCCTAATCACCCTCAGGTCTTCTCCACATTCCCCAGCTCCTGAGGGGAGATCTGGGCAGCAGCTGCCACTCACACCCCCTGCTGGCGCCAGCCCCAATTGCTCTGCACTTCAGTGGGTGTGAGTGGGACTGGCATCATCACTGCATGGGAGCAGCAACAGCAGGAGACAGCGGACCAGGGGCCGTGGTGGGAGGAGCTGCGTGGGAGCACAGAGGATGCACTGAGACCCACCCCTGTGATTACCACACCTTCTAGGCCCACAGTTTTTTTCAAGGTTCACAAATTCATGCACTGGCCCCCTAGTGTGGTATAGATGGCCTAAGATATACCAATCCAAGTTGATCATAATACACAAAGTTTACAAAAAACTGTACATGTCACATGTAGCAGAATTATATGGGGACTGATTGCAATAGGGTAAAAAGTTATAGAGATGTATAGAAATTTCCCCTCTTAATACCATTGTACATTTTTAAAAGTTAGATATATTGTGTAAAAATGCTGTACAGAAGCCTAATTGTCTACAATCTACATGAGGAAAAGTGTAATGAATTCCATGCTAACCAAAAATCTTATACTTAACAAAAAAACAACAAAACAAAACCCCAAAAAATGGCAAACATGAAAGCAGTAAACATACTTATAAGATGTATATTAATATGTAAGACACTTAAAATATTATTATTTGAACATTAACAAATAAGGTTTCTTACAAATAATTGTTTCAATTGCAAGGATATAGTTGCTGTTGGTGACATCATCTCAGATAAATATCCCCCTTGTTGATATCCAACATGCTTTAAAAATACCTACTATGATTTTTCAAGACCTTTTTGAGATATATTTAATACTAGAGGCCTGATGCACAAAATTCATGCAAGGGGCCCTCACAGCTACAGAAGCTTGCCTCAGGCCTTGCAGTCACAGTGGCATCTGGAAGGTCACCCAGAAGGATGTCCAATTAGCTGTCTGGTCTAATTAGCATATTACACTTTTATTATTATCCTATCTTATAAAAGAGAAACATGCAAATTGACTATACCTCTGCTATGCCCACAAGCCATGCCCACTAGCCAATATAGAGCGAGTATGTAAATTAACCCAACCAAGATTGTGGCAGCCATGGAGCTGAAGTGAGCAGGAGGCTTGGGTTTCCCCTGCAGAGAGAGGAAGCCAAACTTTTCGCCTGCTTTGGCCAGTCCTGGCCTCCACTCAAGGCTACAAAATTTCAATTATAGAAGATAAAGAAATCCCAGATACCTGCCTCCAGCCAGCCTTGGCCTCTGCTCAAGGAGGTGCTGAAAAGAAAAAAATAAAAGAAAAAAAGGAGGGGCTGGGAGGTTGGGTCACCAGAGGCTGTGGCCAGCCTGCAAACAGCCATCAGCCCCTCACCCATGCTTGCCAGGCATGCCAGCAGCACCCCCACCCTAATCCAGGATACCCTTCAAGGCAAACGAGCCAGCCTCTACCCATGTACCAGGCCTCCATCTACATTAATAAAAAGGTAATATGTGAATTAGACTGGGAGACCTTCCAGGAGACCTCCAGATGTTCTTCTGGACAAAGCCATGGTGGTGGGGCCGAGGTAGAGGCAGTTAAAGGCCAAGAGGAAATGGCAGTTGTGAGTGATTAGGTAGGTGATATGGCTGGTTGGAGGTGGGACTATTGGGGATAAGAAGACCAGCAGGGGTCAGTGGGGGGAGAGCAGACCATCAGTAGGGATCAGTTACAGTGGAAGGGGGTTTGGCATGAGCAGGCCATCAGGGGGAAAGTTGAGGCAAGCAGGCAGGTGGCAATGAAGGTTAGGGTGAGCAGGCCAGCGGGGGGGGGGGTGCGCGAATTTGGGAGTGAGCAGGCTGGCAGGGGAGGCAGATGGGGTGAGCACACTGGCACAGGGAGGGCAGTTGGGGGTGATCATGCTGGCGGGGCGGGCATTTGGGTGAGAGAAAGCTGGTGGTGGGGGACAGTTGTGGGCAAGCAGGTAGGCAGGCAGAGTGGTTAGGGGCAATCAGGCAGGCAGGCAGGTGATCAGTTAGAAACCAGCAGTCCCAGATTATGAGAGGGATGTCTGACTGCTGGTTTAGGACCTCAGTAAACTGGCAGCAGGGGTCCCAGATTGGAGAGAGTGGAGGCCGGGCTGAGGAAAACCTACCACCCACTGTGCACAAATGTCATGTACCAGGCCACTAGTAAATACCATATAATTATTCATTTAACCATTAAACTGTACAATGTGATGGTTCTAATATATTAAGAGTTATCCAGGGGCAGAAACCACAATGGTGACATAGGTAAACACTTAAATTGCTGCCTTTTACAACAATTTCAAAACTACAACTAAAAGACAAAACAGACATTATCCAGAACCACAGGTGGCTGACAGAGTGGAAATTCTACAACTAGAAGGAAAGAGAAAAGCATACTGACATTTAGAGGAACTGTGGAAGGCAGAGGTACTAGGGCATGCATGTGGAGAGTGCAGCTGGATTTCTTAAGTGGGAGTGAGACAAAAGCTCCAGGCTGCACTGAACTCCAGTTCCAGGTGAGAATTTAAGGACCCAGACTCATTTGAGGGAAAAATGGACTGCCTGGCAGCGGGCCACCCTATTAGGGCAGGGCTGATGGGAAACCAATGCTGTCTGCTTCACTCTGAGACTCTGCCCCCTTCAAGCTGAGCACAGAGGCTTCTGTAAGGCTTCTCGCGTAAGGCTGTCTCCAGCACAGAATTTCTCCCAGCACAGACACAGCTGATCCTCAGAGTCAGTTGGCCTGGAGGTAAATTCCTCCCAATGATTCCAACAACAATAAAAACTTAACTACAATAAGACCATGCACACAGTCCACAAAGGGGTGCACAAAGAGTTTCCACCTCAGGTAACTGGGGAGGCTGAGCCACTGGGCCCTATAGGACACCTAGCACACAAAGCCATTCTATCAACTCAGGGAAGCAGCCAAAATGTGAAGACAAAGAAACAGATCACAAATGAAAGAAATGCAGCAAAGCAAATAACTGGATAGAGTTCAAATCCACGGTTATAAGGTTTTTCAAGAATTTTCTAGAAAAGGCTGATAAATTTAGTGAGACCCTCAAGGATATGAAAAAGGACCAACTAGAAATTAAACATACACTGACTGAAACAAAAAAAAATATTATACAGAGATCTAACAGCAGACTAGAGGATCGCAAGAATCAAGTCAAAGATTTGAAATACAAAGAAGCAAAAAACACTGAGCTGGAAAAGCAAAAAGAATCTAAAAATATGAAGATAGTATAAGGAGCTTCTATGACAACTTCAAGCATACCAACATCCAAATTATGGGGGTGCCAGAAGAAGAGAGAGAGCAAAATACTGAAAACCTATTTGAAGAAATAATGACAGAAAACTTCTCCCACTTGGTGAAAGAAATAGATTTACAAGTCCAGGAAGCGCACAGAACCCCAAACAAAAGGAATCCAAGAAGGACCACAGCAAGACACATCATAATTAAAATGCCAAGAGCAAAAGACAAAGAAAGAATATTAAAAGCAGCAAGAGAAAAAGAGTTAGTTACCTACAAGTGAGCACCCATAAGATTGTCAGCTGATTTCTCAACAGAAACTATGCAGGCCAAGTGGGAATGGCAAAAAAATATTCAAAATGATGAATAGCAAGAACCCACAACCAAGATTACTCTACCCAGCAAAGCTATCATTCAGAATTGAAAGGCAGATAAAGAGCTTCACAGATAAGAAAAAGCTAAATGAGTTCATCACCACCAAACCATTATTATATGAAATGTTGAAAGGTATTTTTTAAGAAGTGGAAGGAGAAAATGGTAAAGATAAAAATTATGAACAACAAATACATATCTATCAACAAGTGAATCTAAAAGTCAAGTGAATAAAAAAATCTGATGCACAGAATAAACTGGTGAATATAATAGAATCGGGGGCATAGAAAGGAAGTGGACTGACAATTTTGGGGGAATAGGGGTGTGGAAGTGCGGGAAGAGACTGGACAAAAATCATACACCTATGGATCAAGACAGTTGGGCGGCGGGAGTAAGGCCATACATAGGTCAGGGTGGGATCTGGGTGGAGGGAATTCATGGGGGAAAAAGAGCAATGATTGTAATAATCTGAACAATAAATATTTATTAAATTAAAAAAAGAGTTATCCAACTATCACCACATAATCTATATTTAAAACATTTTCATCACACACCAAAAAAAAAATGCTACAACTATTAGAATCATCCTCCATCCCCAACCACTAAAACCTCCTCAACACTAGGCAACTGCTAATATACCTTACATCTCTGTATATTTATTTGTTCTAGACACTATTATATATGGATTCATATAATGTGTCCTTCCTTCCTTATTACAAAGAAATTCATTGCAGCTTTATGATTTTTTCCCTTTTTAAGCTCACCTTTTATACAGTTTTCCTCCATCTCTACCTTTGCCTATTCCACCCTGAGTTCTCCTGGTCTGACAATTTTAGAACAAAATATATAAACCAATTCAATTCCTAGACATAAACACTGAAAAACTAAAAGATCTTCTGTCTGGGCAAATGTTGGCTCAGTATGAATTTCAAAGTTTCTGCAGGTTCCTGAATGACTATAAAATCAGTCTCTTGATGATACTATTATTTCACCAGCATGCATGACATTCATGCACTGGGGGTATGGGGATCCTTCAGCCTGGCCTACACCCTCTCACACTATAGGACCCCTTGGGAGATGTCTGCCTAAGCCCTAAGCTGATTTCTCAACAGAAACTATGGCAGACATTCCCTAAGGGGTCCTCAGCACTGCTATGGAGGCAGGAGAGGTTCCTGCCACTGCCATTGCACTCTCCAGCTGTGAGCCCAGCTTCTGGCTGAGCAGTGCTCCCCCTTTGGGAGCATACTGACCACTAGGGAGCAGCTCTTGTGTTGAGCACCTGCCCCCTGGTGGTCAGTGTGTGTCATAGCAACCGGTTGTTCTGCTGTTTGGTCGATTTGCATATTAGGGTTTTATTATATAAGATTTTACTAACTTTGCTATTTCTATAACCTGCTAAGAAACATGATGCCTCAGTCTCCCATCTCCCCACCTCCCTCCACCACCAGGATCTTAGTATGAAGATCTAAACATCTACCCTGGTATCCTAAAGTCAAATATGTGTGCTCAACTTGGACCACCTTGACTACACAGAACATATTAGTCTAATGTCTACTGACATAATGCTTTGCCTCTACCTCTCTATTGCTTTTGAACCAGTGAAAAACAAGAGCCACTATTGGATGTGGTTAGGGTTATAAAACCAGGAGTAAAATCAGTTGATTTTCCAAAATGCCATGTCCTAGCATTTCAGAAAGTAATTTCAAGGAAGTTATTTAACTTCACAAAGCCACAGTTTCTTCACCTATAAAATGGAAGAACAAAACTGCTTACCTTAAAGATTAGCTTGAGGATTGAGAGAAAACTGTTTGGTACATAGGAAGAAATTTTAAAATCTATATTTCATTAGTTCAGCTCTCAATTCCATTATGAACTCTATAAATTCTCATTTCCTTGAAAATGGCAGGCAGTTCTAGTTTACCCAAAAGGCTTTCTCACACTCCCAGATGCTGCCTCAAAATTTAACAGTAGCATTCTGCCTAGAGTGCTGTATGTAATTCATCAGACTAGGCTATCTTTACCTGAGCTAATAGAATTCACTTAACCTTTTCTTATACAATAATTACAAACTCCTTTTTCTCTTTATTCAATATACTCAAACTGAATTTCTTTTGAGTTTCAAATATCTCTTATACCTGACTGTTCTGAAATAAAACATAATTTTATATTTTTAATCTGAAACCTGATATTAATCTATCTTTGCACTTACATTTTGATTTAAAAGTCATTATTTACCAATTTGTCTAGTCACTTTTCTTTCTGATTTTTTAAAATATGTCCATATAGATGTAATTCACATACCAAAGAAATATTTTTATAGTGTATGATTAGTGAAATAACATACAAATAGATCAATGGAACAAAATAAAGAATTTGGAAATTGATCCACATAAATATATTCAACAAAGAAATAAAGGCAAAACAATGAAGCAAAGATAAGTTGTTTTGACAAATGATACTGGACCAACTGGACATTCAAATGCAAAAAATAATAATTTAGACACAGAATTTTACCCTTCACGAAAATCAATTCCAAAAATGTGTATTAGAGCTCAAAATAAATACAAAACTATAAAACTTCTAGGAGAAAAGGTAGAAGATAACCTAGATAAGCTTGTGTATAGCAGTGATTTTTTAGATGCAAAGTGAAAGGCATGATACATGAAAGAATTAATGTATAGGACTTCATTACATTTAAAATCTTCTGAGAAAGACAATGTCAAGAGAGTGAGAAGGTAAGTCACAAGCTTGGAGATAATATTTCCAGGTACATAACAGTTAAAGTTCTATTAGTCAAAATATAAAAAAAAAATTCTTAAAACTTAACTATAAGAAAGCAAACAACCTACTTAATAAAACAGGCAAAAAACAGACACCCCACCAAAGATTATATATGGATGGTAGATAAACATATGAAAAGATGCTCAACAGCTATGTCAATAAGGGATTTCAAATTAAAGTAACAAAGAGGCAACACTACACACCTATTAGAATAGAGAAAATCCAAGACCCTGAGAGTAGCAACTGCTGGGGAGGGTGTGGAGCAGCAGGAACTCATTCATTGCTGGTGTAAATACACAACTTCACAGCTGTATGGGAAGACAGTTTGGTGTTTACTTATAAAGCTAAACATAATCGTACCAAAGGGTTTCAGAACAGCATCTTCAACATATAGTATGTTGGCATATTCTTTAGTTTGAGCTAAGATCCTATAGGTTCAAGATAAACTTTTGCTACTTAACCCCCAACTACCTTGAAAATTTTAAATTAGAGGCCTGGCCCTTAATAAGAGTTATTTCCAGAAATAACTTTTTATGACCTATTTACAGGGCAGAACAAACACCTCATTACTGGACGCCTGCTTTTCGTATTGATGTGAAGATTATCCTCCACCACTTTGAAGCTTCAGGCCTCTCACCGTATTCCTTAGCCCAGGATGTCATACATATCTCATTTTACTTTCTGAATCCCTCATGTAATTGGGGTTCCCATATAGACACGTGTAATCAAATTTTGTTCTTTTCTCTTTCATCTGCCTAATGTTGATTTCATTATTAAACCAGGAGAAAAGTAAAAATAAAAATAAAATAAAATAAAATAGAAACAAAAAAACAGGAGAAAGAACTTGGAAGTGTACAGGTTAATTTCTTCCTCCAGACAATGCTCCTCAGTATTTAACCTATTGAATTAAAAATTATGCTCACATAACAACCTACACATGGATGTTTTCAGCAGCTTCATTCATAATGGTCAAAACATGAAAGTAACCAATATGTTCCTCAGTAGATGAATGGATAAATATACTAGGTACATATCCTATCTAATAAAAGAGAAACATGCAAATTGACTGTACCTCTGCTACACCCACAAGCCACGCCCACCAGCCAAATGAGAAGCGAATTAACCCAACCAATATGGCGATTAATTTGCATATCCAGACACAGAGCAAAGACTGAAGGTAGCATAGAAGAAAGCCAAGCGCTGCAGAAGGGATTGAAGCTGCAGAGAAGAAAGCAACTGGTGACGGGAGGGAAGCAGGTGAGCAGCATAGGAGGGAGGGAGGCAGGCAGGGCGGCAGAGGCCACTGCAGGAAGCCCTATTTGCAGGAATCTTTCTGCAATGGGCCTCTAGTATTCAATAAAACATTATTCAGCATTAGAAAAATAATGATTTAGCAAATGATCTACAAGAACATAGAAGGCCACCAACATTATGAAACAACCAAATTTAATGGACCGTTCACAACAGCAGAATACATACTCTTCTCAAGTACCCACATTTTCCAGGATAGATCATATAGTAGGTTATGAAACAGTTTTTAATAAATTGAGGAAGAGTACATAATAAAAAGCATGACCTTTAACCAGAAGGCAATTAAACTCAAAAGCAATAATAGAAGTATTTTGAAACTCACAAATATATAGGAATTAAATAGCGTAGTCCTGAATGGGGATAAGGGGTTTTCATACATACATGTGTATAAAATAAAATGAATGAAAACAACAAGAAATTATGAAATTCAAGTACTGCAAGTGCTCAGAAGAAAATTTACATCTATAAAACCCTATATTCAAAATGAAGGAAAATCTTAGTGTCACCTTCCAACCTTTAATAAACTAGTAAAAATGATAAACTAAACCCAATACAAGCAGAAGAAAAATGATAAAGCAAACATAAGTAAATGAGAAAATGAAAGTTGTTTTTTGTAAAGATCAAAAGAATTGACAATTCTTCAGATAGATGTCCCCTTTTTAAATCTTTCAGCCAAGTACAAAACCCCTGCCTTCCATTAAACATAGGCAAATTTATTGGTCAAAAATTGTGTTTTATTCCCTTCAGCCAGTGAAGGCTTTTACATTTTACTGTTAGGGGGTGTGTGTGTGTGTGTGTGTGTGTGTGTGTATGAGAGAGAGAGAGAGAGAGAGAGAGAGAGAGAGAGAGAGAGAGAGAGAGAGAGAGAGAGAGAGAGATTGCCATCACAGTTCAGATTTTATGTTTTTGCCTTATGTTAAGCCAGAACCTAGTAGAACAGTGTTTGAGAGCATGCAATCTTCTAGACTGCAGAAATGTGTGTGATTTTATTCTTAAACCTGGCTTGTTAGGAGTTGACCTTGGGTCAAAATAGCTTGTTGTTCAGCCAGCGTTTGGTCAGAGGTTTTGCTTAAACCCTTTGTGCCAGTGAAGCTTATGACTTATGTTAAAACATCTGTGTAGATAGGAAATACTTTTAAATCTATCCCATTTTCTCTTCTAATTGCTCTCAAGTGGGTAAAAGCTAGCACATAGGCACAAACTTCTGGATCCTTAAGGTTGACTGTGATCCCCGGAGGGCTCTTTGCTGTTGCTCCCCCTGCTATCTCTGTTAAACTTCTGGTTGTTCTGTCATTTCATTTATTGCTACCAATACTAGGAAACTATGAGCACCCTCTTAATTGCTCTCCACCAAAAACCCCACTTTTTTCAACAATGCCGTTAGGCATAGAATCTTCCTTCCGTTTTAGATAAACTCAAACACTTCAGTCAGAGCTGCAGAACTCTTTATCCTTAAGAGTCTGTCTCTCCTCCTGGAAAGAACTGCTGCACTGCACAGGAGTAGGGGGGCAGGGATGGGTCCACTCTCCTGCACAGGAGCAGAGTGAGGGGAGTGGTCCACTCCACTGCACAGGAATAGTGGTGAGGAGAGGGATCCACTCCTGGGATGGCAATCCTGTTCTATGGGCAGGCGCAGGGAAAGAGGAGTGGTAGCCACGGGTCTTATTTGCTTGCCCTCCTAGTGTGGAAGCTCTGCTTTAAGAGCAGATGGTGTGAGGGTAATCTAGCCCCAGTATGCTCACCCTACCATGCCTGAGGCAGAGGCTGGGCGGGGGGGCGGTATAGAGATCCTCAGGCTTCTGTCTGTGCCTTCTGTAACACAGGGCTGCATGAATGAAAAATGCCAGAAACCTGACCCTCCAGGGTAAAACTGTAGTCTTATACTGGGCACAAGAGGAAAGAGAATCTGTATTTTTGGCACGATAGGTCCAGAGTAGAGGGTCCTGGGTAGAGCTTTGTTTTCTTCAACTTGGAGCAAGGATGATAAGGACAAAGGAGCAGGTAATGGCTCAAATGTCACAGATTTTCACTCTTCTTACCAATACTTAATATATTTTCTTGAATACAGTGTTTCTTTGTTTGCTCTATGTCCTTCGGATCTTTTTCAAGAATTTTAAATAATTGATTTTTATAATTTTCACAAGCTAAAGGGTGATTTTGCTGGGGAGAATATGTGCTAGGCTACCACCTCCACTATTCTGGAAGTCCTCTTCTAAATTTGATTTTGATTTTGATGAACTTACAATATGACTCCAGGCTTTGGGCACCTATCATTTATTGAAATATATTTAATTCTGGGGTTATACTTTTTTTCTTATATGAACATGGCTGAAAAGGGTTATATAGATAAACAAGGGGCCCAGTGCATGAATCCATGAACTGTGTGGTCCGTGAGGCTGTGGTAGGCACAGGGATGGTTTTCAGCCCATCTTCTGCACCCCTGCCCGGGCCCACCCACTGTGGCCCCTGGTCCTCTGTCTGCTGGAAGCCCCGCTCACACTGCCACTGCTCTCACATGCTGATGGCACCAGTCCTGCTTGCACCTGCTGATGGTGTGGAGTGACTGGAGCCAGCGCTAGCAGAGGGTGTGTGTGGGGCCAGTGCTGTCAGTGGGTGTGAACAGTGGCTGCTGCCCTGATCGCCCTTTAGGAAGAGGTGGAGAAGACCTCAGGGATGATCAGAGCCAGCAGCCACCATTCACACTCACTGATGGCGTCCAGTGATTGGGACTGGAACCATCAGCAGGTGTGAGTGCTGGGCAGGATTGGGGAATGGGGGAGCAAAGAATTTTCAGTAACCACCAGAGGCTTGCCCCAATTACAGCAACTGGTGCCCCACCTTGGTCTTGTACCCCAGCTCACCTGCTCCATCATCCTGCTACAAGCCAATGCCCGCCATGTTCCGCACACAACCTCTGGTGGTCAGTGCACATCATAGAGATCGGTTGTTGGGTTGTTCCAGTTGCTCACTGTCGGTCTATTTGTATATTAGCCTTTTATTATATAGGATTATATAAGATATGGAGAGTAGTACCAAAGGTAAACCTGAGTTCTGATATTTTGGTTACTTTGGCTTAGAAGGCTCTTCCTATTTATCCAAACTTGTCATTCTTTACTCACTATATACTAAGTTCATAGACTTCATTTTGTGCCTCAAACCTGAAACTTATTTCCAATTTATGGCTTTTGTTGTTGTCTTTGCTTGACATGCTTTTTTCTACAATCTTTACTTGGATTATTTTTATATTCATTGCAGTATTATTCACAATAGCCAAGATATGGAAACAACTTATGTGTCCACAGATGAAAGGATAAAGAACATGTGAAACACACACACACACACACACACACACACACACAACACACACACAATATTATTCAGTCATAAAAAAGTGAAATCCTGCCATACGTAACAATATGAATGGATCATGAGGGTATTATGCTAAGTGAAACAGTCATATGCAAAAAGACAAAAACCATATAATCTCATTCTATATGGAGCATGAAACAAAACCAAAATAAACAAAACCAAAATTAAACTCATGGAGGCAGACAACTGACTGTTTATAGGAGGGAAAGAAAGGGACATCAATAGTATAGTGGCATATGGAAACTAAGCTTTTGGTGATGAGTACAATGTGGTATATACAGACATCAAATTATAATGTTGCACACCTGAAATATGAAAGTTTATAAGCCAATATTATCTCAATTTAAAAAATTCTTTGGAGTTATATGCAGTGCTTAGAGCTGCCTTCCCTCTGTCCCCCCTTACTTTCTTCCAATCTCTCTCACCCTAGCAATTTAAAGGAAGCTACTATAAAGCTATCCTGGACAACAGATGGGAATACCACCTACTTACACTCTATCCTGAGTTATTATTTTCAACTAAGAGGTTTGGGTCTTTGTCTCAAAGTGTTATTAAACTTCATGTTTTATTATTTGGGGTTACCAAAGCAGATAGATTTCCAAAGATGTAAGGGCCTATGTTCCTGAACTCTCCATTCTCTTTTACTTTGCCTTGAAAACCAGCTAGTTTGGTGAGCTCTTTTTCCTTAGAGTAACTTACCAAACAGAGTGCAGTGCAATTAATAGTCTCTTTCTTAACTTGCTACTACAAAACTTGGATTGCCATTTTTTCCAATCTCTGACATCAGTTTTCCATGTGCTCACCAAGATGAGACCATATTTAAGGTTTTTGTTATGGAACCAATTTCTGTATTTATAGAATTATTAAACCTAACGTCTATCTCATATAAACCCTGAAATTTCAATAGCTTAGCACAGTGAGGATTCATCTGTCTGCCATCTAAGAACCAATGTGTGTCATTAGGACCTGGAGTATATGTTAATGGAACACATGGCCTCCAGGATCTACATTGCAGGGGAGAGAAGGGTGATCTTAATTGCTTTCACGCTCAAGTGGTATTTCACTTTTGCTCACAGTCAAATAGACATAAATAATCACATAATTCCTACATAACTACAAGGGAAGAAGACAATGCAATGTATGACATTGTTGCTGAGAGTCAAAATTAAGTCCAAATGTATGTGACTCAAAAGTCTATTTTTTATCCATCAAGATGTACCTACTTTTATTTTAATATAATCTTAACCCTCTTTATCCTTGGTAAGAAGAATTTTAAAAACATTTTAAAACTAATTTGAGCTATTGTATTGATACAAACATATTTTTCTGCTTTTAATTTTAAGTGTAGCATCAAAGATTTCTAGTTTTATATGCATAAGTCTGATCTAATTGTTTATGTGAAGAAATTTAGTTGATACTATTTTATATCCTGGACTAAAATTTAATCATTCCAGCAAACAATTTAGAAGAAAGGAAAAAAAAAACTGTTAAAATTGCCTAAAGCACAAGTGGAGTGAAATCAGCAAGATATGATAAATTGAATGAACTTGAAAAACAGATGTTGGAGGCAGAAAATGTAAACACAAAATCTCCTTTAGAGTCTTCATATCAGACTCCTAGGTGGATTTAGAGCAAGACAAAGTATATAATGGGGGCAAAATGAAAAATTATATAAGTCTGACCAGGCACTTTGAGATAATGACCCACAAATAATAAACCCTTTGACCTTACATTTTAAATAATAGCAGTTTTGTTCTCAGAAATGTGTTTCATAGCAGCAAACGCTTTTTGTAATTAAATTTGAAATACCAATGCTGTTCTGATATAGCTCCAGAAGATGAGCCCATTTTCCAGCTATCCTATCTAATAAAGAGGGAATGTGGAAATTGTCATCCCTTCACAAAGATGGCAGCACCTATAGCCACAAGATGTTGGTGCCCAATCACCTCAGTCCCACCCAAGTCCTCCAGTCCTTTCATTCCATCACGGGGGAGGGCTGTCAAGGTGCACAGTAAGGCCAGACCCACCTTCACCCCCCACCCCTCCATCTGCTCAGGGCTGGCCCAAGGCTCAGGTAAGCCTACGATGGGGGCTGCCCAGCCAATGCCCAAGGTGCAGGCAAGCCTCAGATGTCAGCTGCCCAGCCACCCAGGGGGGGGGCCCAAGGTGCAGGCAAGCCCCAGATGGTACCTGCCCAGCCAACCAGGGCCCCTGAGGTGCAGGCAAGCCTCGGATGGTGGCTTCCCAGTCACCTAGGGCTGCCTGAGGTTCAGGTAACCAGGGCTGGCTACACTTGCGCTGCTAGCAGTGGCCACAACAGAGGTGTGATTAGGTCACCTTCTCCTGATAGCTGGGTCACCTCCCATCCCTGAGAGCTCCTGGACTGTGAGAGGGGCCAGGCGAGGCTGAGGGACTTACCCTCCAGTGCATGAATTTTCATGCACTGGGCCTCTAGTACTTACTATAAAAGGATTAAAAAACACTAACATAATACACACTTTAAAGGTTACAATGTCTGTCTGGTATGCCATATCCTTTCAGTAAAAATCAAGGTATTTATATATTTAATTTCCTTTTAAAAATATATTTTTATTGATTTCACAGAGAGGAAGGAAGAGGGAGAGAGAGAGAGAAACATCAATGATGAGAGAGAATCATCAACCAGCTGCCTCCTCAACACCCCCTACTTGGGCAACCTGGCATGTGCCCTGACAGGGAATGGAACTGTGATCTTCTGATTCATTTGTTGATGCTCAACCACTGAACCACACTGGCTGGGCTTAATTTCTTTTTTATTTTATTTCTTTTTTATTTATTTTGTAATCTTCACATGAGGTTATTTTTCCATTGATTTTTTACAGAGAGGGAAAGAGAGAAATATTGTTCTGTGAGATTGATTGGTTGCCTCGTACACATGCCCTGACCGGAGCCCTGGCCAGGGAGGAGCCTGCAACCAAGGTGTGTGACCTTGACCAGAATTGAACATGGGACCCTTCAATCTGCAGGCTGACACTATCCACAACTAGGGCCTATTTTTTAAAACAATTATTTTTGAAATTGAATTTATTGGTGTGACATTGGTTAATATAAGATAGAAAAAATTCATGAAGCATCATGTCTCTTTAAAAACCAGACCTGCAGTGATATATCATTTTCATAAAGAAAAAAATATTTGATAAGCCAATATAACATAAAAACTAGAAGTAATAGGTATAACTTAAGTTAAAGAAGATAAACATATCAATTTATTAGAAGCAAATAATTAGTAAAACTGATATTTGGATAATGTTTACAACAAAAACAATCAACTGTCATGCATAATTTGATTAAATGAGACAATATAATACTTATCCTTATTCACAAGTTATAGACAGGGCTTTTTTACTTCATAATCCTACAGAAGTTCCACTGAAACGTGTAATATTATCCTTATCATTAATATCTAGCTCCACAAGGGTGGAGTTTTTATATGCCTTATTTACTGTTGGATTTTGAATGCCTAGATCTAATTAAAATATATATGTAGTAATAATGTAAAATGTAGTAACAAACACATACCTCAGTATAAAAAAATACTCTCTAAATTTCAAAACCTGCTGGAGAGGTAGGAGAAAAAAGTTAAAGCATCTGGACAATGATCCATTCAATGATCCATTCTGTTTATAAGGTGGATGCCATGGGAAAGGGGAAAAAGAAAGGATCTAATCTAATTCTCATTTCAATGGAAACTCCAGAAAAGTGAACAAATGATATTTTCTAGGAGAAAGATACCACATCTACAGAATGCCTTAGCAGGCTGGTGCATGGAGAATAAACTGACTCTGGAAAATATAAACTAATTTAAGGAACATTAACCCATGAATTCCTTGAAATTATAAACAAAATGATCATGTGTTCATATGTGCATCTTTGAGAACAAAGAAAAGTTAATTTTTAAAATCAAATACTTAAATTTCATTATATTTTTATTTGTGACCAAAGAAGAAAAAACAAAGATTAAGAATCAGTGCTTAAGAAAAATATTATCTAGAGAATAGGTCCACCTATCCACCACTCATATTGTGTGGGAATAATTGTTCACATTCATGCTCTGCTTAATGAAGGAGTTGCTGGCCTAGTACAAGCTAGGTGCCTATTATCAGACTGGACCACTTTGAAAAATATTACCCATTCACTCAAATTTCTTTTACCTTAAAACAAGAGAGGAGTAATTACTTAATTTCCTTTACTAAATCTGTTCTTCCCTACTTTTATATCCTATACTGAAAGCTTTCTCATATGCAGGATTGATTTTAAGTATGTTTTCATTATTCAACACTCTAATCATAATGTACCTTTATATGTCTTACATTGATAATTTTCAAATTACAAATATAATAATATATTCACAACACTAACAATATATTTGAATCACAATTCAAGAATTATGTTAAGAACTTTGGTTTCTTTCTTTTAGTGTCCTTAATTTATTATGAACATGAATATTATAGATTGTAACAAATCCTCAAAATAAATAGCTTGGCAACATCTCCACTCTTTACTTCCATTCACTAGTAACCTTCACCAGTATGAGGTCTGTCTCTGCCAATTTGCAGAACTTGCTCTTTGTCAAGGTCACCACTGATTCTCCATATTCCAATTCAATAAATACTGGTTTGTTCTCCTATCTCAAGACTTGTTGCCATGCAGCTTATCTCTCTCAGCTAAAGGTTTGACTTCATTTACAACACTCATTCAGGATCACTTCACAATATTTTGTGTGGGCACAGTACACTGCCAGATGTTATAGAAGATAGAGATAAGTAAAACCCAGTTATTGGTTTCAAGCATCCCTTTGCCAAAAACCACCATAACAAAAGGTATAAACAAAGTGTGGTGAGATGCATAAGACCAAAGCATTAATTGTTATAGGGGAGAATAACAGCTTAGTAGAGAAAACAAATGTAATTACCGTATTGCAGAATAAGTGGGTTTTAACAGGCAAAAATGGATGCATTTTCAGGTGGAGGAAAAAATATAAGCACAGTCACAGTGCTATAGTTGTTGAATTAGGAGTGGTATTGTATAACTAAAACACAGTCTTTGTGAAGAAGGAGAAATACTTAGACCTTTATAGATAAGTAATAATTCCTTGTTCCCATCTCTTAAACACAACTTTCATGTATTGCTGTAGAGTTAACAAGGAAAATAACCCCAAACCAGATTATGTAAGAACTTGAAATCCACATCAAAATGTTTTTTTTCTAGAAGCAATGATCTTTTATTTAAAGCTTGAAATAAGTAAATAATATAATCATGTATATGTTTTTGAAATACTATGTCAGTATCAAAAAATTAGTTGGGAGTCTATTTCTGCAAGAAAAAAAACTATTATGAAAATATGGCCTATAAATGGTTGGACTACAATCTAGGTAGATTCTCTGTTTCTAAGGTTTTAAACAGTAACTGATCTGAAAAATTGGTGAAGCAATTCCATGTGGAAACGTGTTATTTGTTGAGCTTCATGATCTCTGCCAGAAAGCTCATCCCTTTTCCACTCCTTGAACTTACCTGAATTGGCATAGACTAAGATCTGGAATTGGGACTTTCCCAATTCACATTATCAAATACATAATCTAATACCCCTGGAAATATAATCTCAAAACAAAAATAAAACTACATTGAGATAAAAATAATAATCCGAACAACTGATGCTGCTGAAAACAAGTTAGACAGAATAAGAATTTTAAATAATTATTTAAATGTACAAAAAAAATTGAGAAAGATAAAGTAATACAAAACAAGAATAAGGAAAATAGTAATAAAACTATTTAAGTTAAAATCTTCCGTAGGTAGATTATATAAATAGTAAAATGAATGCTGCTGAAGAATAACCCATGAGTTTAAAGATCATATGGAGAAATTCTTCCAAAAGAAGTCTGGGAAGGATGGAGAGATATAAAAAAAACCTTTTGAAAGATATGGAGAGTAGAAGTAACAGTAGTTAGGTAAAACTGGTGTCCCAGAAGAAAGAAAAATAAAATAGGAGAGGAAAAAATATGCAGGGAAATAATGGAAGCTATGCCAAATAAAAGAAATCAAAAGGAAAAAAAATATATTGTTATATGGCACAGTGAAATTCAGACACCAAAGACAAAGAGACAATTTTAAAAGCTTCTAAATGAACAAGAATAAAGTGGCCTCATATTTCTCACTAGCAATCTAAATGCAAAAAGAAAGAAAAAAGAACAAAATAATATTTTTAAAGCACTGAAAGACAATTTTGAGCAAAGACAAATTTTAACCAACTTATTTCTTAAATGTGGGAGTAAAAATGTTTTTTTAATAAAAGGTGAAATATTTTCTAGTATAGCCTCACAAAATAAACACTTTTAAAGAAAAGTGGGAAATAAGATGAGAAAAGTGAAATAGATTTGTACCAATCTAGGAAATGGTACAAATATTGAAAGTAAGGTGAATCAAATAATTTGGTAATTTTTGCTGTTTCTTGAACATTTTTTTAAAAAAACTAAACCAAAATAAACAGAATAAAAGTATATACATAATGAAAAAATTAAAACCTATATAGTAAGATTAGGTTATAGACAAGAAAAAAGACATTAGACAATTGGCCATTCATGAATATGGTTCAGAGGTGAGTTAATGGTATTGTATCGATGTTAACTTCCTGGTTTTAATAATTGTACTATGATTATATAAGACAATAGCATTTGCGGAATGGGTGAAAAATATTCAGAAATAATTTGTAATTTTTGTAATCTGAAATTAGCTCAAAATAAAAAGTCAAAATAAAGGGGGGAAATGTAGATGTCAATTATGAAAAAACAAGAAAGAAAACAGAAACAGAAAAGATAGAACTGGGGGGGGGGGAAAGAAGATAGAGCCCTAATTCTTTCAATGAATATACACACACACACACATACACACACAAATGGGCTAAATAGCAAATCCAGCTATTTGTTGTTTCACGATATATATATATATATATATATACACATACATATACATATATGCAAAAGTCAAAAGTAAAAGGATGGAAAATGTATTAGGTAAGTTTTAACTAATATAGAGCTGGTGTAGTTACACTACACAGATAAAATAGGTCTGAGGAAAAAATATTATTATGAATAAAGAGGATAAATGCCCACCCAGCCTGCATGCCTCAGTGATTGAGCCCCTGACCTATGAAACAGGAGGGGTTGGATCCTCAATCAGGGCATATAAAAGAAAAATCAGGAAGAAAATGAAATATCTGAATAACAATGAATAGTTTGATCTAATGGACTTAAAATTTATTATAACTCCATTTTAGCAAACACCAAGGAATAAATAGAAGCCAGGATTGAAAAGGATCCTCCTTATAAAAACCATCTATAGTAATAAAAGTGTAATAATAAAAGCAGGGGCTGCAAGGGAAGCCTGGGTCCCAGGTGCCACAGGAAAGCCAGTGCTGGCAGCTGGGGGAAAGAAGGCCTACTCTTGAATGAATTTCATGCATTGGGCCTCTAGTGAAAGTTGTTAAAGGCTACTTCTTAAGAGACTGTCCCAGCACTCTTCCCACTCTGAACTCCAGGCATTGCTCATCTTACAATTGAGGAGAAATATTAGTAAGTGAGTAGTCCAGAAAGGGTCTGCATCTCAAAAAACAATGCTATTACTTAATATTAGCTAAATTAGAGGTCTGGTGCATGAAACCTACCTGTGCATGGAGGGAGGGGCCCCCTCAGCCTGACCTGCACCTTCTCACAATCCAGGACCCCATAGGGGATGTCTGACTGCAGTGGTATCAAGCCTAAACTGGCAGTCATACATTCCCCTCGCAATCTGGGACCACTGGCTCCAAACTGCTTGCTTGCCTGCCTGCCTGATGCCCCTAACTACTCACCTGCCTCCCTGATTGCCCTAACCACTCTGCAAGCATGCCTGATCGCCCTTAACTATTGTCTGCCTGCCTAATTGCCCCTAACTGCTTGCCTTCCTGTCTGATTATCCCTAACCACTCGCCTGCCTGCCTGATTGCTCCTACCTGCTCGCCTGCCTTCCTGATCACTCCAACCACTCACAGGCCTGCCTGATCACCCTAACCATGTCTGCCTTGGCCCCCACCACAGCAGCTTCATCTGTAAGGACTTCCAAAATGACATCTGGGGAAGGTTGTTCGGCTGGCCAGTCTAATTGGCATATGATGCTTTTATTATTATAGACTAGGCTAGGTGCACAAAATTCTTCATGGCAGGGCAGAGGGGGTGTCCCTCAACCCAGCCTGCACCCTCTCCAATCTAGGATCCTCATTATTATAGATAGTAGAAGAAGGAGACTACCAAACTCTCTAAACTTCTTAACTAAGGTTTGCTCAGCCCATATTTTAGTAAGATCAGAGAAGGAAATAATACTAATCATCCTATCTAATAAAAAGGTAATATTCAAATTGACAGTACCTCTGCTACACCCACAAGCCACACCAAACAGTCACACCCACAAGCCAATCAGGAGCAAGTATGCAAATTAACCCAACCAACATGGCTGCAGCCACAGAGAGCAGGAGGGAGGCTTGGGTTTTCCCGGTGATGGAGAAAGCCAATATTTCTACACACCTTGGCCAGCCTATGCTTCCACTCAAGGCTACAAAGTTTCAATTATAGAAGATAAACCCCAACAAAAATGGTGGCAGCCACAGAGCTTGAGAGAGCAGGAAACTAGGGTTGCTCAAGCTTTAAGCCTGTCCTGGACTGCCTTGGCCTCTGCTTAAGGCTACAATGTTTTAATTATAGAAGATAAATAAATCCCAATAGAAATGGCTATGGCCATGGAGCAAGCAGGTGGCTTGGGTCCACTCAAGGCTACAAAGTTTCAATTATAGAAAATAAATAAATACCAAATACCAGGGCCTTAGCTTGGGTCACTGGGGGACGTGGCTGGTTTGCAAACCACCACAGGCCCCTCAGCCAGGCCACCCCATGCCCCAAGGGAATCCCCACTCTGATCCAGGACACCCTTCAGGGCAAGCCAGCTGGACCCTACCCATGCACCAGGCCTCTATCCTATCTAATAAAAGAGTAAGAGTAATATGCAGATTAACCATCACTCCAACACACAAGATGGCTGCCCCCATGTGGTCAAAGATCCTAGCCCATGTGAACACAAGATGGCCACCACAGGATAGCCAACAAGGGAGCATAATTGAGAGGGACCAGACCTGTAGGGGAAGGCTGTTGTGGGGGGGACAGACCTACAGGGGAAGGCAGTTGGGAGGGACCAGTCCTGCAAAGGAGAGCAGTTGGGAGTGATCAAGCCTGCAGGAGAGGGCAGTTAGGGGTGACCAAGCCGGCAGAGGAGAGAAGCTGGGGCGACTGGCCTACAGGGAAGGATAGTTGGGGGGGACCAGACATGTAAGGGAGGGCAGTTAGGGTAGTCTAGGCCTCCGGGGGAGGGGAAGTTAGGGGCAAACAAGCTGGCAGGGGAGCAATTAGGCATCAATCAGGCTGGCAGGGGAGTGGTTAGTGGGCAATCAAGAAGGCAGGCAGGCAAGCAGTTGGGAGCCAGCAGTCCTGGATTTTGAGAATGATGTGGAACGTCCCTCGATGGGGTCCTAGATTGGAGAGGATGCAGGCTGGGCTGAGGGACACACCCTCCCTGCCTCCTGTGCATGAATTTCATGCACCAGGCCTCTAGTTCTTAAATGAAAATCTTTGTATTTAAGGAAGGAGTGATACTGCTAAAAAGAAAAGGTATTTTTCATGTTATATGACTTTGAATATATGTTAATAGGTATCAGTTGATAAAATGGATTAATAGAAAGGTACAATACTCCTACTTAAAAGTTAACAGAAAATATTATATGGTGAAAGAAAAGTGGTTTTTAAAACTGAACTGATAAAATCTCATGCTAGAAACTAATAATAAAAATCTGTTCAAGCAAGTCTATTTGCTTTTAAAATTATTTTTAAAGCAAGTATAAGGTAATTTGCTATTAGTTAAATGAAAAAATATGAGGAAAATGTTATTTTTACTCAAATTCTTCTAATGATTCAAGAAAAGTAAAATTCTTTTAAAATCCCACAGTTTTAACCAGATATATTAAAAAATAAATGTGAAAATATAGAATTTTACATAAGTGGGTGGTTGCACAATATTTAAAATAACACAGGGAATAACAGTGTGTTAGCTTTCATAAGTTCATATAGCTTAGTCTAAGACAACCATGTGCACAAGCATGTGATTTAATGATTACATAGCAATACATTGACAGTCCTCAGCGGCGGTCATGGTTAAACACAAAGGGCACTAGACTTTGGATGAGGAAACAGAGCCTGGAAATAGAATTAGCAAAAGAAAAGAAATAATAAATATTAGAAGGAGAAATAAAATGGAATTATAAAAAATTGATAAATAAATGAAAAAAAGATTTGGTTCTTCAAAAATACAAACAATATCAGTAAGCTTAGCTATAAAGACTAAGAAAAAAAGAGATGGTGGTTGCACAACAACATGAATGTACTTGATGAACAGTTAAAATTTGTTAAAATGGTAAGTTTTTGTCATACATGTTTTAGCTTAAAATTAAACAAGAAAAACACCTAGAACTGAGAAATATTTTCAGATTAAAAAGCCACAATAAATTAAATGGAAAGAGAAGCCATCTTAGTAACAAACAAATATGAGATAAATCACTGTGAAATTGCAAAAAACTCTTGTAAAGAGGAAATGCTAAAAGTCTGTCAGATGGGAAAAACAATAAACAGGTTTATATACAACAAACTGAGAACTAAATGGCAATATACATCTTAAAGGTAACAGTGGAAGCTAGAGGAAAATAAAGCAATAAAAAATTCAGAAGGAAGTTCTACACAATTAAATTATTGACCAACTACCAGGGTAGCATAAAGAAATGTTTTGTCTTTCAGGCTTTAAAAAAAATTAACCTCCCACATATCATTTCTCAGTAAACTAATGAAGAATACATTGCATTGAAATAATAAAATAAATCAAGAAAGAACAAGATGTAGAATACTGGAAACAAGGGTCCCAAACAGCATAGAGACAAATACATTCTTGAGATCACAGTTGAAGAAATGAAAGCCTTTGACATTAGCTTTAGTCAGTAAGCAGTTTTGAAGAATTCAGCAAAATGAAAGGCTAAAGTAGAAATAACTTGAAGAAATATGTAATGCACTTAGAAACAGCAATCATAGAAGATTTTAAGCAAGTTAAAAAAAAAACTATATAAGGGAGCAAATTTAACCCTAATATATTGTGTGGATCAGCTGTAATGTTTATATAGTCATAAAATTAAAATATTAAATATTAGTTAACCACAAAGTAGTGGTAATTCCACTGGGATAATATAGGAGGAGCATGTAAACATGTGTATTAGAAAGGATTTATAACTGTATAATCTGAATATTTGTAAAATATTAAATGAGATATGGATATTTTATCTAGAATGCTCAACTTGAATTTCATAGAGTTTTATATATATAGGTCAAAATTAACATGTCTAATTTCTGAAAAAATTAATTACTCTTCATCAAAATATACTCTTCAAATATAATTTAAAAATTCATATAACTAACCTTTTTGAATGAGATATCTTGATTTTTTGCCAATATCTTTCATCTTTAATTCATATAAAGGAGAGGAAATATGTTTTCTCTGTTTGTCAGAACTTACTAAATCAACAGGAGAAAGTATATTCTGTGGAAACAAAATAAAAGCAATGACACCAATGATAATCTCATATATATTTTAGAGTTCTCAAAGACTTCTCACTTGTTAAACATCATCATTGATTTTCATTTTAAAACAACAAAAACCTATGAGACAAGTCAGAGTTAGGAAAGGCGAAAAGAACTCCACTGTGTGTTATTTGGATTAATTACTTTTCTATTAAGAGTTAGTGACAATGCTCTTAGAGACATTAAACAAAAGGGGGGCATTTCAGGAGGATGGCATAATTAAAGGAACTAAGGGGGGGGGAGGAGAAATAAGAAATAAACAGAGAAGTGTTAAGTGTTTAGTGCTGCGCAGAAAGCCTAAAGGAAAATTCAGAGTAAGAAAGGAGATGACAAATTACTTTCCAGAACACTAAATGTAGTAACAAAAAAAGAGAGAAATTGGGCAAGAATCATCACAAGTTTTAAAAGTACAAATGGATCAGATATTGAAAGGAATAGATATTGAAAAGAACTTCACAGAGAATGGGCCACTCTCAGATGTAAGCTGGGCAATATCTGTAAAGTGGTTGGGAATGTTTTAATAACTAATACTGTATTATCCCATTTTCTCTTCACAGTCCATCCAGGAGTGATTCAGAGGATCCATGAGGTCAAGAACCCAAGCTCTTTAAAAATTTGTCATCTCTACCTTACTGCATCTACCTTACTTTTATACTCAATGTTGATTCTGGAGTCAAAATAGATACTAGAGCTCCAAACACAATGTGTGTATCTCAGTCAGCCATGTGTCTTAAGAAACTTTCCCTCAGGTCCTTTCAAATACTTGAGTTTATTTCTCATTGGTCACCCATAACTACAAAGGAGAGTTCAAAAAATACAGCCTTTTGCTATGTAATTTGCTGCCTGAAGTAAAACTGAGTATCTCTTACAAAAAAAAAAAAAAAAAAAAAAAAAAAAAAAAAAAAAAAAAAAAACGGACAAAGACAGATATTGGTAGGCAATCAATACAGACTGCCACAGGGAAAAAAAAAAAAGAATCTTGGGAGGGGATATACACTTGTTTTTTGAAAAACTTTCCTATTATGCTTCCCTTGACTAGAAAAGCACTGGTCTTAATTGTGAAGACTCTAAATATATATCTTCAAATAAATCTCCTTTGGGAGATGTTTCCTTCTGTATATTTGTATATGGAATATTTGTATAGTACTTATCATTTGTCACTGTTTTAAAGTTCTGTATAAATATTAATTTATGTCATACTCATAACAACCATGAGCTATGCTTTTTCACCTAGAAAATGTCAGAGACATTTTACACTCAAGAAAACTGAAGTCATATATTTCCTCTAAACCTACTATACTTACTTCTAGTTTTGGTGACTAGAATAACCATCCATTGAGAGAAAATTCACATAAACTATCTAATA
The DNA here is from genome assembly GCA_027563665.1 of Antrozous pallidus. Classification (NCBI taxonomy): domain Eukaryota; kingdom Metazoa; phylum Chordata; class Mammalia; order Chiroptera; family Vespertilionidae; genus Antrozous; species Antrozous pallidus. The sequence goes on along the minus strand of CM050508.1, from coordinate 157,195,965 downwards.
TGTGATAGCTGGCAGAATTTTAAAACAGAGAATTCATTATCACATTCACCTTGACCTGTCCACTTGTGCAAACATCCTTATTCTATAATTTAACAGAGACATTTGAATATGTGTCTTGGTCCCCTGTATTTACAATATTCTGGCCAAATCCCTATACCATACAATAGATACATCCTGTATAATAAAAGCTTAACATAGTAAGTGCCTGTTTGGCTGGTCAGCCATTCAACCAATAAAAGAGTAATATGCTAATGATATCCTAAGACCGATCAACCGCTCACTATGATGAGCACTGACCACCAGGGGGCAGACAGTTGACCGGTAGATCAGTTGCTATGACATCCACTGACCACCAGAGGGCAGACACTCTGACCAGTAGGTTAGCTTGCTGTTAGGGTCTGGCCAATCAGGACTGAGGGAGACGAGCTGGACAAACCCAGGAGCCCCCCTGTGGCCCTGCACAGGCTAGCCAACCTCTTGTGCCACCTCCCCGCAGCTACCAAACCCTATCGTGCACTGGTGGGGCCCTCGGCCTGGCCTGTGCCCTCTTGCAATCCAGAACCCCTTGGGAGATGTTGAAGAGCCAGTTTTAGCTTGATCCTGCAGTCCAGGCCAAGGGACCTCACTGGTGCACAAATTCGTGCACCAGGCCTCTAACTCTATCTAATAAAAGAGTAATATGCAAATTGACCATACCTCCAATCAAGCCATGCCCACCAGCCAATTAGGAGCAAATAAACCCCAACCAAGATGGCTGCAGCCACTGAGAACAGGAGGGAGGCTTGGGTTTACCCAGCAATGGAGGATGCCAAGATTTCCCCCGCCATTGCCGGCCTAGGCCTCCAATCAATGCTACAAAGTTTCAATTGTAGAACATAAATTAATCCCAGATCCCAAGGCCTCCACTTGGGTTGCTGGGGGGCATGGCCAGCCTGCAAACCACCACAGGCCCCTCGCCCAGGCTGCCCCATGCCCCAAGTAAACCCCCACCCTGATCTGAGACCCTCTTCAGGGCAAACCAGCTGGCCCCCACCCATGTACCAGGCCTCTATCCTATCTAATAAAAGAGTAATTTCCAGATTGATCATCATTCCAACACACAAGAGGGCTGCCCCCATGTGGTCAAAGATCCTGCCCCAATGTGGACATATGATGGCCACCACAAGATGGCCAGCAGCAGAGAACAGTGGGAGACATGCCTGCAATTTACTATGAATCTCTCTGAGCTTCCTACATGAATACTGTCAGCAAAAATCCATGTCTATTTGAAATATCTATAAAACTAACTTAAGTAGACCAGAGATCAGCAATGTGATTTCATAGTTAATATTTTAAGACATAGTACCTAAATTTGTTTTGAGAAAATTCAGTTCTATCAATTTCTAAAACACAAACCTTTGTCATTCAAAGCTTAGGCCCATATTGAAATACATTGAAATAGCCTTAGCCACTCTCTCTTACTGGAACAAATAAAAATTCATTCTAAGTAAGTGGTAAAGAATGGTCATTTTATAGTTTTTTGTTATCTTTGTTATTAGAAATAAGAGAGCTTAAAAGGTTTTGCATTAGCAGTCTTTGTAAAGCAAAGTTTAGATGATAGATTTCACTGGATTTAAAAATGGTAATATTAGCTCTCTTGTATGAGCAAGTAAATGATTTTATGAACATCGTTTTACAAGTTTCAAATTGTTAAAATATGCTGGCTTGGATGAAGTAAGCGTATTTCTCTTGTCAACTTTACAGTTATATTGTGTGTATAGCTGATAGCCCTAGTGTCCAATCTGAGTATAGGCTTTCATCCTGTTGTCCGGGGAACGATGGGCACAATGCTTTTGACACTGATGAGAGGTGAATGCATAAATCCAGCCCACTTCAGTGAGAATGGACTCATAATTTTTTTTACCCTGAAGAAAAATACAGTAATAAAATTTAAAGATGGAAAAATTACAGTCAATCTCGTGAGGTGTACCATTAGTTAATGATACTCAGCAAACATTACATTTTGCCTTGAGGACAGTAAGTTCCAGATTTGCATTTAGGTGCTCATGAATTCTAATAATCATGGATCTCTATATGATAGCAAGAAACCTAAAAACACTTATGATAGGTTTTTCACATTTCACTGAACTCAACAGTTAAAACTAAAAAGGAAAGGTATGCGTTTTACATATTTTCTTCTACCTCTATTTTCCACTAAGATATTTCTTGCAAAATGAGTATATGCATTTCCTATAAATATTTAGAAGTTGAAAATATACACTTTTTCTAACATAAAGACTTTGCACCAATTTTAAAAGGTGTGTATCTTGTATAAAACTTTAATGGTGTCTCTAAACTAGTATTTTCAAGATTACATCATCATTTCTAAGCTTTGGGGGGAAAATTACTTGGCATAGTGTGTAAGAATAATAACCATTATATAAGTATCTAATAGTAGCTAATAATAGTAGCTAAAGAAACATGTTATGAAAAATTAAGGCTATTCAGCCAATAGTTTCATTTTCTTAATAACCCACTAATTATTTATGATTAATTGACCTACATAATTCATTATTAGTCTGTTTATATTAGCCCCTAACATTTCTCAGATAATAAATTTTATTATAATGGCCACAGTATCTATTAACCCCTTTACCTTCTCTAGTAACCTCTTTACCTTTTCTATTTTTTGAGAGTGTTCTGAGTTCTAGTATAAAAATACTGGCAAGAAAATCCATTTTATTTACATAGTTCATAACTTTTTAAGATCCTCTTACACTCTATGCTTTATTTTTTACTTGCATGTTATTTTTAACCTATGGTCTTTAGATTCTTCTCTTCCCACATATTATTTATTAAATAATAAGAAAAAAACATTGAAAGAGTAAACTGAAACAAAATTTTAAGAGGCCAATAAATTACTGAAATCTATAGCTTCTACTATCATCATTCATCTAGAGTCTGGAAACCTTCGTACATTCTCTGGTCATCTGTCCATAAAATTTCACTACTTAGAAAACTTTAAGCTAATGGGTATAAGATTCTACACTTTACTCTCTCCTTTATATTATAAATAAAACAATTAAATAATCATCCTAATATCTGGTTCTCCACCATCCTATACAAAAGTTTGAATAAAAAATGTAACTTAATTTAAAATAATTTAATATGAATACATGCACTATATTAAATGCATACTTTTCATATCTAGACTAACAAAAGGCCTGTGGCCATGATGCCATAACACTGTCATGACCAAATGAGCAGCAGCTTGGGGCAGGGTGCGAGCTATTAGCAACAGAGAACTAAGAGCGGCAGAGGGCGGGGTGGATATCTGAGGCAAGGGGAAGCAAGCTACTTGTGCATGATTTCATGTGCACTGGGCCTCTAGTCAAATAATAATTTTAATCCCTCAAGTGAAAATTAATATGTCCATTAGCAGCCCTATATAACTTCAGTTTCCATAATTCCTCTCACAAATCTTTTAGTATAGTTGGGATGAGGCCTTTTCCATTCATATTTGATCTTTCATTTTTTGACATTCAATTACTTGTATGTTTGACCACACACGGTGCTTAAATATATAGATTCATTCGTCATTATCATATTACCTCATCTAAACCAGAAATTCCTAAAGAATAAAAGATTCCACTCACTCTTGATTTACTCATAGTATGCTGAAGTAAAAAGAGCACTGAAATTAGAGTATATGTATAAACGTGTGTGAGTAATATCTGTTTCCTAAAAGTATACAGGTAAAGCTGATTTTGTGATGATAAAGGCCATAAAAATTACACTATAACACCTGTACCAGTGATATAAAAGTGTTCTGGTTGGAAGCATGTGGGAGGCAATCAATCAATGTGCCTTTCTCATCTCTCTCTCTCTCTCCTCTCTCTCTCTCTCTCACTCTTTTTCCTCTTGCTGCCTCCCTCCATCCCTCCCTTCCACTCTCTCTAAAAAGCAATTGAAAAAATATCCTTGGGTGAGTGAGGATTGACAAAAAAAAAAAAGATATTGTGTTTGATTGAATATACACATGAAAAATATTATATAGAAAGATGTTAAAAAGATAGAAATATAATTAACATATAGCAAAAGTTATATCCCCCTTATAAATCCTAATTTCTATATCTGAGTTTTAAGTAATTTAATTTTTCAATTCACAAAGTATTTGTGGAGTATTATTATAAGCACATTACCCTTTATCTTTTCCAGATGTGTTTTGCTATTATGTAAATCCTCTACTCAATGTTCTTTTTCTAGTGATCTCTCATTTGACCTTGACAACCCCAGTTTTGTATCTAAGATTATGTATTAATCTACATCTCCCTTCTGCTTTTCAAAACTAATTGTACAATTGCTTGGTTTCAAATCCAGCCTCTCCACATATATGGAGCTAAGCATAATAAATGGTGTCCCAGGTTGGTTTTTCCAGAAAGGAGATATTAAAACATAGTTAAGTGCACAAAAGGTTTATTGGGAAGTACACTCGTTATAGGAACATGGAGGAATAAGAGTAAGCAGGGAGAGTCAAAGTTTCTGCCAACCAACCACAAACCCTGGAGCAAAGTCTGTCTATCTGCAAGACCTACACTGAGCAGAAATGGCCAGGTCCTTGTAGCTCGGCCTTACTCAGGAATTGCTGGAAGGTGCCCAGAGAATAGTGTGACCTCAACTTGACAGCAGAGGTGGACCCTGAAAAAACTAACAGTTGGAGTTGTCAGCAACTGCATTCCTTGCATCTGAGCATCTATAAATGGTAACTAATACTATCCTTGTCTGCTTTTGTCCTAGGTTTATTCATCTAGCTCCAAGTTGTCTCCAGTTAGCCTCAGTAAAAACTTTTATTAAGGAGAACAGTCTATTTTATTTTTCCTGTCCGTAAGGAGTATATGGCCTGAAACCTAGAAAGCACATAATAAATACCTGTAAAACTTCATTAAATGGCTAAGTTTAGCCCTTTTTGCATTGCTGAGGTCATTAAGCAACAGCTGTAGTTAGTTCTAAGCCATCATTATTGCTTCTAAGGATCGCTTAAAAAGGCTGAATTAAATACAAATTAAATTATCCTTAGCTTCTGATAGCCCTAGTATCTGCCCTTATAAACCCTTCTGATAAGTATCTCATACTTCTACCTCACATTAAAACCCACTACTTCCCAAAAGTCTTAATATTCAGGACAACTCCAATTTCTTTCATGAGCCCCATTAACAATAGAAAACAGACTAATCTGAATTTGAATTTGTATACTCCTTTCAATTCCACACTCTAAATAATCAGTCCCAACCCAGTGAATGTCTCCTAGTGCTTTTCCTTCCCCTACAAGTTTCAGCATAGAACTTGCCTGACTTTAATTTGTAAGGCCTTCGAGTTTGTAACAGTGCTAAGAACCATCAACCCATCTGAAATGAACTGCTTTGGTGATGGGTCCCCAAAATGACTGTCAGAGAACAACAAACAGCAATTTTTAGAGAAAATATAAGCACATCGTTACAAAGCTTCTTTCTTAGAATTATATAAATTAAAACAATCTCCCAGAAACTCATTGATAATAAAGGTCTGTTTCCAGTATAAAGGACTTTCACTTTACAAAACAATAAAATTTTAAAGAACATATCCATAATTTTCTTTTTTAACACTTCACAATAAAGTGAGGTGACTCATTCCACATCTCCTGAATTTGATATAAGATCAGTGTTCTCTATCAACCTCAGTATCATTTACTGTTAAATTAAAGAGGGCAAAAGTAGATTCAATATTTTGTGGTTTGCAAATGGAGCTGATTATATTTTTCCCTTCCTCCATATTTACCTGAACTTAAAGTAGGTACTGAAAAACCCTTCATATATGATTAGGTACTTGGATTTAGAAAATCAGGGCCACCTGGCCCTGCTTTGCAAGCTGTGCTCTGCACAACTCCAGGGAATGACTTCCACATATACTGAGATGTAAATATACTTGTGTTCTGTGCAATGCAGGGGCCCTGGGTAAGGAGAATTTTTCTCTTTCCTCTGCTACTCACATTCACATTGTGGTAAATCATCTCATTTTTCTGTAGTCAAAAGAAAAATAAACTTCACCAAAGAAGATACACATATAAAAATATGTCATTGGAGAATTGCAAATTAAAGCATCAATAAGATACTATTACACACCTATTAGACTCACCAAAATCCACAACACTGACAACAACAAATATCAGGGAGGATATGGAGGAATAGGAACTTTCATCCATTGCTCGGGGGAATGCAAAATGGTACAGCAACTTTAAAAGGCATTTTGGCATTTAAATAAACAAACATGCTCTTACCATCTAATCCAGCATTCATGTTCCCTTGTCTTTACCACCTCCCAAAAAATGTTATGATTACCCAAAAATCTTCACACAGATATAGATATGTACAGCAACTTTGTTCATAATTGCTATCACTTGGAAGTAACCAAGATATCCTACAATAGGTAGGTGAATAAGTAACCTGCAGTACTGAGAGTAGTTAGAAACAGGGTTAGGCAGACTGGGTAAGGGGGGGAAGAAGAATGTATGGACGTAACTGCAGGGATGAAAAGGGCCAATTTCCAAACTGCAAGGATGTTTACCTTGCAGAAGCAGAATGTTATAGGATTACTGGGCAGGAGGAATAGGGAAACTGAGACAGAAAAGTTAAAACAAGGCCAAACAGTGTGGGCAATTTACAGCCAGCTTGTAAATAACAAATCCATTATCATCCTCAGCCAAGGACACAGAGCAAATGGTTAAAAAAAAAAAAAAAAAAAAAAAAAAAAAAAAAAAAAAAAAACCTTCCTAATGAGAAAATGCAGGAAGGCAGGGGGAAAGGAGAAAGGGAAAAAAAGGTTGTTTTACTCCTTAAGCAGAGAATCCAGCAGTCTCAAGGATTGCCAGGTGCTTTTCATGAATTCTGGGAAAGCCACAGCAAAATAAAAAAGGAACCTTGAGAATTAACCTGTACCAAAATAGTCAGCAGAGGAATTTTGAAGTCTACAGACAAGATGGTGTACGATGCCTCTGACTCCCATCCAACTTGCTTTTCAGATTAGCTAAGAATCTGTCTCATGAGCCAGATATATAAGTTTGCTTGCTTTGCTTTTGCTTTTTCAATGAAAGTGCATATTTAATTGCTTTAACAAATTGACTTTTCATAAGGCAGTCAGGGTCTCATATAAATGCATTTATATGAGAAGACAGGATAGAGGTTGGGGACAGCCCTCTCCCCACTGACTCAGGGGGCTGACCTGTCTGGTAACACCACTCTGGTGTCAGTGAGAGGTGCCTGTAACCGTAGCAATTAAATATAATTTAGTGCTAAAAAATATGAGCTATTCAGCCATAAAAGGGCATGGAGGAAACTTAAATACATATTACTAAGAGAAAGATGTCAATCTGAAAAGGCTACAAACTATATGATTCCAACTATATGACATTTTGGAAAAGGAAAATCTGTGGAAACAGTAAAAGAATTATTGGTTGCTAAGAGTTAGGGGGCGGGAAGGATGAATATGAAGAGCACAGAGGATTTTTAAGGCAATAAATTATTCTGCATGATACTCTCTAATGGAAAACACATGTCATTATATATTTGTCACAACTAATAGACTGTACAAGTTAAGAGTAAACCCTAATGTTTATGGACTTTGGACTACAGACTTTGGGAGACAATGATGGGTTACTTTAGGTTCATAAAGTATAGCAAATGCACCGCTACAGGGAAGGTTGTGCATGTGTGGGTCAAGGAATACATGGGAACTCTGAACTTTCCACTAATTTAGCTATGAACCTAAAGGGGCCAAAAAATAATGTTTATCTATAAAAATAAAAGCATAACATGCTAATTAGACTAGACATCCTTCTGGATGACCTTCTGGATGAAGCCGCAGCAGAGGGGGCAGAGCTCCTTGCAAGGATTTTGAGCAAAGGCCTCTAGTTAACTATAAAAAAGAGAACTGATTATGTGAACTCTGATACAAAATAAAGGTTCCTGAAAGCAATATTTCTATATTTATATTATAAATAATGTAGGCATAATCTTTTTATCCACAATGAAAAATCTTTTTTTATTATGTAAACTAGAGGCCCAATACACAAAATTAGTACATGGGGGGCAGGGGATGTCCCTTAGCACAGCCTGCACCCTCTCCAATCTGGGACATCCTTCTCACAATCCAGCACTATTGCCTCCATATTGCTCACCTGCCTGCCTCCCTGATTGCCCCTAACCACTTCTGTCTGCCAGCTTGAACATCCCCTAATCACTGCCCTGACAGCCTAATTGATGTCTAACTGCTCCTGCCAGCCTGTTTGCCCCCAACTTCCCTTCTCTGCTGGCCTGGTCACCCCCAAATGCCCTCCCTTGCAGGCTTGGTCCCTCCCAACTGCCCTTCCCTGCTGGCCTGATGGCCCACAACTGCCCTCCCTCGCAGGGCCTGGAACTTCCCAACGGCCCTCCCCTGCTGTCCTGATTGCCTACAACTGCCCTCCCTTGCAACCTGGAACCTCCCAACAGCCCTCCCCTGCTGGCCATCTTGTGATGGCCATCTTGTGTCCACATGGGGGAAGCCCTCTTGTGTGTTGGAGTGATGGTCAATCTGCAAATTACTCTTTTATTAGATAGGATAGAGGCCTGGTGCATGGGTGGGGGCCACCTGGTTTGCCCTGAAGAGGGTCTCAGATCAGTGTGGGGGTTGCCTTGGGGCAAGGGGTGGCCTGGGAGGGGGGCCTATGGAGGTTTGCAGGCTGGCCATGCCCCCAGTGACCCAAGCAGAGGCCCTGGGATCTGGAATTAATTTATGTCTACAATTGAAACTTTGTAGCCTGGAATGGAGCCAAGTCTTCTGCTCGCTCTGAGGTGGCAGACATTTCTGTTTGAAACTTTGTAGCCTAGAGTGGAGGCCTAGGCTGGCAACAGCAGGTGGAAAGCTTGGCTTCCTCCATTGCCAGGGAAACCCGAGCCTCTGTTCTCTCCAGCTCAGTGGCTGCCGCCATTTCTGTATCTTTTATAATTGAAACTTCATAGCATTGAGTGTAGGCCTAGGCTGGCAATGGCAGGCAGAAAGCTTGGCTTCCTCTGTTGCTGGGTAAACCCAAGCCTTCCTCCTGCTCTCAGTGGCGGCAGCCATTTTGGTTGAGGTTTATTTGCATAATCTGCTCCTGATTGGCTGGTGGGCATGGCTTGTGGGTGTGGTGAAGGTAGAGTCAAATTTGCATATTACTCTTTTATTAGATAGGATAAACATTATTTCTGATTAGAAAAAAAGAAAAACTATCAGAAAAAAGAAATAATTATCTAAAATTCTGACACTTAAATAGCACTATAAAAATATTGACAATGCTCTAATGTTTTGCCATACATACATATTATAATTAAATAAATTAGAAATACCAATCAGAAAAGATATATGTACCCCCATGTTAATAGCAGTACAATTGACCATAGCTAAGATTTTGAAACAATATAAGTGACCATCAGCAGATGAGTTGATCAAAAACTTGTGGTACGGCTACACAATGGAATATATCCTATCTAATAAAAGAGTAATATGCTAATTGACATACATCTGATCAAGCCATGCCCACAGCCACGCCCACCAGCGAATCAGGAGCAAATTATGCAAATAAACCCCAACCAAAATGGCTACCACCATTTTGGTAGCAGAATGGAGGCTTAGGTTTCCCCGGCAATGGAGGAGGCCAAGCTTTCTGCCTGCCATTGCCGGCATAGGCCTCCACTCAATGCTACAAAGTTTCAATTATAGAAGATACATAATCCCAACAGAAATGGTGGCAGCACGGAGCTGGAGAGAGAAGAGGCTAGAGTTGCCAGAGCAATGGAGGAAGGCAAATTTCTGCAGCCCTAGCCTAGGCCTTCACGCCAGGCTACAAAGTTTCAAACAGAAATGGCTGTCACCACAAAGAGAGCAGATGGCTTGGCTCTGCTCCAGGCTACAAAGTTTCAATTGTAGAACATAAATTAATCCCAGATCACAGGGCCTCTTCTTGGGTCGCTGAGGGATGTGGCTGGCCTGCAAACAACCACAGGCCTCTCACCCAGGCTGCCCCACACCCCAAGGGAGCCCCAACCCTGATCCAGGACACCCTTCAGGGAAAACCAGCCAGTCCCCACCTATGTACCAGGCCTCTATCCTAGCTAATGAAAGAGTACTTTGCAGGTTGACCATCACTCCAACAAACAAGAGGGCTGCCCCTATGTGGTCAAAGATCCTGCCCACATGTGGACACAAGATGGCCACCACAAGATGGCCAGCAGGGGAGGACAGTTGGAGTTTCCAGGCCTGCAAGGGAGGACAGTTGTGGGCCATGAGGCCAGCAGGGAAGGGCAGGTAGGAAGGACCAGGGCTACAAAAAAGGGCAGTTGGGGGCAATCAAGCCTGCAGGGGAGGGCAGTTAGGGATAACCAGGCCAGCAGAGGAGGGAAGTTGGGGGCAAACAGGCTGGCAGGGGAGCAGTTAGATATCAATTAGGCTGGCCAGGTAGTGGTTAAAGGGTGATCAGGCTGGCAGGCAGAAGCAGTTAGGGGCAATCAGGGAGGCAGGCAGGCAAGCAGCTTGGAGCTAGCAGACCTAGATTGTGAGAAGGATGTCCGACTGCCCATTTAGGCCCAATCCCAGTAGGACATCCCTTGAGGGTCCCAGATTGGAGAGGATGCAGGCTGGGCTGAGGGACACTCCCCCGCTCCCCCCCACCCCGTGCATAAATTTCGTGCACCGGGCCTCTAGTGCCACTATAAAAGGGAAGGAATTCTTACTATTTGCAACAGCATGGATGGAACTGGATAGCATTATGCTAAGCGAAATAAGCCAGTCAGAGAAAAATAAATATTACATGATGTCACTCACTTATGGAATACAATGAACAACATAAAGTGATGAAAAAAAATGGATCGAGAGACAGAAAAGCATTGATTAGACCATCAAACCTCAGAGGGAAGAAAGGTAGTGGAAGATGGGGGTAAGGGGGAGTGATGAACCAAAGGACTTGTATGCATGCATATAAGCCTAACCAATGGATACAGACAAGAGGGGGGTGAGGGTATGTGTGGGAAGGTGGAGTGGCAATGGGAGGATAAGTACACATATATAATACCTTAATCATAAAGAAAAAAAAAAGAATGAATAAGTGATTAATATATACCAAAAAAAGTTAGGTTATATTTTATTTTTGAACCTTTATTAGAAATCACTGTATAATATAGTAAAATCCCAAAAGTTCATCAGTTTTAAAAAATAAATCTATAAACCTTCAGGAAAATGTATTTAGTAATAATTAATGTAAAGGGTTCACAGGAGAATTATATTTGAGAAAACTTTATTTTATTTTACAAAAACATGGCAAGTGAATCTTTAGAAGGAAAGAAATCAATAATATATGCTAGAATTAAACCAAATCAACAGTTCTAAAGCAAGTCTCACCAAGTGTAGGTAACTGCAATATTAGATTATATCTGGTGTTTCCAGGAACTATGCAATGTCATAAAGGAATACAAGATATAAACACTCAGTGGGTTAGAAGTAGTACCAAGTAAGATCCCTTCCACAGAAATTGGGCTGGATTGCCCTATTGATCCCTTTTCTCATTTTGCTGATGACTAGGAAGAACATATGCACTCTCTCCAGAAGTGTCAAGACAAAGGGTGTGATAGTTCCTGACACTCTTTCTAACCTCTTTCATTCTTTCTGTTCTTTCATAACTAAATATGACGAAACCAGCTTAAGGAAGTGTGAGATAAGAAGGTGTGGGCAGGTGCAAAGGGAACCACTAAGCTGCCTCAGAGAAAATCACATAACAAATCGCTCCCCCCACCCCCCTGGATCTCTTTCTTTTTGGCACCAATGGATGTGACTTTTTATCATACAGCATCCCTTTGAAAATTCATGGTTGCAATTTAGAAAATGAGTAAAACGACTATTCGAGCTAACAAAGAATAAATAAAAAAGAATATCTTACAGGCTAGCCCAGACGACTAAAAAATTACAATGAAATTTTAGACCAAAGCCCCAGTTAGTAACTGCTTTGTTTGCTATTATTCCTTGTACATATCTTCTCCTTGGTGTCCTTTGAGGAAGAGTGTTGATTATGCAAAAGCAGATTTCAAATAATCTTGTATGTCTCAGCAAAATCAATAATGACCTAGATTTAGTTTATAGATTTCCCTGAAAGCAATTATAATAATACTAGAGACCCATTTCAGGAAGATTTCTGCAAGAATAGAGCTTCCTGCGGCCTGAGCAAAGCTCCCTCCCTTCTCTGCTGCCTCGCTCCCTTCTCCCCCGCCCCACTTGCTTACTTCTCCATATCTTTGCTCCCTTCTGCTGTGCTTGGCTTGCTTCTATGCTGTCTTCTGTGCATGGATATGCAAATTAACCTCCATCTTGGTTGGGTTAATTTGCATACTCGCTCTGATTGGCTTGTGGGCATGGCTTGTGGGTGTAGTGAAGATATGATCAATTTGCATATTACTCTTTTATTAGATAGGATACAAGTTTCCCTAAAATATAGAATTATAGTGGTCATATTACCACCATAATTCTATATTTACATCAGCCTATGATGAGAGTGATTAATATGTCACAAAATTACATTTGTACTATATTATTATATGACTTTTCTCACATCATGACAATCACAAGTAGAATATTAACACGATACAATATATTTTCCTTAAAATGTTACAAAAATTAAAATTATAGTATATTCAGTAAAAATATTTTAAAGTAAAGTAATAAATTCATTCAACTTACATGTTTCCTTTGTGCAAGCATTCTTGCTGTTTTTGTTTCAGCCTTAATAATGAGATCCTTAAAAACCTTATCTTCGTATATTTTGTGTTTGTAAACCCGTTTTGTTTTACATTCACTAATAAATTTTTCTTTATGTTTTTTACGTAAAAAGAAGGGGCTGAATAATAAAGGGAGAAAGTGGTTATTTAGTATCTTAACCAAAAGAAAGAGAAATAAAATACATCTTAGAAAATATGATGGTAAATTTAATGTAATATTTATTTTAATAATACATTATACTGTTAAGGAACTAAGATATTTTCCATCAACATTCACTATGAGATAAATGAGTGAAGAGAAATCTGTGGTGATTTGAATCCGTAAACAATTCTATACTTACATCTGACTCTGCGTTTTATGATATAACTAGAGGCCTGATGCACGAAATTCATGCAAGAGGAGGCTCGCACAGACGTGGCTCCCTCGGACCTCACAGCCTCTGCTGCCTTGCAGCCCCACCCCCTGCCACTGGTTTTCCTGGAAGGTCCTCTGAAAGTCATTCCAGAAGTCTGTTCTGCCGTCTAGTCTAATTAGCATATTAGCTCTTTATTATATAGGCTGGCAGAAAGAACATTACTAAATCATCTAGAAAAATATAAGGTAATCATCTTTATTTTTCCTTTCCAATGAACAAGTTATTTTTATTTCCATCTAGGAAAATTACTGTAGAGTAGTAGTGTTTAACAGAATATAATGTAAGCCACAAAATAATTTTAAAAATTTTCTGTAAGTCCCACTTAAAAAAGGGTGAAAAAAATAAGTGAGGCTAACTTTAATATTTTGTTTTATGTAACTCAATAAATTTGAAATATTACCTGATAAATGGATTAAACAAACTAATATCATAATAAGTAGTGAAGTTTTTTCAATGTTATAAACTTCCAGCCTTTGGCAGAAGTTTTTTTTTTTTTTCTCTCTCTCTCATTCCAAAAGAGTTCTTCTTAGCTGTCTTTTCTCCTGGTTCTCTTTGGTCAACTTCAAGATGGTTTATAGTTCACTTAACTATCCTATCTAATAAAGAGGGAATATGCTAATTGACTTCCACACCCTCAAAGATGGCAGCACCCACAGCCACAAGATGGTGGCACCCAGTCTCCTGAGCCCCACCAGGGACTGGGCACAGAGGACTGAGTCTCCCAGTCCCCTCGGCTCCCCGCTTCTCCCCAGCTGCCCAGGGCCGGCCTGAGGTGCAGGCAAGCCTCAGATAGTGGCTGCCCAGCCAACACCTCCGGAACAAGGAAGCCTCAGATGGTAGCTGCCCAGCCACCCAAGGTCGCCTGAGGCTCAGGTAACCAGGACCAGCCAAGGTTTGCATTGCCAGCAGTGGCAGTAGCAGAGGTATGAGGAGGGTATTGCCTTCCCCTGATTGTCAGGTCACCTCCTGCCCCTAACTGCTCCCGGACTGTGAGAGGGGGCAGGCCAGGCTAAGGGACCCCCTCTCCACTGCATGAATTTTCATGCACCGGGCCTCTAGTGTATAATATAATTATACTTGTTCTCTACTTTCTCAGAGCACTGGTGATCAGAGCTCTATTATTCTCTACCTTTTGAACTGGGTGAATGCTTCCACCCTACAAGTGAGTGCTGAGAAGAGGAGGAGAGCCCAAGACCTCTTAGCTGCTCTTGCCTAGATCAGATTTTCTAAGATATTTTTCAATTTACTTTTTTGAAGGATCAGATATAGAGAAATTTCTCAAAATGTTGTTGAAAACCATAGAGAAACCAGCTGGCACTTAGTGGAGGCTAATAACAGTTGTGATGTCAAAGGTTTCAAAGAGCTTAACAGTGAAATCAGAAAAAGAGATAGTCAAAGAGAACACTGTCACCCCAAGGATGGCTGTGCCTGGCCAAGGGTGTGCACACTAGGAAGCAGTTATCACAGGCTGCTCAATGAGGGGGAATAGACTTCACTAAAGTAGTCCACCTAGTCATTAAATAAATTAACAAGCAAAAAATGAGTCCTGGGTAAAGAGATCAGTATCTAGGGTTGTTACAATATGCTATCTAAAATGTACAGTTTTCAACAAAAATCTATGACAAGTAAAGAAAGAGAAAAGTGTAAACTAGACAGATAAAAAGAGCAGGCCTTTGGAACTGCTATTGAAAGGGCACAGATGACAGACAAAACAGATAGAGGCTTCAAAGCAGCTATTATAAATATGCTTACAGGAAATAAACCTTAAATAAGTAAAGAGAGGTATTAAAATGATGTCTTCTCAAATACAGTTTATCCATAAAGACAAAGAAATTACTAAAAAAAAAGAACCAAATGAAAATTCTGCGATTAAAAAGTATAATAACTGAAAATGTTTGCATAAGTAGTTCAACAGCAGATTTTAATTGGTAGAAAGAAATCAGAAATTTTGCAAAGATTTCATAAAAATTATGCTGACAGAGAGAAAAATATTGAAGACAAGTTATCAGATCCACAAAGAAATCTGGAGTATCATTAAGTCCACCGACATAGGAATAATAAAAGTAACAGATAAAAGAAGAATAAAATGAAAAAATATATATATTAGAACTAATGTCTAAAACTGTTTGAAATCTAAAGAAAACATTAATCTATAAATCTAAGGGCTCAATAAATTATAAAAAGAATAAGTGCAAAGATCCACATCCAGACACCTATTGTAAAACTATTAAAATCCAAAAACAAAGAAAGGAAATTCTGAAAAGAGCAAGAGAAAAAAAGACTAGTTCTTAGTTATTCTATTAAATGTGATAATCAGATCCAGTTATTAAAACTTAAGTTCAGGCATAATCTCCTAAAATTATTCTCTGACATTTCATGAGCAAAGTTAATTAGATCTACATCCAGTCTACTCCAAGAAAATGATTCATTATAATGAGAATTCCTGATTTTGTTTAATAAACTGTCCTCTTAAGTAGGTAGTCAAAAATGCATAGGTCATAGATACAAAGATTGCTGTTAGAGTAACTTAAATGTAAGTGCTATGTGTTGCATGTGATTTGTTTTGAACTATATATTTTTAAAGGAGACTTATTTCTGGAATGGAAACAAAGGCTTAAGAGAGTCAGAACTGTCCTCATCTAAAAGAGAAGGTAGACAAGAGTGATCCTGCTATGAGAGTTTGAATCATGAGGGCATGGTATCCAGAAAACAAGACTATTATTACAATTCCTGAAATCTGTTTATGGATGTGCTGCTCCTGCCTCAAGTGCAGGAAGAACCACAAAAAGTTAGAATGAGTCTATTCACCTCTGTAAGTCATTAGTTTGCTAATGAATCTAATGAGGACAAGAAGATGGTACTAAGGCTTGTGTATCTATGTAGAAGCTCACTCATTTTGAAAGAAAACAATCATACAAAATGGTCTTCTTCTCATACCACTTCAAAAATGAGAAACTAGTTTCTAAAAAGACTAAGATATGTCTATTTTTAATTCTCAGTTTCAAAAAAATCAAAACATTTTGTAAGGTGTTAGTAAAATTAAAATTATTCAGTGTAAACTTAAAAAAATAAATGATTCAGTCTAATTCTGACAACTTAAATAGAGACATTGTTAAACTCAGAAATATATGATAAGACCAGATACAATGTATTTTATTTGTTAAATTATTGTTACAAAATCATAAAATATTTTCAGTCATTTAATAATACTTTAACAAAGATTATATTTTTGTTTAGCAAATAGTAGAGTAAAGCATATCTGTGTTCCAAAAGAGAATTAAACTATGTTAATTTTAAAGGTGCAAATTTTAGATAACACTGCTTTGAATCTCTACCTTGTCTTTACAGATTATGATTAATGATCCAAACCATATGCAAAGATAGATTTTATTTTAAATTATTTATATCTGGCAAATTTACCTTATTCAAATATTTTCATAGGAAAGTTGATTTAAATTTATCATTTAAAATAGGATTTACTTTGGAAAAAATGTGTGCTACTTCTATTTTGATATACCTATTTTCTAAGATAGGAATTAAGTTAATCTTTATTATATATAAATAATTTAGTCACTATTGAACAAAATCAGCATTCAAAATTACATAATTTACTATAAAAATAGACTATTATAATTCCTTTTCATAATTCCAAAATAAGGACTCAAAACATACACTGCATGGAACAGTCAATTACCATCCATAGAGGTATTACTGAAAAATTGTCTCTAGTGCTTTTATATTATGAAATCATGTTAGGTACATTATAAAATTCTTATAAAGAAAATCTTTTATGTGAATAATTTGAATGAGGCTAATAATTTCCTGCATCATATACATTTTGACATTACTATGTTGAGTATTATTTGATAATTCATAACCATTTAAAAACTAGTAGAGGATTCATAGTGTGTTTAAAAAAAGAATGTATTCATAGGTGTTAATGTTCAAAAATTTTGCCTTAGAATCAACTATGACCTATTGATTCTTTACCCTTTCAGGAGACCTTCAATTTAGTAACTCTTTTATTATTTATTTATGTATGTATGTATCTTTATTGTTGAAAGTAATACAGATGTACCTTTTTTTCCCCTCCATTGACTACTTCTAGTCTCCTCACTCTGACCCAGTCCTTCATAATACTATTCTATTGTCCGTGTCGATGGGTTATGCATGTAAGTTCTTTGATTAATCACTCCCCACCCACCCAGCCACCTCCACCTTCCCTCTGAGATTCATCAGTTTGTTTCATGTTTCTATATCTCTGGAAATATTTTTTAACTATAGTTGTTTTTTTCTTTAGATTCCACATATTAGTAAGATCATGTGATACTTATTTTGCTAGCATAATCATCTCCAGGTCATAAATCTTGTTTGTTCTCTTTTCCCCCTAGTAAGTTGGCCTTAAGTTTGATGAACCAACTGGTAGCTCAGTTGCAACCTATAGTCTAATTCCCTAGATTATAATCAACATCTTTTTCTTTCACAGGGAGTCTGGTAAACATTTGTCATGATTTCAGGATATTCATGTATCAAACAATTATGGGGCAATTAAACAATATAGATTTCAAAGTTAGTTATTATGTCATAAGTTACCTACAACAAATTTCTGTAGTTTTATTTATAAGTATGCACTTTTATCCTTCATATAAATTTTATAGTTCAGGAAAATTAAATTGACATTTTTCTAGCAACCTGAAATTAGCGGGGGGGGGGGGGGAGTTTTTCTTGCTTTCTTGAGCACATCTCCAAGCAAAGTTTAAATTCAACTCAAAAACTAGTAACATACATAACAAAACCAGCAATGAAATTATCCATCACATCAAAATTCAATTAAAATAGAAATTTTATCCTTGTGTTTTGCATAGTATTCTATATCAGGATCAAAAAAATTTTTTTCCATAAGATCCAGAGAGTAAATATTTTAGGTTTTTACAGTATATATTTGGTTGTGTTGCACACTCTTCTATATATTCATGATTTTTTAAAATACAAAAGAGCAGAACAATAAAGATTAAAAAAATAAATAAATAAATAAATAAAATACAAAAGAGCATTCTTTTTGTTTAATAAGCTATGTTGGATTGTGCCCACAAGCTGAATTTTGTAAAACCTTTATCTATACCTTATTCTGAAACATATATATATGAACACACACACACACACACACACACACACACACAAATATTTTTTCTTCCTTTCTACCTTATAAACATTTGGAGAAGAATAAAAAACAAGTGCATATATACATATTTGGATATAGATTTATACATATACAAACTTATGAATTAAATTTAAAATAAGAAATTTGTAACTTACAAAAATATTCTAGAGCTCCTAGAAAACATATTAGTCTTGCCTATTATAATATTACTAAAGACCCAATGCATGAATTTGTACACCAGTGGGGTCTCTCAGCATAGCCTGTGGGGACTGGGCCAAAACGAGAAGTCCAAAGCTACCTTCTTCTACTGCCTGCTGCGCCTGCTCATCCTGGCCCTGCTGTAATTATCACTGCTGCTGCTCCCCAGGCTCACTGCCTCTCCGCTGTGGGCTCCAGGCTGAGGTGGGCAGCTATGGTCCCTGGATCTGGTGCCCATCAATTAGCTGAGTGACGTTCCAGATGTGAGAGCA
Source organism: Antrozous pallidus (assembly GCA_027563665.1). Lineage (NCBI taxonomy): Eukaryota > Metazoa > Chordata > Mammalia > Chiroptera > Vespertilionidae > Antrozous > Antrozous pallidus. The sequence continues at coordinate 157,177,127 of CM050508.1, read as the reverse complement.
CACTGTCCACCAGGGGTCAGCTCCTGCATTGAGTGTCTGCCCCCTGGTGGTCAGGGTGCAACATAGTAACTGGTCATTTGGTTGCTTAGGCTTTTATATATACTTACTAGAGGCCCAGTGCAAGATATTCATGCACAGAGGAGATGGGTGTCTCTCAGCCCAGCCTGCACCCTCTCCAATCTGGGATCCCTCTCACAATCCAGGACTGCTGGCTCCCAACTTCTCACCTGCCTGCCTTCCTGATTACCTCTAACCACTTCTGCCTGCCAGCCTGATCACTCCCTAACCATTCCCCTGCCAACCTGATTTATACCTAACTGCACCTCCTCCAACCTATTTGCCCTAACTGGCCTCCCATGCAGGCCTGGTCCCCCATAACTATCCTCCCTGGCAGGCCTGGGACCCCCCTCCAACTGTTCTTCCCTGCAGGCTTGGTCACCCACACAACTGCCCTCCCTAGCAGGCCTGGTCCCTCTCAACTTTCCTCTCCTGCTGGCCATCTTATGGTGGCCAACTTGTGTCCACACGGGGGCAGGATCTTTGACCACATAGGGGCAACCATCTTGTGTTTTGGAGTGGTGGTCAATCTGCATATTACTCTTTTATTAGATAGGACAGAGGCCTAGTGCATGGGTGGAGGACAGCTGGTTTGCCCTGAATGGTGTCTCAGATCAGTGTAGGGGTTCCCTTGGGGCATGGGGCAGCCTGGGTGAGGGGCCTGTGATTCTTTGTAGGCTGGCCACACCCCACAGCGACCCAAGTGGAGGCCCTGGTATCTAGGGTTTATGTATCTCCTACAATTGATACTTTGTAGCCTGGAGCAGAGCCAGTCCTTCTGCTTGCACTGTTGTGGCAGCCATTTCTGTTGGGAAGTATTTATCTTCTAAAATTGAAACTTTGTAGCCTTAAGTGAAACCCAAGGCAGGCCAGCACAGGTGGAAAGCTTGGCTTCCTCCACGGCTGGGGGCAACCCTAGCCTCCTGACCTCTCTAGCTCCATGGCTGCTACCATTTTTGTTGGAATTTATCTTCTATAATTAAAACTTTGTAGCATCAAGTGGAGCCCTGCGTCAGTCAGGGTGTGCAGAAAGCGGGGCTTCCTCCATTGCCAGGGAAGCCCAAGTTTCCCTCCTGCTCTCTCTGTTGCAGCAGCCATCTTGTTTGGGGTTAATATGCATACTTGCCCCTGATTGGCTGGTGGACATGCCTTGTGGGTATAGCAGAGTGATGGTTAATTTGCATATTACTCTTTTATTAGATAGAATGGCTATGCAAACCCAAATGAATTTAATGTACATTTAGTGAAGCTGCATCATACTTGAAGACCCTAGCATTCTGGCTATTTGTATTAATATACTGTTATCGCCAATGTATATCTCACTTAAGGGAGCAGATACTTCCTTTTTCACTTCCCTAAGAGCTAAGATATTGTCATATCTTAAGATAAGCTTATTTAATTCTTTCTATTATTAATATAAATATCTTAGTTTTCTTCATATTATATTTTTATTAAATAAGTAAATGTAGTACTTTATCTTCTTTTCATCTTCCTTTTTTCACTAATCCTGTTTGTCCTTTTTATTTTTATTTATTTATTTATTCGTTTATTTTTTTCCCATATGTATCCTTATTCCCCCGTTACCCTCTACCCCCTACTCATGCCCTACCCCCTGTTGTCTGTGATTAAGCTCATATGCATGTACACAAGTCCTTTGGTTGATCTCTCCCCCTCAATCCCACCGACCCCCACCTTCCCTGAGGTTTGACGTTTTGATTGACATTTCTCAGTCTCTGGATCTGTTCTTCATCAATCTATGCTGTTCATAATATTCCAAAAATGAGAAAGATCATATGATATTTATCTTTCTCTGCCTGGTTTATTTCACTCAGTATAATTTTCTCCATCTCCATCCATGTTGTGGCAAATGGTAGGGATTCCTTCTTTTTTACTGTAGCATAGTATTCCATTGCGTAGATGTACCAAAGTTTTTTAAATTTTTTTATTTATATTTTTATTTGTTTTTTATCTTTATTATTCAGTTTATTAATTACATTTTTCCCCCTATAGCTCCCCTCCAGCTGGTACCCATCTCATCCTCTGCCCTAATTTCCCCCCCACTGTCCTCTCCCATAGTTGCATGATTTTTGTCCAGTCTCTTGCTGCACTTCCCACAACCCTTTTCTCCCCAAGAATTGTCAGTCCATTCCCTCTCTATGTCCATGATTCTGTCCTATTCCCGAGTTTATCTTGTTCATCAGATTATTAATTCACTTGATTTTTAGATTCATTTGTTGATAGATGTGTATTTGTTGTTCATAATATATCTTTTTAACTTTTTCTTCTTCCTCTTCTTAAAGAATATCTTTCAGCATTTCATATAATATTTGTTTGGTGGTGATAAACTCCTTTAGCTTTTTCTTATCTGTGAAGCACTTTATCTGACCTTCAATTCTGAATGATAGCTTTGCTGGATAGAGTATTCTTCGTTGAAGATTCTTGCTATTCATCACTTTGAATATTTCTTGCCACTCCCGTCTGGCCTGCATCGTTTCTGTTGAGAAATCCCCTGACAATTGTATGTGTGCTCCCTTATAGGTAAATAACTGTTTTTCTCTTGCTGCTTTTAATATTCTCTCTTTGTCTTTTGCTCTTGGAATTTTAATTATGATGTACCTTGGTGTGGTCCTCTTAGGGTTCCTATATATTGGGGTTCAGTGCACTTTTTGGACTCCTAAGTCAATTTCTTTCACCAGATGGGGGAAGTTTTCAGTCACTATTTCTTCAAATAGGTTTTTTTTAAAATATATTTTATTGATTTTTTACAGAGCAGAAGGGAGAGGGATAGAAAGTCAGAAACATCGATGAGAGAGAGACATCGATCAGCTGCCTCTTGCACGCCCCCTACTGGGGATGTGCCCGCAGCCAAGGTACATGCCCTTGACCGGAATCGAACCCGGGACCCTTCAGTCCGCAGGCCGACGCTCTATCCACTGAGCGAAACCAGTCTCGGCTCAAATAGGTTTTTATTGTCCTGCTCTCTCTCTCTTTTTCTGGCACCCCTATAATGCGGATGTTGGTATGCTTGAGGTTGTCCCAGAGGCCCTTTACACTAACTTCAATTTTTTGGATTCTTTTGGTTTCTTGCTTTTCCAGCTGAGTGAATTTTACCTCTTTGTATTTCAAATCTTTAACTTGGTTCTTGCGGTCCTCTAGAGTACTTTTAGGTCTTTGTATAATATTTTTTATTTCCGTCAGTGTATGCTTAATTTCTGGTTGGTCGTTTTTCATATCCTTGAGGGTCTCGTTCATATCCTCATAGGTCTTGTTCATTTCCTCGCAGGTCTTGTTCATTTCCTCATAGGTCTTGTTCATTTCCTCACACGTCTTGTTTATTTCCTTGTAGGTCCCAGCCTTTTCTAGGAGCCTCCTGAAAAGCCTTATAACCGTGGTTTTGAATTCTATGTCCAGTCGTTTTTTTTTCCTCCATTTCTTTCACATCAGATTTCTTTCCATGTCTCTGCATGGTGGCTGCTTTCCTGAGTTGGTCAATTAGCTTTATGTGGTAGATGTCCACTAAGAGACAGTGGCTCAGCCTCCCCAGTTACCTGAGGTGGATATGGGTTGCACAGTCTTGTCGAAGTTAAGCCTAGTTTAATCGTTGTTAGCAGTTGGAGGGGTTGACCTCCAGGCCAATTGTCTGTGCCATTCAGCTGTGCTCAGGTTGAATGGGCGGAGTCTCCGGGCCAAGCAGGCAGCATCAGCTCCTCCCTATGTGGCCCCAGGGTCTCTGTGCCAGATGGCAACGGCCACCAGCACCTCTGAGAGAGAGCCACTGCCGAGTTCCACCAGCTGCCAGAGAATTCAGCCTCTCCCCAAATGAGTCTACACACCTAACGTCTCACCCAGGGTCGCAAAACAATGCAGTCTGACGGTTTCCCAAACAAGAGAGCAAGTCACGAGTGCTCTCTGCATGGTCACACAGCTGCACTGTTCCCAAGTTCATGTGCACTCCACACAAGCTCGCCCTCTGTACAAGCCCACAGACTCCTGTAGTACCCGAGCTTCGGTGTGCCCTCCCACTGTCCAGTTTTTTCCTGGTATTATTGTAGGTTCCCTGGAATTCGCCTAGAGCTGGGGGATCAATGCAGTGGGATGTCTTTGTTTCCCCCATTTGAGAAAACGGGCCGGGTTTTCAGCCGCCCACCCTATTCGCTGGCGCGCACACTCCTCCAAACCTCTGACTCCACGCGTATCTTCAACACTGTCCGCCGTGACTCCTCTGAGTCACAGTCTCCTATCTTCACTTTTATTTGTGGAATGTTCACTCAGCCAGCTTCCCAGTGATTCTGGATGGTGTTTGTTCTTTCGTTAAGTTGTAGTTTTGAAATTGCTGTGTATGGCAGCAAGATAGGTGTTTACCTATGCCGCCATCTTGGTTCTCCTGTACCAAAGTTTTTTAATCCACTCATCTGCTGATGGGCACTTAGGCTGTTTCCAAATCTTAGCTATGGTGAATTGTGCTGCTATGAACATATATGAATCTTTCTGATTCATGTTTCTAGTTTCTTGGGATATATTTGCAGAAGTGGGATCACTGGTTCAAATGGGATTTCCATTTTTAGGTTTTTGAGGAAACTCCATACTGTTCTCCACAGTGATTGTACCAGTCTGCATTCCCACCAGCAGTTCAAAAGAGTTCCTTTTTCTCTGCATCCTCACCAACACTTGTCATTTGTTGATTTGTTGATGATAGACATTCTGACAGGTATGAGATGGTACGGTATTGTTTTGATTTGCATCTCTCTGAAAACCTGACTTTGAGCAGGTTTTCATATGTCTACTGGCCTTCCTTCTATCTGCTTTTGAAAAGTGTCTCTTTAAATCAGTTGCCCATTTTTTTATTGGATTGTTTATCTTCTTTTTGTTAAGTTGTATGAGTTCTCTGTATATGTTGGAGATTAAACCCTTACTATTGATATCATTGGCAAATATGTTCTCCTATGCAGTAAGTAGGTTTTCTTGTTGTTTTATTGATGGTTTCCTTTGCTGTGCAAAAGCTTTTTATTTTGATGTAGTCTTATTTGTTTCTTTTAGTATCTATTAAATAATTATATTTATCTCACATAATTGCTGTGAGGATTGAGTGAGCTAATAATATTTAAAAATTTAAACATGAAAAAACGTATATTGCAGTAAAATTAATTTAGTAACAGTAAAGCCACATGTTATTTTTGTAACATAATATACAAAGCTGCTATACCATTATATAATATGTTATATTATACTAGAATCCCAGCACACATGAAATTTTGCATGGGTAGGGTCCCTAGGGCCTAGCCTGTGATCGGGCCATCTTCCACTCTCTTGCCAGTCCCCAGTCCTGCCCAGCCACCACCACTCATCCTGTTCGCCATGTGGTGATTGATTGAAGACTATGGGCTAGGGGGAGGGATCAAGAGATCTGCCTTCCACCTGCTTGCCAGTCCCCAGTCCTGCCCTGCCACCACCTATATTGGTTCCCCATAGTTCCCTGTTCACCATTCAGCAGTGATTAGGGCCTGGGGGCAGGGACAGGGGTAAGATGTTGTTTTACCACTCAACAGTCCCTAGTCCTGCCCTGCTGCCACCCACCCTGGTCCCCTATTTGCCATTCAGCAATGGGAGCCTGCAGGCCAGAGGGAAGGACCAAGAGGTGGTCAATGCACCTCATAGCGACTGGTTGAGCAGTCATTATGGTCGTTACACCATTATGGTCACTGGGCTTTTATTATATAAGATACCATTATATACAGAAAAATAATAATTCCACTAGGGTGTTTCTGGTTGATAGTAGTTTATGTATAATGATTGTCAAACTACTTTAATCATTAGGATTAACACGTTAAGCACAATGTCAATCACAAACACTACACTTTCTGGAAAGGAAGACAAAACAGGCTTGGTGCTTAACATGTTAAGCTAATAAGTAAAATTATTGGCAATGCTGGCAACCAGAATTTACATGGTAGAAGAAGGGAAATATAACATGGAAATAATGGTAAGCAGTAAGGGATCCTTAGTGTTGGATTAGCACTGGAGGTATCAGTATGAAATCACAATGAAGAAAATAATAATCCATTTTTTATTCAGTCTGGTGAAATGACCTAGGAACCATGACATCCCAGAAGCAAGGAACACATCTACTTCTGTGATTTTGGTTTCCAAATACCATTCCCTAGTAAGCAGCATAGGACTCTTTGGAAAATAACTAATTCCAGGGCTGTGGAAAAGAGAGAATACAATTTGGGATATGGCAAACCTGACATTTGCATTTTTAACAAAGTTTCATCTCTTTATATGTGACCACAAATGTCCTAAGCATAAATAAATAACTGTCTCATATTGGACACATAACTTTAATTCTCAATCAAGTTAAATTCTTAATATTTCATCAGCAAAATGGAAAGTACAGAACGAACTTAAAAGTTCTAATCCTATAAAAGATAAACATGCAAATTTGACCATACCTTTGCTCCTGATTGGCTGGTACCTGATTGGCTATGCTACCAGCCAATCAGGAGCGGGGGCCAAGTGGCGTGAGTGCCGGGCCCTGGGGTTAGAGATGAAACTGCAGCAGCGGTGAGCACTCAGCCCCCAGGCTCTGTGAGGGGAAGCGGTGGGCAGCAGCAGCGGTGGTGGCAGAGGCAGGGAGCGCCTGGCCCCCGGGTGCTGTGAGCAGAAGTGGCAGCGAGCGCCCAGCCCCCGGGGCCGGGTGGTTGCAAGCAGCTGTGGCTGAGCTGAGCAGGACGATGGCTGGGGGTGAGCCATCAGTTGGACATCCCCCTGAGGACTCCCCGTATGTGAGAGGGAGCAGGTTGGGTTGAGGGATCACCCACCCCCAGTGCACGAATTTCATGCACCAGGCCCCTAGTGTATTAATAATATACACTAATGTACTAAAGTATCAATTATGACACTTGACATATACCACACATTCAATGTTTGTTTCCTAATATTTTCTATTCTTTTATCTTTTTTATATTACATTGACCCAACCAATAATCCTCCCTATTACCTCAATAGGTGCCCTTACTTAGGTTTAGAAAGCTGCCAATTTAAGCATAACACTTCTAAAAGTAAATGTGTAACTTCCATAGTATTAAAATACTAAGACTTTAAAAATAATAACACTAATCATAATAATTTTCTAAAGTTATGCAGTATATTAAAATTTGAAAGGTGTATACAAAATTTCAAGTAGTTTAAGTGAACAAATTTCAAGCAAGGTGTAAAACACCGCGGCATGGGGGATATTTCTCATATCTAGAAAAAGATAGATGAGAGCACTGATTGATTGGACCTATAGGAATCCATAGGCACCTTTCAGGGTAGCTTTGTATATTTCCCAGTTCTTTCTGGTTTTGCTTTCCCATAGATGAATCCAAAAAAAAATGCTTTTCTGGTTCTAGCTTCCACAGTCTCTCCATTTATTAATGTATCATCTATTAAGCAAATATTTTTGAGCACTTACCATGTATCAAGCATTATGATATATGCTAGGGATATGGAGTGTGCAGTAACATTTGGAGATGTAATTATACAGACATCTGCAATACAGTATGGTAAGTGCTTCTGATAATAAAAGTAGGTGATGACCATTGCATGGGCAAATATCCTAGTCATTTGGCCCTACCAAATTGGGAGCAATTGAAGGGTTTCTAAGTTGATCAATGCAATGACTTAGTGCATGTTATAGTAAATATAATTGGAAGGGAGAAAGAAATACAAGGAAACATTTTTCTATGGAGTCTAATAATGCATAGAGCACAACATATAATAACCACAACAAAGATGATATTTTGGTGAAGGCCTGGGATCGGGTAGGGGTTGGGAAAAGTGAGGTAAAGCAGGAGGGAATGGAAGAACATCTGTAATACTATCAACAATAAAATAAAACATTTTTAAAGACTAAAAAGTTCTTACTACTATTATCTTTACAGTATCATATGAGATGATAAACATAAGTATATAATATTAATGTAAAAATAATAGCTAATAAGAATGCAATATCCATATTTTCCAAGTGTCATATGTTTTATATACATGATCTCACTTCCCACAAGCAAACTGCTATTAGTCCCTGCTCTCTACCATTTAATATATCAGGAACTCAGACTCAGAGTAGTTAATTAATATGCCTAATGGGACAGCATTTTAAAGAGAGAGATAATTCAAATTTGTCTGTCTTGAACCACTCTGATATATTTTTACTAGTGGCCCAGTGCACGGATTTGTGCACATTGAAAGAAAATTAATTAGAAGAAATATTTTAATATTACTATTCATTCTTTCTCTATAATAGAAGTGTCAACCAAATTTAGGATCAACAATGACAGATCGAAACATGTGCATGTGATTGGTGCCAGTGAGAACTTTATTTGCATTGCGCATGCATGAGTCAACATAGCCTTTTATAGATACAGAATAAACTTGCTTAATTAGACATGTTTTCTGATGTAGCTAAACTTTTCCAGCCCAGTGAGGCACCCTAACTTCTCTTTCAGATAATTGTCATCAACACAGCAGTAAATATCAACATGAAGCAGGTTATTATTGTAGATCATGCAGGGAGAACAAAGGGTAAAATATTTAACTGCAGCAGTTTTTAACTATATTCTGTGCAGTGAGAAAACCTAAAGTCATTTTCAAGGTCCACCATTTCTTCTTTTCAGTAGGGTCAAGTTTCTAAGCTTTCTAAATCTGTTTTTCTTGCTAATGAAAAGAAAATAGGATTCTACAGAACCTCCTATCTACGTACTCCTGGACTTCTGTGAGGATTAAATGAGATGAGGCATGGGAAAATGCTTCACAAACATTTGGTTAAAGTGTGAAATGTTTGCACTTAGCTATAAAGCAAACATTTGACTAAAGAAACTGCAAGGAGGCTAGTCGTCATTAGGAAGAGGAAGCTGAATGTTGCTATATGACGTCGTTACCCATTCCCACAATGACCATTTCTGGGCTGAGTTGGCTGTGGATCACATTTTGCACTATGGGGTCTTGGCAGCATTGACTGCAATTTGGTGGGCTGTCATTCTGGGATGGCGGTGGGGCCTTTGTTTCACTTAGGGGAAGCCAAGTGTGGGCGCTCGGTCCATGGTGCCAGTGCAGCTCCTGTGTTGAGTGTTTACTACTGGTGGTCAGTGCAGTTATAGTGACCAGTTGGATGGTTGGACACTAGGCATATTAGCCTTTTATATATATATATAGATTACAGGCATCTCTTCCCACAAATCTTATTCAAATTCTATTCATGCACACTGAAGTTTGTGATACCATTTCCATGTACAAGGTTTTTAATCTCATCTTACATGCATATAAAGGAAATATTGATTCTAAGAGTGAAAACTCAATTGTAGGGGCATAAGCTAAAGATAAGTCCCTTTAATTAGAACTTTATTTCATATAAAACTCACCCTAAATTTAAAGAAAGATGAGAAAAAATAATATTTTAAATAGCCGAGACCGGTTTGGCTCAGTGGATAGAGCGTCGGACTGCGGACTGAAGGGTCCCTGGGTTCAATTCCGGTCAAGGGCATGTACCTCGGCTGCGGGCACATCCCCAGTAGAGGGCGTGCAAGAGGCAGCTGATCGATGTCTCTCTCTCATCGATGTTTCTGACTTTCTATCCCTCTCCCTTCTGCTCTGTAAAAAATCAATAAAATATATTTAAAATAATATTTTAAATAAATATGTACCTGTCAGCAGCTGCCTGAACCTCTTCCACTTCTTTTATTTCATATAATTTTACTTGTTTCCACTGTGAGCCAAATTTCTCTCACACTTTGATCTTAGTTTGAAAAGTAAATGGAATCTGTTCTTCAGAAGTTGCAGGCACTGTATTATGGTCAGTTTGGTTCCTTGATTCTCATGCTTTTCTCTCTCTAACAGGGCTACTGCCATCTATGGTTTAGCCATGCAGGCTAATGCAGAAGACCATTCTCTCTGCCTACCACACAATGCTGAATATCATTTCAATGAAACTTCCTAATCTGGATTTCTCAAAGATTATCATTGCCCAACTCTGGATCTATTTTAATCCTACCTATATTTCAGGGGGAAATTTCATTTCTATCTTCTGTACTCTATCATTTAGAATCTGAAAATAAGCTATATAAAAATATTAATTTACTTTATCATATGTATGATATTTGACATGATATATATATATATATATATAATTGATGACAGAGTACCCTATCTTGTGTCCCCAAGTTTAGTGTTCAGAGATTCTGCCAAGAAAGGTGTTCCTCTATTTGCAAATGTCAGCTACTGGAAACAAGTGCAAGGAACAAAGAGAAATAAAAATACAATTAACCAAAGACAATGTGGATTGATATGGTAGCAGATGTTTCACTGAAATTATCTTCACATTCAAAGAAAATATGAAATCCTCATATATGTTTCGTGGTTTATATTTCTATTGTTCCTCATATAGAACACAGTTTATATTTCTATTTCATCCCATTATATGAGGGAATTCAGTATCTTTTAGATTGCTGTTTTTTAATTTAAGAGAAACATTGTCAGAATTACTCAATTATTAATAAAAAGTTTATTACTTATATACATATATTGTCAATTTTTTTAAAAATGAAAAGTATCAAATTTTTATTATGCCAAATATTATAAGATATTACTATAGAGTCTGTGGTATGTTCCTTAAAACTAATTCAAGTAATCAATAAAGTATTATTTTAATAGGAATGCAAAAATGAATACTATTGTAGAAATGCCATTTTATCATTGATTTTCTTAACATCTTACTTTAAAATTCAAATAGTAGACAGGATGAAATATACCTCAAATATTTTCTAATGAGGAATCCACGTATCCATCTTTGAATAATCAAAACTGGTGAATTATGAGCCATGATTTCATTTATTTTTGAAGTAACAAATTTGATGTTATTAATTTCATCCTCATAGGTTGATCCCTGTATAAAGAAAATATGTTTAATAATTATATTTAATGAAATTATTTCCAAAAGTCTCTTTAAACTTGGTACTCTATTGGTAGAAACTACTAACACATTCACAGGTATCTTAAAGGCACAGCAGTTGAATAATATACATTTCACATATATTTTATTAGATCAGTAAGCCAAGAATTAGTAGCACCAAATAACTTCAATTCTCTAACAAAATGCAAGATCTATGATGATAACTTCCTCTATTCTCCAGATTCTTCTCTCAATCTGATAGCATAGACATCAACTTTGACCAAAGAATGTCAACCTCTGAAAAGTAGTTACATGAATAGGTAGCGAAACTGTGAAAGTATTCTGTGGGTCCCCATCCAGAAAACTGTCATGTTGGATTCATAAAATAATTTACAGTAGTTCAAAATTTTGTTGCAGCTTCACTACAATGTTGGACACTTTTATTGGAACACAGCACATACCCTACGGGAAAGATAATATTCTCTCTTTCCTTTAAAGAAATTATCTCTAAGATCTCTCACCAGCAAATTGTTTACATTTAGAAATACAGACTCCCTATATCTTATTGATCATTTTACTGGTTAGTAGTAAAGCCAATTTGGTTATGTTATGAATGTAAAGATTATGCTTTAAAAAACGAAAATTGGTATTTTTTGAAAATCACCAAACCCATCATGTTATGAACACATACTTTTTCTGCCTATACCTTAAATCATCTATGTACTGCTAGAATAACAAAATCTTGCAAATTAGTGATACTTTATGCTACCCCATAATATGATTGTAGGAGATCAAGATATGTCAACAGAAAATATGCTCCTTTGGCATATTAATTATTTTGAGTGGGTGACACTTGAAAAACAGCAAAAGCAAGAGGAAATTTCTCTGAACTTCCCTTTTATGACTAAAGGAAAATCTTCCAAAATGCATTCCAAATAAATCATCTTGTCAATAGTTTCATTAACCACGAAAGATGGTTTCTTATTAAGGGGAGCAAATGAGAAGATTACAAGGAAATCTTACAAGGAGTTTAAGAGAGACCATCACACCCAGATGGATTTTCTCACAAACTCCCATCTGTTCTTCTAATGGCCATTCATCTTTCCTAAAAATCATTTATCCTCCTAAGAAGCCTACATTCTCTTTCCCCATTCTTTAAGAATTAATTCTAAGCCACTTCAGGAGTTACTCATTTTACCCTGAGTACCTCTGATATATACATGAGGTAGAAAGTAACAAACTTCTGTTTGTTTTTCTCTTGTTAATCTATCTTTTATTATAGCAGTCTCAGCCAAAAACTCAGAACACTAAAAGGAAAATTATTTTTCCTGCCCTACAGTAGCTTGGGGCAGGGAGTTTGAGAGCATAAGAAAGAAGTGAACAAAAAGAATATGGTAGGGAACTTAGGTGGCTAGTGTTAAGTGATCCTGGTCAGACGCTGCAGTTCTCACCAGCAGAGAACCATTAAGTTCATACTGCAGTTAAAGCAGAGTCTGGGATTCTCACCAAGCCATGAGTAATTCCTTCTCTTTATAAACAGAACTAGAGGGCCAGTGCATAAAATTCGTGCTCTCGGGGGTGGAGTGGGGGAGGGAATACCTCATCCTGGCCTGCATCCTCTTGCAATCTGGAAGCCCTCAGAGGATGTCCCACTGATGGGTTAGGCCCACTCTCCGAGGGGAGTAGGCCTAAGCTGGCAGTGGGACGTCCTTAGAGTTGCTGTGGAGGTGGGCAAGGCTCCCCCGCCTTTGCTGCACTCACCACCTGTGAGCCCCCCTCAGGGCTTCTGGCTGAGTGGCACTCCCTCTGCGGGAGTGCACTGACCACCAGGAGAAAACTCCTGCATTGAGCATCTTCCTCCTGGTCATCAGTGCACATCACAGACCTATTGTTTTGCCATTTGGTCGATTTGCAAATTAGCTTTGTATTATATAGAATACTCTTCACCTGTGGGCAGAGTCAGTGTCCCTGCACGTAACCTCTACACTTAGCTTTCTCATGTCTTGAAACAATTATTTTGTAAAATGACAATAAAGCTGAAGTAAATTTGTACAAATGCCATCAACCATTTGAAGTCTGAGAATAAATGGAAACATCCTCTTTCTAAAGAGTAAGCAATAAATTTCCTCTGCTAGAGGAATATGGCCTGGATTTAAATTCCAGTTCTACAACTTGCTAGCAATGTGATCTGAGTAAGTAACTTACCTGTCCCCAATTCATCATCTGTAGAGATAACAATAGTACTACCTCACTGGATGGGTGTGAGGGAATATATGTAAAGCACTTATAATAGGGCTAAAACATTTCAAACAGCCGAGACCGGTTTTGCTCAGTGGATAGAGCATCGGACTGCGGACTGAAGGGTCCCTGGGTTCAATTCCGGCAAGGGCATGTACCTTGGCTGCGGGCACATCCCCAGTAGGGGGCGTGCAAGAGGCAGCTGATCGATGTCTCTCTCTCTCACTCTCTCTCTCTCTCTCTCTCTCATCGATGTTTCTGACTTTCTATCCCTCTCCCTTCCGCTCTGTGAAAAAAAAAAAAAACTCAATAAAATATATTAAAAATAAAATAAAACATTTCAAACATCCAAATAATGTTATCTGTAGCAGTTTCATAATTATATTACTTAAAAGGATATATATTTTATATACCTTCATGTATTTAATACTCAAAACACAGTCTAAAATAATTTATAAAGCAATTTATCCAAAATACATAATTTAAAACTATTTTAAAAATTAACTCTAAGGATAATTAGTACTAATATTTTCAATTTAATAAAAATAATTAAATTATTATAATAAAAGTTTAACAAAGAACTATCCAACAATCAACAAAATAGATGGTAGAATAGTAAAATACCACTTGCTATTATAACCCTGAAATGAAAATGGGGCTACTGCTAAACCTGGTATAAAACATGATGAGGCATTTCAAAAACATACTAAGGACTTTTGTAATATAACTCATATGGCAGAGAGTACTTTGTGTTCTAACAGGAAGAGTAGTTCTGTCTTTCCAGTGTGGCTCAGTGATTGAGCATCAACCAATGACCCAAGATATCACTGGTTTGATTACGGGTTGGGGAACATGCTTGGGTTGTGGGCTCAATCTTCAGTAAGGGCATGTAGGAAGCAGCCAATCATGATTCTCTCTCACCATTGATGCCCCTATCTCTCTCTCCCTCTCCCTTCCTCTCTTTCTAAAAAAATCAATCTACATTAATAAAAAGGTAACATGCTAATTAGACTGGGTCAATCAAACATCTTCTGGATATCCAACTTTTTTCTGGACAGTTAATGGGCGACCAGGCCAGCAGGGGGGCAGTTAGGGGGCAGCCAGGCTGGTAGAGGGGTTAGGGGGTGACAAGGCTAGCAGGGGGGCAGTTAGGGGATGACCAGGCTGGCAGGGGGCCAGTTAGGGGATGGCCAGGCCAGCAGGTGGGCAGTTAGGGCATAGCCAGACTGGCAGGGGATCAGTTAGGAAGCAACAAGGTCAGCAAGCAGAGGCAGTTAGAGGCATCAGGCAGGCAGGCCAGAGGGGTGGTTAGGGGCAATCAGGCAGACAGGCAAGCAAGCAGTTAGGAGCCAGCTGTCCCAGATTGTGAGAGGGATGTCTGACTGCTGTTTTAGGCCCCATCCCACAGGGACCTCCCTCCATGCACAAATTTCGTGCACCAGGCCTCTAGTAAATACATATTTAAACTAACAAAAACTATATTCTATTAATATTGTGTATATTTACCCAGATTCCCAATCAATTTAATATCTATTTTTACTTGATTTTAAAAGGGAGGAAGAGAAACAATGATGTGAGATACATTAATCCATTGTTAAAAGTAGGGTATAGAATTCCTCTAAAATTATTTATGCTGTATACTTCTCCCTTAAAGTCTGTTAATGTTTGATTTATAGATTTTGATGCCTTATGTTGGGTGCATCAACACACACACACACACACACACACACACACAATTATATAGTGAGCTTGTCTGTATCTTATGAAGGTCTTTAGCTTAAAGTCTACATCATCTGATAAATGTATAAGCTATCCTTGCTTTCCTTTGTTTCCATTTACATGGGATGCTTGTTTCCATTTACATGGAATATCTATTATTTTTCACTCTATCTTCTTGCACATATTGGGCAATTTCTACTATTCTATTTTTCCTTTCTCTCATTCTTTCACCTTTCCCTTTCAATCTAACGTTAAATTCATTCACCAAGTGTTTCTGTTTGTTTGGTTGGTTGGTTATTGCCTTTCTGAGATCTCAAATCACTATTCTTTATATCTGCTATTACTCAGCTAAGGTCTTTTATTTGCACATGTTTCAAGCATGTTTATATTTGCTCATTTAATTATGGGTGCTTTATAATCTTTAACCATTTTATCTTCTCGGTGTTAGCAACTATTAATTGTCTGCTTTTATTTTGTCTAAAATCTTCCAAATTCTTTTCATATTAATCAATTTTTATTAAAACCTAGATTTTATTATGTTGTAAAACTTTCAATTGTATTTTAATCTTCTGTTTTAGCTTTCTTTGAGATTGGTCCATCAGGGGAAAGGTGTTATTATTTTGTGATTTCCAGGTGTAGGAAGTTCAGTTTCCTCACCATTCAACTTCTATTAACACCCAATTGGTGAGAGGGCTCCTCATTTCTTCTGCATGAGGATGAAAGTTTCAACTTGTATGCCTTCAATTACACTGCTATGGGGGTAGCCTTATTATATCTAGGCAATGTGAAATACTTATTTCCTGTGGTTGCACCTTCACCAATGCCAGTCTGGACTCCCCACTCAACCTTAGGGAAGTTGCAACCACAATTTCTTCTACGGTTTTGACTGTAGTAGAGTGGTTATTATCTAAAAGTTATTACTAAACTGAAACTTTCTTGTTCATTTGGACAGAGAGAGCCGGCTTCTGTTTCTATTATTGGGTATTCTGTTTATTGATTTGTGCATTTTGGCTTTTCTGAATTACTGTTTCTTAAGCTTAAATTTTAGAATATAAAAAAGAAAAAAGAGAAAAACAGGAAACTCACCTTACTACTGTATCATTTCTCAGGTTATATTGTCTTAGCCAGACAGTCTCTGCTCTTTCCCACTCACAGAATTTTTAGGTTTGTTTTATATATAATACATTATAAAATAATACATAATGATCCTATCTAATAAAATATTAATATGCAAATTGACCATACCTCCACCACACAAACAAGCCATGCCTACCAGCCAATCAGGAGTGATATGCAAATTAACCCCCGACCAAGATGGCTGCCAGCCACAGAGAGCAGGAGAGAGGCTTGGGTTTCCCCGGCAATGGAGGAAGCCAAGCTTTCTGCCTGCCCTTGCTAGCCTAGGCCTCCACTCAATGATACAAAGTTTCAAATATAGAAGATACATATATCCCAACCAAAATGGCTACAGCCATGGAGTTGAAGAGAGAAGAGGGTAGGGTAGTCCCTGGCGATGGAGGAAGCCAAGCCTCTGCTTAAGGCTACAAAGTTTTAATTATAGAAGGTAAATATCCCAAGAGAAATAGCTGCAGCCACGGGGCGAGCAGAAGGCTTGGCTCTGCTCCAGGCTAAAAAGTTTCAATTGTAGAACATAAAGAAATCCCAGATACCAGGGCCTCCGCTTGGATCACTGGGGGGCATGGCTGGCCTGCAAACCACCAAAGGCCCCTTGCCCAGGTCAACCCACACCCCAAAGGAACCCCTAACCTGATTTGGGACACCCTTCAGGGTAAACCACCTGGCCACCATCCATGCACCAGGCCTCTATCCTATCTAATAAAAGAGTAATATGCAGATTGACCATCACTCCAACACACATGATGGATGCCCCCAGGTAGTCAAAAATTCTGTCCCCATGTGGACACTAGATGGCCACCACAAGATGGCCAGCAGGATAGTTGGGGGTGACTAAGCCTGTAGAGGATGGCGGTTAAGTGTGACCAGGCTAGCAGAGGAGGGAAGTTGGGGGCAAACAGGCTGACAGGGGAGCAGTTAGACATCAATCAGGCTGGCAGGGGAGTGGTTAAGCAGTGATCAGCTGGCAGGCAGAAGGGTTTAGGGGCAAACAGGAAGGCAGGCAGCCAAGTAGTTGGGAGCTAGCAGTCCTGGATTGTGAGAGGGATGTCTGACTGCATGTTTAGGTCCAATCCTATTGGGATAGGGCCTAAACGGGCAGCTGGACATCCCTTAAGGTGTCCCAGATTGGAGAGGGTGCAGGCTGGGCTGAGGGACACACACACCCATGCACGAATTTTGTGCACGGGGCCTCTAGTTATATAAGTAAGAACTACGTTATATATAAAATCCAGGAAATTGAGTTGTATGCTGCAATAAGAACATATATTCTATTTTCCCAGAAGTAGAATCCTGTATGCATCTTTTTAACAAAATGATTGAGACAAGGACTTTATGTTCTATATTACTGTAATATTTTCTGTCCATTTAGTCTCATATTTCCCAACATATTTGTTATGTTTTTGTATAATACCATTTTGTACATTAATGCTCAAACAAAAATATATTTATTGTAGCAGTTATTTTTATATCACTTAAAAGGAATTCTATTAATGCCATTTGATGATATGTTTGCTCAATTCTACATTAAGACTGTTAAAATCCTCTGCTTTATTCAACTTAATATTTACTTAGCATTTTACTTTAATTTTTATGATTTATTTTGGTTATTGACTTTATCATCCTAATAAATATCTTGCTTTTAGTATTCACACCTATTTATTATAATATATTTACATTTATTTATAATTCAATAACATTCATAAATATAAATATATAGTAAATTTTGATAAATATAGTTTTACTTTTAACATTTTATCTTATGTTTTTATATTTCATATGGGTTACTGGCTTCTTGAGTTTCAATTTTAGGATATAAAAAAAGAAAAAGAAACTCACTTCACCACTGTACAATTTTTCGGGTTATATTGTCTTAGACAGTCTCTGCTGGGCTATCTTTATTTTTTGGAAAGAAAAAAACATTTTAAACTTTACAAACATTAATCTAAATCACTCTATTAAGTCAAGCATACATTTTTAAGAATGTATTTATGATGCAATGTAGATTATAGACAGACTTGAAATCCCCCCAACTAAAAAAGAATGTATTTGTTAATTCTATTTGATATATATGCATTTTTCTCTTCACATTTACATTGGAATGATAAACAAATGGATACTAAATGTTTGAACTAAAAACTTCCTCTTAGAATTACATTGCTGCACTGCATTTTCAATGTATTTTTAATTGTTTAACAGCCTTTGAAAATCTGCCTTCCTTTCTTCCTTATTAACAGAATGTTCTGAGAAGTTAACTGACTTCAACTTCCTTAATGTCATGTATTTATGAAAGGGCAAGGAAGGGATCTGAGCCATGGCAATGTATGTCTTCCTTCTGGACCAATGTATCTCTTAAGTATAGTAATTCAGCTTTCTCAAGACATAAATTTACAGGATGTGTTGAACAAAATGTACTCATACAACATTTGTAGAAATTACTTTTTGAAAATGAAATGTATTTTAATAAATGCTGCCTTTATAATAAAAAAGACCATTTACCATTGCACCAAAAAAAAAACTAAGATACTTCAGAATAAACTTAACAAATAAGGTAAAAGACCTATAATTGAAAAACTACAGAATTTTGAAAAAAGGGAGAAAGATATAAACCAGTGGAAGAAAATACTGTGTTAATGGATTGGTAGAATCAACATCATTAAAATGTCTTTACTACCCCCAAAGCAATCTATAGATTCATTCAATTCAATCCCTATTAAAATGCCAAAGTCATATATCTCAGATCGAGAACAAACTCCAAAAATTTATATAGGACCAAAAAAGACCCCGAATAGCTGCAGCACTTTTGAGAAAGAAGAAGAATGTTGGAGGAATCACAATACCAGATACCAAGTTATACGACAAAACCACTGTACTCAAAACAGCCTGATACTGGCACAATGGCAGGCATATAGATCAATGTAACAGTACAGAGACCCCAGAAACTGACCCAAGCTATTATGCTCAATTAATATTTGACAAATGAAGCAAGACCATACAATGGAGTCTCTTTAATAAATGGCGCTGGAAAAACTGGATAGCTACATGCAAAAAAATGAAACTAGATCACCAACTTACACCATGCACAAGAATAAACTCAAAATGGACAAAAGTTCTCTTGCATTTTTTATTGTTATAAGGCACAAGTTTTAATCACACTACTAATTTGCTTATTTTAGTATTTATTTCTTTAATTTCTGCCTCAATGCCCTCCAGATAAAAGAACAATATTTATTGAAAGTATCACATGAACTATTATAAGGTTCATAATTATTTTTATTTTTAATTGTATTCTTATAGTTAATAACAAGTGTGAAAATAAATAAATATATGTCTTCATAGATTATAATTTATTCATTCTCAAGGGTTTGATTATATTGTTATAAATTAAATAAAATATGAAAATATTCAAAAAGTAACATTATAAACAGAATCCTATATAATTAAAGGCTAATATGCAAATTGATTGAACAGCAGAACAACAGAACAACCAGTTGCTATGATTTGCACTGACCACAAAGGGGGCATGTATGGAACATGGCAGGCTTTGGCCACGGCGGTATGGTTGAACAGGTGAGCAGGGGTGCCAGACCAAGGCAGGGTGCTGGTCATTGGGCAAGACTCTGGTGGTTACTGAAAATTATTTGCTCCTGCATGCTGTGGTCCCACCTGGCGCTCATACCTGCTGCTCTCACCTGCTACCAGCACTCAGTGTGTCAGCAGGTGTGAGTAACAACTTCCAGCCCTGATTGCCCCTGAGGGCTTCCCCACCTCCTCCTGTTCCTCAGAGTTGATCAGGGCTCACACTTACTGACAGTGCCAGTCCTCCTTGCACTTACTGCTGGCACTGGCCCCAGTGGCTCTGCACCATAAGCTGGTAGGAGGAGCAGGGCTTCCGGCAGACTAGGGACCAGGGTTCACGGAGGGATGGGCCGAGACCTGCCCTTGTTCCCATAGCAGCCTCATAGCCCACAGTTCCTTTTAAGGTGCACAAATTATTGCACTGGGCCTTAGTATTGCTTATAAACAGAAATAATGAATATAAATGCTTATATAAATTGAAAACTCAAGTAGATTTCATTAACTCTCTAGATTCACAAAAATTCTGCTAGAAATTGGTATATCTATATTGCTTTAAGGCTCACTCCATTTTTATGTCTTTCAATCATACTTTGAATACAATATTTTTATTTAATCACTAGGGGCCTGGTGCACAAAATTTGTGCACATGGGGTTGGCCCCTCAGCCCAACCTGCCCCCTCTCACATACTGGGAACCCTCAGAGGATGGCCTACTGACAGCTCACCCTCGGCCTGCCCAAGGTCGGAGTGCCTCTCGCCAAGGCCTTCTGGCCTTGGGCAGGGGACCTTGGCCAGGGGACCCTAGTCATTGATCGCCCTGTGATCTGGCTGATTGCTGGCTGGCTCTGCCCTAGCCCGGGCCTGCCCAAGGATGGAAGGCCTCTGGCCAAGACTTTCTGGCCTTGGGCAGCAGCCATCTTGGTTGGGTTAATTTGCATATCACTCCCGATTGGCCGATGGGCATGGCTGGTGGGTGTGGCTGGTCGGTGTAGCAGAGGTACGATCAATTTGCATACTCTTTTATTAGATAGGATTACCTCTATTTATGACATTTTTAATCTTTTTTTAAATTAAAACTTGTTTCCTTCAGCTTAAAAATATGTTGAAGTTAACATTATCTCACATAAAAAATGCATTAATCCTATTTCCTACAGTTAACATTATCTTTCCTTTGTCCCAAATTTTTCTCAAAAAAGGTTCTGTACTTGGCATTGTAATTTCATATTCATCCCTGGAAGTTACTGAAATTCCAAATTTGCAACCTTTTCACCATCAAAAAGCCTTTCAAAATAGTTTTGTATCACTGCTAATTTTCCGTGGCCATTTAAGAAACATTCATTTTTTAATCAGTCTTTTCCCATAACCTAAGTGATAAATAAAGCATGTCTGTTTTTCCTCCTTCCTCCTGGGATCAGTACTCATTTATGCTCATTGGTTCCACTGCTCTCTACCCACAACATAAGATTGTGCCTTAAGTCTCTGTCTTTAACTTTCAGCCTTTAGTGTCCCTTACATTTTCCTGTGACCACTTAGTTTCATCTATGACCTAAAGTAAATGTTTACTGGATTTACATCTTGGACAAAGAACACTATTTCTGAATATTAGTCCTTTATTTCCAATGCTCGGTTGATTATCTCTATGTCACTATCTCTGCCTCAAATAAACATGACTGAGCTTAACTTTCTAACCAAAACCTTTAAATGCCACCATTTATATTAATTATGTTATATTATTTATCAGTTACTCAACTCCAAAATACTAGAGGACTATTTCCTTACTTATCAGTCTTCTCCTCCCAAATTCAATCAGTTAAAATAAATCCTGTCACTTCTTTGCACTCTCTATACTTTGTGATGCAATGTAAATTGTAGGACTGTAAAACCAAGACAGACTTGAAATCCTACTTCATGACTGACTAGATATCTGATATTGATTAAGTTCCTAAAACTCACTATATTTCATTTTCTTCTGTTTAATAAGAGTAATACCTCTCCAAGTCAAAGGTACTAAAGAATAAACAAAATATTTTTTAGAAAGTCCTTCTCCATCCACCTTAGGTAAAGTAATCCAAATCTCTACCAATTTACTCCTATGTTAACACATACTTTTATTTTCTTTAGAAAATACCCTGCATTCTATGGTTATTTCCTGTGCCTTTCCACAAAACTTCATGAAAGCAAGACCTTTGTCAGTATTAATTACCACCAAGTCCAGAATAATCCTCCCCACATATTAAGTACTCAATTTACTAGTATATTTGGTGAAAAAATGAGTGACTAAAATATATAAAGCGCTTACAACAGCTTTTACTGAATGTCTGCCCACTATACTCTCTTTTTTCTTCTTTGTTACTGGCTGGCTGTTTATATCAACTCTAATCACTTCATCTTTGGCCTACAGTAATTGATCTCTCTGACCTCATCTGTCCCTTAACCACTATTAATCTGCTAGCAAAATATTGGATTAATTTCCTTTAAAAAACTTTGTCAATACCATTAATTCATATAGTAACAAATATGACAGATACACTCTAATTTTTCTACTCAAATAACTTCAATAGATCTTCACTGCATTCATTAAGAAATCTAAACTTCTTGGTATGTCATTCAAGGTTCTGTTCTATATTCTCCACCCAACTTCCCATTAATTCCTTAAATGGAACTGAGACATTTTGATTGTCCTTAAAAGGTTCATGAATGTTCCGAAATTTGATTACACCATGTGACACAATGAGAATACCTACATGATTCTTCCTTTAGGGCCCAAGTTAAGAGATAAATACTGGCTTGTTTTTATGTCCCTAATTTAAAAACTATTATTATAAAACTAGAGCCTGGGTGCATGAAATTCAGGCACTGGTAGAGTCCCTAGGCCTGGCTGGTGATCAGGGCCAATTAGGGCCTTCTGGATGCTGGCCAGGGCCTTCCTTCCCCTGATTGCCAGCTGCCGCCGGGGGTCTTCCTTCATTTCACACTGCCCCCTGGTGGTCAGTACACATCATAGCGAGCGGATGAACTCCCGGTTGGTCAAACTCCCAAGGGGACAATTTCCATGTTAGCCTTTTATTATATAGGATAATTAGCATACTTAAATTTTGTTAAATAAAAATATCACATACAATTTTAAAAGTCTTCCAACTTCCTGATCTCTAGGCTTAACATGTGTAATCATTTTCAGATGTGATCATAACTGTACAAATGATTTTCTATTCTTTGTCAAATTTCAAAGCATTTCTATATAGATTTACATATACTTTGAGAATATTATAAAGTGTTCTGAATAATGCTTTTTTACTTGCTATACTTTGTATCTGACTTTTTCTAATACGTAAAGAGCTAACCATCTCTTTTTAATATTACATAACGTATTTGTTCCAATATTCATATGTCATGAAGTATTATTTCTTATATTATTACCTATCCATTTAAGGACTTTGTTGCCTCTAACTGAAATTTCCCAATAGCTTCTTTCAACATTTAAAAAAAAAGTAAATGTCACCAAATTAATAGTTTGAGAATTGAATCTATTAAACTCTTCAATATTCATCTAAATTACCCATTAAGGCATTGAAAAAATAAACTATTTCCTAATGCATTCATTCAAATATGAAAAACTTGAAGAAAGCAAAGGTCTGCTTTCAATGAAAAAAAGGTATTCTGAATCAACAAAAAACTTCCAGAACTAATAAATGAGAATACGGAAGTAGCAGGATACAGTTAAATGAAAACATCAATTTGTATTTCCATATATTAGCAAAATCCAAACATGAAATTAAGTAAATTATTCCATCCCCAATGTGAAATAAAATACCTAAAAAAAAAAAAAAAACGTTAACAAAGTAAGTGCAGGACTTGTACAATGAAAATTTCAAAGCATTGCTCAGAGAATTAAATAAACTCAGAGACAGTTCAACTCAAGAATTAGAATACTTGCCCAAACCGATTTGGTTCAGTGGATAGATCATCGGTCTATGGACTTAAAAGTCCCAGGTTCGATTCCAGTCAAGGGCATGTACCTTGGTTGCAGGTACATCCCCCAGTAGGAGGTGTACAGGAGGCAGCTGACTGATGTTTCTCTCTCATCAATGTTTCTAACTCTCTATTCTTCTCCTCTCCTCTCTATAAAAAATTAATAAAATATATTTTTTAAAATAATGAGAATACTTAATATTTTAATGATGAAAATTCTCCACCAATTGATCTATAAATTCAATAGAATCTTTATCACTATCACAGCAAGAATCATGGTCAAAATTGACAAGCTGATTCTAAAATTCATTTTTAAATTCAAGGAGCTTTGAATAGCCAAAACAATAGGCAAAGTTGAAGGACTGAGAGTTTCCCATTTCAAAATTTATACAAAGCTAAAGTAAAGAAGACTGTGTGTGGCAATGTCAAAAATATATATATGTGTGCATATATATTCACAGTATATATATATATATTCACAGTATATATGTATATATGTGTGTGTGTGTGTGTGTGTGTGTGTGTGTGTATATATATATATATATATATATATATATATATATATACTGGAATATAACTGAGAGTCCAGAAATAAGCCCTTACATTTATGACCAGTTTATTTTTTGATACATATCAAGGAATTTCACTGGGGAAAGAAAAATTTTTTCAACAAATTGTGTTGGTACACTAGAATATCAATATGCAAATATAAACTTAAACCTTTACTTCATAACATGAATAAAATTCATTCAAGATAAAACATAGATCTAAATTTCTTAACTAGCTCTACCTAGTGGCTCAGTTGGTTGGATCGTCACCTGGTACACCGAAGATATAAGATTTGATTTCTTGTCAGGGCCCATACCTAGGTTGTGGGTTCCATCCCAGATTGGGGCTTATGTGATAGGTGTGAGGCCACAGATTAATGTATTTCTCTCTCTCTCTTCCTTTCTCTCTCTCTAAAAAAATAATAAAAATAAATTCCATAACTAAAATTATTAAACTTCTAGAAGAAAATGTAAAAGATTTTAAAACCTGGAATTAAGTAGAGTTCTTAAATACAACACCAAAAGCAAGATACATTAAAAATATTATTCATAAGGAGAGAACTAAGATGGCGGCAAAGATAAAACACCTATCTTGCCGTCATAATCAGCAATTTTAATACTACAACTTAACAAAAGAACAAATACCTTCCAGAATCACCAGAAAGCTTGCCGAATGAAAATTCCACTAATAAAAGTGAAAATAAGACACTGTGACTCGGAGGAGCAGCGGCGAACAGCGTTGAAAGATTCGCGCGGAGAGAGGTTTGGAGCGCGCACCGCGGAGTGGGCGGGCGGCTGAAAACCGGCCAGTTTTCTCGAACGGGGAGACAAAGACGTCCCACTGGACTGATTCTCCAGCTCTGGGCGAAGTCCAGAGAACCCACTATCACACGGGGTGAAAACTGGACAGTGGGAGGGCACGCCGAAGCTTGGGAGCTGCCGGGTCTGCTGGTTTGTGGAGAAGGCAGCTTGTGCGAACAGCTCAGCTGCGTGACGGCGCAGAGAGCGCTCTGCGACTTGTCTCTCATTCGGAAAAACATCAGACTGCTTTGTTTTATGACACTGGGTGAGACATTGGGCATGCAGACTAATTTTGGGAGAGTCTGAATTCCCCGGCATCCGGTGGAGCTTGGCAGCGGCTCTCTCTCAGAGGTGCTGGCGGCCATTGCCCCTGGCACAGAGTCCCCAGAGCTGCATAGGGCGGAGCTAATGCTTTCTGCTTGGCCCGGAGACTCCGCCCATCCAACCTGAGCACAGCTGAGCTTCACAGACAATTGGCCTGGAGGTCAACCCTCCAAGTGCTAACAACAATTAACTGAGCTTAACTTCAGCAAGACTGTGCAGCCCATATCCACCTCAGGTAACCGGGGAGGCTGAGCCACTGTCCCTAGTAGGAAGTCTACCACACAAAGCTAATTGACCAACTCAGGGAAGCAGCCACCATGCAGCAACATGGAAAGAAATCAGATGTAGAAGAAATATAGGAAAAAAAAATGACTGGACATGGAATTCAAAACCACGGTTATAGGGTTTTTCAAGAGGCTCCAACAAAAGATCGAGGCCTATAAGGAAATAAGCAAGACCACAAAGGAAATGAATGAGTCCTACAAGAAAATGAACAAGACCCTCAAGGATATAAACGAGATCTGCAAGGAAATGATCAAGACCAACGTGGAAATGAATGAGTCCTACAAGGAAATGAAGGAGACCCTCAAGGATATAAAGGAGACTCTCAAGGATATGAAAAAGGACCAACCAGAAATTAAGCATACACTGACTGAAACAAAAAATATTATACAAAGACCTAAAAGTGCTCTGGAGCACCCCAAGAACCAAGTTAAAGATTTGAAATACAAAGAGGTAAAATCCACTCAGCTGAAAAAGCAAGAAACCAAAAGAATCCAAAAAATTGAAGATAGTGTAAGGGGCCTCTGGGACAACCTCAAGCATAGCA
Organism: Antrozous pallidus; assembly: GCA_027563665.1. NCBI lineage: Eukaryota > Metazoa > Chordata > Mammalia > Chiroptera > Vespertilionidae > Antrozous > Antrozous pallidus. The sequence continues at coordinate 157,151,006 of CM050508.1, read as the reverse complement.
ACATCCGAATTATAGGGGTGCCAGAAAAAGAGAGAGACCAAGACAATGAAAACCTATTTGAAGAAATAGTGACTGAAACTTCCCACACCTGGTGAAAGAAATTGACTTAGGAGTCCAAGAAGTGCACCGAACCCCAATATATAGGAACCCTAAGAGGACCACCACACCAAGGCACATCATAATTAAAATGCCAAGAGCAAAAGACAAAGAGAGAATAATAAAAGCAGCAAGACAGAAACAGTTGGTTACCTATAAGGGAGCACCCATACGATTGTCAGCGGATTTCTCAACAGAAATGATGCAGGCCAGACAGGAGTGGCAAGAAATATTTAGTGATGAACAGCAAGAATCTACAACCAAGATTACTCTATCCAGCAAAGCTATCATTCAGAATTGAAGGTCAGATGAAGTGCTTTGCAGATAAGAAAAAGCTAAAGGAGTTCATTACCACCAAACCAACATTATATGAAATGCTGAAAGATATTCTTTAAGAAGAGGAAGAAGAAAAAGGTAAAGATGAAAATTATGAACAACAAATACACATCTACCAACAAATGAACATAAAAATCAAGTGAATTGATAGGCTGTTGAACAGGATAGATTGGTGAATATAACAGAGACATGGACATAGAGAGGGAATGGACTGACAGTTATTGGGGAGAAAAGGGTTGTGGGAAGTGCAGCAAGAGACTGGACAAAAATCTTGCAACAATGGGAGAGGACAGTGGGGAGGGGGAGGTGAGAGTGGAGGGTGGGATAGGTACAGGGTGGAGGGGAGCTATAGGGGGATAAAAAGGGGAAACAATGTAATTAATAAACTGAACAATAAAGATAAAAATAAAAAATAAAAATTAAAAAAAATATTATTCATAAAATGAACTTATAAAACTCCAAACTTTTCTGCTTCAAAAGAGACAATTAAGAAAAATAAAAGTAAAGCTATAGAATGGCAGAAAATATTTGTGATTCAGATATCTACACTGTAAGACAAACAGCCCATTTTAAAAACGGGCAAAATAAATCTCTATAGACATTTCACAAAAGAAGATATATGAATAGTTATAAGCAGATGAAAACATGCTTATCATCTTATCATGCTTAAAGCATAGGGAAATAAAAATTAAAACCACAAATGAAATATCACTTTACACCCAGTAGAATATCTATAGTGCATAAAGGTTAATTTTTTAAAAGTAAATGTAAAAGAATGTCTGTAATACAAAAGACAGAAAATACTAAGAGTTTACAAGGACATAAATGAACTAGATCCCTCATGGACTGGTGGTTTCTAGTTTTTAGAAGCAATTCAGTTTCTGACTAAGCTATACATAAAGTTACCCTACAATCCAGCAATTGCACTCCTAAGAATCTACCCCCAAAAAACAAAACCTTATGTCTAAATAGAGACATGTACGTAGGTGTTCATAGCAGCATTATTCATATTAGCAAAAACTAGAAATAATCCAGATGCCCATCATTTGGTGAATGCACCAAGAAAATATACTATATTCATATCTGATCTAATATAGAGGGAATATACTAATTGGCCCTCACGCTGCGCAAAGATGGTGGCCCACAACCAATAAGGAGGGGATATGCTAATTGACTGCCGCACCCTCAAAGATGGCAGTGCCCATAGCCATAAGATGGTGGTGCCCAGTCGGCAAGGCCAGGCACACCCCCAGGCAGGCCCAGCCATCCGTGTGCCTGCCTCCAGAGTCCCCTAGTTCTCTCAGTTTCCCAGCTGCCCAGGGCCAGCCCCACGGTGCTGGTAACCAGGGCCAGTGGAGGCTTGCGCTGTCAGCAGTAGCAGCAACAAAGGTGTTAAGGGGGCGTTGCCTTCCCCTGATTGCTAAGTTGCCTCCTGTCCTTGAGGGCTCCCGGACTGTGAGAGGGGGCAGGCCGGGCTGAGGGACCCTCCACTCCAGTGTATGAATTTGTATGCACTGGACCTCTAGTAATAAAATATTATTCAGCAATCAAAAGGAACAAACTACTGATTCATGTTACATTAATGAGCCTCAAACCCATCACAGCAGGTGAAAGGTGGCAGATGTAAACAACTACTTATTGTATGATTGTAAAAGAAATTTTAGAGACAGGACAGCAAGTCTTAGGAGATAGGAGAGGGTCCATGGGAGAGGAATGCATAGATGAAGGCTCAGAGATGGCAAAATGCTGATCTTATAGAGGATAGAGAAACATTGCAAGACAAAGGGGAGAGGAAGATAGGGGCACCACTTGGGCTTTGGGCTTTGAAACTGATACTATATAGCAGAGTGAGCAATGAGGAAAGCAAGGGGGCCCTAAATTAAGGAAGGTAAAGAATGACAGCATATATAAATTGGAGACGAAGGAACATAGGACAGATTTTAGAATATAGATCTTTGGATTTAGATTTTTCCTACTAGAGAGAGAGGGAGCAGGCTTTCCCCATTTGGGGGTCCCTGCCATTGGGTGGAGTTTGTATATGCTTCCAATACACTTCTACATTTTCATTAAAGAAGCCTTCAGTCCACAAGTTTATTCTTCAAACATGGTTGGACAAGGGCTCACGAGAAGATATCTGCACCTCGAATCCCATGTTTCAATTCCTTTAAATGCTTAGAAAAGGAAATTTATGGAGACAGAAAACAGATCAGTGTTACCTAGGGCTGGGTGTTGAAGTAGGAATTACCTGTGAATGGGTAAGAAATTTTTGGAATGGTAAAAAATTTTGAACATTGAATTTTTGAGATGGTTATACAGCACTGTTAATTTATTAAAATCATTGAGTCGCATATGTAAAATAAGGGAATTTTATAGTATGTAAGCTATATATAAAGCTATTAAAAATACAATGCAGATATTATATGTTTCTCAAGAATTTGGTACTTTTCTGTTCAACAATTTTTATGCAGTAAGCATACAAGCTTTTTAATAAATTCACATGTAACAAATTACTAATGTATCACTAGTATATGACATTTTATATAAGTATTGAAAATATTAATTTTATGTAATTTAGATATGGAGCTTACAAGCTAAAATTTCATTTCTATAAATTTATTTAAGACAAACCATAAAGAAACCATTTACCTTTTTCAAAGCAGGGCAGAAATTAAAGAAAAGCCGATGGTTATATGTTTTGAATCTTTCAGGAAGACGAAAGTTCTCAATTATTTCTTCATCAGAAATAACATGATGATCCAATGCTTTGAGAGGCCATATAATGTTGACAAGAACATGTCTATATCCTTTTTTAAGACTTACTGGGCAATCAAACATAGTGAGGGCAAGGAGGCTTTGACAGGCAGATAACATGGATACATTCTTTAACTTTGCAAACTCATTGTCATGAAGATAGAGAAGTTTTAGGTTTTTTAATCTATTCCAAAATGTGACATCTGGTAGACTCTTTATCTGAAATATTATTAATAATAATGCTTTAAACACATATATAAAATTTATATCAATTGCTTAAAAATGAAATATATTAAACATATTCTAAAATTCAGTTATTTTCCCAAATGGAAACTTGCTCATTAGTAAACAAAAACAGAACTTCTAATTATCCAAATGATGACTATTATAAAAACATAATATGCTAGACATCTTAAATAACTATCATTATTAATATAATTGAATTAATAAACATACATACCTCATCCAGTAAAAATGCCTTTGTAATAGGCTAAACCTCTAAACCTCTCTAAAATACTTTCTTTACAAAAAAAATTTGAAAAGTCAAATCAAACGTGATAACATTACATTAATTAAAGATAAAAATTATATGACCCTTTCAACGGAGGCAGGAAAAAAACTTTTGACAAATTGTACATCCACTTATGATACAGACAAACTCACAGGTAGATAGCTTGCTGAGAGATGTTGGGGGTTGGGGGATGGAGGGATTGAGAAAAAAAGAAAAACTCATAGAGAGGGACAATAATGTGATTACCTGGAGGAGGGGAAAAGATGGAGGACTATATAGGGGAGGTAAATGGTGATGGAAAAGGACTTGACTTGGGGTGGTGAACACACATTACAGTGTACATATGACATATGGTAGAATTGTGCACCTGAAACCTTTATAATTTTATTAGACAGTGTCACCCCAATGAATTCAATAAAAATAAAAAACTCTGAGAAAAAAATATATGTTTTTTGTATTTTCATACACTAATAACAAACTCTCTGAAAGAGGAATTCAGAAAATTCCATTTATAATTGTACCTAGGAATATTTTAACCAAGAAGGTCAATTACCTATGTACACTGAAAACTATGAGACATAAACATATTGAAGAAGACACACATAAATGAAAATATATTTTATGTCCAAGGATTGGGAGAATACTATTAAGAAACCCAAAGCATTCTTCAGAAGCCATGAAATCCCTTTCAAAAACTTCAATGATATTGTTCACAGAAATAAAACAAGCAATCCTAAAATTTGAATGAAACCTGAATAGAGAAGAACAAAGCTGGAGGCAATAGTTTCCCTGATTTCAAACTACATAATAAAGGATTAGTAATCAAACAGTATGGTGCTGGCATAAAAACAGGCACACAGTTCAATGGAACAGAATAAAGAGCTCACAAATAAATACACACATATATAGTCAACTGATTTGCAACAGAAATAGTTAAGAAAAACAATTATCAAGAAAAGACAGTCTCTTCAATAAATAATGCTGGGAAAACTGGACAGACACATGGCAAAGAATAAAACTGGACCACTATCTTATACCATATACAAAAATTAACTGAAAATGGGTTAAAGACTTGAAGGTAAAGCCTGGAACCATGAAATTCATAGCAGAAAACATAGATGTGAGCTCTTTAATGTTAGTCTTAGTCGTGTTAGTGATACTTTTTTTTGTTTTTAAGTCTGAAACCAAGACAAAGGTAACAAAAGCAAAAATAAACACGAGACTAAATAAAATTAAAAACTTCTGCATCGCAAAGGATACTATCACTGAAATGAAATGGCAATCAACCAAATGGAAGAAACTATTTGCAAATCTTATTTGTATCCATGTGGTGATGAACATTAAACAGAATATTGTGGTGATCATTTCACAATATGTACAGATATTGAATCACTATTTTGCATACCTGAAATTAATATAATGTTACACATCAGTTAGATGTCATTTAAAAAAATAACCAAGGAGCAAGAAGTATTCCCAATCCAGACTATGTTTTTAAGAGGTAAACTAAATTACAGTTTATTTTATGTGCTTTTAAATTAAAATTTTTACTTATATTTGAAATTTTACACTTCAACATTTCACATTTTTATTTATTTTTTAATTTTTGTTTATGTCTTATATAAGAGACTATCTGGGAAACATATTGTGGATCAATAGTGCTTATAATTTAATGTATCTGAAAATATCTGCAATGGTTATTTGCTTACCTGGTTTCCATGGAGATCAAGTTTGACTAATTTAATACAACTTTGAAGTGGACTAATGTTGGTAATAAAGTTGTTTGAGAAGATGCATACTGTAAGAGAGATACAATATTGCAAATTTTCCATGGATTTTAAATGAAGACCAGTGAACTTCACAAAAACAAAATCTTTCTGATCTTTTATTATGTTTTCATTATAGTGACTCCATTCTTCATGACTGATTAGCTCGTTTGTGATAGTTCCATGAAACATCTGGAAAAAAGTGATAAACTCCTTTTAAAATGTTTTTTCTACTTTCAAAAAAATCCATTTAAAACAATAAAAGTGTAATATGCTAATTAGACTGGACATCCTTCCAGATGTCCTTCCTTCCAGACAAAGCCACAGCGGGCAGGGGCTGAGGGAAAGGTGGTAGAGGCCCCTGGAAGCAGGTGGGGCTCGGGGCCAAGGCCTTCATGCATCAGGCCTCTAGTATGAAAATAAAAAACATTTGCTAATAGTGATAATAAAAATGGGTAGAAACTAAGTTAATTTTTGTAAAAAAAAATATGATTCCCATAAAATCTATCTTAACGCATCTTAAATGTCTAACATTTATATAACTATAACTCAAAACTGTGTTTTTGCCCTCACCAATAAATTAACCAGTAAGAGAAAGAAAAACTTTCTTATTCCTAAAATACTTACAGAAAATGAAATTCAGTAAAATAGTTGATATGAAAATATCAACTATTGGCAAGACAACTAAAACAAACAATGGAAACTATACTTAGCAGACCCTGCATAATAGTTTTTGCTAAAATATATTTTCAATAAAGAAATTATTTTAATTATGTACTCCTAGCTCAGAAAAGTGGTATTTTTTTGTGGGAGGGACTAAAAAATGTAACTAAATTAAATTAAGGTGCAATGCAGGGCTACAACTGTTATAAGTATTTATTTTCTAAAGAGATAATTAGTAATTACATTTTATGGGATGGGGCAAAAGTAGGTTACAAATGTTCATATGAAAAAGATAATAAATAATAAATAGCAGGAGAAACCAAGATGGAGGCATAAGTAAACACCAAAACTGCTACCTCGCAGAACAATTTTAAAACTATAACTAAAAGACAAAATGGTCATCATCATTTTGTCCACAGGAAGGCTGGCTGAGTAGAAATTCTACAATTACCACTAAAGAGAAAAGCACACCTAGACTCAAAGGAGCTTCATGAAGCAGATGTACTGAGATGCACGCACAGAGAGGACTGGCAACTGAGTGCGCTGCTGGCTTTCTCAAGCAGGAGGGAGACAAAAGCTCCCAAACGCGCTGAACTCCAGTTCTGGGCGAGACTCTGGGGACCCAGACTCATACGAGGTGAAATTGAACTGTCAGTAAAGAGAAAAGCACACTGAGACTTAGAGGAACTGCAGAAGGCAGAAGTACCAAGGCGCGTATGCAGAGAGGGCTGGCAACTGAGTATGCGGCTGGCTTTCTCAAGCAGGAGGGAGAGAAAAGTTCCCAATGTCTCTAAGCTTCAGTTTCAGATGAGACTCTGGGGACCCAGACTCATGTGAGGAGAAACTGGAGTGCCTGGAAGGGGGTGGAACTCGAAGGTGCCTTTTTCCCAGAGGTGCTTGCAGCAATTACCACGGGACACTGAGACACAAGGGTCTATTAGGCCAGGGCTGATGGGAAACCAATGCTGTCTGCTCCACCATGAAACTCTGCCCTATCCAAGCTGAGCACAAGAGGATTTTGCAAGACTTGTATCATAAGGATGTCTCTAACACAGAAGCTCTCCTAGCGTAGACACAGCTGATCCTCAAAGCCAATTGACCTAGAGGTCAATTCCTCCCAGTGATACCAACAACAATCAAGGCTTAACTACAGCAAGACTGTTCACAGAGGCCACAAAGGGCTATGCCAAGAGTGATCACCTCAGGTAACTGGGGAGGCTGATCCACTGACCCCTATAGGACACCTACCACACAAAGCCACTCTATCAACACAGGGAAGCAGCCAAAATGTGGAGCAAAGAAACAAGTCACAAAGGAAAGAAATGGAGGAAAGCAAATGACTGGATATAGAGTTCAAAACCATCATTATAAGGTTTCTCAAGAATTTTCTAGAAAAGGCCGATAAATTTAGTGAGACCCTCGAGGATATGAAAATGGGCCAGCTAGAAATTAAGCATACTAGGACTGAAATAAAAAATATTATACAGAGAGCTAACAGCAGACTAGAGGATTGCAAGAATCAAGTCAAATATATGAAATACAAAGAAGCAAAAAACACTCAACCAGAAAAGCAAAAAGAAAAAGGAATCCAAAAATATGAAGATAGTGTAAGGAGCCGCGGGGACAACTTCAAGCGTATCAACATCAGAATTATGGGGGTGCCAGACGAAGAGAGAGAGCAAGATAATGAAAACCTATTTGAAGAAATAGTGACAGAAAACTTCCCCAACCTGGTGAAAGAAAAAGACTTAAAAGTCCAGGAAGCGCAGAGAACCCCAAACAAAAGGAACCCAAAGATGACCACACCAAGACACATCATAATTAAAATGCCAAGAGCAAAAGAAAAAGAGAAAATATTAAAAGCAGCAAGAGAAAAAACAATTAGTTACCTACAAGGGATCACCCATATGACTGTTAGCTGATTTCTCAACAGAAACTATGCAGGCTAGACAGGAGTGGCAAGAAATATTCAAAGTGATGAATAGTAAGAACCTATAATTAAAATTACTCTACCCAGCAAAGCTATCATTCAGAATTGAAGGTCAGATAAAGAGCTTCACAGATAAGAAAAAGCTAAAGTTCATCACCACCAAACCAGTATTATATGAAATGCTGAAAGGTATTCTTTAAGAAGAGGAAGAAAGAAAAGGTAAAGATAAAAACTATGAACAACAAATACTATATCTATTAACAAGTGAATCTAAAAATCAAGTGAATAAAAAAATCTGATGAACAGAATAAACTGGTGAATATAATAGAATTAGGGGCATAGAAAGAGAGTGGACTGACAATTCTCAGAGGGGAAAAGGGTGTGGGGGTGCTGGAAGAGACTGGACCAAAATCATACACCTATGGATGAGGTAAATGGGGGGTGTGGGGGATTAGAGGCAGAGGGTAGGTTGGGAACCAGGTGAGGGGAGCTGTGGGGGAAAAAGAGAAACAACTGTAATAAACTGAACAATAAATATTTATTAGATTATAAGAAATAATAATAATAAATAGTAACACAACAAACTCTGGGCTTCACGTTCTCACAACTGTAAACCCACTTTTGCCCCTCTCTGTATTTATGTTTAATTCTATTAGGCAATTAAGATCTATAATTCTAATAGTTTGAAATCTAAATTTATCTAAAACTTTTGGATTAGAGCTTTCTTTAAAAATACATATTTTTATTGACTGATTTTTAGAGAGTGAAGAAGGGAGAGAGAGAGGGGAGATAAAACATCAATAAGAGAGAAACATCCATAGGTTCCCTTCTGCATGCCCCCTACTGGGGATCAAACCAATATGGAGTATATGCTCTGACAGGAATTGAACCAGCAACCTCTTGGTGGATGAGTCAACGCTCAACCACTGAACCACACCATCTGTGTTATATAAAGTATACTTCAACAATTTGTTCACTCTTTTTTTTTGTACTCTTCCCATAGAAAAAAAGCCTAAATGCCCCCACAAAATACCATTTTCAACTTACTATAGTTCATTTTGTACAATGTCCCAATTAAAATGTAGAACATAAGATTAAATACATAATTTCCATTATGTTTTACTGGTACTGAATGGTGGATTTACTAAACTGTACTGACTTATTTTACCTAGTTATTATAGCTTATGACTGTTTAAACAATCATATCACACTGTTTGAGTATAGTAAATATAAACTGAAATAAAAATCCCTAGACTTTTGCAAACTCTACAATGAACTGCTGAGGAAATTTAATCCCAGTAATGTAGTACACAATATTTTTTATATTTGATTTAAAAACTAATAAATAAAAATTTGAGAAAAGCAGAAAAGAGGAAAATTCAAAACCAGATCTGACAATGTATATATTTATTTCCAGCACATTTTGTTTAATGTAATTATGCCAAGAAAAATTAAAATTCATTTTATGGCTATCCTTCCAAGATCTAAGAAATGCTGCATTTAATACTCTGTGACAGACTTTATTACATCATCCCCATTTAGTTACCTCACAGTTCTTATCACTATCTGAAATTTTCTTGTTTGGTTAATTTTTCATTGTTTACCTCTATTATATACAGTTCCTGAACAAACAGTCTCTATTGATCTCTCTTGAGATCTCATCTAATTCCACAGTTTAAAATTAATTCCATCTATATGCTGATAACTCCCAAAATTGCATTTTTAGCTCAGACTTCTCATGAAGTCCATATCCTATGTATAAGGCACAAACACACACACACACACACACACACACACACACACACACAATTCTGTTTCATTTGTACTACGTACATCTACATTTGTTTACTCTTTATGTCCAAAACTAAATTCTGGACTCTCCCTACCACCCTAACAACATTCTCCATACACAGGCATTCCCATCTCAATTGATGGCCAATCTATCATTCAGGCATCCCTGACTTCTCTCTTTCTCTTGCATTCCGCAGCTGTTCCATTAGCAAATCATATTGATTTGCCTTCAAAATATAGCTAACCAACTTCTCATCATTCCCCGTTATCATCCTGACCAAAATTCACCAACTCTTATCTGTATTATTGCAGTAGCCAAAAACAAAGAAAAAAACAAAAACAAGTCTCCCTCCTTCTATCCTTACTCCATACTCCAATAGCTTATTTTCACATTATTGAGTGATTTGTTTAAATACAAGGCAAGTCACATAAAAACTCTGCAATGCCTATTTCACTCGGTAAAAAACAAAATCATTCTTTGGGCTCCTTTCCTTTTCTGACCTTCTCTTTTGCTACTTTCCCTATTACTTATTCTCACCTCACCCAAGTCTTCCGGTTTCCTAAATGTTCTTAGTAAGAACGTATTATTTTTAATTATATTGATTTTTTTACAGAGAGAAAAGGAGAGGGATGGAAAGTCAGAAACATTGATGGGAGAGAAACATCAATTAGCTGCCTCTTGCACACCTCCTACTGGGGGTGTGCCCTCAGCCAAGGCACATGCCCTTGACCGGAACCGAACCTGGGACCTTTCAGTCCACAGGCCGACGCTCTATCCACTGAGCCAAACAGGTTTCGGCAAGAACGTATTGTTTTTAATAACAACAACAACACATCTCTTAAACAATAAAAGTATGAAGGAGTAATCTCCCTTTTTAGTCAGACATTTTCCCTGTAACAAAAGAATTAATTAACAAGGTCAAGTCTTTGGAAGAAAAAACTAAGTTCATGGCAAGAGCTTGTATGACCTTGAATGCCTATGGTCCTAATAGAGACTTCAATGAAGACAGGCCTCTACAATAAATCAAACTGCATGGTGTGACAGAATGACGTCTGCATTCAGTATTGAAATACCTTGCTAAAGCCTCTCACTAATTGTGAAACCTTGACTAAGTCACTATTGTCTCTGATTCATAGCTCCCTGATGCAGAAATTAATCTATAAAACTCATGACAGACCTAGTGCTTTCCCAGAGAAATACTTACAAAGTTAACCCACCAAAAAAAAAAAAAAAAAAAACCCAACCAAACAAACAAAAAAAACCCACATCTAATAAGGTTGATATATCCCCAGGAATGTTACTGAAAGTTCTTGAGTAATCTGCCTATCCAAAAGGATAGCAGAGAATGAACCAAAACAGCACCAAGGGTAAGGGCCCGGTTGCAGAATAAATGAAATGAGATACTCTGAAGTCAAAATTGAGAGGGTGGGTCCTGGAACTCGCGAAGGCAAAGAAAGCCACACCTTGGAGAGAATACAGGTTGTAAACGTCCAGATTATATATCTAGACCTCGGCTTGGGGCAGAAGGCTTCCGATGAAGACCAGAGGGGGGATTAACCACGAGAGGTTCTGGGGAACTGCTCCTGAATGAGCCAAACCAGGAGACAGAAAAGACGACGATCTGAAGGTCTCTGGAGACACAGCTGGAAGCCAGCGGGTCAGTTGTAGCGATGGTGTTGCCCAACCGGTCCCACTCATCGGGTCAACCGAGCTGCAAGGCCTTAGGAGTTTGGGAACTACTGGCCAGACCCGCCCCAGTCTGAGAAATCGCTAGGTGGCCAGCAGCTCCGGAGACCATCGCTAAGGAAACGGGGGGGCCAGGCTCCGGGCTCACCCCGCGGTAGTTTCCCCTGGGCCAGCCCGGGACCTTTAGGGGGCGTGGCTACGTGAGTGACGCACGGAAGGGGCGAGGCTAGGCAAAGCCGGACTCGGCGCGGGTGACCGCCCAAGGCGCATGCGTGCTGTGTGGAGCGGTGGGATCCCTGGAAGTTTAAAGCCCGCTGCTGTCAGAGGTGGTGGGGGTATGGCCGGTGCAAATGTCCCTCCATGCGTATCTCTGCGAGAAGCCACCCAGCGAAAGTTGCGGAGGTTTTCCGAGCTGAGAGGTACCGGAGGAGGGAAGCCGGCCGTCCCGGGCAAAAGAAAGGGAGGGTCCTTAGGAGCTGCGGCATTTGCTGGACTGTCACTTCCTGGAAGGTTCTCTCTCACCTGTGGGCCCAGGACGCTGGCCCACACATCGCTAATGCACCCTGAATGTTTTATTCTTTTCTTTCACTGTCCTTTCTTTACGTTTATGCTTGTCACTTTCTTTAACTTTATTTCTAGTTTCTGGGCAGAGAGGTAGTTACAGATAGAACTAGTGGGGCTATAAATTCAAGTTAAGCATTTGGTTAGTTCATTGACACAAATTATTTAAGTAAATCTGGAATATCTAAAACACAGTGTTTTGACCTTGGCAAATGTGATTTTAGCCTTCTCCCACCTCCCTATCCACTTCAGTTTGTTCCGTGATGTGAACGCTTACTGAGTTAAAAAAAAAAAAACAACAACAAACTAAAACACGAAAGGATTATGGATTTTTAAAACGAGTGAAGGTGAATCAAAATGTTTTTTTTCAAGGCTATGTCACTTGTCATTCCTTGTACAACTGTATAATAAAATTCCTTATTTTTAAATGAAGTTACTGCTTTAAGAATACAGGAAATAATACTAGGATGACAATAAAACATTCAGGACTATTACATTCTAGGTGATAAGTCCTGTTTGTTTACTAATAAGAATAATTTTTATCTTTCTTTTTTAATAAAAAAAGCTTCCAGCTGTCTACCAAAAGTTCAGTCTGTCTTTTAATGAGTTCATCTGGGAGTTGGGAACTTTTCTATTATCCAAAATTGTATATCGTACTCCATTAGCCTTTGTAAAATTGCATGGCTCTTTTTAAGGTAGTAAAAAATTAAGTACCCACATTTATAAACAGCAACATTGTAGTAATGGATGTTTGAATCTTTCTTACCCAAGGAACACTAGTCCTAAAATATGAAAATTGATTCATTTATCTGTTCCTTTGTCTTCTTATTTAAGAATTGAGATAACCTTTAGAAAATCAGTAATATTTCTCTTCATAGAATATCTAAATAAATGGGTCTGTAGATCATAAAAAAAAGAAGAAAGTAAAAGAAAAAACAATTTATGAACAGTCCTCAGAATTGTTTGAGTCACACTGACTACTAATTGCTTAATTCTCAAAAGCAAAAGATACATTTATGAAGTTGATAATATTACCTCTTTGTTTTCCCCTCTTTCCAAATAAGTAAACCTGTAACAGAGAATTCTAATAACATTTATCATTTCCTTGTTTTTTCACGTAGGCAAACCTGTGGCACCTGGAGAGTTCTGGGACATTGTTGCAATAACAGCAGCTGATGAAAAACAAGAACTTGCTTATAAGCAACAGCTGTCAGAAAAGCTGAAAAAAAAGGAGTTACCCCTTGGAGTTCAATATCATGTTTTTGTTGATCCTGCTGGAGCCAAAATTGGTAAGCTTTTGTGGTCAGATATATATCATAGAGTCTAGGTAGAATAATCATTGAAGAAAAGTTTTCCTGTGGCATGCAATTTATAAACTGCATATCTTCCCACCATAGTCCTTACTAACTTTACATTTTTTATGTGCATTCACTAGTTTTTAAAAAATGATGAAAGTCATAGCAACTTTCATATATATATGTATGTGTATATATATGTATACATATATATATATACACACACAGATATATACGTATATATATTAGTTGGTTTCAGAGAGGAAGGAAGGAAGGGGGGACGGAGGGAGGGAGGGAGGGAGGAGAGGAGAGAGAGAGAGAGAGAGAGAGAGAGAGAGAGAGAGAGAGAGAGAGAAACAATTATGAGATTAATTGATTGGCTGCTGCCTGCAGGCCCCCTACTGGGCATCAAGCCTACAATCCCAGGCAGGTGCCCTGATCAGAAATGACAGGGGCGTAGATCTATACTCAACTAGTGAGCCATGCCTGCTGGGCAAAGCTTAGCAACTTTCTTTCTTTCTTTCTTTCTTTTTTTTTTTTAATACATTTTATTGATTTTTTACAGAGCGGAAGGGAGAGGGATAGAAAGTCAGAAACATCGATGAGAAACATCGATCAGCTGCCTCTTGCACGCCCCCTACTGGGGATGTGCCCACAGCCAAGGTACATGCCCTTGACCGGAATCGAACCAGGGACCCTTCAGTCCCCAGTCCTATGCTCTATCCACTGAGCCAAACCAGTTTCGGCTTAGCAACTTTCTTATACATTGTGACTTACCATGAAAAACAAATGTTATGTTATTTAAAAGACAATTGAATTAATTTTTAATAAATTTTATTCAGATGGTAAATAATCCATTGGACCTTATCAGTTGGGTTCCTAAGATCCCTGCAAACTCCACATTTTCTTCAGAAATTTATGTAAGAAGATCAAAACAAGAAAAATATATATTACTTCTTGGGTCCACAATTGCAGAATGCAAAAGAACACAGTCTAATTGTTTAAGTATCAGAGATACTTACTATAAAAATCCAATTTCCATAAAGTTTGCCTTTTAAACTTTCATTGCATGCTGTTTTTGTGGGGCAGTTTTTCATGTAATGCTAAAACTGAAACCCCTTGATACCAGAGCTAGGGTATCTATATCTGACATTGGCATTGTTTTAATTAGCCATGGTTTAATCCTCACAGCTAGCAGTCACTACTATATGATTCCCATTGTGTAGATGAGATTTAGGGGCAAAGAAAGTTAAATAACTTGCCCAAGGTAACTAGTAAGGAAACCAAATTCTAAAAACTTTTTAAAAGGCAAGTTTAACTTACTTTTTGTTAGAATTATTTAAATGGATTTTGCAATTTGTCATTCCAAGTGAATTATATATACATATAATACTTACAGTATTTATACATATGCATGTATATATATGTGTGTGTGTATTTACAGTTTTCTGGTATTGTGGATTGCCTATTTTATCATTTCTTCATTGTGTATTAATATTTCCGGGAGAGGATTAGCTCACATATTACCAGGGCTTATCTCTGGTTTTCATTGCTAATTGTTTGTTTATTCATTTAATTGCTATGAAATGTGTATTTAAATTGATTCGTTTGTCCATATTTTTGTTCTCTGCCTAGTTAATTGTAGCCAGCAAGCCATATCCTCAGAGTTCTAATACCTAAATTTACCATACTTACAAAATTTTAGTAGGTTTATATAAAATGAAGTGTACATTTTTAACTTTATTTTTAAGGTAATGGAGGATCAACATTTTGTGCCCTTCGATACTTGGAAAAGCTATATGGAGACAAATGGAATTCTTTTACCATCCTATTAATTCACTCTGGTAAAATTATACTTTACTGATTACTGATTTTACATTGATATCTTAGAGAACAGTGGTTCCTAACCTTTTTTTGGCCATGCCCCACCTAAGGATCACTAAAATCCTGATGCTTCTCCCTGCACCACCCTGGGACATACAATTCTTACTATTCCATAAATGAACTCCTATTCAAATAGAGGAAGCCTAAAAGACCATTAACTTGGTCTAAACAAGCTTCCAAAGAACACGGCATCCATGAAAGAGAAACATAAAAGAACGAAAGGACAGCTAAAGTACTGAGGAAGAAATCACTAGGAAATTGTTTAAAAAATAATAATATGAAGTGATATGAAAAAATAGCAAATAAGTTTCAAAACATATAATAGAGAACTGAAATGCATAAATATTTTACTATTTAATATGAGGCCTTTAGAACCATAGGAAATGCAAAAATCACTGTTAATAACTCATTCTTGAATTGCCCTCCTTAAAAATCACATTGCCCCATGTTGGGAACCACTGTCTTAGAACTTTCCTTTGTTTTTTTTTTTTTTTTTGCTCTTTATAGTTAGTCTGTTTTGAAAACAAATATTTTATGCTTTTTAAAAATATTTTTAGTTTGTAAGTAATATTGTTTTTCACAATATTTATCTTTACAGTTGTAGATCACATACATTGAGTATTTATGGTTATTATGTTTAGTATGTATGTACAAAATTATTTTCTAAAGACAGAGCTCATCCAAATCTGAACATTTTTCAATAAGTCTTTAGAAGGGATTCTTGCTGTAGGGAAGAGGCTGGTTTAGCACTGTGATTCCCGTACTATTGCCAGAAACCTTATATCTTGCATTTTTATTTCATTATTTGTAGAAAAAGTCTACAATTCTTGAGGGAGTTATAAGAATAAAAAGGTGGTGACAAAACATGGAGTTAATGAGAAAATACCTGAGGAAAAATTACATATAAAAGAGGTCATTGTAAAGCAGAAAAGTAGAAAAGAAATAATCTCAGAATAGAGGGTATGTGTTTGTTTTAAATGGATACGTTTAGTTGTATGAAAATAAAACCTCTATTATTTTTCTCTATGAATTAGGTCTGATGAAAACTTTGTCATGGACTGGCACCATGGCTTCCAATGCACTTTCTATTTTTTACGATTGTTATACAGAACAGTGATTTTTAAAAAAATATATATTTCTTAATTGATTTCAGAAAGGAAGGAAGAGGGAGAGATAGAAACACCAATGATGAGAAAGAATCATTGATCAGCTGCCTCTTGCACACCCCCTACTGGGGATTGAGCCTGCAATCTGGACATGTGTCCTTGGCCAGAATGGAACCTAGGACCCTTCAGTCTCAGGCTGATGCTTTGTCCACTGACCAAACCAGCTAGGGCTGTAAAGATGATTTCAAATAAAGCATCCAAGTTATGATTTTTATGGCTGGCTGTAAAACATTTTCAAATTTAGCCCAGCTGGCATGGTTGAGCAGCTACCTATGAACCAGGAGGTTACGATTTGATTCCTGGTCAGGACACATGCCCAGGTTGTGGGCTCAAACCCCAGTAGGGGGCGTGCAGGAGGCAGATGATCAATGATTTTTTCTCCCTTTCCCTTCCTCTCTGAAATCAATTAAAAAAAAAATTCAAGAACATGTAGCAAAATTTTTAAGTATTACTCAAATAAAACAATTATTTTTCCTAAGCGATCAAAAAATTTTTCAAATGTATACTTTTATTCCAGAACAAGTATTACTTAGCAAAAGTTAAATTTGATATCAGAAACTATATAATTAAAATATTTAATTCTTATAATGCTAAGCTTTGCTATTGGCTACTCTTTGGAACAGTGTACTACATGCCAAGTGGTTTACATGTATAATTGATCTCATAAAACATAACAAGGCAAGTATTCTACATTTGCTTATTTGTAGTGTGTCCAAAGATAAAAAAAACTTAACAGGTAGTAAGCCTGAGTCTGAACCCAGTTTTGTCTGACTCTCTACTATTTTAATACTGCCTCTCACTGTACTTACTAAACGTAAAAAATGACGTAAGCTATTTAATTTACTTACAAGAACACACTTCAAGCAATTAAGAAGTCATTAGGCTAATCTTAGAAAGCCTATTTAAATTAAAAAGAAGTATAAGTTTTAAAATGCTTTTACATAAATGCACCTTTGCTTCCTTTAAGAATATAATTTGAGGAAAGACACTGCGTTTGGAAAGTACAATTTAGTAGATAATGTTAGAATTGGTATATTATTTTTTTGTGACTTGTTTTTACCCCTGTAAAGTGGATTATTATTGTAGGAATTTAAAGATGGTTGAAATTGTTTAAAATGTGGATGTGAGGTCATGGTTTAGCATGTGGTTCATTTTATTAGCTATACAGTGGATTTATTTAAAACAAGTTCACATTCTCTAAAGTATATGGGAATTCTTTTCTAATCTAGAGTCTTTAAAACTACAGTATTTCCAAAGAATAGGGGAGAATTTTTCTTTGAATTTGTATTCTGGAAGTTATTATTCTTTCCTGAGTTATAGTAGTACATTGTATATATTGGATATTTTTAATACATTTTGAGTTACTCCTGATGCCCCTGGGTTTTTAAATTATTGGAAACATTCATATAAACATTTTATGAGTAATTTTATTTAATTTTATAGGTGGCTACAGTCAACGCCTTCCAAATGCAAGTGCCCTGGGCAAAATTTTCACTGCTTTACCTTTTGGTAACCCTGTTTATCAGATGTTAGAATTAAAACTAGCCATGTACATTGATTTCCCCTCACATATGAATCCTGGCATTCTGGTTACCTGTGCAGATGATATTGAACTTTATAGTATCGGAGAATCTGAGTTTATCAAATTTGACAAGCCTGGTTTTACTGCTTTAGCTCATCCTTCTAGCTTGACTGTAGGTACCACACATGGAGTATTTGTTTTAGAACCCTCCAATTGTTTAGAATACAGAGACCTCGAATATCGGTGTTGCTATCGTTTCCTTCATAAGCCCAGCATAGAAAGGATGTGTCAGTGTAATGCTGTGTGTAGGCATGGAAGTTTTCCTCAGCAGGACTTGTCTGGGGGTGACACTGCCTCTCTTAACTTTGAATCCGAGTATGTCTACACGGACAGCCTATTTTACATGGATCATAAATCAGCGAAAAGGTTACTTGCTTTTTATGAAAAAATAGGCACACTGAACTGTGAAATAGATGCCTATGGAGACTTTCTGCAGGCTTTGGGACCTGGAGCAACTGTGGAGTATACCAGAAACACATCAAATGTCACTAAAGAAGAGTCAGAGTTGGTAGACATGAGGCAGAGAATATTTCACCTTCTTAAAGGGACATCACTAAATGTTATTGTTCTTAATAATTCCAAATTCTATCACATTGGCACAACTGAAGAATATTTGTGTCATTTTACTTCAGCTAGCAGTTTAAAGTCGGAGCTTGGCTTACAGTCCATAGCTTTTAGCATCTCTCCAGCAATACCAGAATGCTTTGGTAACACATCCTGTATCATTCAAAGTGTATTGGATTCAAGATGTTCTGTGTCACCTGGCTCCGTTGTGGAGTACTCCAGATTGGGGCCTGATGTTTCAGTTGGGGAAAACTGCATTGTTAGTGGTTCTTCTATCATAACAACAGCTGTCCTACCTGCATATTCTTTTGTGTGTTCCTTAAGCTTGAGGATGAATGGACACTTAAAGTATTCAACTATGGCATTTGGAGTGCAAGACAACTTGAAAAGGAATGTTAAAACATTGTCAGATATAAAGTCACTTCACTTCTTCGGCGTCTGTTTCCTGTCATGCTTAGATATTTGGAATCTGAATATTACAGAGGCGCTCTTCTCTGGAAACAAGACATGTTTGAGTTTGTGGAATGCTCGAATTTTCCCAGTTTGTACTTCTTTGAATGATTCAGTTACAACCTCCATAAAGATGTTAAATGCTGTGCAAAGCAAGTCAGCATTCAGCCTGAAAAACTATAAGCTGTTGTCCATTGAAGAAATGCTTGCCTACAAAGATGTAGAAGATATGATAACCTATAGGGAGAAAATTTTTCTAGAAATTACTTTGAATAGAAAACTCTGATTTAGAGACATCTTAAATATTGCATACTTTGCCTTTCTTAATTGAGCTAGATTGCAAATATAGGAGTTTTCTGTAGATGTTTGTTTTTGTTTTATTGAAGTCATTTCATGAAAATTATATTAACATAATTGCTGCACCATAACATCAATAACACAAAAATACAGCTATACCAATGTTGAAGAAAGAATATTTCAAGGCTGTAAGTTCAGGAAAGGAATTTTTAGATGTTTATTACTATTTTAATATTTTTATAAATTAAGATGGATTATGGAACATTAGTTTGTTCACAAAATAATGTACTAGTCTTAAAGGTAATTTTTTAAACATACCTTTAGATTTTCCCTTTTCTTTTGGGCTTCAGTTCCAAAAAAAGTTCTCAGTATTTATTGGCAGTTCTCGTCTAAGATCTAATAATTCTACTGATTAACTAATAAAAATAGCATACTAGCTGATCTTCAGAGTACTTTGGGAATACTGTCAAAATAACATTTGCAAGGACAGACTTATAACTGGCAAATTCAGATAAAATTAATGCTTAAAATACTGTGATAATCTTAAAGGATAAGTAGTAAACAACTCTGAAAATGATGCTAAAAATCTCATTTATTGATCTTACCAAAAGGAAACAAAAAAGGGAATATGTGTTATTTTATCCATATAAACTTGAAAATGTGTTTGTATATCTTAAAAATGTTCCCTAAATTTTTATCCATAGGAAAGCATACAAATCCACAAAAGTCAAATATCTGTGTGGGGAAGATGGTAGGAATAATTGGGATTCACCGATAATAATATGTTTATTCCGAGCATTACTTTCATCCTCATACTAATTTCTTTAATAGAATTGTTAAATTACCAGATGGACAGATTTTACTTTTCATTTCTTATTTTCTACCCATGCATTGGTAATGATGCTGAGAAGTAGTTACCAAAATGTAGATACCAGGAAGGAGCCAAAAGAAGAGAAAGACTAAGAAAATGCACACATGATAAACAGCTTCAATAACGAAAGATATGTATACCTATGTATAAATATAAAAGCTTAATATGCAAAGTGTCCCCTCAGGAGTTCGACCTGGAGACCAGGAGTTCAGTTGCATGCTATGATGTTTTCTGATCACAGGGGGGCAGTGCAGAATGAAGGAAAGCCCTGGCTGGCAGACAGAAGGCCCTTATCAGCCCTGATTGCTGTCCAGCCTTAGAGACCTTACCTGTGTCCAAATTTTGTGCACAGGGCCTCTAGTTTTTATTTAAGTACATAAATGAAATGTGCTTATCCCAAAGTCTAATAAGAATTACAGAAAAGACTTTTAAGAGTCTTGTATTTTAACATGAGTAAATTGCAATAAGAACTGGTCTGTGTCACTTTTATTGATGTATCCAATGTCAAAATGAAAATAATTATTTGGTAAACCAGAAGTGACTTGTCTGTAACTCTCAATTATGGTATTTATGTCTTGTTTATTTTTAAAAAGGTTCTTTCCAAGGACAAAATAAAGATATAGAATAGCTATTGTGTAGCACTAATTTGCTTGCACAGTTTTCAGAGGATATTATTTTATCATTTATTAAATGTTCAATATTGTATTTCACAGTATAATCTAAATCTATAATTTTGTACAATCTAAAAGGCCATCAATTATTAAGAATTGCCATTATTTTATGTTCCACAAAAAAAAGAAAACACTGCCAATAAAATATTACTCAATGCTTTCTTTGTTACTTGACATTTTTATATTTATTGGCAATCACTTTTAAATGCACTTATAGATTTTTGTGATTTTTACCTGCTTACATATACAACATATAAAGGATCAAAATGCAATATTGAAATATAGTCAATTATGTTCTAAAACTTCACATTTAAAGACATTTTTTTTCTAAAGCATTCTTCAATTGAAGACTTACTGATGTCCACACGTTTCCACCTAGTACAAATGCATTTCCTAAGTGCCTCCATTACATTACTGTCTGGGTTTTTCCTCAAGCAGTGGACTCTAGATACCTGTTTTACAAGTTTTTGATTGTATTTGACAAAACTGAGTTTCATTTTTGCCTCAATTTAATCATATCTCTAGAATGGCTTCTACTCAGTCAGTGGTTTCTTACAAATTGATAGTCACCCTTTTAAGCATAATTCTGTGCAATGTCTGTATTATAGCTGTTTGAAATGTTATCATTTCCCAAGAATTTGTCAGTGCCTTTTGCCTTGAGATACATTACTTAGTATGTAGTACCATATATGTTTCACCAACAGTGGTCCTAATTCAGTGAGGTGATAATCATGAGCACGTATAAGAAATAGAACATTTTTTTTAAGTTTTGTAAAGGATAGCTACAATGTATAATTAAATATATTGTATAAACTTATTGATGAGTTAATAATTAACAGTGACCAAGAGGGGCATGAAAAACAAAATCCATCATTTGGTATTAGTCTTCTATCTTAAACATTTATTTATCAAACTAAGCAAAAAGGATTATCAGGGATGTGTATCTATGTATATACTAAATTGAAATAAAAACTCAAAAATCTAAATGATATGCTTAAAACCACAAATTTTTAATGGTATTAATGGAGAATTTCCAAAACCTGTGATGATCTATTCATCTTCTGAGGCTAAGCAATATTTCCTATGTTAGGCAAAGCTAACCAAATTGAGCATAGAGCTAAAATCCAAACTTCACCTGTTGCAAAATGTATGTCTGGCTATCACATACAGCCGACAACTGGTGTACTATGCAATACTAGGTATGCCATTTGCATAAACCATGTTGTCCTCTGGACTTGAGCAACTTAGAGACCCAGAATTTACGCACCTTGATGTATAGTCTAGCAGAATTAAGAAGAAAGAAAATCAAAAAATAAATGTGTTATTTGAAAGATTTTTAGATGTTATTTTTGTTATTATTTAGCTAATGAAACAGTTTCCATCTATGTTAAAAACTAAGGGATAGAGAACCAAGATGGCAGCATAAGTAAACAGGGTTCTTGCTGCCTTCCACAACCACATCAAAATTACAACTAAAACACAGAACAACCATATTCAGAATTACCTGAAAGCTGGCTGACTAGAAGTCCTACAAGTAAATTGAGACTGGTAGGAAGGGCAGGGGGGAGGAGGGGCAGAAGAGTGGGACCAGCTGGTCTGACATCCACATGTAGAATTATTTTAATTGGGAGGGATATCTCCACTGCAGATGCCTCCTGTGAGAAGCAAGGGGTCTCAGCCCCACACCAGACCCCCCAGGATAGGATTCCAGAGCTGTGAAGAGAAGTCCCCATAATTTTGGGTTGCAAAAGCCAGCAGGGCTTGTGGTGGAGTGACATGACAGCTACTGGAGACCCAGGCAGTTCCTCTTAAAGGGCCAGCACATGAACTTTACTTGGATTCACTCCCTCTGGGTTTCTGCACTGGGCGTCAGCTTTCAGGAATCTAGAGACATGTGGGGAAGAATTGGGTTGTCAGGAACTCAGGGCCAGCTTCTTCCACACAGGGGTGCTTGCAGGGGTTATTGTTCCTGTACTGGAACATCCCTCATTGCACAGCTTACTGGCAGCCATATTTGAGTTTCCATCAGCCTGGTTCACACTGCTCCAACCTGTTGATTCCTTGAGACCTTACTCCATTCAGTTTGCAGCCCCATCTAATCTGTTTGCAGCCGCTTTTCCATATGAATAGCCTATTCCTAAATCAGGCTTCAGGCTTTACTAAAATTTCTTAAACAGTAACAGCCTGCCTTGCTTCACAGCTTGGCTTTGCCTGGGCACTTCCAAGCTCAATACAGTAGCACCATTTGCAGGTCCTTCTGTATCTCCTGCTAGGTGGCCCAAGGCAGTGGCTGACTGTACCTCCTGGGAGACACAGAGCCAGTGCACCCAGTGAACAGCCTTAGAACACACGAGATTACAACTCTACCACACCCATGAGTGATATGCTCAAGGGACAGAGTCAGCACCAAAGCCCCACTGAAGCAAGTCCTGCTCTGAAGATGCATATCCTGCACAGCATCTCTTCCACTGTAGCTGCAATTGGTCCTCACAGCCAATTGGCCTGGAGATGCCAGTGATGCCAGCAACAGTCAAAGCTCACCTACAACAGGACTGTGCACACAGTCCACAAGGGTGCACCGAGAGTGTCCAACTCAGGTGACTTGGGAGGCTGAGCCACTGGGTTCTACAGGGCACCTACTAACAAGGCCACTCTACCAATTCCAGGAGACATAGCAACTCTTCAGAATACTTAGAAACAAATACGGAGAAGCAACCAAAATGTGGAGATAAGGAAACAGGTCACAAATGAAAGAAATGGAAGCAAGCAAACTACTGGATACAGTTCAAAACAATAGTTATAATGTCACTCAAGGATTCTAATGAGCTTCAAGGGATCTAATGAGGGCTTCATGGGACTTAGTGAAACTTTCAAGATAGTAATGAGAATTTCAAAGACATGAAAAAGGACCAGTCAGAAATTAAGCATACACAAACTGAATTAGTAATTTATAGGGACTCAACAGTACAGTATTACAAGAATATGAGGAAGCAAAAAACACCCAATCAGAAGAGCTGAAAGTAAAAATAATAAAAAAATATGAAGATAGTATAAGGAGTCCCTGGACAAGAAATATAATGAACAAAATAAACTGATGAATAAAATAGAACCAAAGGCATGGAAACATGGAACAAACTGACAAATCTCAGAGGGTAGGGAGGAGGGGTGGTGGGAAGAGATTAATCAAAATTCTTATGTGCATATATGCATTACCTAGGGACAGGGACACAGCCAGTAGGGTGAGGTGAAAACTGGGGGGAAGGGAAAGGGAAGGAGACATTTGTAATACTCTTAACAATAGAGATTTAAAAAAATAAAAATTTTTTTAAAAAGAACTAAGTTATTAAAGGAAAGACCTTTATAAATTCACGTGTAAAATACATTTTAAAATTCATTTATTGCATGTGAAATAATTGAAGTAACTATTAGTTGCTTAGTTTAATATTTTGTACCTCTAAAATTTTGTTTAGACAAAGCCAAATTCTATAGAGGTCGAGAAACAATTTTTATTGTTTATAGTTGGTAGAAGTGTATTATTAATATTACTTCTATTGAACTTTGTCAAAGGTTAATGCACATTCTCTTTCTCTTTAATATCAATGTGCTAAGCTCCATACAACATACAATGTTCTTCATGTTTCTGTTTGTTTACATTCACAAATATTTCTATTTAGATTTTGTAATATAAGGGGAAAATTACAGCAGTCTCTGCTGGGAAAAGACCAGTATCTGTCCCTGACATCTAGTTTTCATAAGCAACAACCAAATTGCCAGATTTCAAATTTGCCAGTTTTGCTATAGTCCAGTAGAACATACATTGGTGTCAGGATAAAAACCGGAATAAAGCCCTGACGGGGAAGCTCAGTTGGTTAGAGTGTCATTCTGATACACCAAGGTTGAGGGTTCTGTTCCAGTCAGGGCACATACAAGAATCAACCAATGAATGCGTAAATAAGTGGAAAAATGAATGTTTTCTCTCTCCCTCCCTCCCTCTTTCTCTCTCTTTTCTCTCTCTCCCACCTCTTGATCTAACATCAATAAATAAAGTTTAAAATTGGAATAAAAGAATAAGAAGCTGTTGATTGCCTACTGCATTGATATTTGCAAGAGATGAAGGTAGAGGATACCTGTGAATTAGTCACAATTATCATCCACCTGCAAGGCTGTTTGAATATTGACGTTCGTATCTAAAGATGTTCATCCCAAGGGCATTATTGCACATACAAGTAACTGATTGAAACTAACAGACTTAACGTTTCCTTCTGGGCTGATTTGAGCAAATAGTCTATCTTTTGAAGCCTCTGGGTACAGGAATCTAGGAGCCTTCCAAAGTATAAAATTCAGCCATTCATACAGAGCAATTTATCTCTGATTGCTGCAGACTGGTGCAATCCATCTACTGTCATTTCCCAGTTCTCTGTGCCAGAATTATATTCCTTCAATTGTGCTTCAGTGCATCACAGAAACAATCTAAACTCGGTCTGTATTCTTCGGGCACTGTTCTATGGTGTGTTATACAGAGCAGCCTGTTCAATCTCCAGCCTCCTTAAAGGCTCTTAAAATCTTTGCTACAACCAACTCTGTGGCTAAGTAATGTAAATGGATTTTTTTTAAATGTCTTTTCTTCACTAGTAACCATTCTTTTCTCTCTGCAGAACAATAGATGGTTCAAGTTAGTTTTCATTATAAGAGAGCATCCCATTGCTCAGAAAAGAATTAAAGCATTTACATCTTGAGGCAATAAAATGTTTAAAAACACAACTCTGGAAATCAAGTAAGTATTCTTTTCATTTGCAGGTTGAGAAATGTTGCACTACTAAATGAAGTTTTACATGATTGGTTTCTTTCCTATTATTTTTAGCCTTGGGGTTTGAGAAAGTAAATTATATTCACCAATATGCTGTTCTTTGGAGAAGTTTTAAACATTTTTAATGAAATCTAGAACCAGAAAACTTTTAATACACA
Source organism: Antrozous pallidus (assembly GCA_027563665.1). Lineage (NCBI taxonomy): Eukaryota > Metazoa > Chordata > Mammalia > Chiroptera > Vespertilionidae > Antrozous > Antrozous pallidus. Next base: position 157,125,169 of record CM050508.1, on the reverse strand, counting down.
AAGAAATAATTATGATTACAACAAGTGGTCCAAGTGCAGATTTTAAATGTATAGGCACACTGACAAGGTTGTAAATTAACTTATAAAATCCACTACTTATATGTCACTGGGATCAATTTTTAATGAAAATTAGTAAGAAAGATCATCACTCATTATAATTGCTTAAAGTTGATAGAGTTTCTAATTAACTATTATCCTCTCAAAAGCTGTGGGTAAAATCTAGCCAATGAGAGAGATAGAAAGTATAGAGTTTTAGAGAAATTCTTTTTTATTTTATACAACTGAGATGTTTAAATGCAAAAGAAATATTTGCCTTAAGTTCTCTAGAGAATGAGCAGTTTACAAAATTTTTATGCTTCTGGTATCTGCAATCCATCTTTCTCCATATCTCTAGACTACAAACATGCTGTAATTTCCCAAAAGGTAAAAATAAATAACAAGAAAAGCAAAACTTCTTTCAGCCATATTATATCATCAGGATACAATCTCTTTTATCTTTTATTTACAGTGGTTTTGAAGGTTTCTTTACTAGTCATCATAATGTATTCAACACTGAATTCTAGCTTTGTACATATACCTGCCTGCTTCATACCTCTCAGAGAAAGAAATCCAATAGACATCTCTCTTGAGATAGCTCTCATCTTCTACCTATCAATCCTAATGATCTTTTCATCTGGGTAAATATCTCAATATCCACCAGATTATTCAAGGCAAGAACATAGAAGTCATTAATGATATCTCATACCTTTACCTCATCCTTTTCATCCAGTTCTTCAACTTAGTGCAATCTACAAATTGAAACAAAACCAAAATCTGCCCACTTCTCTCAACCCTATTCAAGTTACCTTTCACCACGATATAACATCTTTTTATTTGCAATAATAACAAACTGTCATCTAATTCTCATAAGTGTGTGAGAGAGCAAATTTGCAAAGAAACTGAAAAGGAAAGATAGTCTAACAGATTGACATTAAGTTGTAGTGAGGGAAAAGGAATATTGTGGCCATCTCAACACTGCATCGCTTATTTGATCTCTATCTCATTTTGCTCCCCTGAAGACTGCCTTTTAGGATGATGATTCATACTACTTTCTAACGTGGTACCCTTCTTTTTTTGTGAAGTTTTGCTTGGTGATAGTCTGCAGACTCTTTACCACACACATTGTTGTTGGTTTTTTGTTTGTTTGTTTGTTTAACTTTTCTTTATTTAGTATATCTAATAAGATGTCAGCTGGAATTTTGCTTCCCTTTTCGATACTGTACATGCAACGTTAGCTCAACCTCCATTCGAAACCCCATGAATATTCAAAATGTCTCCCAAGTACCTATGAGAGGCAGCATATATCTATCTTTCTCTTTTAGATACTGTACATGCAACGTTAGCTTAACCTCCATTCGTAACCCCATGAATATTCAAAATGTCTCCCAATTATGTCTACATTTCCATCTCCAATATCTTTTCTTCCATTCCCTTATAACTTGGTTCAATCGGGCTTCAGCCCTCATTCCCAACCTCCAATCCATTGAACCTTTTCTTAGAATTCCTAGTGCTTTCTATTTTGACAAACCCAGTTCTCTTTCTGGTAATGATCTTTCAGTAGTATTTGTCTGGACCACTCCTTCTTTGAAATGCATTTTCTATTTAGCTTCATTAAAGTCCACACTGCTGGTTCTTTTCCCAACTCATTTGCCACTCTTTGAAAGTCTCCTTAACTTGTTCCCCGTCATCATCCTTACTTTATATCATTGGAAGGTCACAGGCCTTTTGGTTTAGGTTTCTCTATTCACATTCACTCCTTTGGAGCATCATACATTCTTATAAATCAATGTGGTATCAACTTTGCTATAATTACAAAGCATTCTCAAAAAAGTTAAAAATATGTATCTCCCATAAATTGTGAGCATGGATTAAAATATCGTTTAGTCCATTAATGATTATATCAGTACAATGATAAAGTTGGTTTTATATGGTTCCAGATGTTAGAAGGAAGAAAATGTTTATACAATATTAGAAATAACTTTGTCTAATAATAGAGTGGGTTCCCTTATGAGATTATAAAACCTCATAATACCAGAGGTGTTTGTGCAAAGTCACTGAAAGACATTTACCAAAAGTTTTCCAAAGAAGTTCTTGTTTTAGGTAAGAGATAGGGTTAGATAATGGCTACCGATTGAGTTTCCTGGAAAGCAGAATCTGAGATGGAGTTTGAAGTGCAGTATATTTCTTAAGAAGTGCCCTTAGGACTAATAATTGTACAAGTGAAAGGTTTGGGGTCAGGTAGGGGTCACACAGAACGGACTCAAGGCTCAGTGTAATCAAAATGATATTTATTTGAGGTACCTGGGAGCAGGTGGTCTGACTTGAGAAAAAGTCAGTGGTGAATTGGGGAGAGAACAGGCTTTTTATGTGCTTAAGGAGAGCTACAGACGGAGATTCAGTTTGACACCTCTATCAGGACCATAGTTTTACGGCCTTGCCGTTTGTCCTTCTGCTGGAGCCAGATGGCCTTCCTTTGGAGGGCTGTATAGAAATTATGGTCTGCAGGCATTTCTGTAAAATAATCACTCAAGGGGAGCATGTTTGTGCAAGGCTTAGGCTTGTAGAATGAGCTTTCTTTAGTTAGCCCCTGCTAAGTTAGCCCTGTTTCTTGATTAAGCCTTTCACAAGGAAGGGGACAAAAGCAGAATTACGCAGAAGGGAGAAATCGAGTTGTGATGCAGGCCCGATGATAGCCTCCAGGAGGAGTGACTCAGAATGGCACTTCAGTACTGTTTAGAGTTGAACCTGAGTGGCCACAAGTTATACCACATATTAATCATTATGGGATGTGGGCAACTTGGGGAGGAGTGTCTTGGGTGTGATAGCTTTCTGTGATTGAGACAATTTGTGAATAGGGCTGACAGATGAAAGCTCTTTACTGACTCCCAGTAGATGAGGTAATAAGCCCTTCACTGAAGAAAGATCTGGTTGCCACATCACAAAACCTATAAAGTCCAACCCAATCTGGGTGTCCACTACAAGAAAACCTATAAAGTTCTACCCAATGCCAAGATTTCATTTTATTACAACTATTATAATAAAACATCACATGTTCTAATTCAAGTAGAATTATGATGACTTCCAAACAAAGCAGTATTATGCATGGTTTAAATAGACTCAATCCATGATGAAACTGATAGGAGTCAGAAATAGAATATTGGTGACCAACTATAATTGTAAGAAATATTAATCATGTTTTGTTAACTGTGATTATTTTGTTCTGATTAAAGAAGGCACATTCTAATCTAGCTGCGAGTTACACATGGGACCTGAGAGCTCACCTGGAAATGGAGCTCATATTTTCCATCTGCCTATTATCATGGAAAGGTTAACAACCTTGTTGCAGAAAACCAGAGCTCCCAGCCCTTTGAAGACCCCCAGCCTTTGCATACACGCAGATCTTTGCAAATTTCCAGTCTGCATTACCTGTTTGGCATACCCTTTTGCCTACTTCCCCAGGTAATCTTTGTCCTTCTACAAGGCTTAAGGGGAGAGGCAGCACAGAATTTTGTGCATGACCTACTGCTCTCCCATACTGCCGGCAGTATTGGAATAAACACTCATATACTAGTATGATTCAACCCTCTCTTTGCTTCATTGGCTCAAGTAGTGACAGGCAGCACGGTCCCATTGATTGCCCAGTTATAAAACTATAATAGATGTGTCAATTATGATTGGTAAAAGAGCATGTTTTTTATAATATTGTCACAAATCTACATGAAAATACCAAGTGCCAGATTTTACTTTTGACTAGCTGAGCAAGCTAAAATATTCATAAATTCACATGGAGCCAGATGGCTTTCCACTCAATATGCATTTGAATGATTCCTGTACATTATTTATTCCAAGAGGTGCACAAAATACAGTCATCATAGCAGGGACTCCTAAAAAGTTTGTTTTAGAAAGGAATCAAGAAATAACAAGTATCTAGGGCTAACTATATTTTAGGTTGAGCTTTGATTCCATGTATATTTGTGAATTACTGAGCAAAATAAATATAGTTACTTCCCAGTAGTCTGAACTATCAGGAGTGTACAATAAGGCAGTTTCAGCAATAATGGATAGCATTTGGTAAAGAAGAGAGTTCAACTCTGCAAATATGTTCGTTTGTTTTTTTTTTTAAATAATTTGCTTATGTCTTTTTTAACACTTAAAAAAGTTAGATTGATTTTAAAACTTTAATGTTTAATTCTATATTTTATGTTCTATTTAAACACATATTTCTTGGATTTGATTTTGTTTAGACATGAATAGCTATCTTTTGTCTTTATAAGACTTTATAATCATCTGTGCTGAACTAAAAATTCAGTGTGCAGGTGGCTTTTTTATTGAAAACAAAATAACATCTCATATGACACTATTATATCAAACTGATTTAAAGAACAAAAAGAATGTGTGTGCCTTTTAAATGTATTTATGTAGTAGGCTACACTCCATAAACCTTTTTTTTTAAGGCTCTTAGTAGAAAAATAATATCAGTAACTAGTGGCCCGTTGCATGAAATTTGTGCACGGGGGGCGGGGGTTGTCCCTCAGCCTGACTTGCACCCTCTCCAATCTGCAACCCCTTGGGGGATGTCCAACTGCTGGTTTAGGCCCACAGGGATCAGGCCTAAACCTGCAGTTGGACATCCCTCTCACAAACCAGGACTGCTGGTTCCTAACCACTTCCCTGGCTGCCTGATTACCCCTAACCACTCTTCCTGCCAGCCTGATCACCCCCAACTGTCCCCCCTTCCAGTCTGATCACCTCTAACTGCCCCCTTCCCCCCACCAGTCTGATCACTCCCAAATATCCCCCTTGCTGGCCTGATCGTCCCCAACTGCCCCCCCTTGCTGGCCTGCTTGCTCCCAACTGCCCTCCCCTGCCAGCCTGATTGCCCCTAACAGCCTCTGCCTCAGCCCTGCCACCATGGCTTTATCTGGAAGGTCTCCCAGTCTAATTAGCATATTACCCTTTTATTAGTATAGATTTCTATTAATATCTGCCTGCCACGTCACTCCTCTGTTCTTTCTGGCACCCAAATAAACACAACTTGATGCCAGGTCTTCATTTAATGTAGCTAATTTGAGGGACAGGTGAGCCTGGACATGTAAGATCCAGATACTAAGGATTGATTTATAAGCACTGGTACTGTCCTGGTGATGTTACACACATCACCTTATTTCATCTTCACTGTATCTCTCCAGTAGCAGTGGCATGTTGCCTGTTTTCCGATTTGGAATCAGAGGTTTAGAGGGGCTTCAGTAACTCTGCAAGGAAAGTAGTCTACCCAGGATTGAAACTCAGTTTTTGTCTTACTCCCGAACCATTGCTTTTACTCCTGTGCAACATCGCTTCCCCTGTAACTTGGCCTATTTCAGAAATCAATTTATCTTGGGATAAGTAGTTTACTCTCCTGGGTGTTATGACCTATTTTCTATTTTGTAACATTGCCAGGTAAATAATTTAAGACTGTGTGTGTTTTTAATTGTTTGTCTATATGTCGTTGCTACTGTTATTTAAAGCAAATAAACAATAACAAAAATCAAGTAGCCAGGAAGCCAGCCTGCACATAGGAAAAAAGAAAAAAGAGAAAAAGTAGCTGTGCTAAGTGAGTCATCTCTTCACCTGGTGTCATCTCTCCCCTTGGGCATATGCCTTGGAGCATTGGGGCTTCTGGGTGCTTTTTATTGCCTTACTTGTTTAGCTCAATAACTGTTCCCTTGTGCTTTTGCAGTAATGTGCATCTCTTTAACAGAAAGGGATGAACACTGTATAGCACTGAGGTCATGTAATGAAATTCTGATTCAAAAGCCACATGAACGTCAATATTGACTGGAACTGGTGGATAACCAGATAGTTGTTTCATTATTTTGTTGTTGTTGTTGTTTTTGTGTTTTTGCAAATGTGAAAATTAAAGTCCAGACCCCATGCTGGGGCTGGGGCTTCAGTGATTGGGACCATAGCTGCAGCCCCAGGCTTGCCAGGGCCGGGCTTCAGTGAGGGTCTTGACCCCCTGCTGGACCTGGGGCTACATCGATTGGGACTGCTGCCACTGCCCCAGGCTTGCCAGAGCCAGGCTTTGGGTCCAGTCGCCATCTTGCTTGGGGGTTAATTTGCATATTGCTCATATTGCCTGGTAGCCTAGTGAAGGTACAGTCAATTTGCATGTTTCTCTTTTATTAGATAGAATATTATATATATATATATATATATATATATATATATATATATACACACACACACACACACACACACACACACACACATATTCCTGTACATACCTCACTGGGGATCAAGCCCACAATCCAAGCATGTTCCCTGACCTGATATTGAATCATGACCTTTTGGTTCATAGGTTGGTGCTCAACCACAGAGCCAAGGTGGACAGGCTAAACATTACCTTTGAAACCTCAATAGACTTAGAAGCATAATTTTTATGATTCTATTTATAAAATAATGCCTTTGTTTAAACCACTAACTTTCCTCAGTATGTTTTGTCATACTGTTCCATGAATTCATATGTAATTTACATATTCATTTCACTGTTAGAACACTGGCTTATGTTAATTCCCAGGTGCTTCTCTCCTACAATATGTATGTTTTTGTTTGTGTTTTAGCTTTCCTAAGCTCTCTCGATTTGACTTCCTTTTTTCTTGTGAAATTCTTACTCTCTTTGCTATTCATATTTCTACCCTTGCATGCACTTAATGTAATTTTTCAGTCAGTTAGCATTTATGACTTTGCTTAACTTAATCTCATCAATTATTAGTCTCAAGAAAAAAATTCAAGATGGAGTTTAAATTACTTTGGTCCCATCAGTTTTGTTTAATTTGTTTTACTGTGTAGAGCAATGATAGGGTTTTTAATGAACATCATCATCATAATTTGTCTGAATCCTCTGAAGTGATATAATGATTTAAAAATTGTGTCCAAGATCTCAGTTTATCATATGCTTGATATGAAATAGTTATTTCTGTTTCCTTTAAGATTTTAAAAACTCCACAAGTAGCAAGACCTATTTCAAGTCTAGCATATTAAAAAATCCCTCTATAGCCAGCCAATTAAAACACTTTCCTCTTCTTAACTTAAATAGTACTAGAGGCCCAGTGCATGAAATTCATGTATGGGGAGGAGTGGTGGAAGGGTGTCCTTCATCCCAGCCTCTACCCTCTCCAATCTGGGAGCCCTCGAGAGCAGTCGGATATCCCTCTCACAATCCAGGACTGCTGGCTCCCAACTGCTTGCCTGCCTGCCTTCCTGATTGTCCCTAACCACTTCTGCCTGCCAGCCTGATCACCCCCTAACCACTCCCCTGCCAGCCTAATTGATGCTTAACTACTCTCCTGCCAGTCTGATTGCCCCTAACTTCCCTCCCTTGCAGGCCTGGTCACCATTAACTGCCCTCTCCTACAGGCCTGGTCCCCTCCAACTGCTCTCCCCTGCATGCCTGGGTCCCCCCCAACTGCCCTTCCCTGCAGGCTCAGTCAGCCCAACTTCCCTCCTCTTCTGAACTGGTCACCACTAACTGCCCTCCCCTGTAGGTTTGATAACCCCCAACTGCCCTGCCTTGCAGACCTGGTCCCTCCCAGATGCCCTCCCCTGCTGGCCATCTTGTGTTTACATGGGGGTAGGATCTTTGACCACATGGAGGCAGCCATCTTGTGTGTTGGAGTGATGGTCAATCTGCATACCACTCTTTTATTGGGATAGAGGCCTGGTGCATGGGTGGAGGCCAGTTGGTTTGCCCTGAAGGGTGTCCCAGATAAGGGTGGGGGTTCTCTTGTAGTGTGGGGAAGCCTAGGTCCATGGCGGTTTGCAGGCCGGCTATGCCCCCCAGCGACCCAAGCAGAAGCCCTGGTTATCTGGGATTTATTTATTTTTTATAATTGAAACTTTGTAACCTTAAGTGGAGGCCTGGGCCTGCCAGGGTGTATGGGAAGCTTGGCTTCTGCAGGAAACCAGTCATTACCTCACCAATAGAGATGTAAATAGAACAAACAAGAAACCTGGTCAAACCTTAATTGATCTGTTTACTCACTGGCTAAGGTGAGATGTTAGTAGCTAAAGCAGATGCCTTCTTTAGTCTTATGTTAAGTATGAACTATTCACTTATTATTTAGGTGACACATTGGTAATTGAAAAAGCTTCCACACTTTTAGTCTTATGTTAATTCTTGCTGGTTGATTTCATTGTTGGAATTTCCTGACCTAAAGGACATGGATGTATCACTTAGCCCTAATAAAAGGGAATAGCAAAGCCAGAGATGGTGGTGTCCTCCCCCTAGAGGTGGACTCATGCCTGGCCCCCATGATTCCCAAAATTGATGCTTTTCTAGTCTCTCTTCATTTGTGTGCAGCCTTCTCCAGATGTTGAACCTTGATATGGGAATTCTGGACACGCGGGATGTGAAAAGGATTTCCACAGGCTTCCTCCATTGCCTGGGAAACCCAAGCCTCCCTCCTGCTCATTCTGTGGCTGCAGCCACCTCGGTTGGGGTTAATTTGTATACTTGCTCCTGATTGGCTGGTAGGCGTGGCTTGTGGGTGTAGCAGAATGATGGTTAATTTGCATATTAATCTCTTATTATATAGGATGTGGTATATATATATATATATATATATATATATATATATTTGTTTAAAATATTACAAGTACTAGTACATATGTTTTCTTTTTTCCCCCCATTGACCAACTCCCCTCATCCTCCCCTACCCCCCAGCACATGCCCTCACCTGCTCCCCCGCCCAGTGTCTTGTATCCATTGGTTATGCTTATATGCGTGCATACAAGTCCTTCGGTTGATCTCTTACAGCCCTGGCCCCCCACCCTCCCCTGCCTTCCCACTGTAGTTTGACAGTCTGTTTATTGCTTCTTTGCCTCTGTATCTATTTCCCCCCATTTCTTTTCTTTAAAAGATCTTGCATTTGCATACTAGAAATAAACATATAAGAACAAAAAATGTTTGAGTCTCAGTTTCGATGTCCAACAGTTCTCTGAGTCCCAGTTTCATCAAAAGCTACTTTGTTCAATAAGTCGTATTTTCCAATTTCATATTAAGTTATAAATTCTTTGCTGGCTAGGATTCTGCCTTTCATTTATGGAAGAGCTATATTCACATCACTTTTGGAGTTTTGTTTTGCTTTTTCCTAATTCAAAGATCTAATCTAGCAGATTCTGATTTAGTTGATCATGAATGAGTACTAGTAATTGTATTTTTTAAAATTTCCCTTTAAGTCTGATTTGTAAATTATTGCTAGAGCATCACATCTACACTAATTATAGCCTAGGTGGCCATCACAACCTCATGTCATCACAAGATGGCTGTCACAAGATGGCCACACACACAGTGGAGGAGGGGCCTAGTGGCTGCTCTGCACAGTGAGGCCTAGGGGTCCCACTGCTCTGTGCAGTGTGAAGGAGGCCGGTCCCAGCATCTCTGCCACCTCACACAGAGGAAGCAGGTCATGACAGGGGAGGGTAGTTGTGGGTGATCAGGCTAGCAAGGGAGGGCAGTTGTGGGAGATTAGGCTGGCAGGGGAGGACAGGTGAGGGCCATCAGGCCTGCAGGGGAGCATTTAGGTGTCAATCATGCTGGCAGAGGAATGGTTAGGGGGCGATCAGGCTGAGGGACTCCCTGCACTCCATGCATGAATTTCATGCACCAAGCCTCTAGTGCTTTTTTTAAATGACTAATGCTAATAATGGCAAGTAATGCAAAAAACTTTTATTATTATAGAGATAATTTTTTAATGGAAGGTGAGGAAAATAAATAGATTAAAGTTTCTTTAAATTATTCTTTTTTTTGCTTTTTTTTAATCTTTATTGTTCAGCTTATTAATTACATTGTTCCCTTTTTTTCCCCCCTATAGTTCCCATCCACCTGGTACCCATCCCACCCTCCGCCCTCACCCCCCTCCATGTCCTCTCCCATAGTTGCATGATTTTTGTCCAGTCTCTTGCTGCACTTCCCACACCCCCTTTCTCCCCAAGAGTTGTCAGTCCATTCCCTCTCTATGTCCGTGATTCTGTTACATTCAACAGTTTATCCTGTTCATCAGCTTATTAATTCACTTGATTTTTAGATTCATTTGTTGATAGATGTGTATTTGTTGTTCCTAGTTTACACTTTTATCTTTTTCTTCTTCCTCTTCTTAAAGAATATCTTTCAGCATTTCATATAATATTGGTTTGGTGGTGATGACCTCCTTTAGCTTTTTCTTATCTGCGAAGCACTTTATCTGGCCTTCAATTCTGCATGATAGCTTTGCTGGATAGAGTAATCTTGGTTGTAGGTTCTTGCTGTTCATCACTTTGAATATTTCTTGCCACTCCCGTCTGGCCTGCATCGTTTCTGTTGAGAAATCCGTTGACAATCGCATGGGTGCTCCCTTATAGGTAACCAACTGTTTCTCTCTTGCTGCTTTTAATATTCTCTCTTTGTCTTTTGCTCTTGGCATTTTAATTATGATGTGCCTTGATGTGGTCCTCTTAGGGTTCCTATATATTGGGGTTCGGTGCGCTTCTTGGACTCCTAAGTCAATTTCTTTCACCAGGTGTGGGAAGTTTCAGTCACTATTTCTTCAAATAGGTTTTCATTGTCTTGGTCTCTCTTTTTCTGGCACCCCTATAATTCGGATGTTGGTATGCTTGAGGTTGTCCCAGAGGACCCTTACACTATCTTCAATTTTTTGGATTCTTTTGGTTTCTTGCTTTTTCAGCTGAGTGGATTTTGCTTCTTTGTATTTCAAATCTTTAACTTGGTTCTTGGGGGTGCTCCAGAGCACTTTTAGGTCTTTGTATAATATTTTTTATTTCAGTCAGTGTATGCTTAATTTCTGGTTTGTCCTTTCTCATATCCTTGAGAGTCTCCTTTATATCCTTGAGAGTCTCCTTCATTTCCACGTTGGTCTTGATCATTTCCTTTGTGGTCTTTCTTATTTCCTTATAGGCCTCGACCTTTTGTTGGAGCCTCTTGAAAAACCCTATAACCGTGGTTTTGAATTCCATGTCCAGTCATTTTTTTTTCCTCCATTTCTTTCACATCTGATTTCTTTCAATGTCTCTGCATGGTGGCTGTTTCCCTGAGTTGGTCAATTAGCTTTGTGTGGTAGACGTCCTACTAGGGACAGTAGCTCAGCCTCCCCAGTTACCTGAGGTGGATATGGGTTGCACAGTTTTGCTGAAGTTAAGCTCAGTTAATCGTTGTTAGCACTTGGAGGGGTTGACCTCCAGGCCAATTGTCTGTAAAGCTCAACTGTGCTCAGGTTCGATGGGCAGAGTCTCCGGGCCAAGCAGACAGCGTAGACTCTGCCCTGTGCGGCCCCAAGGACTCTGTGCTGGGGGCAATGGCTGCCAGCACCTCTGACAGAGAGCCGCTGTGGAGCTCCACTGGCTGCCGGGGAATTCAGACTCTCCCCAAATGAATCTACACTCCCAATGTCTCACCCAGGGTCGTAAAACAAAGTAGACTGACGGTTTTCCGCATGAGAGAGCGAGTCACAGAGTGTTCTCTGCGCAGTCACGCAGCCGAGCTGTTCGCGAAAGCTGCCTTCTCCACAAGCCGGGAGACCCCTGCAGCGCCCGAGCTTCGGCGTGCCCTCCCACTGTCCAGTTTTCACCCAGTATGGTAGTGGGTTCCATGGACTTCGCCCAGAGCTGGAGAATCAGTCCTGTGGGACGTCTTTGTCTCCCCATTCGAGAAAATTGGCTGGTTTTCAGCCACCCGCCCTCTCCACTGGCACACGCTCCAAACCTCTCTCCACGCGAATCTTTCAACGCTGTCCGCCGCCGCTCCTCCGAGTCACAGTGTCTTATCTTCACTTTTATTTGTGGAATTTTCACTCGGCCAGCTTTCTGGTGATTCTGGAAGGTGTTTGTTCTTTCGTTAAGTTGTAGTATTAAAATTGTTTAGTATGACGGCAAGATAGGTGTTTTACCTATGCCGCCATCTTGATTCTCTCTCTTTAAATTATTCTTGCATGGAATTTGAAAATGCTCCCATGTTTCATTTGCAGAATTAGCAATGACTTCATCTATATCCACTTTACCTCTTTTCAAGAAATTGGCAATATTTTCCTAACTGAAGGGAGTGATTTTATTCAGTTCAGTTGGTTCAATTTAGTTTGTTTCAGTTTAGTTCAATTCAGCCCAAAACAATTAAGTTTACACATACATCTGCCAAGTACTATGCTAGGCTTTTGGGAATGCATATATAAATAAGACAGTTTCTGTTCTTAAATTGCTCACAGCCTATCAGGAGCGACAAAGACACTAATTCTATCTTTGTAATAGGTGCTTTCATGAAAGTAGGTGTGGCATTCATATAGGTTTAACTTAGAGTAGGACTGGAGTGTTATTGGTTTGTGTTATTTTCTTGCTGCTCTTGAAATTATAGCACTCCCTTTTATTTCTATTCAGGTTATTCAAGATTTTATGTACTGTCAAACTTCAGCTGCGAAGGAAGCCAAGCTATTCCCACAACTAAAGTATAAAATGGATAGAAAACTATACAATTGTGTCAATGTCAGTTATGGTGAGTGGGGTACTCAGCTGAACCACATGAACAGAAGGAAGATAATGAAACTTTGACCACTTTTCAAAGGCTGGTGCCATCTCCAACACTGATATGATGGGCATGACAGGAGGGGGGCATAAAAGTATGCGGCATGATTACCATTATCACCATTGTTCCACAGTGATATAGAAGGAGATGCAATAAAAATAATGGTAGCTATGTTTGGACAGATTACTGAGATTGTTTCTGCTTAGAGGAACTAAGCAAAGAACTGGTAGCATGGAATTACTCAGCGGGCTCATAAAAATAACATATTATATAGGTTTAGTTTTGAACCTTTAAATAATTTGCCCTACCTACATCAAATCAGTTTTATTTTCACTTTGAGGAACAGCCACAAGAGGGTAATTGGTAAGTAAAAAGACTAAAGTAAGTAGAACTATTTTGTTTCATCCACCTTTTTTGTTTGTTTTTGTTTTATATAAGTGACACATTTCAGACATGGAAATGTTATTTTCCCAAAGGCAACAATTAGTTATTAACCGAACTATAATTATAACACAATGTTATTTCCTTAGCAGGGGAACTGACTCTTAGAGGGAAGAAGGAAGGATGGAGGATTGGAAGTAGCTCAAGTCATGAAGTTTAGATTATTCCAAAGGTTTTAATGCCTCAAGTAATTTATTTCTCATTGTAATCCAGGCTTTAGTAGATGCACCATATAATTACCAATAATCTATATTGCTATTATAGGACAAATGCTTTATTGCAGTTGCATGTTTACTTGTCTGTTCCGTGGCCACATAAGATTTTTGGAATGCTTGATATATACAATACATGCTTATTGACTGAATAAATGAATCAATGAAACCAATAAAGAGCTGAACTGACTTTTGAAAGAAGTCCTATTAGTTTGGAAAAAGAAAGTCTTAGCCAGTGACAGAGATATGACTATTCTCTATTTAATTTAAATTATTTAATAAAGTTCACTTCATACCCAGCAGCAAAGGAAGACATAGCAAACATTAAGATTTTTGCATTTGTAGTTCTAGTGTATATTGGAAATAAAAATAGCAAGATTGTTTTATTCCTTCTTTAATTTAATATACTCTCATAGAGATACTGAGAATACCTATTTTAAATTACTGTGATACTGGTTTTCCACACTTTCATTATTATACCTACATTCTCTCGTTCTATGCATTTTTTAAGATTAATATTGCCTCAACAGTGTTGAAATTTATAATGCTGATTTATAGTTTCATTCAACATACTATACATTTAGGTATTTCAGTAAAAAAGAAAGGAACCTTTTTTGACAAGTAAGAATCTTGCAAATTATGCTGTTTAAAATGCACAAATATATTGTTTAAAAAGAAGTCAAAAAATTTTTATGATTGAATAATAGAAGATATCTTGGCCAATGATCATTTTTCCTTTTATGTAACTTGGTTTTATATAAGTAATTTAATGTTTTAAAAAGAAGGATGTATACCAATTCGTAATTCTGGTTAGCTATTAATCATGTTTAAAGCACTGATTATCTTAATTGCTTGTCAACCAAATGCAACTCATCAAACATTTAAACTTATCTAAAATTTAGAAATATATTAAGAACTCACTTATAATGGAAGAATGATCTAAGTTTTAAGTGTAAATAACTCAGGCTCCTACATGTGATAAGAATTGTTCCAAGTACATTAGTCAGATTCATGGGATATGTGTCTTTATAATTCCTCTGTTGGAATCATAAAAGTAGAAGAAATATCAAGGTCAATTTTTATCTTTTTTCATCTTGAAAGCATCCTTTTAAATATTTATGAAGAGTGTAGTATAAAATATAAATAGCAGATGCACAAGTGTAGACTGGGATAAATAAATCATATGAACCCAAAATAAAGGAATTCAGAAAGAATGCAAATAGGCTGATTGAAAGAGTATTAGCACATGTCTATGTATGTGCTGAGTAGTCTGATAAATCAGTTGAAAAGATGGAGGCATTAATGTTAGATTTAGGCAATTCAATGGAACAAGAAGGTTGATCAAAAATGAATAGTTGAAGAAATAACTTATTTACTAAATCTATCGTGACATTCTGAATGAAAAAGAAAAATACCAAGTAAGTATAAAAGAACAAAAATGCTTACTATTAGTTAGCCTCCTTAGAGAAGTGTTTTTCTTATGCTCTATCCCTTGAAACACTCAAATTGTCCTGTTAAGGAATTACTAATTTTTATCATATTTATTTATTGTTTTAAAGTTTTCCTTAATTTTTAAACATTACAGAGTTTTCTGTTAAAACAGTTTTAGATTTATAGAAAAATTGAGCATAAAGTACAGATAGTAGCCATATATTCCTTTTCTCTTCACTCCCTTGACACAATTTCACCTAATAGGAACATCTTATATTGGTTTGGAGAACCAATATTGATACATTATTGTTTATTAAAGTCTTCGTGTTTTACAGTTCTGTGAGGTTTTCCAAATGCAAAATGTCATGTATCTACCATTACAGTTCTTACAGTATAATTTCACTAGCCTAAAGACTTCCAGTGTTCCAACTATTCATCCCTTCCTTCGCCCCTTTTACTGGGTCTGTAGTTTTGCATTTTCCTAAATGTTATGTAGTTGGTATTATGTAATATGTAACCTTATATAACATTCTTCATTTAAGGTTCTTTAATGACTTTTCTTGGTTTGTTAGCTCATTTTATTTATTTCTGAACAATATTCTACTGTATGGAAATAATACAATTTGTTTATTCATTCTCCCCTAAAAGGGCATCTTGGTTGCCTCCATATTTTTGTAAATCACTTAAAGTATGAGACTGTACATGCACAGTCAAATCATCTATCACTGCCGTGA
This sequence comes from Antrozous pallidus, assembly GCA_027563665.1. NCBI lineage: Eukaryota > Metazoa > Chordata > Mammalia > Chiroptera > Vespertilionidae > Antrozous > Antrozous pallidus. Next base: position 157,109,765 of record CM050508.1, on the reverse strand, counting down.
TAACCCAGGATAGAACTCTGAAAATCTGAAACAATTATTTTTTCTCTTTATTTCAGTACACTTTTCTCTTAGATGGAATTCAAGTAGACATCTCACTTTAATCAACCTTAAAAAAGTGCCTCTGGCTGAAACCGGTTTGGCTAAGTGGATAGAGCGTTGGCCTGTGGACTGAGAGGTCCCAAGTTTGATTCCGGTCAAGGGCATGTTCCTTGGTTGTGGGCACATCCCCAGTAGGGGGTGTACAAGAGGCAGCTGATCAATGTTTCTCTCTCATTGATGTTTCTGACTTTCCCTTTCCCTTCTTCTCTCTAAAAAATCAATAAAATATATTAAAAGAAAGAGTGCCTTTCAAAGTTAGTCCTAAATATCATCTACATTAGAATCACTAGGAGTGTCTATTAAAATTCAAATTCCTGGGCCCAGAACTTCTGAGAATAAAGTACAGATAGTAGCCATATATTCCTTATATATGTTTATGTTTATTAACAAATACCATTAGGTGGATTCTACTTTTACTAAAGTTTGAGAAGATGGACACTTTTGTAATTAGGTTTTTTTGTTTGTGTGTTTGATTATACTAGAGGACTAGTGCATAAAATTCCTGCACTGGGGAGGGGTCCCTTAGCCCAGCTGGCGCCCTCTTGCAGTACAGGAGCCCTGGCTCCTCATCACCCACCTGCTTGTTGTTCCTTACTGCTCCTTAGCATTGTCGGGAAGGTTCCTGCCACCACTGTTGCACTTGCCAGCTATGAGCTCAGATTCTGGCTGAGTGGCGCTCCCCCTGTGGGAGCGTACTGACAATCATGCAGCAGCTTCTGCATTGAGTGTCTGCCCCCTGGAAGTCAGTGCACATCATAGCAACTGGTTGTTCTGGTCATTCCACCATAATGATTGCTTAGGCTTTTATTATATAAACTAGAGGCCCAGTACACGAAATTCATGTATGGAGGGTGGGGAGTGTCCCTCAGCCCAGCCTGCACCCTCTCCAATCTGGGACCCCTAGAGGGGTGTCTAACTGCCCCCCTGCCAGCTTGTTTGCCCCTAACTGCCCTCCCCTGCAGGCCTTGTCATCCCTAAATACCCTCCCCTTCAGGCCTGGTACCCCCCCCCCCCAACTGCTCTCCCCTGCAGGCCTGGGTCCCCTCCCAACTGCCCTTCCCTGCATGTCTGGTTGCCTCCAACTTCCCTCTGTTGGCCTGGTCACCTTTAACTGCCCTCCCCTGCTGGCTTGATCACCCCCAACTCCCTCCCTTGCATGCTCCATCTCTCCCAACTGCCCTCACCTGCTGGCCTGATTGCCCACAACTGCCCTCCCATGCAGACCTGGTCCCTCCCATCTGCCCTCCACTGCTGGCCATCTTGTGATGGCCATCTTTTGTCCACATAGGGTCAATCATCTTTGACCACATGGGGGCAGCCCTCTTGTGTATTAGAGTGATGGTCAATCTGCATATTACTCTTTTATTAGGTAGGATAGAGGCCTGGTGCATGGGTGTGGGCCAGCTGCTTTGCCCTGAAGAGTGTCTCACATCAGGGTGGGGGTTCCCTTGCTGAGTGGGGTAGCCTGAGTGAAAGGCTTGTGGTGGTTTGCAGGCTGGCCATGCCCCTGGCAACCCAAGCAGATGCCCTGGTATCTGGGATTTCTTTTTCTTCTACAGTTGAAACTTTGTAGCCTGGAGTGAAGCCAAGCCTCCTGCTCCCTCCATGGTGGCAGCCATTTCTGTTGGGATTTATTTATCTTCTGTAATTGAAACATTGTAGCCTTAAGCAGAGGCCAAGGCAGGTGGAAAGCTTGGCTTCCTCCAACACCCGGGGCAACCCTAGCCTCCTGCTCTCTCCAGCTCCCTTGCTGCCACCATTTTTGTTGGAATTTATCTTGTATAATTGAAATTTGTAGCATTGAGTAGAGGCCTGGGCCAGCCTGGGTGTGCAGAAAGCTTGGCTTCCTCCATCGCCAGGGGCACTCAAGCCTCCCTCCTGCTCTCAGTGGCCGCAGCCATCTTTGTTGGTGTTAATTTGCATACCCACACCTGATTGGCTGGTTTGCGTGACTTGTGGGTGTAGCAGAAGTATAGTCAATTTGATTATTACTCTTTTATTAGATAGGACTAGTGGCCCAGTGCACGAAATTTGTGCATGGCGGGGGGGTTCCCTCAGCCCAGCCTGCACCCTCTCCAATCAGGAACCCCTTTGGGGATGTGTGACCCCCTAACTACCTCTGCCTACCTGCCTGATCGCCCCTAAGTGCTCCCCTGCTGGCCTGATTGCTCCTAACTGCCTCTGCCTTGCCCCATACCTGGGACCCAGGCTTCCCTCCCTCTGGCCAGCTATAGGCACCCAGGACCTGGGCCAGCTTCACTCAGGCTGGCTGCAGCCACAGGCACCCACAGGCACCCAGGACTACAGGGCATGCTGCTTAACCCCAGAGCCGGAAAGGGCCCCAGCCCTTCTATGTGCCTGCCTGTCTGAGTCCCACTACTCTGACTGCCGTGGCTTAAAGATCTTTGCCAAATATGTTCTCCCCAGCCTCCTGGAGAGAGGGCATGAGCTGAGATACTGGAGATGCTGCAGCCCCGCGAGGGCGTGCCTTCCTCAGCATCTCCAGAAGCCGGAGCACCTGGTTGGAAGGCTCCTGGTTCTAATCCTGGCCTGAGGAGGCAGGGACCCAGGAGTGTGCATGATGCTTGGGGAAAGGGTGACCTTAGTGGACTCGCACACACTGCCACTTTCAATGGCATGAGGTCATGGAGATTGAAGGAGCAGAGAAATGCATACAGAACTGGGGGGTAGAGGGGAGAGTCCCGTGCCAACCTAGCAGGCGGGCACCTCTCTGACAGCACACCTTGCAGACAGTGTGCCCCACAACCCCAGGTGGGCCTCCCGCAGCCATCCCGCCCCTCCGCTGGGCCCCCACCTGGGGAGCGCACGCTACACCGTGGCCGCGCCCCCACATGCCTTGCTGGCCTCGCCTCCCGTCCTGTTGGCCATGCCCCCTGCTCCTGATTGGCTGGTAGTATAGCCAATCAGGAGCCAAGGTACAGTCACATTTGCATGTTACTCTTTTATTATATAGGACTAGTAGTCTGGTGCACAAAATTTGTGCATATTAAAAAGGGAATTAATTAGATGAAATATTTTAATATTGCTATTTGCCCTTTCTCTAAAATAGAAGTGTCAGAGATTAAAGAAAATTAGTAAAATGTATATGAAACTCTCCCTCCTGTTAGGGTCTGGGCATGCCATTGGACTCAGAGTCAAGTCTCTGCCCATCCACATGTGCCTCAAAATTGTGCAAAACCCAGACCTGGCCAACCCCACCCCCATCAAGACCCGCAGGTTGGGGGGCGCAGCGTCAGGTTCCCAGCCCAGTGCTGGGCGAGGGGCGGGGGTGCAGCCTCAGGTTCCCCGTCAGGCTCTGTCAGGCAGGGAGCATGGCCTTAGGTTCCCTGTCAAACCTTGCCACGTTGGGGGCACAGCTTCAAGTCCCTTGGCTTGACACCAGAGTGGGGGATATGGCCTCAGATTCCCCCTCCCCCCTGGTGCCGGGGTAAGAGGTGCTGTCTCAGGTCCCCAACAAGCCCTGCCAGGCAGGGGGTTACAGCCTCAGGTCCTCCAGCCTGGCCTCAAGTCCCGTGGGGCAGTGCAAGGGTGCGAGAGGATGAAGACCATTTGCATATTAGCTCTTTATTATGTAGGATAACTTAACATGTCTTCCACACATCTGGAAGTCTTAGAACTGAGATGAGTAGATTTCATTTATAGCATGTGGCCAACTAAGGTAGAGAAAAGTAATTTTTACAGAAATGGACTGAGTAGTAGGAAAATATTTCCTGCTTCCATGTGGATTCTCTTCAGCATTCTTTATAAAGGAAAGTAGGAGTGCTATCCTGGATCACTTACTCATTTCAGCCTTACTTCTCCTCACTAATGACACTCAGGAGGATTAATCCACATTCTTAAAATGGGCTTATACATATTGTGCTTTTAGAAGTAGGAAAGTGTTATATAGTTCAATGATGTTTAATATTTTAGGTATTAATATTATTTCCTGCTATCTCCCATTTTTTAAATAAAATGTATTGCCTCTGGGTATGGGAAAATTCAATTGAGATGTTGATTGGATTTTCAAACTCATAGCAGAAATACATAACTGAAAATTAAAGCTTTAATTTGTAAGAGCTAACCTTTTAGGGGAAACGAAGATTTTTAAAATAAAAAAGAAAAATCTTAAAATTTTGTGGATCAACTCTTATGTTATATCCAAAACAGGAAATTGGAAAAGACAATACAAAATGATATGAAATAACCTTTTCTTCATCAATAGGGGTGGCACACACATGCACCCAGTACATGGGTAGAAGATCTGAGATGATGGAGAGAGGATATAAGAAAGGAAATCAAGAAAAATACACAAATTTAAATGTACAGAAGGCCTAGAGCCCCCCCTTTCATCTCTGTCCCTCTGGATTCATGATATGAAAACCATGGATTTTAATTTCATTTTTAAAATTTATCTTTATTATTCAAACTATTACATATGTCCTCCTTTATCCCCCCTTTATTTCCCTCCATCCTACTCCCCTCTTAGGCCTAGTGCACTATTATATTTGTGAGACATAGATTATTTTTAAGGACATTTGAAAGAAGAGTATTTATAAATTACTTTCTAAGACATAGCCCTGGGTAATTGCAAACCTTGCAAAGAATACCATCTAGTAATATCTTCAGAACAAGGAAGCACTGAAGAAGCCAGGTGCTGAATTCAATGATCCTAAGGGCAGCATACCTGGGGAAAGCAAAGACTTTCTGACTTGAAAGAAAGCTGGTGCAATTAAGGTGTCTGCCCTTCAAACAGAGAAAATTGAATGCATGGACCAAGTAAATAGATCCTCCCCACCCCACCCCCTACCCCCGGAAGCTTAGCAGACACCAACAACCATGGCATATACTGATGAGGAAAGATAAGGAGAGTTATATTTAGGGGAGGACAGAGATGTCTGTGAAGTCAGACACCTATTTCTCCAGCTATATCTGATCAGTATGGAAGCCCTTGGGAACTTAGCTTACTTTTGCTGAGAAAAAAGTTGTGCAAAAACAAATTTATCTGAGCATTTTATAAAAAAAAAAACAGTTATTTGAACATCTTATATAAATAAAATGTATACAAATTTTCCCCTCAACCAGGAATTCTTCTGGGAGTTCTACCAGGGGGCAGGGCTGGTCAGAGGAAGGGAGGGAGGCCCTGGCCAGTGGCAGGCAGCCAGGGGAAGGGAGGGAGTACCCTGCTGGCCCCTGCCAGCCACCCTACCAGTGCATGAATTTTGTGTGCTCTAGTTCAACTATCATAACTACAAAATCTATACCTGTTACACTCAAACTATAGTCTCTGGAGGGGAATCTCAACATTAAAATGTATACCTTATAGGTATAATTACAATATACAAAATAAGTATGTAGTTATAAATCAGATATCTTTTCTTTCAAAGTTTTCCATTCTACTTGCATTTATGTTGATAGACTTATACAAAGAGAAATGCCCTCATGAAGTTAGTGAAAAATGAATGAAAGGGAAATTATATAATGTGTATCAATAATAATATCTAGCTTGGTCTTTAGAATCATAAAGAGCAGAAATGATTCCAGACTTTACCACCTACTAGCAAATCTGGATTTTCTCAACTGTAATATGGGAATAACATATACTGGATAGGATTGTATGCGTATCTGTTATACAACAGGCATTCAGCCTTATTATCTTATTAATGTAAAAAAAAAACATTCAAATCTGTAAAGGATTTTTGTGAGTTTTATTTGAGCCAAACTGTCAACAATTGTCAGGAAGCAGGATCTCATTTTATTGGGATAATTCTCTGGAGAATGGCAATTTTTACCTTGCTTTAAACATTACAATTAAAGGAGTAGACATAAGAGGGGTACAGGAAATCCACTAGATAATAGATTGGGGAGGCAGGAGAAAGCAAAGAGGGGAGGGACCTCTGGGATTGGATAAAAAGTAAATTGATAGACACATACTTAGGTGGGTACAGGATTGTTAACAGTCAACAATTAACATATTAACAATAACAATGAAGGAGTTTGTGGTCTGCAGCAGGCTCATTTGGTTGTGCCCTAAGGGGTCCAAAAAAAGGGAAGTTACAAGTTACCCTGATGTTCCTCAGGTATATTATTTTAGATGCAAAAAGACAGTTGGCTCAGTAAAGTTGATCTTTGTCTAGGAAAATACGGGCCTAGGGTGGAACTACCCACCATAATCTGCCTTTCAATTAAAGGTTTTTTAATTTCAGACCATCCTTGTGGTAACTTTAGGTCCACTCAGGGCAGTCCCTCCTTGAGTTAGGTTACCATGTGGCCCCTTTTCATCTACAATCTGAACTCTTCTTATTGTTCTTGTCATTATTTGTAAAACTCAGTCTTAGATTCTTATCTATAATTCTTAAGGTTGTCATGCAGAATAATTATTATAAATAAATCATGGTGTATGCTGAAAATTTCTTCTTACAAACATAATTCTGTAACTTTATTATAGGAAAAGCTTGCAATCATTTTTATTAGTAACATAACATAAGGATATGGGTTTTCATTATTTATATGTAGAGGTAGATTCTATTATAGTCACTCTTCAACTGCTATGAGGTTGGCTCAGGAGAAAATGACTGAAAGAAAATCTGAGGTAGTTTTTATAGTTCTTTATGGACCTCAAATATAACTGAATCACTTTCTAGATATGCCTGTCACAGAACCAAGTACCCATAAAAGTTTGTATCTCAGGGAAAAGTGGAGGTGGATAGGTGGGTGGGTAGGAAGAGACCAACCAAAGAACTTGGATGCATATATGCATAACCCATGGACACAAACAATAGGATTGTGGAGATCCGGGGCTGGGGGCTGGTGCAAGGCAATAAGGGGCTAATGGGAGAAAAAGTGGGACATATGTAATATTTTCAACGATAACAATTTTAAAATATTTTTAAACTGTATATGGGTAGGTAATCAATTGATGGAGGCAAAAATCTTATTGAAACATTTACTATTTATTTTTGATACAGCACTTTTAAACAACCTGATTAGTTTCCTTTATGATTTTACCCTTGAAAGTACACACTATTTTGTTCTTTGTCACTATTGGGTGACATTCCATTTGGTAGTCTGCTTATTTTTAGCCAGGCTATCAAAGTATTTTTCTACTGGACTGTTAGAACACTTGAACTTGGAATCTTGTAACGTGAGGAACTGCACTGGGGAAAAGAAGAAACATAAAACAAATGGGAAATTATAAATCTAGACCAACCCAAACTTGCACTGGTAAATATTTTATATCTTTAAATGTAATATGGTTCATTAATAGTTGTAGATAATTAACATTTCCTTGGAAAATTTGTTAACTTTTACACAGGTGATAAAATGATATATTATATAAAAGTATTATGAATATTATCTGAATTCAAATTAATTTTTTGAAATAGAGAAAACAAATTTATTACAAAAATGAATTAGTTTCTAATTATAATATTGTAGGAAAAAAATTGTAATACTGCTGAATATAGGGATCTTAGAATTATATCTTATCTACCTTGTATTTAGAACCAAAAAACTCGTTTCTAGAAACTGGAGATTGCTATAATTAAAAAGCGATTAAATCCAATGAAATAAGTCAAATATATATTTTATGTAAATGTACCCAATATTAAATGGGTTCTTAATCACTTCAATTCAGTATGATTGGCTTTTAAATATAAACATGTGCATTTTAAGCTCATAGTAATTTAAATTAAGTATACAGAACTAAGAATAAAAATAGTTTTAATTACTTCTATATTATGATCTGTGTTTACATTTTTCAAAACAATTCAAACTATGAGTTTATCCTCTTTTTTTTTCTAGATGAATGGAAAAAAAAGGTCAGTGAATCTTACGTTACTATAATAGAAAGATTAGAAGATGACCTGCAGATCAAAGAAAAAGAATTTGCAGAATTAAGACACATATTTGGGTAAAGTTATTATTTCTTTGTATGTGACTTCATTATTTATCTTGCTTAAAATATATCTCTATAGATTTAAAAAACAAAACTCTATCCAGTCACGTTCTCAGTCTTGGAATGTAAAGTTATCCTCTCTTGACCATATAAACAGATTATATCCTTAAAATATGGCTTCTACACTCCCATTACTGAAGTTTAAAAGGATAGGAACCTAAGAGATAGCCTTTGAATACTGTTGGTGATACAAATAATCTCTGGAATTAGATCATTCTGTAAGCCATGCAAGCAACAAACAAGACATCTTTTTTCAATGGTGGCAGAATATTGGTCACAATGTTTTCTTTGCATGACTAGACTAAGTCTAATTTTAACAAACCCTCTCATCTCTTGACATTGAAAGGATGTCTCTTAATGGAACTGAGTATTATTCTGCTCCTGAAAAATCACATAACAATGTGTTACATTGGCTTCAGGCTTTCAATGGGTTTTATTCTAAAGTAATAAAAGAAAAATAATCTGGCATAGTGCCACAACCTTGGAACACATAAAACATTAAGAAAAGGGGGTCAGACCCTTATACTAGTATATACAAGCATCCTTATGGAGAGATTGAATCTGGCCTTGAGAAACTAGATGCATTGGGGGTGGGGAGGACATTAGTTTAAGTTAGCTGCCTGATGAGACACAGTTCCATGCAGGCCAGTTAGTCATGTTCACTTACAGCTGTTAGTCATATAATGCCCTCATGACAAAGAATTCCATATTACTTGGAAAACAAGTGTAAATGAATGACAAAATGACATTATATTTTTGAATTTCAGATATAGTAAACATACTAAACTCACATAACTGACAAATAAAATTATCTAGTTATAATATAGTATATATGAAATTTGTTAAGGGTTCATAAGGCTTTCATAAGTTTTCAATTTATGGATTGGGAAATAGTATATTCTTCTATTATTTATTTGGCACAAAATGATTAACTCAGCATTGACACACGTGATGAAATACCCTGGGTTGAGTTGACTTTTGCAAATAGTATCCCATGCTCAGGTAAATTTCCTGTAAAGATGTGACTGGTGCTTTGGTATAATAGATTTATACATACATAATTATTTTGATGGAAAAGAGATATGAATATATAACTTAATCATAAATCCTCTAGCCTTTATTAACTAAGATAAATATGCCTAATGAAATGTGATTCAATTGAAGAGATTTTCCCCAATTTTATAAAATCAAAACCTTATTTATTTTAATTAAGGAAATATACAAATATATCAAGCCTGATTTAAAAAAAATAACACATCATTTTAAGGATTAAGCAGTGGGCTTGAGATACAAATTTTTCTCTCACACCACATCAACAAGCAGCTATTTTGACAGCTCCCACTGTAGCTGCCTTTTCCTACATTTTCACTGCATATGATAAAAGTGACTGCCTTTTTGCTGATTAGTATTGGGGGTGAGAGGCAAGAATGAGCAGCAGGGAGATTATAGAAGAAAATGTGCCAGCTATATATTTAAGATGCTATTCCAAACACATCAAACATAAGACATTATTTAATACTCACATGACCATGAATGGAAGATAATATTTCTGGTGGATAATAAACTAAAAAACAGAGAGGTTGTGTCTGTTCAGATCATGTGCTGGAATTGTGATTTGTAGCAAGTTTGTCCTGACTCCATAGAGAGAGCTTTTCTTGTTTGTTTGTTTGTGTGTGTGCGTGCGTGCGTGCGTGTGTGTGTGTGTGTGTGTGTGTGTTTAATATTGACTTTCTTTTTTAATTTTTAATTTAATTTAATTTTTCCATCACCTTTTAGCCCATATATGCCCTCCACTCATCACCCTCCACCACCACCACTCACCACATGTCCATGTCCATTAGTCCACTCTTATTTTTTTAATTTTTTGCTCAATCTCTCCACCCTGCCTAGCATGGCCACTCCCACTCCCCACAACTATCTGTCTGCTCTCTATCTATGCACCTATCTCCATTTTGCTTGACAGTTCAGTTTGTTTATTAAATTCCATGTATGAGTGGGATCATATGGTACTTGTCTGTGACTGACTTATTTCATTGAGCATAATGTTAGAGAAAGCTTTTCTTACTGTAATACCTGCTTCTTATTATAGGACTTCAAAATCTGGTTGAGAGAAACACACACACATACACAACACACACACACACACACACACACACACACACACACATATATAAAACCCTAAGCGACTGGTTGACCGTTCAACCAGTTGACTATTTGACCAGTCATTATTACATGCTCTGACCACCAGGGGGAAGATGCTCAACACAGGAGCTGCCCCCTGGCGGTCAGCGCATTCCACAGTGGGAACGCTGCTCAGCTGACCGATGGGTACCAGACACCCAACTCACCGCTGGTAAGTGCAGCTGCAGCGGCAGGAGCCTCACCTGCCTCTGCGCCAGCACTCCAGAGCAGCTGTAGCCAGCAGCAGGTGCAGCAGGGGCAGGATGAGCAGGAGTTGCATGGTGCCTGGCTCAGGCTCCTCCCCAGCCGCCTGTTGCTTCAGGCACTTCTACATCCCTTGGGGGATCTTGGACTGCTGGTTTTGGCCCGATCCCCTATAGCCGGCCTTCTGAGGATAGGGCCAAAACCAGCAGTCTGACATCACCTGAGGGATCCCGGATTGGGAGAGGGCACAGACCAGGCTGAGGGACCCCACCGGTGCATGAATCTATGCACTGGGCCTCTACTATATAAATAATTCACAGAAGACAGTCTACGACAAGTACCAAATAGAAGAAAAATACATATAAAATAAAGATTTGGGGTCTTGATTGATTTCATTGATTTTAAAAAGCGTTCCAGATAAAAAACATCCCAGCAAAGATATATAAGCAAGAATAAATGTGAACCATGGAAAGTGAAGAAGAGGCAAGAAAAACTAACATCTTGACCATTTTATATAAGTTGAGTCAGAAAGCTATGTCAGTCAGGTTAAGGGTTTTGCAGTCATGCAAACAATTTTAAATCTAACTTCTTCTATTTACAAACTATATATCCTTAGATATTTTACTGAATCTCCTGAGCCTTATTTATATTTTAAAGTGAGGTTAATAACCTCACAGGCTAGCTGCAAAATTATGTCAATTAAATGCTGAGTACAGGGCCTAACACACAATAGGCATGAGTAATTGCAGATTTTTATTACAATGATTGATTGGTCAAATAGGGCAGTTTGAAAGACCGAAGACTTTATTATCAAACGGTAGTAACAAATAGTTTATTGAAAGTTAGAAGGTGAGAAAGTTAGAATAAAATGTTTTTATCTGAAGAGGGTGTTTCCAAAAGTAAAAACGTAAAATGTTAGAGCACTTTAAGATTATGCAAAACTCCAAAATATAAATTTTAAAAATTGTGATTAGAAGAGATTTAATGAGTTTTTAGACACTCTATTAAAAGGCTCATCAAACTGGATGTCAAATTTCCTGAGAATAATGGTAGGGCATTTTGTAGAAAGGAAGACTGGTAGCCATTAAGGAAGCTACAGATACATCCAATTAACCAGAAGTGATAATAATGAAGCCAAGGACAGGATTACCAGAGCCCAGAATCATGTTTCTCCAAGGGCTAATGTACCTCCTACATAGAGTAGCCAGCAGTGCTTGCTAAAATTTTTGATTCCATGATTCCACCTCATCTCAAATGAATCAGAACCTCTGGGGATGACTTCCAGAAACCTGAATTTTTAACAAGCTCCCCAGGTAGTACTTTTGTAAAAATGATACTTCTGCTAAAGTTTGAAAACTAGACTTCTAGGAAGATATCCGAGTTACGCTGAGAACTCTGCCTGAGGTGATATCAATGAAGGAATGCAGAACATGAGAACAGAAAGCTGGCAACTAGTATGATCTCCAGAGAGTTAATGGAGCAAACAAACAAACAAACAGAAAAAAGGAGTACCCTGCTTTGTCTGATCCCATCAAGACAAAGAGCATCATCCAGGAAAGAAAGTCAATGGTGCCTAGGGCAAAATTCACAGAATTTTCTTTCCTCTAGAAAAAAATGATGGATGACAAGGAAAGAAAAGAATAGAGTACTGAGAATAGAAATTGTCTCACTCACTGGCTCACATATAAAAAATTTAAGGGTATTTGGAAAGATAAACTATAATATTTTACAAAATCATGTTTAAATGAGTAGGACATTTTAGGTGTCAAATATGCGTTAAAATATTTCTCTTTCTCATCTTTATTCATGTCTTACACAATGTGAGGAATATTCCTATGATGAACAGTTGTGTTATGCTGCCTGACATCAGGCTTTCTCTAAAATAAAATAAAATAGCAATAAAACTGTAAAAGATGCATCCCCCCAAAAAAGTTTGTTTGTTTTTTAACACTGGATTAACAGGTGGAGCATCACTGAGGTAAACAGGTTCTTCTGGGGTTTTATTTTGGATTTTGTTTTGTTTGTTTCATTTACTGACACGTTTCTTTATAGCATTGATGGTAGATCTTCATTTTGTTCATGAAGAGACCTTTCTCACCATAGAGCACCAAGGCTTCTTCCTGTCAGCCCAAATACACAAGACTCTTGGTATAGCGTTCACCCATAATATAGCATTAAACTTTTAAAAGACAGAAAGACCTAAAGCATTATCTTGCTTATACCAATTTATGCCACCTTTGGAATGAGAACTTGATAAGAGTAAGAAGAGGAATGGAAATAGAATGTTCCTTCATCTTCCACAATAAAGTTGCATTCACTCGTAGCTTTTGACATTTGTTGAGCTAGTGGTTGGGTGATGGGAAGAGATGAGGAAAAATAGAAGACAGAGAAGGAAGACAAAAGTGTACAGTGGAGGAACATTGTCTGATTATTTCATCTTCTATGTTCTCTTAGATCTTTGTGTTAATCAGTATAATGGCACTTAGTTCATGATGTTGTTATTGATTTATAGGTCTAATTACTAATATATGTGTTCAATAAAGACAGCCTCTTTATCTTGTTTAACTTCATTTTTTTCTTTCTTTTAGATTTAATATTTTATTTTTATTTTCCTTATAATGTTTTTAATTTTTATTTTTTACATATTTGCCCTTATTCCCCCATATCCCCCCATCGCCCAATAATCCCCTCCCATTGTCTGTGTCCATTGATTAGGCTCATATGCATGCACCCAAGTCCCTTGGTTGATCTCTCCACCTTCCCCCACACCTTCCCCTACCTTCCCTAGGGTATGATGTTCCAATCGATGTTTCCCAGTCTCTGGATCTGTTCTGTTCATCAGTTTATGCTGTTCATTATATTCCACAAATGAGTGAAATCATATTATATTTATCTTTCCCTGCCTTGTTTATTTCACTTAGCATAATACTCTCCATCTTCATCTATGTTGTTGCAAATGGTAGGAACTCCTTCTTTTTTTTTTTTTTTTTACCACAGCGTAGTATTCCATTGTCTAAATGTACCAAAGATTTTTAATCCACTCATCTGCTGATGGGCATTTAAGCTGTTTCCAAATCTTAGTTATGGTGAATTGTGCTGCTATGAATATAGGGGTACATATATCCTTTCTGATTTGTGTTTCTAGTTTCTTGGGATATATTCTTAGAAGTGGGACTACTGGGTCAAATGGGAGTTTCATTTTTAGTTTTCTGAGGAAACTCCATACTGTTCTCTACAGTGGCTGCACCAGTCTGCATTCCCACCAGCAGTGCAAAAGAGTTCCTTTTTCTCCACATCCTTCTCAACACTTGTCATTTGTTGATTTGTTGATGATAACCATTCTGACAGGTGTGACTGCATTTATGTTTTGATTTGCATCTCTCTGATGATTAGTGACTTTGAGCAGGTTTTCATATGTCTCTTAGTCTGCCTTCTGTCTTTTGAAAAGTGTCTGTTTAGATCAGTTGCCTATTTTTTGATTGGATTGCTAATCCTCTTTTTGTTAAGTTGTATGAGTTCTCTGTATATGTTGGAGATTAAACCTTTATCATTGATATCATTGGCAAATATGTTCTCCCATTCAGTGGGCTTTCTTGTTGTTTTATTTATGATTTCCTTTGCTGTGCAAAGCTTTTTATTTTGATATAATCTTATTTGTTTATGTTTTCTTTAGTTTCCATTGCCCTGGGAGCAGTATCAGTGAAAAAGTTCTTTTGGCTATGTCTGAGATTTTGCTGCCTGTGGATTCCTGTAGTATTTTAATGGTTTCCCGTCTTATGTTTAAGTCTTTATCCATTTTGAGTTTATTTTTGTGTATGGTTTATCTTGGTGATCTCGTTTCTTTTTTTTTTTTTTTGCATATATCTGTCCAATTTTCCCAACACCATTTGTTAAAGAGACTGTCTTGACTCCATGGTATGTTCGTGCCTTCTTTGTCAAATATTAATTGAGCATAGTGATTTGGGTCAGTTTCTGGGTTTGCTATTTTATTCCATTGATCTGTATATCTGTTCTTGTGCCAATACCAGGCTGTTTTAAGAACAGTGGCTTTGTAATACTGTTTGATATCTGGTATTGAGATCCCACCTACTTTGTTCTTCTTCCTCAGGATTGCTGCAGCTATTTGGGGTCTTTTTTTATTCCAGATGAATTTTTGTTCTAGGTCTGGGAAATATGTGATTGGTATTTTAATGGGGAGTGCATTGAATTTATAGGTCACTTTGGGTAGTATGGACATTTTGATGATATTGAGTCTACCAATCCATGAACATGGTATGTTCTTCCATCTGTTTATGTCTTCCTCTATCTCTTTTTTCGGATAAGGGTTTAATCTCCAAAGTTTATGGAGAACTCATGCAAATTAAGAAAAGAAAGATAAATGATCCAATAAAAAAATGGGCAAAGGACCTAAATGGATTCTCTTCGAAAGAGGACATACAGAAGGCAGAGAGACATATCAAAATATGTTCAAGGTCACTAATCATTCGAGAGATGCAAATCAAAACAACAATGAGATCCCATCTCACACCTGTCAAAATGGCTATCATCAACAAATCAACAAACAGCAAGTGCTGGTGAGGTTGTGGAGAAAAAGGAACCTGCATGCACTGCCGGTGGGAATGCAGACTGGTGAAGCCACTATGG
The DNA here is from genome assembly GCA_027563665.1 of Antrozous pallidus. NCBI lineage: Eukaryota > Metazoa > Chordata > Mammalia > Chiroptera > Vespertilionidae > Antrozous > Antrozous pallidus. Next base: position 157,094,680 of record CM050508.1, on the reverse strand, counting down.
GTAACAGTATGGAGTTTCCTAAAAACTAAAAATGAAACTCCCATTTGACCCAGTAATCCTACTTCTAGGACTATATCCCAAGAAACCAGAAACATCAATCAGAAAGGATATGTGCACCCCTATGTTTATAGCAGCACAATTTACAATAGCTAAGATTTGGAAACAACCTAATTGCCTATCAGCAGATGAGTGGATTAAAAATCGTTGGTACATCTACACAATGAAATACTAAATTGCTATAGAAAAAAAGGAACTTTTACCATTTGAAACAGCATGGATGGAACTGGAGCATTATGCTAAGCAAAATAAGCCAGTTGGAGAAAAGATAAATATCACATGATCCCACTCATATGTTGGATATACTGATCAACATAAGTTGCTGAACAAGAATAGATCCAGAAATGGCGGTTAGAGGGCAACCAAAGGACTTGCATGCATGCATATTACCATAACTAATGGACCCAGACTAGGGCAGTGGTGGCTTTCCCAGGGTGTGCATGGCTGGGGTAGGGAGGTCAATTAGGGAAAAAGAAGACATAAGTAAAACTTTAGACAATAATTATTTTTTAAAAATAAAAGAAAAAAGAACCCTGTTTTTTCTTATTTTAATATATTTTAACATTGGGTAGCTATATTTCTGCCAATAATGACAATATCTCACTTTAAATTGATTAGGTTTAATAAATGAACAAAAATAGTCAGAAAATGCTGTTCTGAATATTGCAATATTTAGAGAAAATTTTAAAAACAGGAAAAAAATTAAGGAGGTTTTCTGAGATGTACCTTATTTCTTATTTTCTCCCAGAAATTTCTTCTGGGTCCAGCTACAGATCAAGATACTTATCCTCCCAATAAGACATCTACTTTTTCAGAACTATAGCCAATTATAAAGTTTAGCTATTATAAAATCAATAAGCATTGCAGACAGAGCTTAACTAAGAAGAGTGAAAATCTCTATCAAGTTGCTAATAGAATATTGAGGGAAGAATGTCATCTTTTGAAAAGTAAACTAGAGTAACAGTAATTTGCCCATCAGCAGATGAGTGGATTATATGCCAAACTAAAAAACAAAAAACAACAGCACCAACAGAAAGACTCAAACCAAAAAAACTTAACTCAAATTGCCCTAAGACTGCCTACGTTCCTAATTCTTTTCTTCTTTGCCTAGTTAAAATTAGTTATGTCCCAGGCAGTGTTTCTCAGTGGTGTCACATTGACCTATGAACCAGGAGGTCATAGTTCAATTCCCGGGCAGGGCACATGACTGAGTTTCAGGCTTGATCCCCTGTAGGAAATGTGCAGGATGTGGCCAATCAGTGATTCTTTCTCATCACTGATGTTTCTATCTCTCTCTCCCTCTCATTTCCTCCCTGATATGTATATTAAATTAGTTATGAATGAAAATTTAAAGGAATATTGTGTAAAAACCTTATGAAGCAGCTTGATCTCAATCTCTTGCTATCTATCATTCGCTCTCCATCTCTTTCTCTTCCTCTCTCTGTGTCTCTCTAACTTGCTACCTCACTCTAGCTTTCCCTTTTTTATTTTTAAAAAATACATTTTATTGATTTTTTACAGAAAGGAAAAGAGAGGGATAGAGAGTTAGAAATATCAATGAGAGAGAAACATCAATCAGCTGCCTCCTGCACACCCAGTAATGAGGATGTAGGTTGCAACCAAGGTACATGCCCTTGCCCAGAATCAAACCTGGAACCCTTGAGTCCACAGGCTGATGCTCTATCCACTGAACCAAACCATTTAGGGCTAACTTTCCCTCTTTTTTCCTTCCTCTGTTTTCCTTTTCTAGCCCACATTGCCTCCATGTTTTCTTTCTCTTTCCCTTTCCCCTTCTCAAATGCAAAACAAAACAATAAAAAAGATAAAATAATTAATATGAATGCTTCAGTAAAAATAATTATTATAGCAGCTAATATTTACAAAAGCCTTATGAGGTCTAATCCACTTAAACCTCAAGATCCTATGAGATAAGAATTATTATTGTCCCAATGTTATCATCCTTAGCTATTCTTGCTCTATCTTCCACAGTATTTCAATGATTCTTTATTGTATGTATGAATGAATGAATGAATGAATGAATGAATGAATGAATATACTGCATATTGTTAGTTTGCAGATTTGATCTGGAAGATATCAGACAAAATATATTCCTAAGGATGTATCTTGGGAAAAGATCTTGTTGATGATTGTTTTCCATTTCTATTGTTTTTCTGGGGGGAAACAGCAGCATCCACAGAGAACTACAAAGGAACTTACAGCCAGCCGTTTGAAACCTAAATTATCAATTTGGGAACTAGATGATCCATAACAAACTCTTACCTACTTCTTCTTCCTTGGCTTTTCCTTAAATTTCAGACGAGGAGTTAATTTTAACACTGTGTCTACCTATCTGAATATTTTGGACAGTAATGTATTATTTTTTTTTTTGCCAACTGTTGAAATGTTATATTTTTAAAAGTTTCCACTGGTGGTCATGTCAGATATTGTGTTGAAAGGATGAGGTCATGAGAAAGAAGTTTAATTGGATCACAAAACTGCCTACTTTCCTGAATAAAAGGTAAAGACTAAGAAAAGAGTTCATTATGCTACAAGAAAGAAAGTAACCTTTGGGTACAGAACTACAGTTTTTTAATGATTAAGGAGAGACTTAGAAATGTATTCATAATAGTGACTTCATTTTAATTAGGAACTTCATTTATGCCCCAGCAAGCACTGTGAACTCATTAGGATATGTTAAGTTACAATATGGCATGGTAGGTGATGAAAAATGTAAGGGGAAATTAAAAAATAAATTGAGTGTAGGATATTAGAATACATAAGTGATGCTCAGTTGGCAGTGAAGTTGACATACAGAGTTGCTTTAGAAGAGGCAAAATAAAGTAAAATTAAATATCTCTCCTAGGAATGATTGCTTTAAATCTTGAACATTTTAATTGCATGTATCAAAACTGAAACATTCAGCTAGAAGTTAATGGGAAGTGAGAACTAGGATTCAAATAGTTTCAAAGTAACTCTTTTTAAAAATTACATTCCAGTTATTAAAGTTAAGATAAAAATTGTGCTATTAAAATTGCACTTGACTGCCAGATATTGTGAGAGTTTATTCTCTGTTGGTTCGTTTTGATGGCATTAATAGAAGTTGCATGAATTCAAGGAGGATAGAATTCAACAGCAGAACAAAGCAATAAGCAACACCTCAGTTTTGAGTGAGGAGCTCTTTAGAACTGTATTATACTGAATCACTTAAGAATGGTCAAATCTAGTTTAAGATCCAGTGAGCTTCCCTGACAAGGTATTTTAGTTGGTTAGTGTGTATGCACAATATACCAAGATTTCGGTTTTCACTCCCCTGGTTAGGGCACATACAAGAAGTGACCAATGAATGCATAAATAAGTCAAACAACAAATTGATGTTTCTCTCTCTCTCTCTCTCTCTCTCTCTCTCTCTCTCTCTCTCTCTCTCTCTCTCTCTCTCTGTCTTCTTTCCTAATCTCTGCCCCTCCCTCCCCTCTCTGTAAACCAGTCAATCAGTTTTTTAAAAGATTCAGTGAGCTAAGTAGCTAAGAAATGATTGTTGAATAAAAACTCAAATATAATTCCTGTTTTCAATTTTATTTATGTAAACAGCAGACATTCACTTGGTGTGATCCTTTTTTTTGTAAAATAAAGCAGTGGACTGTAGCATCCTATATTTTCAGTTTATTTGGTGTTTACTTTCTTTGCAAAGCTGATAAGAGCAGTAGAGATCAGAAATAATGCTCAGATCAGTCGCAGCATTCTAACTTGTATGTTCCCAAGACAGATGCACCAAAAAAGATCCAGGAATTAATAGACTGGAATCAAGTAGACTGTTGAAAACAATCTGAAGTTAGTATTAAGAAACAAGGGGGGCACACAGTTGGTATTCAGTAGGCATTATGCCAGACTGATCCAGTGCATTGACAAAGATAGATAATGGATTGAATGATAAAATGATTTTTAAGTGCAACCTATTTTTCCCCATTTGGATTTATTGTTCTTTTAATATCTCCATTGTTGAAAATATAGAGTGTCCCCAAAAATGTGTACCACTTTAACAGCTGATAATACACTTAATTTTCACTCCCTTTCAGATTTAACTGATTTGAAATAATTGGTGAAGCCAGACTAAGCTTTGAACCAAGAAATTTTAACCTAAAGTGCAATTAGACTTTTTTTAGTTATTATTTAATTTTATTAGTCTATTATAACTTAATATCTAACCAGAAAAGAACTTTATGATAAATAATAAATAAGTGAGATTTTTATATACCATGTTCGTAACAGCATTATTTACAAGAGCAAAAAGGTATAGGCAACTCAAATGTTCATCAGTGGATGAATGGATAAGGAAAATGTGGCGTGTGTGTGTGTGTGTGTGTGTGTGTGTAATGAAATATTTCTCAGCCTTAAAAAAGAAGGAAATTCTGACACATAACAAAATAGATACACCTATGAACCTTGAGAACAGTAGGCTAGATGAAATAAGATAGTCACAAAAGGACAAATAATCTATGATTCTACTTATATAAGGGACCTAGAAAAAATATACAAAATGCTACTAGACTTTTTTATGGGGATACATAAAAGCCAAAATTTACAACACAGAATCGGCAATAGTAGATGAATTGAGGGCACACAAACACCAAACAAAATGATTCTTGATGTTTACAATTCCATTGCTTCATGTTATCAGCAGTGCCGGGACCAGAATGGGTCATCAGTTTGAAAACAGACATTGACAAAAAATAAATAAATAAATAAATTTCTATAGATTCTTTGGAATTTAACTGTTATCTTAATAAACACTAGCTTTATTATCATTCAAAATATGTATAAATTTTTTGGACACAAGGTAGTTTATTTTATGATGTCACTGGACTTGTGTTATGAAACTGTGATTCTAGCAGTTGCTCTGAATCACTGATAAGTGTAATTGTCACAACTTGGTGATCATTTTTAAAAAACAGGGAAGAAAAGGTCATACATTTTCTGAAAACACTACAGCATTACTCTGAGCATAAAATACTTATACTCTATCTATATAATTAATTGTGAAAATCAGAAAATTTTACAGGTCATCACATGTGAGAGGTTGACAATTAAACTTAGTTTGAAAATTTTGTTACAATTCATGGAAGAGTCAGATTAGAAAAGAAAAGCCAAATATTTACAGGGGACTTGATAACAATAGTAATAACAATAAAATAACTATTTGTGGGTAACATGTTCTGTGCCAGCTACTGTAGTAAGCACGTAACCACTTTTATTCTTCACAACACAATGTCTTATGTGTTACTTTAATAATTTTATAACTGAAGAAATTGAGGCTTGAAGAGGTTAAATAGCTAGCCCTAATTGGAGAAAGAAAAGAAAAATGGCTTAAAAAGCAGAAACAGGGTATTATTTTAATCCTGGTATAAACATAAGGATCAAGCTTCAAGAATTACCTACATTGATGAAATGACTTTTTTATTTTTAAAACATTAAAACACAGCAGATATTTTTATATAACATATATTAGAGGCACACATTGAAAAACTAATTTTCTCAAGGATTTATTGCTACACAGGAGCCCCCAAGCTTTTTCTTCTTTAGTATTAAGTTCAGTATAGTTAGCTCAAAAGAAAGTGCTTCCTTCCCTATTTTCCTCTTCACCTGAAGTTTATATAGTTCTTTATTTAACAGGATGCTTCCCTGTCTTTTCTCTACCCCAATACTCTGTTTTCTGTCTTGTGATCTTACTGTATGCTTCATTTGCTGGATAATGGAAAGACGAAGGGAAAAAAGCAAACGCAAGCTTAGGCTCAGGTGAGAGGATTAGTGTTAGTGATTTAATAAAAGAAAGAGACTATGATCCCAGAACGGCCCTGGAGAGCTATAGGTAGCCTTTGAAAAACAAAAAAGTAAAGCTAAAATTAGTGACCTTGTGAGGTCCTTGGTACTCCCAGGATGGTTTCCAGTGGAAAAGATGGGATCCTATCCTTGGCCTCCCAGGTCAATTTCTAGGTGCCTCCTGCCTTTTTAAATAACTCCCTTGAAACTTCAGGCTCAATTATTCCCAATCAACCTCATCAACTACTGGTCAGTTTATTCCCCCTTTTTATTTAAGGACAACTGATGTCCTACAAACTTTAAGAGAAAAAAATCAATCCACCCAACTTTAAAAGCAGAGTTCAACTTTTCAGAAAACCTTTATTATTTGAAATCACGTTCATGAAAAAGGCCTTTGTGGATGCATTTCCAGAGCACTTTGTTCTGTACTATCTATTAGTGTAATTTAACCAAGACATCTCCAATGCAATTGGCTTTGAGAGTTTAAAGGGGAGGCTCAGAAAAAGGTCACACATTTTATAATGTGTACTGCACGTATTATTTTGTAAAGGTACTGCACATATAAAATAGCTACATTGCTTATAATTAGGCTCATTTTTAGATAGACATTTAAAATAGTGGTATTTCCATCAGAAGTCACCCCCCCCCCCCCCAATGTTCATTGAGCTGGGGGAAAGTCCAGATAGAAATGAGTTCAGTTAACTGTATTTCATGAAATCCTGGGCTCCTTGCTATATTATATTACCAACATTAGAAAAATAACTCATTGGAGTTTGTTTTACTTCTACAAATGGCAAGTTGAATTATGAGGTACATTTGTCAACATCGTGTCTGTGGACTGTGCTGCTGGGAAGTTGAACGTGGAAATGCAGAAAGTTTGGAGGGTGGAAAAGTTCTGGAATATCCCCACATCTATGAAAACAAACATTGGACTTGCCATTGCTTACAAAGCATTTCACTGAGATCTTCCAATGTACCAAGATTTAGAGACTCTCTCTTTTTAGCAGCACCCTGGAGAATAATACCTTTTCTTTTTCTATTTCAAAATTCCAATGGATTTTGAAGTTCTTAACTGGATGCATTGCAGATAATATTCTGAATCATACAGTATATTTTAAGTGTAAGTACTTTACAAATGACATGGAAGGCTCACTCACCAAAGACAATGCTATCTGACTGATGTTTCAAGAGATTTAAATAGGCAGGAGGCATCCTGAATTTGACCTGGGAGGCCAACGATATGATCCCATCATTTCTACTGAAAACTATCCTGGAAGTACCAAGGACCTCAGGAGGTCACTAATTTTAGCTTTATATTTTTTTCAAAGGCTACCTATAACTTTCCAGGGCGCTTCTGGGACCATAGTCTTTGTTCAAACAAGGCAAGGCTTTCCTTAATTAAATCACTAATACTACTCCTTTCATCTGAGCCTGTTCACTATCAGAGTTTAGACCTTCTTTATCTGTGAAACCTGACTCAGTCAGAGTACAAGGCAACTTTGCTTCAGGCAGAATTTGTAATACTTTGGGAGTGTATTGTTTTCCCAGTCTCTTATCAGATACTGACATTTTTCTTTTCTTTTTGGAGTGGATTTCTTGAAATTTTCCGTAACTATGGTGTGAAATATTGAGTGTGAAGGAAATATTTTATTTTCAAATGTCTGTACTTTCTATATATACATAAATTTTAATTCATCAAGATGCCCTGAACCACTCAAATTTTACACAGAACAGTCTGTGTGTATGAATCTTTAACGTGGTCTCTCAAACTTTCAATATTACTTTATCTTGATTTTATAGTTCTTTATACAGAGATGTATTCAAAATAAATTTTCTAGGTACAAAAGAATCCTAGAAAATATATACTTCTGAATTTATAGTAACACTAGAAGCCCGGTGCATGAAAATTCATGCACTACAGGGGCCAGGGAGTCCCCTCAGCCCAGCCTGGCCCTCCTCTCATAGTCTGGGAGTCCTCAGGGTTGAGAGGCAACCTTACAATCAGGGGAGGGTGATGCCCCATCACATCTCCGCTGCTGCCACTGCTGGCAGTGCAAGCTTCAGCTGGTCCTGGTTACCTGAACCTCAAGCAGCCCTGTGTGGCTGGGCAGCTACCATCTGAGGCTTGCCTGTGCCTTGGACTGGCCCTGGGTGGTTGGGGGGCTAGAGGACTGGGGGGCTCCAGAGGAAGGTGCGCAGAGCATCTGGACCTGCCTGGGGTGGGCCCGGCTGTGCCGCACACCTGCCACCCCAACGGGGTTGAAGGGACTGGGCGCTGCCATCTTTGAGGGCATGGCAATCAATTATTGGCTGTGGGCACTGCCATCTTTGTGAGGGTGTGACAGTCAATTAGCATATTCTCTCTTTATTAGATAGGATAATTCCCTTTTATAATTTTTAAAATGAAAAATAATAAACTAAAATATGAAATTTATTAATTGTAAATTATTTTTTTTCAGCTCTGATGATGCCTTCAGTAAAGTTAATTTAAATTACCGCACAGAAAATGGACTATCTCTGCTTCATTTATGTTGCATTTGTGGAGGTGAGTGCTTGAAGCTCAATACTTTATATACTAGTTGTACATATACTAGTATATGATCAGTGATTTGAAATGCTTAACCATCTACAAGAGAATTCTATTTATACTCAAATTTCTCTTTTGTTTTGCCCCTGCAACTCTGAAAACCTTCCGTTGAAGCAGTAAATACCAGGCAGATATTACAATTGATTTAGCTTTGAGTTTGTTTCATTGAGTGAACCAAGTCACTCAAATAGCTTGCTTGAAAATCCAAAGAGCATTTTGCAGAATTGGGCATGCTAGTGAGGGATTAGGTTAAATCCAGAAGTACTCAAAACATTATCAAGCAATTGCTTCACAATCTGCAGTAAGATATGTGGAAGGTAATAAATGCCAAGGATAAAGTCTCAAAGTGAAGACTAATCAAAGGGAATATCAAGAGTTAATTTGGCTTATGTTTTGTTTTGTTCAGTAATGCATATATCCCTAACACCTAGGATGGTGACTGGCATATAGTAGGTACTCAAGAAATTTACTTAATTAATGAATTAAGAGTTAATATTTATTTTTCTTAAATCAAACTAGCCTTCATTGAACTCAGCTTTTAAATAGAACACTGATGTATAAGTGTTGACTTTCATCAGATCTCTTACCCATTTTTGTCAAATCGATTGATTAGACTCCTCTGATCCAAATAAGCTTGACTGCTAATGATGTTCTGAAGATTCCTGTTCAACTATATTTTTATGTAAGCTTTTCCCCTAATAGTTTATTAAGATGATTTTTTCATGTTTTATAACCATCTGACGATGAGAGCACTAAATAAAAATATTTAACACAAATGCATTAAAATGCATAGCATTGATACAAAGTTTTATAACTGTTATAGCAATATTCACTATTAAGTAAGGCTGTCAATTAATAGAAAACTTAAAAAAATGGCCTGCAGAGTGGCAATCTGATACTGTCATACATCAGTGTGACATTTATCATTAACTTTAAAATCACTTTGTCTCCCCCCTCAACCATTTAACCTTTTTAAAACTTTTTCTCTTTAAGGAAACAAGTCTCATATTAGAACCCTTATGTTAAAAGGGCTCCGCCCATCTCGACTGACAAGAAATGGATTTACAGCTTTGCATTTGGCAGTTTACAAGGTACAACATTTTTGTTCCAATAAGTATTGTATGAGAACCAAGAGTGTGTGTATCTTTAGGCTCCTTTTTTTTTTTTTTTCCAAATTAGTAATGATGGAAAACATTAACAGTGACCAGAATATTACAATACTGGATGGGCTTCTTGTTCTTCATTGAGTAAGTTTTATCTAAATACCAGATACACACACTTTTTAATGCTTTCTGTATTTAACTCATTTAATTCGCACAAGAACTCCGTTAGGGAATACTGTCATCTTCAAGGTTACATGGCTAGGCAGTGGCAAGCCAAGAATGAAGACCTGGCAGTCTGGTTCCCTCACCAGAGCTTCTTACCAGGAGACCAAGTTGTCTCTGTGCAGATGGGGATGAGGTTGCATTTGAAAAATTCATAAAAGAAGCACATTGAAGTTGAATTTTTTTTCTCCATATTTTCCTTCATTACAGTTCCGTTTACTGTCCTTTTTTTTAATTTCCTACTTTTGCTCCGTTTATTTATATCCTTATATCAGGAAATGTCCCAACCCAATTTCAGTACCTGATCACAAAATAAATGGAAAAAATTGATTGGGAAAATTGGGGTACTCAGTGTTGAGATAGATCTTTCAGATTTTCATCAGTACATATGTATATATATATATATATAAACCAAGTGACTAGAATGACCAGAACAACTGGTCACTATGACACGCACTGTGGCTGGCCAACTGGCCCAATCCAGGACAGGGACCTCCTGTGGTCCCTTCCTCCTGCTGGCCCAGCCTCAATTGGCCCCAATCAGGGTTGGCTGGCCAGACCCCACTTGTGCATGAATTCATGCACTGGGCCTCTAGTACTTATATACTAGGGGCCTGGTGCACGAAATTTGTGTAAGGGGGTGTGTCTCTCAGCCCAGCCTGCACCCTCTCCAATCTGGGATCCCCTCAAGGAATGTTCAACTGCCCATTTAGGCCTGAGGGATTAGGCCTAAATGGGTAGCTGGACATCCCTCTCACAATCCAGGACTGGTGGCTCCCAACTGCTTGCCTGCTTGTCTTCCTGATTTCTCCTAACCACTTCTGCCTGCCAGCCTGATCACACCCTAACCATTCCCCTGCCAGCCTTATCAATGCCTAACTGCTCCCCTGCCAGCCTGTTTGCCCCCAACTGCCCTTCCCTGCAACCCTGGTCACCACCAACTTTCCTTTTCTGGCAGCCTGATCACTCCAAACTGCCCTCCACTGAAGGCTTGATCACTCCCAACTGTCCTCCCTTGCAGGCCTTGTCCCTCCCAACTGCCCTCTCCTGCTGGCCATCTTGTGGTGGCCATCTTGTGTCTACATGGGGGCAGGATCTTTGACCACATTGGGGCAGCCATGTTGTGTGTTGGAGTGATGGTCAATCTGCATATTACTCTTTTATTAGATAGGATAGAGGCCTGGTACACAGATGGCAGCCAGCTGGTTTGCCCTGAAGGGTGTCCAGATCAGGGTGGGGGTTCCCATAGGGCATGTGATAGCCTGGGTGAGGGGCCTGTGGTGGTTTGCAGGAAGGCCACACCCCCTGGTGACTCCAGCAGAGGCCCTGGTATCTGGGATTTATGTATCTTCTACAATTGAAACTTTGTAGCCTGGAGCAGGGAGCCAAGCCTTCGGTTCCCTCCATGGCTGCTGCCATTTCTGTTGGGATTCTATAATTGAAACTTTGTTGCCTTAAGCAGAGGCCTGAGCCTGCAAAGGCAGGTGGAAAACTTGGCTTCCTCCATCACCAGCAGCCATCTTGGATAGGTTTATTTGCATATTTACTACTGATTGGCTGATGTGCATGGCTGGTGAGCATGGCTTGTGTGTGTAGTGGAGGTGCAGTCAAGTTGCATATTATTCTTTTATTAGATAGGATGACTTAAATATATGCAACTTATTCATTCTTTAATTATAATAAGGTTCTACTTGCTCTGCATTTATTATGAGCTAAATATCATAATAGGTTTTATATACCTTATTTCTTTAACCATTAAAATAATCTAGTGAGTTGCATATAGGTTTTGTTTTATAGACAAGGTTAAAGTTCAATTGCCTAGTAGATACTAGAATAATGATTAAAATCAAGTACAGTAGGTCATACTTTCAGACACTCCTTGTTATATTATATATTTTGTTCTTTGTCAATTTCATTGTTCTGTGATATGATTTTATATAAGTTTTGTATTTTCAGGCAGGGGAGGGGCAACTGATTGCTTATGTCAAGATCACTTTGCGCTCTACCCCTTCCCAGCCTTTAGAGAGTTTACCACTGTGGGGAAAGAGACATAATCCCCTATGATTCAGATTCACATACTCCTGTGAGTCAGAGTGCAAGTGCTCTAATGATCATCCCTTTTCATGCCTGTCAATGCCTAGTCAATTTTTCTGATTCCTTCTGGGAGAAAGCATCAGGTAAGTGCTAAATACTCTTTAATACTTACTAGTCAATCTGCAAAACTGGAATGGAGTGGGAATTCAGAGTGTAGGAAAAAGTGGCTGATGCTGGTTTTCCTGCTTAATGGCAAGAGGTAAAAGTAGGAGAGCTCTGATGACTAGAAAGATGCTGATGGATTATCACAGCAATATGTACAACCATGAATTGTGAATCTGTCTAGGAGTTTTTTTCCATATTAGTAAATTTTTCTAAGATTTACCCTGATACAACCACACAAATGGGTTCTGAATGAGTTAGAGCTACAATCTTTAGGAGAATACTAGAGGCCCAGTGCATGAAATTCGTGCAAGGGGCGGGGTGGGGGGGGTGTCCCTCAGCACAGCCTACACCCTCTCCAATCTGGAACCCCTTGAGGAATGCCTGACCTCCCATTTAGGCCTGATCCCACTAGGCCTAAATTGTACAGTTGTACATCTCTCTCACAATCCAGAGCTGCTGGCTCCCAACTGCTCTCCTACTTGCCAGTCTGAGCACCCCCTGACCACTCCTCTTCCAGACTGATCAACACCTAACTGCTCCCCAGCTGGCCTTATTGTCCCTAACTGCCCTCCCCTGCCAGCCTGGTTGCCCCCAACTGCTCACCCCTGCAGGCTGTGTCCCACCAACTGTCCTTCACTGCAGGCCATCTTGTGACAGCCATCTTGTGTCCACATGGGGGAAGTCATCTTTGACCACATGTGGGCAGCCATCTTATGCCTTGGAGTGATGGTAAATTTGCAGATTACTTTTTTATTAGGTAGGATATTTATTTCTGCCCCCTCTGTTTATCAATTCTAAAATTCAATTTTTAGAGGGTTTTTTTTTTTTTTGCTGTTTCTACTCTTTTCTTATATTTTACAGAAGGATATAAGGATTAAAACTTTTTTATGTAGAAATTTTAAACAAATTTAGAATCTTAGGCTATAAAGTATTATGAAAGGCCATGACAGAATGGATGATTGATTATTCTACTTATTCCTTAATGAAGGTAAAAACAAATTTAATTTATCATTAAATACAGAAACAATGTAAAATAGCCATTCACATTTCCATTGTATGAAATTTAGTTGTAATTATACTTTCCGTAACTATGATATGTATATAATCATTTTGGATTCCAGTTCCTTTCCCCCATATATTTTAATAAATATTTATTTTATTAAATTTATTTTTTAAATTGCCAGACTAGTATAAGAAACTCCTATTTGCACATTATCCAGATTTACTAAATGTTTATAGTTTGTCTCATCTTCATTATTATTTTTTTCTTAAGCCTTTGAAAGTAAATTGAAACATTTGAAAGTAAACATTGTCTCATTATTAATAAAACTTTAATCTTTATTTTCTGAGGAAAATGAAATTCACCAGCATAATCACAATACAATTATAAAAATCAGAAAATTTAACACTGCTATTATCTAACCTATTGACCAAATTCAGATTTGGCCAGTAGTCCCAATGGTGTCACTTATAGCTTTTTATGATTTTCTGGTTCAGAATTCAATCCAGAATTATGCATTTTAATTTTCTTTTCATTTGCCTTTAATCTGAAGGAATTACCTTGTTTCTTCTTGCTTTTCTTTATCTTAATATTTTTATCTATACAAAATAGTTATTTTATGTATTTGGATTTTCATAAACATTGCAATTAAACTTAATTTTGTTCTTAACATTCACAAAATGAATAATGTAGGTTTTACATATTTTTATTTGATGTATCAGCAGCTCTTTCAATTACACACTCAGGCATATTGGGCCTATCACAGCTGGGTATTGTCTTATCATTGGGGGTATCATTAATAGTAAGAATGGAGCAGTTGTTTAAATTTTGTCATATGGATTGTTAGCCCTCATATTTTGTTTTGTTTTAATTTTTTAATAGAGATTAGATTGATTGAGGTATAATGTATGCATAATAAAATTTATAATTTTAAGTATACTTTTGAAAATATAGTCATGTACCACCATCACAATCACAATATTATTCACAAAGGTTCCTTCATAACCTCTTGTAGTCAGTTTCCTCCTTATCTCACCTAGTCTCTGGAAACCATGGATTTATTTTTTACACTATAATTTCCCCTTTCTGGAATTTATATAAATGCAATCCATCAGTATGTTTTATTTTACATACTAGAGGCCCGATGCACAAATTTGTGCATCACTGGGGTACCTCAGCCTAGCCTGCACCGTTTTGCAGTCTGGGACCTCTTGCTACTTACTGCCCACCGGCTTACTGCTACTTACTCCTCAGCTCACTGTTCCTTAGCATTTCCATGGAGATGGGAGAGGCTCCTGCCACTGCTGCTGCATTCACCAGCTGTGAGCCCAGCTTCTGGATGAGTGGTGCACACCCTGTGGGAGTGCACTGACCACCAGGGGGTAGCTCCTGCATTAAGTAAGTGTCTGCTCCCTGATGGTCAGTGCAAATCATAGTGACCGGTCATTCTGGTCATTCTGTAAAGGCTGCATAGGCTTTTATTATATAGACTAGAGGCATTGCAAAAGGTATGATCAATTTGAATCTTTCTCTTTTATTAGTGTAGACTAGGGGCCTAGTGCACAAATTCATGCACCTTGAAAAAAACTGTGGGCCACGAGGCTGCAGTGGCCACAGGGGCAGGTCTCAACCCATTCTTCTCACCCCCCACCTAGCCCCTCTCGCCATGACCCCTAGTCTCCTGACTGCCAGCAGCCCTCCTCCTGCCAATGCTGCTTCCATGTACTGATGGTACCAGTCCCTCTTATACCAACTCACTGCAGAGCAATTTTGGCCAGTGCAGTCATCGGGTACAAGCAGCGACTGCTTTCCTGATCACTCCCTCAGAAGCAGGGCGAGTTGGAGAAGCCCTCCAGAGCAATCAGAGTCGACAGCCATTGCTTGCAACTGCTGACGGTGCCAAATGATCAGGATCATGTTGGGCAACGGCAGTGGGTGTGAGCAGGTGGGGCTGTAATGTGTGGGAGCAAAGAATTTTCAGTAACCACCAGAGGCTTGCCCTGATAACAGTGACTGGCACCACACCTTGGTCTGGTGTCCCTGCTCACCTGTTCCACCATCCCACCACAACCAATGCCCACTCTGTTCCATGCTCTGCCACCTGCTTGACAACACCTGCCATGTTTCGCAAATGCCCCCTGTTAGTCAGTGCATATCAATGCAAGCAGTCGTTTGGTTGTTCCACCGTTCAGTCTATTTGCATAAGGTTTTATATATATACTAGAGTTCCAGTGAACAAAATTCGTATACGGGGGAGGGGGGGGGCAGAGAGTGTCCCTCAGCCCATCCTGCACCCTCTCCAATCTGGGACTCCTTGAGGGATGTCTGATTGCCCGTTTAGTCCTGATCACAGTGGGAAGTCAAACATCCCTCTCACAATTCAGGATTGCTGGCTTCCAACTGATCGCCTGCCTGCCTTCCTGATTGCCCCTAACTGCTTCTGCCTGTCAGCCTGATCACCCTCTGACCTCTCCCTGCCAGCCTGATTGATGTCTAACTGTTCCCCTGACAGCCTGTTTGCCCCTAAATGCCCTCCCATACAGGCCTGGTCACCCTTAATTGCCCTGCCATGCCAGTTTGATCACCCCTAACTGCCCTCCCTTGTAGGCCTGGCCCCTCCCAACTGCCCTTCCCTACTAGCTTGATTGCCTACAACTGCCCTCCCTTGCAGGCCTGGTCCCTTCCAAATGCCCTCCCCTGTTGGCCATCTTGTGATGGCCACTTGTATCCACATGAGGGCAGGATCTTTGACCACATGGGGGCAGCCCTCTTGTGTGTTGGACTGATTGTCAATCTGCATATTACTCTTTTATTAGATATAATAGAGGCCTGGTGCATGGGTGGGGGCCAGCTGGTTGCCCTGAAGGATGTCCAGATCAGTGTGGGGGTTACCTTGGGGCTTGGAGCAGCCTAGGCAAAGGACCTGTGGAGGTTTTCAGGCTGGCCACACCCCCCTGGCAACCCAAGCGGAGGCCCTGGTATCTGGGATTTATTTATCTTCTACAATTGAAACTTTGTAGCCTGGAGTAGAGCCAAGCCTCCTGCTTGCTCCATGGCTGCCACCATTTCTGTTGGGATTTATTTATGTTCTATAAGTGAAACTTTGTAGCCTTAAGCAGAGGCCAAGACAGGCCAGGGCTGCAGAAGCTTGGCTTCCTCCATCAAAGAAGCTAGGGTTCTTAGTGGGCAACCCTAGCCTACTGCTCTCTACAGCTCTGTGGCTGCCACCATTTTTGTTTGGATTTATTTATCTTCTATAATTGAAACTTTGTAGCTTTGAGTGGAGGCCTGGGCCTGCCAGGATGTGTGGAAAGCTTGGCTTCCTCCATTGCCGGAGATACCCAAGCCTCCCTCCTGATTGCTCTGTAGACTCAGCCATCTTGGTTGGGGTTAATTTGCATACTTGCTTTTGATTGGCTTGTGGGCATGGCTTGTGGGTATAGTGAAGTGATGGTTAATTTGCATATTAATCTATTATTAGATAGGATATATGGTTTCTCCCATTTATTCTAATGATGTTGTGCATTCAGTAATTTATTTCTTTTATTGCAAAGTTGCAGTCTCTTATATGGAGATTGCATAATTTGTTTAATCACTTACCTGTTGATAGATATAGTAGTTATTATCAGACTTTCAGTATTATGAATAATATTGCTATTAATATTCAGTTGCAAATCTTCATTTGAACAAATGTTTTTATTTCTATTAGGAAATATCTAGGAGTGGAAATGGTGGGTCATATCATAAGTTCACGTTTAATTTTATAAGAAGATGGCAAACTTTCTATGAAACTGGCTTTATCATTTTCTTTTTCTTTTTTTTTTAAATATATTTTATTGATTTTTTACAGAGTGGAAGGGAGAGGGACAGAAAGTCAGAAACAGCGATGAGAGAGAGACATCGATCAGCTGCCTCTTGCACATCCTAACGGGGATGTGCCCGCAGCCAAGGTACATGCCCTTGCCGGAATCGATCCTGGGACCCTTCAGTCCACAGTCCGATGCTCTATCCACTGAGCCAAACTGGTCTCGGCGTGGCTTTATCATTTTCTATTCCCATCAGCAATGGATGAGAATTCTAGTTCTACATATTTGTCAATACTTTATGTGGTCAATATTTTTTATTTTAGCCATTTCATATGATGCGTATTAAGATCTCATTATGATTAATTTGCATTACACTAATGACTAATGTGGTTGAGTGGATTTTCATATGCTTATTTGTCACCAAGATTTTTAGGTGTTTTGTATATTCAAATATATTTTTTCATTTTAAAATTTGATTTATTGCTTTTTTTGAATAGTATACGACCTTTATATTTTTGGGATGTTGATCCTTTGTTAGATGTACATTATGCAAATTTTCCCCACTCTATGGTTTGCCTTTTTATTTTCTTAGCAGTGTCTTTTAAAGAGCAACAATTTTATACATTATAAACTGATGACTATGTATTTATGCATTTTTACAAATCAATTCATATGCATTTTTAACTGATGCTCTCGTGATTACAGTTTGTATTCTCAATATATCATAGGCACTCTCTGTTAATACTGGTCTACTTGACTTTAAATACAAAAATCTTTCAATAGTACAGTTTCACTTTATTTTCATTCTTTGTGGCCAGGTATATTACATCTATACATGTTATCAACTCCAAAATATATTCTTAGAATTTACTCTAAAAATATATTCTTAGAATTTTTGTGTTAAACACTCAAGTTTTTTAAAGAAAATAAGATAAAATATCCTTGGATTTCAGCAGAATGTTTATAATCATCTTATATATGATTTTCTTTGTACAATTCATTTTGAAGTCATTGAGCTTCTTAAATCTTTAAGTTGATGTTTTTATTAACTTTTTACAATTATTTTAAAAAATGTATATCTTTGACTATTTGATAATCTTCCAACATTATCATGTATCTGTTTATTTTCTTCTACATTCTTTCTGTTCTCAAAATTTGATTATTTCTATTTATTTGAATTCAAGTTGGGAAACAATTTCTCTGCAACTTTCCACTGGATCTAACTACTAAGAGTTATTCATTTCAGATGTTATACTTTCCAGTTCTAGTATTTTACTTAGTGTTAAAATATCATTGTAATTAGTCTGCTATGATTACTCATATTTTTCTTTAGTTTTTTCAGATTTTACTTAAAAATTTTTGAACCTAGCATTAATGGCTGCTTTAAATGTCTTGTTTTTTTTCTAACATCTGGATTGCCTCAGTGTTTGTTTTTATTAAGTACTTTTTATATTAAGTACATACCACATTTTTTGTTTTTTTACATATCTATTAATTTGTATTTCATGTTAGGCATTATATGTTGCAAGAAATGTTTATCATGTCATTTTCCTTTAAGGGCTTTGAGTTTTTGTTTGTTTTGTTTTTGGTAGGCATTTTCCTATGCTTCTTCCCACATTCATAATATATATTTGGTCTGTAATTTCTTCATAGGAATATTTTAAGAATAATCTGTATTTTCCCAGCTTCAGTGGCTTAGGTGGTTCAGTATCACCATGTGCACCAAAAGGTTGCCAGTTTGATTCCCAGTTAAGACACAAATGGAAGCCAACTGATCAATGTTTCTCTATTTCTCTGTCTTTCTCCTCCTTCTTCTCTGTAAGCATGTCCTCAGGTGAGGATTTAAAATAAATAAATAAACAGGCATACATTAAAAAATAATAATAATCTGCCATTATAAGGGTCAACTCAGTTAAAAGTAGATGGTAATATTTATAAACCCACTTATTTTGGCTCACATAATGCATCCTCTTGTACTAAATGCTGAAAAAAGAGTGAGGGTCGCTTTTCATTTGGAATTCTAAATATTTATTTATTATATATATGACTGACATATGAACTGAGACCACCAGTACAAATTTTCATATTGAATAGTAATAAAATTTTATTATCTTTTTATATAAAGTTAAGTCAAATTTATATTTTTTGTACCCTAATAAACTTTCTTGCATGATTTCTGTCATATTTACAACCTACTTTGGGCATACTTATTATTTATTATTATTTTTAATATATTTTTTATTGATTTCAAAGAGGGAGAGGGAGAGAGAGAGGGAAAGAGAATCATTGATTGGCTGCCTCCTGCATGTCCCCTACTGGGGATTGAGACTGCAACCTGAGCATGTGCCCTGAGTGGGAATCAAACTGTGATCTCCTGGTTCCTAAGTCAATGCTCAACTAGGAGCCATGCCAGCTGGGCTAGACCCTGTTTCTTTAAATGGCATCTAAATTGTACAGTACTCTTAAAATGAAACACAAGACTTTTGGGGGAAAAGGGAGACTTATAGTTTCAAGGATCTTAAGTAAGACTATTAATGAACAAAAGCTTATCATACCATCTCATCTGATCTCACACGTACTTCTACTTTAATACAAAAACTACTTAATAAAATTATTTAGTGAATGAAAAGTAGCATTTTAATTAGCCAACTTTTATTAACATTCTTACCTAATAATAGAGAAATATGTAAATTGACCATACCTCCACAACACCCACAGCCAATCAGAGTATGCAAATTAACCTAATAAAGATGGCAGTTAATTTGCATACATACCTGGGTCCCAGGAACCTCCTTCACACCCAGGTCACTCCCAGCTTGCCATCGGGGGAGGGGGGCCTCTTCCCAAGCCTAAAGCTTGGGGTAGAGGCTTTAGACTTGGGAAGGGGCCAAGCCTGCAACTAAATGCAGACCATCCCGAGGTGAGCGCTGGGTTGCCAAGCTACAGCCAGGTGATCCAGCACTGACTGCCCAGGTGCCTGAGACCCAGAAAGTGCGTCAGGGTCTGATCTGCAGCCTCATGGGAAGCTGTTGATTAGTGTACTTACCTCTCTCTTTCTCTCCCTCTTTCTTTCTGATCTTCACCAGCAGCCAGGCTTTTCTTTCTCTCCCAGCCTCCACAGATGCTGACTGGCCTATAAATCAACCATTGAGAACCAAATGTGGGTGCTGAGGTGGAGCTTCTAACAATGACTAGCATAGGAACTGACCAATGAGAAACAAATCTGGGTGCTGTGAGGAACCAATGGCTGCCTAGGAGGTGGAGCTTTAGACGCTGACTGGCATAGGAACCAACCAATAGAACCAAATCTGGGTGCCATGGAGAGCCAATGGCTGTCTAGGAGATGGAGCTTTGGATGCTGACTGGCATAGGAACCAACCAATGAGAACCAAATCTGTGTGCTGTGGGGAGCCATTGGCTTCCTAGGAGGTGGAGCTTTTGATGCTGACTTAGGAACTGAACAATGAGAACTACTCTGGGGGTTGTAGGGAGCCAATGGCTGCCTAGGAGGCAGAGCTTTTGACATTGGCATAGAAACCAAACAATGAGAACCAAATTGGCCAGCAGAAAAGGGGGCGACATCAGGCCCACAGGAGAGGGCAGTTGGGTTGATCAGGCTGGCAAGCAGAGGCAGTTAGGGGTAATTAGGCAGGCAGGCAATTGAGAGTTAGGAGTCAGTGGTCCCAGATTGTGAGAGGGATGTCTGGCAGTTGAACATATCATAAGGGGTCCCCAATTGGAGACGTTTCAAGGTGAGTTGAGGGAATACCCCATCTGTGCACAAATTTCATGCCCTGAGCCTCTAGTTTCATATGATAAAAGCAAATGTTGAGTGATCATTGATTCCACCGTACAGATACCTAAAATATCTCATTCCCATTTTTCAGAAGTTATTTTCTATGTTATCACAGAGGGAAAAGACATGGAAAGGGGAAATTTTTTAAAAAATATGTTTTTATTGATTTCAGAGAGGAAGGAAGAGGGAGAGAGAGATAGGAACATCAATGATGAGAGAGAATCATTGACCAGATATTTCCTATATGCCCCAAACTGGTGACAATCCCCCCAACTGAGGTATGTACTTCAATCTGGAATGGAACCATGATCTCCTGGTTCATAGATCAACAAACAGCCACTGAGCCGTGCAGACTGAGAAGAAGGGGGACATTTTTAATTCAAACCCATGTCTGTCTGACTTATAGAACTAGTTCTCACATAACCATGTCTATCAGAAAACTGTTTTTTATTCATGGTGATTCATAGGCTGGAAACTGTTGTATCTATTATATATATATATATATATATATATATATATATATATATATCTTTCTTAGCACAACCTGGTTGTAGGTTCTTGCTATTCATCACTTTGAATATTTCTTGCCACTCCCATCTGGCTTTTTTAATATTCTCTTAGCACATGTATTTGATTACAAAGTTGAGATTTTTTCTTTCAACTATTCTAAAATCCAGGACCCAAAGCACATTTTTCATAGTTTTTGAATCCCATCTTTAGATCAAGATTTCTCTGTTTTGACATAACTGGCATTTTGCATTGGATAATTTCTTGTTGTGGGGGCTGTCCTAATATTGTAAGATGCTTAACTGCATTTCTGCCTGGCCCCTCTTGTCCAAAAGCCAGTAGCCATTTCTCCCATTCTGGTTGTTAACACCAAATGTATTTCCAGACATTGCTTCTGGTGGTGGGGGGGTAGGGTGGGCGGGTGGAGGGAGGATCCCCAACCAAGAAGGACTAATTTAGAAGATAAAGCAAATTGTTATTTTTAAAATTCAAGTCGCCTTTCTATTTGAACAGCTGGTTTCTTGATTAAATATTGCATTTCCCCCAAATGGGAATTTGTTAAGATAATAATAAGAAAGAAAGTTCTCAAGGAAAAAAACTAAATTCTGAAGAATAAAAAAGGAATCTCACTGTTTGCATACTTAACTAAATCTTCCAGTTGATTGCAACTTTTATTTTTTTATTTTAATTTAATTTTATAAATCTTTATTGTTCAGATTATTACAATTGTTCCTCTTTTTACCCTCCATATCTCCTCTCCACCTGGTTCCCACCCCACCCTCTGTCCTTACTCCACCCCACATTGTCCTCATTCATAGGTGTATGATTTTTGTCCAGTCTCTTCCTGCACCCCCGACACCTCTTTCCCCCCAAGAATTCTCAGGCCACTCCCTTTCTATGCCCTGATTTTATTATATTCACCAGTTTATTTTGTTCATCAGATTTTCATTCACTTTAATTTTTAGATTCACTTGTTGATAGACATGTATTTGTTGTTCATAATTTTTCTCTTTACCTTTTCCTTCTTTCTCTTCTTAAAGAATTACTTTCAGCATTTCATATAATACTGGTTTGGTGGTGATGAATTCCTTTAGCTTTTTCATATCTGTGAAGCTCTTTATCTGAACTTCAATTCTGAATGATAGCTTTGCTGGGTAGAGTAATCTTGGTTGTAGGTTCTTGCTATTCATCACTTTGAATATTTCTTGCCACTCCCATCTGGCTTGCATAGTTTCTGTTGAGAAATCCGCTGACAGTCATATGGGTGCTCCGTTGTAGGTAACTCACTGTTTTTCTCTTGCTTTTTTAATATTCTCTCTTTGTCTTTTGCTCTTGGCGTTTTAATTATGATGTGTCTTGGTGTGGTCCTCTTTGGATCCCTTTTGTTTGGGGGCTCTCTGCATTTCCTAGACTTTTAAGTATTTTTCTTTCACTAGGTGGGGGAAGTTTTCGGTATCTTGCTCTCTCTCTTTTTTTGGGACCCCCATAATTCAGATATTGGTATGCTTCAGGTTGTCCCAGAGGCTCCTTACACTATGTTTAATTTTTTTGGATTTTTTTTTCTTTTCCAGCTGAGTGTTTTTTGCTTCTATGTATTTCAAATCTTTGACTTCATTCTTGCAGTCCTCTAGTCTGCTGTTAGGTCTCTGTATAATATTTTTAATTTCATGCAATGTATGTTTTATTTCTAGTTGGTCCTTTTTCACATCCTTGAGAGTCTCACTATATTTATCAGCCTTTTCTAGAAAATTCTTGAAAAACCTTATAACTGTGGTTTTGAACTTTATATCCAGTTGTTTGGTTTTCTCCATTTCTTTCATTTGTGATCTGTTTCCTTACCTCCACATATTTGCTGCTTCCCTGAGTTGGTCGAGTAGTTTTGTGTGGTAGGTGTCCTCTAGTACCTCTGAGAGAAAGCTGCTTTTGGGTTTTGCCCATTGCCACATTGTCCAGCTTCTCCCTGAATGGGTCTGGGTACCCAAAATCTCACCCTGAGCTGGAGTACGGTGCAGTCTGGAGGTTTTGTTTCCCTCTGGAACAAGAAAACCAGCTATGTGCTCAGCTGCTCAAGTCCTTTCTGCTTGTGTGCCTCCTCAACTCTGTCTTCAGCAGTTCCCCTGGGTCTCAGCGCCCTGCAGCATTTGCTGCACATACCTCTGAGAGAAAGCCGCTCTTGGATTTTGCCCACTGCCAGATAGTCCAGGTTCTCCCCATATGAATTTGGGTTCCCTAGTCTTGCCCAGAGCTTGATTTCAGCTTAGTGGGGAGCCTTTGTTTCCTTTCAGTTCAAGGAAGCCAGCCATATACTCAGCTGCCCAGCCATTCTTCTTGCGCACGCACCTCTTCGTGTCTCAGCACCTCTGCCCTTCGCAGCTCCTGAGCCTCAGCGTACTTTTTTCTTTCCTTCTATTTGTAGGATTTCTACTCATCCAGCTTTCTGGTGATTCTGGATGATGCCCCTTTTGTGTTTTGAAATTGTTGTGTGAGGCAGCAGTGTAAGTGTTTACTTATGCCTCCATCTTGGTTCCTTGATTGCAACTTTTAAATACCATTTAATACCCCTTGCTGGTTTGGCTCAGTGGATACAGCATTGGGTCGCTGAAGAGTCCCAGGTTCGATTCTGGTCAAGGGCATGTGCCCATCTCTTTCTCCTTCTCTCTCCCTCTCTGAAATCAACAAAAATATATTAAAAAAAATAAATATCATTTAATACTTAATCCTCACTTTAAGGAACTAGAGAACATTCATACCCACAAATTAGAGCATCATTAAGATGGATTTTTTATGCTCCCATTTATTTTAATAACTATATATTTCATAATATCTTTCTAAATTAACATGGTCTCAATAAACAGTTAATAGGATGGTAACTACAATTGTTAACCTTTCCTTCAGTTCTTATATTAGACACCACTGTTTCCTGAGGAACCTTCCCTGACCCAAGTCTTAGTTAGGTGCTCCTTCATTGTATTGTCTTTACACCCTGTACTTGCCTTAGAATACTGTGAATGACTTTAGATTTTATTACCTGGGTACTTCTCTACATCTTTTTCTAGGTTAGGGGTCACAGTCTTCCATGCCTTCTGGAATGAGGAAAATAATGTAAATGAATACACATGTTAGATAATATGTCAAAATTAAGTAGGAATTAACACTTAGACTCAATATTTTTGAGATGCAGGAAGTGGTGGAGACTATGCAAGTTCTGTAATTTATACCCCATGTAAAGAGAGCAGTCAGTATTCAGGTCCAGCTAATCATTGCCATGTAGGAATGTAAGCCAATTGTTGCCCAAAATTTCAGAGAATCGGAAATTAAGTAAAGTTTCCTGATATTTAAATGTTAGCTATTAATTCAAAATTTTAGTCATAAAATACTATGCTGGGCAGTATACATCTGTTCCCTTGTTTGTAATCTCTGATAGAAATATGAACACTACTGAAGTCAGGGATTTAATCTAAATGTTTATCATCTTAAAAGTATAGTAAAAAACAAATCAAAAGAAAAAAGCATAAAATGGATTAACAATAAATAGAGTTAAGGAAATGGAGGCTATGAATATTGATTTCTCTTTCAAAAGGAGAAAGATTGATCATTATCTTTTAAAAAATCGTTATTGTTTTGAAAGTATAACATAGGTCCTCACCCCCCTCCCCATTAACCTCTTCTAGCCTGCTCCTGTCCGCCTTCCCACCCCCAGGCCCTCACCACCCAATTGGATTAGTCATTATCTTGAGGAATGGCAGGGTCACAGAGAATTTTTTACAACAGTGTTTTTCAGTCTGTTTGGTCTCACCTTTTTGGATAAATAAAATAAATACAATTTTAAAATAAAGAAACTAGAAGGGAAAACAAATTAAAGAAATTATGGTATTCAATTTGTTTTTCAAGCAGCATGTGTTTGCATTCTGCCAAACTCTCCGAGATTCTGATTTAGCACCTCTCTGTTACATCATCACTGTATTATTGAATGAGAGGAAAATATATTCAAAGGCCAATTGGAAACATCCACCGGAAGGAAATGACTATGGGAAACTGGAAAGTAGGAAGTGTAGGTTCAGTGGTAGTAATAAGAAGAAATAGGTCAAAAGCAAATTTAGAGGCTTTAGCCTAGAAAAAATGTCAGCACTTAATCTAAGAGTATGTTCCTTCTCTTTTTTCTTCAAACTTTCAAGCAAAGTCAAGTATCTCCATCACACTGAAACCTTTATAATTGATATCTTTTGTGAAGATAAATGCGGAATTATTTCAACAAGAGGCATATGTAGGTGTGAACTTCATGAACTGTTATTTTTATACTGATTAATGGATCCTTTCATTGGAAATGTCTATGACGCATGAGGCAGGTCTAGTTCATTAAAATTTAATGCCTGGGACTAAATATATTTCATACTGAAGCTCTTCATGCTTTCTTGTCCTAAAAGAGACCTTAACATTCTCTTGACTACAAAACTGCTTTTATTACTTTTCCTCTTACAAACATGAATAGGCTTTGACAAAAACCATATTGGGTAAATTGGGTCAATGAAGGAAACTACTTAGAAAAGCACATTATTAAAACATTTCTTTGTATATCTCTATTTTTACATGTGGAAACTTAATCTTCTTTCCATCCAAGTTCAACTCTGCCATGGAGCTTAATGTGACACTTCAGGGAACATCAGAATTATTAGAGGTGGTTAGAATATTACAGAAAACAAAATTGCTCAACTTTGAGATGTTGCAGATTGAAAAATTGAGTTATTTCCTGATTAAACATCTTTGGGGACAGAGTGGACTGAGACATAAGATAAATATTTTAATAGAGGTAGGTCAATCTTTGAGGTAATGCATTTACTATCCTAGCTAATAAAGAGGAAATATGCTAATTGACCATCATACCCTCACAAAGATGGAAGTGCCCACAGCCAATAAGGAAGAAGTATGCTAACTGACTGCCACGACATCAAAGATGGTGGTGCCTTCAGCCACAAGATAGTGGCGCCCAGTCCCCTCAGGCTTCCTAGCCGCCGAGGGCCAGCCAGAAGCACTGGCAAGCCTTGGATGGCAACTGTCCAGCTGCCTAACTGCCCAAGAGATGACAAAATGACTGAACAGACAGGTCGTGTGGGACAACCAGGCCAACAGGGGGGTTAGTGAGGGATGACCAAATGACTGAACAGCAGGCTGGGTGGGGCAACCATTCAGTGGAGAGGGGTAGTTGGCAACCAGGCCAGCACCATGGGGCAGTTAGGGATGACCAGGTCAGCAGGGAGGGCAGTTAGGGGTGATCAGGCAAGCAGGCAGGTGAGCGATTGGGAGCCCGCGGTCTAGGATTGTGAGAGGGATGCCCAACTGCCAGTCTAGACCAGTAGTTAGACATCCCCTGAAAGGTTCCAGATTGGAGAAGGTACAGACTGGCTTGAGGGGGATCACTCACCTGTGCATGAATTTTATGCACCGGGCTTCTAGTAAATATATGTACCTATACTAATAAGAATCTTGAATTTACAACATTTTTACATAAATAATGCCATTTGACCCTTATAGTTCTATACAGCAGGTATTAGATCCCCCTTTTAAAGGTAAAAAACAGAGTTAGGGCTTTCACATGAAAGGCAAAATATTGGGAATTGGAAGAGTCATTGGAAGTTGAGGCTAACATATCATATTGAGAAAAGCATAGGATTCAAAGTCAAAAGACCTAAGTTCAAATTCACGTTCAATTTCAATTTAAATGTACATTAAAGAAAAATATTTTATGCTATGCTATGCTATGCTACGCCAGTTGAGTTCTTGTAAGTTCTTAAAGGGACTTGGTAGTTCAAGAGATTTATGTGGAAAGATCAGCTAAAGCACTGTGGAAAATAAAAAATGAAGCATGGACTTTGAAGTCAAACAGACCTGACTTTGTATCTAGCTTCAACACTTACAAAATATTTAGGTTTCTACGAGTAATTTAAATCCTTTGATCTGAACTATCAATAGCTATAACATAGACATCATACAGTTGGACCTTATGTAACATGAGGTTAGGGGCAGCAAGGCAGTTGAAAATTTGCATATGACTTTGACACACCTAAAGCTTAACTGCAGTTGGCCCATTTCATTCACAACACAAGCAAGTATAGATTGAAAACAGCATTTTTGATTGGGGATCTTGCTTGTGAAACCATGGTTGAGAATACAAAAATTCTGTTTTCTGGATGAATCTGAGGATGTGGAACTCTGCGAATCTGAAGGGCCAATTGCATTTTTGAAGAAAAAAAAATCCACATAAGTGGACTCCGCAGTTCAAGCCATGTTGTTTAAGAGTCAACGTAATATTTATCTTATAGCTAAGTCGTGGAGTTTGAATAATGTGATATGGATAAAGCATTTTACATCTTAATAAGCAATTTGTAAGTAGCAATGATTGTTTTGTTATATTCTCTTTAGCATGGCTTGGTAAGACAAAAGTTTTATTTTTATAGTATTTAGTAAAATATCATTTAGATCAATCAGAGGTCAACCTGAGAAATCCAACCAAGGTATGAAAGCATAATTTAGTACTTCTAACTCTTGATCTCACCATTTGACCATGCTAAAGGAATCATAACACACATTTTTAAATTCTACAAATTTTGGCTAAATAAGGAGAAAGTACAAAGATAGTAGAAGAAAAGATGAATGTGTGTTTACTAGAATCTGAGAGATAAATATGTCATATGCTTCATGATTTTCATATAATTTATTTTAATTTAGTTTAGCATAGTGCTTACCACAAGGTATACATTTATTAATAAATATTTGTTGAATTAAAGAGTATCTATCTACTGATTTATAAGACTTCTTCATACATTAAATATACAAACCATTTGTCTGTTTTATGTATTATGACTATTTCTCTAATTTGTCATTTATCTTATATTGTGTGTTTTTAATACTTTCATTTGCTCAGATTTATCACATTTTCCTCTATTTAGCACCCCCTCCCAATAATATTATGCTTAAAAAGACCTTCTCCACTTCCCTGCATTTAAATGCCTGCTCATCTGCAGGAAAAAAATGTTTTAAGGTAATGTCTCTCCCATTTATCTCAGAGACTGCTCCTGTCTTTAACCCTCACCATTCAAAATTAAAGATTATTATTGAGGTTAGAGTTAACCCATGTAATTTTTTTCTGAAGGAAGGAAGAACTAGTCAACATTTTCTAATTTCCAGTACTGGTTCTGAGTTTTTCTCTGTTTTATTCATTTAGTGATTTCAGTGGATAACTAATGAAGTTGAGGAAGTGAAGTAATGGAGGGTGGGGCAGGGGGCAAAAAAAGAAAGGAGAAAGAAGAGCTAAATGGTGAATTCAAATCACTAACTTGGAAGTTTCCAAGTCACATACTTCTATGTCCAATGGTAATGAATTTCACTGAATATTGTTTGGCAGATATCTTTTAATGGGTTTATATGTATTGTTTACATCAATTGTGGATACACAATTTATATGTGTATCACATTAGGTTGAAACAGTTGTTCCCTTTTTTGTAACCAAAGATATTAGTGTAAAATGGTTCTATAACTCACCCCAGTTTGCATAGTCATTAGCAGAGCTGGAATTCTAACTAGGGAGACTTATTCTAGTATGTACAAATTTAAACCTGCATTGTAATTACCTCAAACTTGGGGAAAATATTTATATCTACCTCAAAAACTACTACTTTTTTAGTCTTCTCTAACTCAGTATCGTATCATTCCCCAGCTATCTATTGCACTTGGAAATAATCTGAACACCTAATACAATGGCAGATGAGACCCTACAAGAGCAGATGCCTTTGATTTCATCTTGAACATTACTTCTCTGCCCCACCCCCCTTTAATCTTCCACTCAACACTGGCTTTCAAATGCACTAAGCTTATTTCCATTTTAGAATTTTTACACAACTCCCTTCCTTGAATGCCCATCGCTGAAATTGTGGCTTGGATTTCTTCCTTTTGGTATTTAATATTCATCTCAAAGACCCCCTTTTCGGTGAAGCTTTTCCTGACTACTCAAAATAAGTAGCCTACTTTTATCACTTGCCTGTTTTATCTCATAACAATTGGTACATCACTTACACACAGTAAAAATATAAGCTCCATGGAAGCAGGGATTTAACTGTCGTACTCACTACAGTGTTTCTGCTACTTAGAGCAATGTTTCACACACCACACTGTCTCTATAAATATTTATTGAGGGTCTAAAAAGTTTATTGAAAAGGGGAATAATGAAATCAAAGCTATGGTAAGAAAACTTATCTGGTAGCTATGTAGAGGAAGTATAAATGAGAAAAGGCTTACTCAAGGAGACTTGTTAGAGGGCTATGTAAAATGGAGGGCGATGATAGAAATAAAGAGAAGAAATGTGATAAGTATTATTGAGTTAAAAGAAGCAATAGCTAAAATTGATTGACTTGAAGGGGCTCAGGCTCACTTAGAATAAGAAAGTGCCATAAATATAAATAAGGAATACCAAGAGATGACAGATCACCCTGAGAAAGTTATGAATGGAATTCACAAAAGCAGTTTTGAATTTCTAATTTGAGATGTTATTGGTAGGCAGGATACATGAGATTTGAACTTATTAAAGAATAGTGGCCCAGTGCACCTAATTCATGCACATTAAATGAGAATTAATTAAAGGAGATATTTTAATATTGCTATTTGCCCTTTCTCTATAATAGAAGTGTCAAGAGATGAAAGAAAATTAGTAAAATATATATGAAAATCTCCCTCCTATCAGAATCTGGGGCATGCCCCGAGACCTAGAATCAAGTCCCTGCCCACCACCTGCATGTGCTTTGAAAATGCAGGAGACCTAGATGCGGCTCTCCCCACCCCCATTGGGTGAGACACAAACCCAGCTGGTCACACCCCGCCAAGCCCTTCCGGGAGTGGGATGCAGTCTTAGGTTCCCACCTCCCCTCCCCCACACCCTCCACCCCCGCCGCCAAGCCCTGCTGCTGGATATGGGGTGTGGCCTGAAGTCCCCCGTCAAGTGAGAGGTGCAGCCTGGTTCCTCACCCCAGCCAGGCACCATGCAGCCTCAGGTCCCTGCTGTTCCATCGTGATGTTATAGTATTCTGGATAATTTGCATATTCCTCTATTATTAAAGTTATCAGATTTTTGTAAGAATTTCTGAAGGTGGAATACAGAATGAGAAAGGACTAAACTCCTAAATCACTAACTTTTTGGAGATAGTGACAATGAAGAGTTAAAGAAAAGGAAATCAGGAATATATGACTTTATGAAACCAAAATAAAGAGGGATTTCAAGAAGATGAAACCTGACTACAGAAATGAGGGAAATTACTGACATTTGATTTGGTAATCCAAAAGTTACCTCTTGAAGCTGAGGAGATGGGTTCAGAACATCTTCCTAATGTTGTAAGTGAAAGAACAGGAATGGTTATTTCTTTTGATCATAGAGGGCAAGAGAAGGGAGTAAGTAGTCTGAGAGAAAGCAAAGTGCAATGAGTAAGGAGTATGGTGACCTCAGTTGGGATTTATGGAAGATTTGGGTCTACATAGCTAGAAATTACTAAAGAAATGAGATCAGAGTTGTCAGTAGTGAATATCAATAACTTTTCCCAGAAAACAAAGGAAAGGATAGAGACAAAATTACCTTGGCTTCAGTAAAAAAAAATAAAAAAATTTGTTGTTTCTGTTTTTGTTTTGTTTTTTTAATAGAGAAAACAAATGTCTATAGACTGAGCAGAAGGAGCCAATGGAATAGTAAAAGAATATGAAATCTTTATTTAATTTTCTTGGTTGAGTAGATGTGCAGAGTGTAAGATTTGGAAACTGGCAAATTTCATTTCACCATGCTTTGCTTTATATTGCTTTGCATATTCTGTGTTTTTTATAAATTGAAGGTTTGTGACAACCCTTCATCTAATACATCTATGGGCACTATCTTTCCAATAGAGTTTGCTCACTTCATGTCTCTGTGTCACATTTTGGTAAATATAAAATATTTCAAACTTTTTCATTTTTATTTGTTATGATGATTTGTAATCAGTGATCTTTGATATTATTATGGTCATTGCTTTGGGGAATGAACTGTGCCTATCTGTGTAAGAGAGTGAACTTAATCGCTATAGGTGTATGTTCTGACTGCTCTACCAACTGGCTGGTCACTACTTTTTCCCTCTCCTCAGATCTCCCTATTCCCTGAGACAAAAACAATATTGAAATTAGGCCAAGTCATAACTCTCAAATGGCTTCTAAGTGAAGCAAGCATTGCAAGTTTTTCACTTTTAATAATAAAAGGAAACTAGATATGATTAAATTTAGTGAAGGATGCATGTTGAAAGTTAAGATAGGGCAAAAATTAGGCCTCTTGTGCCAGCAGTTAGCCAAGTTGTAGGGGGAAAGGAAAAGTTCTTGAAGGAAATTAAAAGCGGTACTCCAGTGAACACACAAATGATAAGAAAGCAAAAGAGCCTCATTATGGATAAGGTGAAAGTTTTAGTGGAATATCAAGCCTGGGCAAACAGTGTCAGTCAGCTTGATGGAGACTCAGATATGGTACTCACCTGTAGGCTCTGCAGGGGGAGGGCTTAACAAAGGAACAATGGTATCTGCCAGCACTTCTGTCTGAGAGAAAGCTGCACCTCCTGTTGCCCCAATGCGACAACTCAGCTCCTCCCTATGTGCTCCTGGTGCTTCTAGCATTGGAACTCATAGTGACTGAGTCTCAGTAAGTCCCTATGTGGGCCTTTTAAAAGGAATGTCTAGGAGTCCAGCTGCCCTCCTACCCAGCCACAATTCCTACTGTTTATTACATATAGAAGTTATGGATTCTTCTCTTTCTGCCACTGGAACAATTTGCTAGGTGGGCTGGTGTGGGTCTGGAACCCCTCGCTCCTCAGGGAGGACCTCGGCAGCTGAGATATTCCTCCAGATTTTTAATCTACCAAATGTGGTGTGGGACCAGCCCATTCAGCATCTCCATCTCCATCCTCCTACCAGTCTTAATGTGGCTTCTTCTTGATATTCTCAGTTGTAGGATTTTTGTTAAGCTAGATTTCAGGCTGTTCTGAATGAAGGATCTTTGGTAGGTTTGTTGTAATTTTGATGTGGTTGTGGGACGATTCCAGTAACGCATTTACGTATGTTACTATCTTGACTGGAACCCCCTATACTTTGCTTTTTTAATGGAAGAATTTTCTTAACCAGCAGTATTTGAAATTATATGTATATGCATAAATGCAGTGGCCAATCCTGTGCCAACTTGACATTCTTGCCACTGAGTATGTTTGAGATAGAAACACAATGCAAATAATAGTATAAATAACATAAAGATTACTTTGTCATTTGAATAATTTATTCTCACAAGCTCCAATATACTCGCAACATTTTCACTATTATAATGAGTCAAGTTAAGAAAGACTGTGTTGATAAATTATATATATATAGAGTGCAAGACACATACGCATTAGAGAAGAAGCAATTACTAAACTACCATGAAATAGTCTATAGCAGTCAGTTCAATACTGCAATCACTAGAGAAAGGACATTTATTGGAGTGACCTACATGTAAGTTGGAATTCAATTTGCAAGAGCCTAACTATAGGTAAATGTCCTTTCTGTCTTTCATGGTCAGATGGTATAGGATTGTAACGGAATGACCTGTCATTTGTTCCTACATTTTAACCATCTGAGAGCTGCTCCTCTCTATGACAGAAATCACCTAGGTTTTCTTTGGCTACCTAAACTGTCTGACAGTCAGAGAACCAATACATCCTGTTATACAGCATTCAGACCTGCTATTAGTATAAAGGTAACACTAAGGATGTGTTTCCTTACAGGATAGTGCAGAATTGATCACTTCCCTGCTTCACAGTGGAGCTGACATACAGCAAGTTGGGTATGGCGGTCTCACTGCCCTGCATATTGCTACAATAGCTGGTCACCTGGAGGTAAGTCACACCTTAGTTACCTGTTAAAGTAAACATGCCTCTTTGTATTCTTGTTCACAGTGCTTTTCAAATGCCGGCTTCTTGGAAGTTGTCTGTTTTTTTAGCTATTAAACCCATTCATTTATTTTTTTTTGGATAAAATTAGTTTTTCTTTTGATAGTCAATCCAATCTACTTTATAACAATGTAATAAAACATCAATTAATATAAAAATGGCTCGATACACAGATATTTTTATAGCAGTAAGAGCCTAGGTTTAGGAGTCAGACAGTTCAGTTTCCATCACTTACTATGTTTACCTCAACCAAGTTTCTGTACCAGTACATCAAGATATCTATCTATGTTTTCTTCATTTATAAGATAGAAATAGTAAACAACCTATTGTAATGATTAAATTAAATAACCCATATAAAGCACTTTTCTGATTGTTACATACAAAATAAGGACTCAATGAAAGATTATTCATTGTGCACTAGATACTGATCTACTTGTTGAAGTGACATAGCAAGAAAGACAGGCAAATATTCATTATCTTAGAGTTTAGTTGTTGGGAATGAGACAGACAATAAAGAAAGTAAAATATTATACAATGTTAGTAGTGAGTACTAGGAAATAATAAAATGATGAAAATGAAAACAGAGTGATGAAGAAGTAGGCGCCATTTTACAAGCTATACTAGAGGCCTGTTGTATGAAATTCTTGCATGAGTAGGGTCCTTAGGCCTGGCCAGCAATCAGGGCTGATTAGGGCCTTCCAGCTGCTGCATGGGGCCTTCCTTTGTTCTGCACCACCCCCTGGTTGTCAGTGCACATCATAGCAAGCGATAGAACTCCCAGTCTCCTGATCAAACTCCTGAGGGGACATTTTGCATATTAGTCATATATATATATATATGCTATGTATCACATGTATATCATATATATATATATAAAATAGCACGTACAAAAACCCTGAGATAGGAAAGTGCTGGGTGTGTTTGAGGGACATGAGTGAGCCAAAGTTATTACTGCAGTGTGAGCTGGAGATGGAGTGATGGAGATGAGGTCGGGTGTCACACTGAAAGGCTCTTACTTTCAATAAGTATTAGCATATTAATAGCAAAGTAGTTTTCTTCATGTTGACATTTTCACTCCTAACTCTGTCATCTTATTTCCCACAAAATAAATCTTTTTAGTGACATTCAGTGTAAGTATTAGTGAATTTGTGTTAATGAAGAGGAGGGAAATCCAAATAGAGTCAATTAAATATAATCTTTTTATAAAAAAATAAACCATTCGAGGCCAGTGATAAAGTAAATGAAAGGTAAGTATCAAGAAGCCTGAGTGGAAGAATTTTTTATGTAGACCTTGAGTACTAATGAAATACCTTCAAGCTCTGGATGCCAGGAAAATTACAGAATACGTTTTGTAAAGCAAAATTCTTTTTGCCCGGTGCTAAATTAATTAGGTATGCAAGTGCTAGATCTAAAACAGGGTCAAAAGCAAGGTGGTTAAGAGCTTTGTATTTTCATCTCCTACTCAAATAGCTGTTTTCTTGCTTTGTGATCATAGTTTGGAAGGAACTATCATATTGATTCTACAAGCCTTAGGGAAAATTCTACTAATATAATTCCCAATAGTTCTCTACTCTTGTTTTGCAGTTCTCCATGGGTTCTCTCTTCCTTTATGAGCTGTTGTAACATTTAATGTCTTTTAATGTCACTCACTGATGGCGCATAAAACAGGTGTACATTTATTAGACTGTATTCTCTTCTTGTCTAATGGACTAAATAAGTTATAGATAAGATAATAAAGGATAATGGTATCCCAAAACCTCACATTAAAAAATGCAGAATTTTTTCTTTGACTTATTTCAAAGCTATTAATTGTAATACTCATTTTCAATGTGTTTTAGTTGCCCTTATAGACATTCATTGATTTAACAGATATTTTTGAGCCTCTACTTTTTTCATAGCATAGTGCTAAACTATGGGAATGATACAAGAAAATGACATCATATTTCCCCTTAAGCACTTTATAATGTAGTTGGACAAACAAAATGAATACTCAGGAAAAGTTACACAAGCAATTTAAAAGTAAAATAACTATATATATATATGTATATATCTAGCAACTGGAATGCTGTAATGACCAGAATGACCAGTCACCATGACACGCAACCTGTGGCCAGCAAATCAGCCCAATTCGGGGGTAGGGATGGCTGGCCAACCTCCCATAGCCCCTTCCCCCAGGCGGCCCTTCCCCTGATTAGGGGGGCAGATTTCCAACCCCCATGAGGCCTTTCCTCCCTGGCTGACCACACCCCTGATATGCCCCTACCACCTGGATTGGCCTGTGGCTCCTCCTTCCAGTCAGCTTTGCCTTCAATCAGCCCTCCCATTTTGATCAGGGGCAGCGCCGGTTGGCCAACCACCATGGCTCCTTCTCCAGGCTGGTGGCCCCTGACTGGCTCCCTCACTCCTTTTGGAGGCAGGGCTGGCCAGCCCACCACCCACACCCCATCCTCACAGCTGGCTCCACCCCCAATCAGCCGCCACCACCCAGATTGGCCTGTGGCCCCTCCACCCAGCCATTTCACCCCCAATTATACCCCATACACCAATTGGGATTGGGGCTGGTTGGCCAACCTACCATGGCCTCTCCCCCAACCGCTGACCCCTGATCAGCCCTCCACCTCAATCAAGGTTGGGGTCCGCTGGCCAATTGTCTATGGTCCCTTCTCTCAGCTGTCCCGTCCCTGATCAGGTCCTGATCAGGGTGGACCAGCTAGCCAACCTCCTCCTATCTCCTCCTCCCAACAGGCCCACCACCAATCTGCACTGATTCTGGCTGGGCTGGCTGGACCCTATCTGTGCATGAATTATGCACTGAGCCTCTAGTATAGTCAAAATAAAGGAGGAGGAAAGGGTCAAAGGTCAGAGTCAATTTAATAATTGGGAATAATTAGAATAATTAAAAAGAACACAAAATTAGAAGCTATCAAAGTGAACTAAAAGATTTAGGAAAGGACTTATGAGAGGGATTTGAAATTGGGCTGAGCTTTGAAGAGTGGTGAGAAATGAACAGAGGAAAGAAGTGGAATCATGTCAAAAATGGGAAGAATGATCTGAGCATATTTAGGTGAAAGTGAATAGCATGAAACATATTATGAAACATAATATGAAACATATTATGGGTGTTAGAAATGAACCAGACTAAGGAAACTGAGAAAAATAGCATGAAACATATTTTGAAGAGTCCCTGTAGGTAAATTTGGATGTTAGAAATGGACCAGCCTAAGGAAATTAAGAATGGAAGTCTAAGGACTGTAATTCAATTCAATTAGAAATTATTATGGTTTATAATGTATAATACCAAGACTACATGGTGTGGTAGGTGAATAGAACACAGAAGCACCTACTCTTTAAAGACACTTATATTCAATAGGATTTTTCTATTAGGAATGGGGAGCCATTGAAACATTTTGAGCAAGAGAATGATTAGAGATTTAATAAATAATATGTTGAAGAGGATTTCATTGACCACATTATTTAGTATAGATCCCAGAGTGACAATATGATGTTTAAGCAGACAGAGAAAAGGGATTGGGTAAAGAATTCAATTTAGAGCAATAATCAATTAGTTCTAGACATGTAAATTTACTAATTAAATGTTCATTAATAATATAGAAATATACAACTGGCATTCAGTGGAGAAGGTGAGACTTAATTTAACTTTTTAGAAATATATGTGTAGAGGTTATACCTGGAACCATAACAATAGCTAAAAGGTATAAATTGGGTCTAATAAATGGCCAAGGATTGAGACTAATAGAATATCTACTGAGACCTGAAAAATTAGTGAATAGCCATTGAAGAAACAGAGCAGGATGGGTCAGAATGGTATGATAAAAACAAGGATATTGTAATATCACAATAATTCACTGTATGAGAATTTCAACAGATAAAGTATCCTGGGTATCAAGTGGTACAGAGAGACTGGGTATATAGTATTTAATTACTGTACCAAAAATTTAGATGCCTTTTTCACTCCTATTTTTTACTCTATTTAGGGGGGATGGTGACAGTATAACAGTGAGAGTTTCCTTTCATTAGTAGTCACTTTCTTTTATTTTCTACCTTCCTTGTGAAGCAATAACTGATGCCAAGTCTGATAGGCCTCTTTGTCTGCACATATCAAATTCAGACCCTCCATTAGTGTCTCAAGTGTGTTTGTCCTCCCATATCCATGAATTCTATTAAACAATTTTATAATAAAATTTACATTGACTAGGCAGCTGTCTCCTTCAATAATAGAAGAGAACGTGCTGCGGTTTCCTAGACATGCTGACTGCAATTGCAATTGGAGACGCAGATTTAGATTTACTGTGCTTTGAAAAGCAAGCAAATATTGGTTGTCCTGGCTCTCAATACTTCTCCCTGACTGATTTATCTATCTATCAATACATATGCATATACTGCTTTATGCAAGGCCCAACATCCTGTTCGCAATCCATAAACATGTGTTAAACCTTCTTCTCCCCTTTGATTTCAGGGGGCATGTGCATCATGTGCTCTCTCAGCCATGAAGATTAAAAATATTAGCTGACCCTAGCTGGTTTGGCTCAATGGATAGAGCGTTGGCCTGCGGGCTGAAGGGCCCTAGGTTTGATTCAAACCGAGGGCACATGCCTGGGTTGCAAGATCTATTCCCAGTACAGGGTGTGCAGGAGGCAGCCAATCAATGATTCTCTCTCATCATTGATATTTCTATTTCTCTATCCCTCTCCTTTCCTCTCTGCAATCAATAAAAATATATTTTAAAAACTAAAAACATAAAAATATTAACTGATATTTGGTAGTACTTTATTATTCATATGCACTTGTCATTTGGTTATCCTGTGGGACATCTACCATTAAACTCAGTTTCTCAGTAAAGAAACTGAGAATTAGAGAAGTTAAATGACTTCCACAGGACCATTAAGACAATAGATACATGAGATGGATAGGACTCAACCATGGTTAATCTGACTTCAAATATGTAATCTTGTAAATACAAGAACAGTTCCTCCCTGTATTGCTGAAACAGAGCTTACATCTGTAGAACACAAAAAATATTCAGAAAACAAAATATAAGATATCTATATTACTATCTAAAGGCCAGAAATAGTTACATATATAACAACAATATTAATTGATTCAAGAATAACTTAAATGACATTTAGTATATGGGCACCAAGACCCATATAGATATAATGCATGTAGGTGAGCATATCACAAACACACCTGCACACACATACACACGTGTACATATATCCTAAGTGTAAAACACTTTATAGATAGTCAAATAACTCTTTAAAAAGTTGTTATACTTGAATGTTTCATGGTATGGTTTTTGCAGTTATCAGAAGACAAATCAATTAGCAAATAGAAAAAGCATGTCAGAAATAATGTAATATAAAATGCATAGGTATCATGGAGTATTTTATTTTTTCACAGAAAGGCATAGTCTCATATATACTTTGTGGAGTCAGAGTATTATTTTAATAGTTAAATTGATTCTATCCTACCTTTATCCTATTTTCAGATTGTAAACACTTATCCAAGCACTGCTTTATAAATGCTTCCCAATTATTATATAATTTATTTCTAATTTCAAGAAAATGCAATTGATATTGTTCCAATTCATTCTTAACTAAATAATGTAAATGTTTTAGGAGAGAATTTTGTTTACCAAGAAGTTTCTAACTCTAAGTTATTTCTTTTATAATGGCTTTAGGTTTTCCCCCAAAGGCACAAACAAGCAGATGCTTAGAATTATAAAATGTTCTCTCTCTCTCTCTCTCTCTCTCTCTCTCTCTCTCTCTCTCTCTCTCTCTCTCT
Source organism: Antrozous pallidus (assembly GCA_027563665.1). Lineage (NCBI taxonomy): Eukaryota > Metazoa > Chordata > Mammalia > Chiroptera > Vespertilionidae > Antrozous > Antrozous pallidus. Next base: position 157,055,818 of record CM050508.1, on the reverse strand, counting down.
CTCTCTCTCTCAAAAGAGATAACTTACTTGTGAGTTTTACAATTAAAATGTATTAGATCTGTTTCCAATCCTATGAATTAGCAATAGTCCCTTATGAACTTCATTTGGAATCAGAACTAATAGTAGTAAAACACGCACACACACACACACACACACACACACACACACACACACACACTATATTTAATAGCTTTGAAATGATAATGGAGTACAAACATATCAATTGACTTAATCCTCACTTGGAATTTTATCTGCATTTTCCATATGACAAAACAGAGGCACAGAGCAGTTAAGTAACTTGTGCAAAGTGACAGCAAATAATTTGTAGAGCAGGTGTTCACATGCTATCAGGTGTCAGAGCCAACTCTCACAGTGATGCACTGCCCTTCTAACCTAAATATTTTATCTTTTTATTGATAATGTAAATAACATTGTATTTTCTAATTTTTATAGTTTGTTTATAGAAAATGTATTGGTTATTATTTTTTAATTTTATAACCATTGAACTTATGGGTTTATTATTTCTATAGATTTTAGGTAAGTCTTTTGCATATTTCTGGTTTATAATTAAATTTCTTAAGTGCAGTAATAATTTTACTTCTTTTCCAATAATTAAACATCTTATTTTTCTTTTTCCTAATTGCCTTGTCTGATACTTCTAGCACAATTGTCATTCTTCAGTTGAATCATCTTGTACTCCCACGATGACACAATAGATCATCGCACATTTTGAACTTGCTTTATAAATTTTGCTAATATTCACAAGCGAGGTTGGTTTATGGTTTACTTTTTGGATCATTATATTGGTTTACTAGGGCTTTCAGAACAAAATACCACTGACCAAATGGCTTAAATAGTTTATTTTCTCACAGTTAGGAAGCTAAAAGTCTGATATCAAGGGTAGGTAGGTTGATTTCTTCTGAAGTTTTTTCCAGGACTTGCAGATGACTGCCTTCTTGCTATGTGTTCACATGGTTGCATCTGTGCATGTACATGCCTGGTATTCCTTAGTATCTTAATCTCCTCTTCTTATAAGGACATCAGTCATATTTTATTAGGGACCACCCTAACTTAATGATCTCTTTAGAGGTCCTATCTCCAAATATGGTCACATACTGCACATTCTGAGGTACTGGGGTTCAGGGCTTCGATATATGAATTTGACATAATGGGGAAAAATTCAGCCCATAAAAATTATCTTTGACAACTTTTGGAATAAGTGCTGTGCTGGATTTGTGAAATGAGTTCAGAAATCTCTCTCTGCCTCTCTCTCTCTCTCCCTTCCCCCTTATTCTTTCTCAGATTCAGGAGCGTAACTCTATGCCATTTCACAGTATACCGCACTGTTAACCTTACATCTGATAAGTCTCCCCAAATTTTGCATACAGTGAAACAAATCTTATATAACCATTGTGGGCTGCCATAATTCAGGTGTAAAACATATAGCAAGGGCACAATATACCAACCAATGGAAATTATTATAAATTTTGGTAATATGACTTCAGTGAATGATTGATAGGTATTCTAACACTAGTCACTGACATTAACTTGTAGTAAACTTGTTCTGAATAGTAATTTGCAGTCCCATGATATTACACTTTGATATACCTTCATGTCAAATGGTTAAGTCCGAAACAAAAACCTTTATTGCACACATAGTTTTAAAAAATGATGACCTGATTTAAGAACACAACATCTTCTGTGGCATTCAGAAGTGGTTCTCTCAGAAGTTGAAACTGGAAACTCTACACCCTAATTACAGAATGTGACCTGTCTTACAGAATACTGTTTATTAAGGCAAGGAGGCAGGCTCCTACTATCTAGGCTTTTGGTCTGGAGATTGAGAGAAGATAATAGATCATGCATTGTAATCAGTAATTTTATGATCTCAGAGCAATGCTTTAGGCATGTATCAATTATGAGAGTGGTGTAAGAGGACACTGGCTTGAGTGTCACTTTTATGTTTGGCACTTGAGTCTTTGCTAGAGAATCTATTAGCTACTCTTAAATATTAAGTATTGCTCTCAGGGTGAGGTAAAAGAGCACAAGCAGGAAAAGCTTTATAGGCTAATAAAAATGTAAATGAGAGGTTCATAAGCTTGTTACCCTGGAAAATGATGAAATAAACATTACCTGAGAAATTAGAATCAAAGATTATTGCTAATCAAATCAACTTGATGAGAAATTTCTTTATAACCATTCTATGTTGTATGTGAATTTTCCTCTTTATGCCAACCCTTCTACGCACTGCATTTAATTCCAACATTCTAGGTCCTCTATACATTAAAAAAGTGATGATAGATGATAGATAAATAGATGATAGATAGATAATATGATTCAGCTATTTATCATATATTATTTATATATTAATCATGTTATATAGTGCATCAGCTAGGCAGAAAATTTATGTTAGATGTTTGTGGTAAAAAGAGACAGCTATATATTTTAACACTATTCTCTCTGCCAGGAATTAGAAGGCTTTGTTTTGAATCTGTTGCTTGTTCAAGTCATATCCCCAGAGTTTTAGAGCCTCCAAGCTCCCTATGTCTCAGGAGGGTGGGGAATGATTACTCTTTTTTCCCTCAATTAGAAATAAATCAAAAGATCAATATTTTATACCTGACCTTCTAATATAGTAGGAAAGTACACAGTGAACACTACTTACCTTTTTTCAGTGATGTTTCATTCCAGGGTGGTATTTAGGGAGTAGAGGCTTTTAAGTATTTTATCTCCTCTGAACTTTGTATGAGTTATTCTCCTTGATGGCTCCCTTTGGTGGATCTCCAAAGAACCTTTAAAAACTAACTGAGGTTGGGGTGGTGGGAGTGAGAGGCTGGAGACCCCATGACTGGCTCTCAGCAGTGTCCCTTTCTCACAGCATCTCTCTTATGAGGTGTCCTTCAAAGGAACTTAGCACCTCTGCCTCTCATCACTCATTCTTGCACAACTGAATATCAGATCAATTTAGCAATTATAAAGCATGGGGTCAGTAAGGAAGGCACATAAAGCTTACTAGAGTTACTCTCAGAAGCAATTCAAGTCTAATCCCTTGAAGGACCTTTAACTTTGCTGCCCTCTTACTTTATTCTGTGTCCTGAAGCAGGCTACTAACCAACTTCCTTAGCTATGTGCTGAGCTGTCTCCTAATTACTGCAGATCTTCATACCTGTGAAGATCCTGTCAGGACTTGAAGAATCATTCTCATAATTCTTTCCTGAACATATATACATTGAGCTAATCAGACTTGAGGAAATTTTCAAATAAAATAAGACAAAGAACAATGGCTGCAAATCTTTTGTCTAGAACTGTCAAGGATATTCCTATTGGTTGCCAATATGTTACTTCAGTTTTCTTTACATTCATATAAAGGCCTTTACCCTTACTCTCCTGGACTTAATGCAGTAGTATTCTGACTTATAAGACCCTGTCTCCCAATCTGTTATAGTTCACTTCATTCTAAACACACCTGAAAATTTATCAGCTTCTCTGAAGCATGGTAAGGTCACCCCTATGACGAAAAAATTTGCTGACCCCACAATATACCCAGCAGGGATTAAGTCATAATAATACAAATCACCTATTTTTTTTTTTTTACCATGGATTCTCATGCTCTTCATCTTTCAATCAATGACCTAGATTAAATGAACTGTTCCCCATGTTTATGGCCTTTTCATATACATTTTTACCACACTATAGTTTCTTTTTTAAATTTAATAAATCTTTATTGTTCATGTTATTATAATTGTTCCGCTTTTTTCACCCATAGGTCCCCTCGACTCAGTTCCCACTGCACTCTCTACCCTTACCCCTTCCAACAGTTCTCATCCATAAGTGTATGATTTTTGTCCAGTCTCTTCCCACATCCTCCACACCACTTTCCCCTGAGAATTGTCAGTCCACTCCTTTTCTATGCCCCTGATTCTATTATATGCACCAGTTTATTCTGTTCATCAGATTTTTTTATTCACTCGATTTTTAGATTCACTTGTTGATAGATATGTATTTGTTGTTCATAATTTTTACCTTTACCTTTTTCTTCTTCTTTCTCTTCTTAAAGAATAACTTTCAGCATTTCATATAATACGGGTTTGGTGGTGATGAATTTCTTTAGCTTTTTCTTACCTATGAAGCTCATTATCTGCCCTTTAATTGTGAATGATAGCTTTGCTGGGTAGAGTAATCTTTGTTGTAGGTTTCTTGCTATTCATTACTTTGAATATTTCTTGCCACTCCCCTCTGGCCTGCATAGTTTCTGTTGAGAAATCCGCTGACAGTCATATGGGTGCTCCCTTGTAGGTAACTAACTGCTTTTCTCTTGCTGCTTTTAATATTCTCTCTTTGTCTTTTGCTCTTGGCATTTTAATTTTGATGTGTCTTGGTGTGGTCTTCTTTTGATTCCTTTTCTTCAGAGTTCTCTCTGCTTTCTGTACTTGCAAGTCTATTTCTTTCACCAGGTGGGGGAAGTTTTTGGTCATTATTTCTTCAAATAGGTTTTCAGTATCTTGCTCTCTATTTTTTTCTGGCACCCCCATAATTCAGATGTTGATATGCCTGAAGTTGTGCCAGAGGCTTGTTATACTATCTTCATATTTTTGGATTCTTTTTTCTTTTTGCTTTTCCAGTTGAGTGTTTTTGCTTCTCTGTATTTTAAATATTTGACTTGATTCTCGCAATCCTCTAGTCTGCTGTTACATCTCTGTGTAATATTTTTTATTTCATTCAGTGTATGCTTAATTTCTAGTTGACCTTTTTCATATCCTCAAGGGTCTTGCTAAATTTATCAGCCTTTTCGAGAAAATTCTTGAAAAACCTTATAACCATGATTTTGAACTCTATATACAGTCATTTGCTTTCCTCCATTTTTTTTTCATTTGTGACCTGTGCTGTGTCTCTGCATTTTGGCTGCTTCCCTGAGTTGATAGAGTGGCTTTGTGTGCTAGGTGTCCTTTAGGGCCCAGTGACTCAACCTCCCCAGTTACCTGAGGTGGAACCTCTTGGTGAACCCTTTTGTGAGCAGTGTACACAACCTTGTTGTAGTTAAGTCTTGATTGCTGTTGTTATCACTGGGAGGAATTAACCTCTAGGCCAGTTGACTTTGAGGATCTGCTATGTCTACACTGGGAGAACTTCTGTGCTGGAGACACCCTTATGAGACAAGACTAGCAAAACCCTCTGTCCTCAGCTTGGATAGGGGTGGACTCTCAGGGCAGAGCAGACAGCATTGGTTTCCCATCATCCCTGCCCTAATAGGCCCCTGTGTCTCAGTTTCCTGTGGTAGTTGCTGCAAGCACCTCTTATAGAAAGCTGCCCTCAAGTTCTACCTGCTACCAGAAAATCCAGTTTCTCCCCAAATGAGTCTGGGTCCCCAGAGTCTAGCCCGGAACTGGAGTTCAGCACAGTTGGGAGCTTTTGTCTCCATCCTGCTTGAGAAATCCAGCTGCATACCCAGTTACCCACCCTCTCTGCAAGTGTCTCAGTATCTCTGCCTCCTGTCACTTCTTTGGGTCTCAGTGTTCTTTTCTATTTCCATTTAGTTGTAGAATTTCCATTCAGCCAGCCTTCCTGTGGTTCTGGATGATGTCTGTTTTGTCTTTTAGTTGTAGTTTTGAAATTGTTGTGCAAGGCAGCAGTTTAGGTGTTCACCCATGCTGCCATCTTGGTTTCTCTCCACACTATAGTTTCTTTATAGTTTGCCTCTCTGACACATTCTCAAACTTCAGCTGAAACGATACCTTTATGAAACTGCTGGATCCCACTAGTCTGAAATGTTTCCATGTTTTCTTGTTCTCAACAAACAGAGCCCTTTATCTATTCATTTTTCACGGCATCAACTTTGCTTGTTTTATAAACATTGTTCTATGTGATTTTTAGGCATTTTTTAGTATTATGCTTTTCCATAGAGTGTATTTTTAGTAAATGTTTGCTGAGTGAATAGATTAATGATTATTCAAAAGTTGTTTCAGACAACAACTCTTGAATAGAAATTATACACAATGAGGAAAATTATTTCTCCTCTCAATAAAAGCTAAAGAATAGTTTATAATAATACCAATTATTAGAAAAGTAGCTTATAAAATCTCAAGTAATTTTCATGAATAGTTTTATACAAATTTTCCTTATAAAATCTATAAAATAATAATGAAGTTTTGTCTTTAAATTGTTCTTTCTGCCCATTCAGTATCTGTTTTGACCTATATAAAGAAGGAATTTGGACATATTCCAATGATTAAGGTTAACCCTTAAGAAAAGAGTTACAGGGCTTAAATGTATTTCATTCCACAAAAGGCAGCATCGTTAGTCTTTTAGACTCATATGTCTCTCTCTATGACTTGGCTGCACTGTCCTAATCATTCTGATCAATAATTTTGTCTTTAACATGAGAATTTTCTCTCTGGCATAAAATCAGTTACTGACTCAGAGACCTGTGCTATCACTCCGTCTCAACATTTATAGTTTGTGACCCATTTATGAACTATCAATATAAATAAGGATCTCCAGATTACCTATACCTGCTTTTTTCCCCCCTTCCACTAGCCTCACACTTAGAGAAATACTATATGTTTATTCCCTCTCTAACTTGATTTTATATATTTTGTCACAATAAGCTGCCAAACTGAATACACAACTTCAGACTGATTATTTTAGAAGGATTGAAAATGTGTTGTTTCAGTAAAGGACAGTCATATGTTTTAGATGCTGACAATATCATGAGCAAATGTGATAACATAAAATTTTGAAAATCCAGTCAACAAGCTCTGTAATTATAATATTTTGTAGTAAAAGCCTTTGAGCTCTTTAGCTTGCTGTCTAATTGTTTCCATTAGGTAGCTGCTCCTAACTTTTCTGGCCATCTCCAGGAAAGAAGAAATCTCCTATGAATCAGGCAAACTTAAATAAGTGCAGCTAAGCAAGCACTCTTTCAGCCCCCACCACATATGATAATACACCAGGTATGGAGTTTCAGGGGTACATTGTTTTGCTTAAGATATCTTGCCATTCTACATTCCTTTTCTTTCTGCAAGAGATCAAATCTGAGCCCTCACTGGAACGCCTTGGATTTTTGAGATTTTTGTCTAATTTAGGTAATTAAACCTTTCAAATCTCTCTGAGCTTATATAACATTTGTAATTAAACAAAACCCAGAACCAATATGTGAATAATACATTTGCATTTGAAGTCTTCTGTCAAAATTAGGAGGAAATCTTTCTGCATTTCAGGCCTTAAAATTTCGCATACGACCTAGCAAATCCACTTGTAGGAATTTATCTCTTTTAAATAATAAGAGATTGAATTGCAGAGCTGCATGTATAAAAATCTAAATGTCCACCCATAAATATTGTTTAAATCAAAACGATGCATGGGTACAATGGTATACCATGTAGTCATTAAACATGACATTTTTACAATACTATATGTTGACATGGGAAAAAGCTCACAAGTACTTTATTGAACACATATAATTTTATTTAAACTTTATTATGACATTTAATTTTTCTTATCTTATTACTAGAGTGGATATATTTGTTAAAAATTTAAGTTTTCACAAATGGCTACAGAGTTAATGGCTACATACATCTCCCCACTCATTGCTACCCAAAGATGAACATTTTCTTTCAGATATTTTTTTTTCAAAAATGGGATCACACTAAATACTTTTATAACATTTTTTTATTTAAAAACTAGAGGCCTGGCGCACAAAATTTGTGCACAGGGTGGGGGGGCAAAGGATGTCCCTTAGCCCAGCCTGCACCCTTTCCAATCTGGGAACCCTCAAAGTATGTCCAACTGCCTGTCTAGGTCCTATCCTGGTAGGATAGGGCCTAAATGGGCAATTGGACATCCTTCTCACAGTCCAGGACTGCTGGCTCCAAAATGCTCACCTGCCTGCCTCCCTGATTGCCCCTAACCACTTCTGCCTGCCAGCCTGATCACCTGCTAACCACTACCCTGTCAGCTTAATTGATGTTTAACTGCTCCCCTGCCAGCCTATTTGCCCCCAACTTCCCTCCTCTGCCAGCCTGGTCACCCCTAACTGCCCTCCCCTGTAGGCTTGATCGCCCCCAACTGCCCTCCCCTACTGGCCTGATCACCCACAACTGCTCATCCTTTCAGGGCCTGGAACCTCCAATGGCCCTCCCCAGTTGGCCATCTTGTGGTGGCCATCTTGTGTCCACATGAGGCCAGGATCTTGACCACATGGAGGCAGCCCTCTTGTGTGTTGGAGTGATGGTCAATCTGCAAATTAATCTTTTATAAGACAGGATAGAGGCCTGGTGCATGGTGGGGGCCCAGCTGGTTTGCCCTGAAGAGTGTCCCAGATCAGAGTGGGGGTTCCCTTGGGTTGAGAGGCAGCCTGGGTGAGGGGCCTGTGGAGGTTTGCAGGCCGGCCATGCCCCCCAGTGACCTAAGCAGAGGCCCTGGGATCTGGGATTAATCTATGTCTATAATTGAAACTTTGTAGCTTGGAGCAGAGCAGCCATTTCTGTTTGAAACATTGTAGCCTAGAGTGGAGGGCTAGGCCAGCAATGGCAGACTGAAAGCGTGGCTTCCTCCTTTGCCAGGGAAACCCAAGCCTTTGTTCTCTCCAGCTCAGTGGCTGCCACCATTTCTGTATCTTTTATAATTGAAACTTTGTAACATTGAGTGGAGGCCTAGGGAGGTAGAAAGCTTGGCTTTCTCTGTTGTCGGGGAAACCCAAGCCTTCCCCTCCTGTTCTCAGTGGCGGCAGCCACTTTGGTTGGGGTTTATTTGCATAATTTGCTCCTGACTGGCTGGTGGGCGTGGCTGTGGGTGTGACTTGTGGGTGTGGGGAAGGTACGGTCAAATGTGCATATTACTCTTTTATTAGATAGGATATGCAACAGTTTTTTTAAATGGGCCACAATATTTTAAAACTTTTTGAAAAATGTTCTACTGGGGTGACGTCCTGTATAATAAAACCCTAATATGCTAAGTGTCTGATCATCTGTTAACCAATCAAAGGGTAATATGCTAATGATATGCTAAGGCTGCTCAACAATTTGCTATGGTATGCATTGACCACCAGGGGGCAGACAGTTGACCAGGTTCCAACTGATAGGTTAGTTTCCTGCTGTGGTCTAACTGATCAGGACTGAGCAAGGTGGGCCAAACATGCCCTGGAACCTTCCAGTGGTCCCTCTCTGGCTGGCCAAACTCCCGCATCCCTCCCCAGCTCTGATTGTTCACTGGCAGTGTCCCTTGGCCTGGCCTGCACCCTCTGGCAATCCTGGATCCATTGAGGGTTATAGGAGAGCTGGTTTTGGCCAGATCCCCCAGGCCAGGCTGAGGGACTCCCACTGATGCATGAATTCATGCACTGGGCCTCTAGTTGATTAATAAAATTATATAGGTTTTAAGTACACAGTTCTATAATGCATCATCTGGATATTATATTGTGTATTTAACACACCAAGTTAAGTCTCCTTCCATAATCATTTATGCCATCTTTAGCCTCTTCTACCTTCCCCAGCCCTCCTCCCATCTGGCAATCACCATACTATTGTCTGTGTACATGAGCCTTTTTCGTTTGTTTGTTTGCTTAATTCCTTCATATTCCTACCCAGACCCTACCCTAATCCCCTATCCTCTTTTTTTTTTAAACATATTTCATTGATTTTTTACAGAGAGGAAGGGAGAGAGATAGAAAGTCAGAAACATTGATGTGAGAAACATCTATCAGCTGCTACCTCCTGCATACTCCCTACTGGGTATATGCCTGCATCCAAGGTACATGCCCTTGACCAGAATCGAACCTGGGACCTTTCAGTCCACAGGCTGATGTTCTATCCACTGAGCCAAACCAGTTTCGGCTCCATCACCATTTATGTCCCCTTTACCCTCTTCTACCTTGCCCAAACCCGCTCCTGTATGGCAATCACCATACTGTTGTCTGTGTACATGAGCCCTTTTTTTTTTTTTTTTTTTTTTTTTTTTGCTTAATTTCTTCACCATTCTCACCCAGATCCTACCCTAACCCCCTACCTTCTGACCGTTCTGTCTGTTCTCTGTATCCATTAGTCTGTCTCCACTTTGTTAATTTATTGTGTTCATTAGATTTCATGTATAAGCAAAATTATATAGTACTTGTCTTTCTCTGACTGGCTTATTTCACTTAGCATAATTCTCCTCAGGTCCATCCATGCTATCACAAAAAGTCAGATTTTCTTTCTTTTTCCTTTTCTTTTTATGGGTGAGTAGTATTCTGTCATGTAAATGTACCGCAGCTCTTTTATCCTTTCATCTACATTTGGGCTGCTTCCAAATTTTGGCTATTGTAAATAGCACTAAAATGAGTATGGGAGTGCATATACTTTTTCAAATTAGTGTTTTTGGGTTTCTTTGAATATATTCCCAGAAGTGAAAGTGCTAGGTTATAAGGCAATTCCATTGTTATTTTTTGAGGTAACTTCATACTGTTTTTCATAGTGGCTGTACCAATCTGTATTCTCACCAACAGTGCCCTCGCCAACACTTAGTTTTTGTTGATTTATTGATGATAACCATTCTGCATTTACATTTATAACTCTTTGTGGTTTTAATTTCTATTTCGCTGATGATTAGTGATGTTGAGCATCCTTTCATATGTCTGTTGGCCATCTATATGTCTTCTTTGGAGAAGTGTCTATTCAGGTTTTTTTACCATTTCTTAATTGAATTGTTTCTTTGTTGTTGTTAATTTTGCTATTTTTTGTAATTTCTTAAGATGAATGTGTAGCTTAATTGATTGATTTTTTTGCCATTTTCTAGCATCTTTTAAGAATATACATTTCTAACTTCTATTTTGGCTACATTGTTCAAGTCCTGATATGTCATATTTCATTATTATTCAGTTCAGAATATTTTTTTTACTTCTATTCTGAATTTCTTTTTTACCCACATTTATTTAGAAGTAAGTTTCTCACTTTAAAAACAGTATTTTTATTTACATTTTCTTATTGATTTTTAAATAGGTAGTCAAAGAATTTTGTCATTAGCTTTTTCAGTATTTGAAATGCATTTAGTGTTGCTACATGGACCAGTATATAATCAATTTTGTGAATGTTCCCTGTGTTCTTGAAATGAATATGTATTATACAGTTCTTTTTTTTTTTTACATGTTCCAATTAGGGCAAGCATTTAATTGTCTTCTTCATATTTTTATTTGTTATTTATTTGTTTGTTTGTTTGTTTGTTTGTTTGTTTGCTTAGTTCACCAACTAACGTTTTAAGTATCCTACCATGATTGTGGATGTTTGTTTTATATTTTAATTCCATAACATTTTGCTTAAAGTATTTTGATACTATACATTGTTATGTATGCAGAAATTTAACATGATTATAGATTCCTGAAAGAATTGATTATTTTCTTACAATAAATTGAAATTCTTTATCTCCAGGATTAGTTTATTTAACCCATGAAGTCTAATATTTTCACATATCAATATAGTAGTATCAACCTTCCTTGCTTAGAATTTATTGGCCATATATTTTCCTATCCATTTACTTTCAATCTTTATGAATATTATGTGTTAGTAGCTCTTATAAATACCATAGTTGAAGTTATTTTATCTTACTCAGATATTATTTAAATTTTTTTATTGATTGATTGATTTTAGAGAGAGAAAGGAAGGGAGAAAGAAAGACATTGATTTGTTGTTCCACTTATTTATGCTTTCATTGGCTGCTTCTTGTGTGTGCCCTGACCAACTGAGCTACCTGACCAGGACCGGATATTCATTACTTTACCCTAAAGATTAATCTCTTTGCATTGTGTGTTATTTCTTATATGTGTATAGTTAAATCCATAAACATATTTTGTACTTCCATTTTATTTTATGCCAACTATTGTCTTTATGTGTGATGGGCTATTTCTGGATTCTTTACTCTGTCTTTTTATTCTATTTGTTGCATGTCAAAACTACCCTATCTTTATTGATGAAGCTTTATAATGAGTTTTGGTATCAAGTATAAATGTACTTTTCTTGTTTTTAAGATTTTCTTTTGATATTTTGCTCTTTTATTATATTTTATTATAAAATTTAAAATTAGATAGTAAATTTTTACGATATCTTTTGATGCAGCTATGTTTTTAAATATACCTTACTCTCATATTCAAAATACACTCATTCCTTCCAGTATCCCTTCAAAGCCACATTCCATTACTACTTCATGCTAAGATTCTAGGATCTCATCAAATAAATAAGGTCTAAGTGTGGATGGAGACCCTTGAATTCAGTTTCTCTACTATGATTTATCTCAGTCTGAATGCCTATGAACTAGAGACAAGTGCCCTGCCTCCCATACACCCAGCATACGTTGGCAAAATAGACATAGACAATCATGATAGACACACCTGTTTAAAAGTAGAAAATGGAGGCATGCAGCAGATAACCTGATATTGGTGTCACAAAAACTCAGACACTGCAATATGGTCAGGTAGTGCAAATATTAATGAATGGTTTTAGTAAGTTGTGAAGGCTCTTGGTTGTTTTACAATTTGGAGGTAAGCATTTTAAAGTAATAAATTGTGTGTGTAGGTTGCATTTAAATGTAAATGCATAACTACAAATTATTATAATTTTTATAATGCTATATGCTATGTTAAATTTTCTGAGTATTCAACTTTGCAAATTAAATCATCTAAATTTTTAGAAGTATCATAAATCTGGACTAGATCAGGTCCTAGGCATTAAGCTAAATCATCTTCTACTCTAGCTTTCTTGGCATTTAAATCTTTAAATCAAATCATAATTTTATGCTTATCAAGCTGGGACCATAAAAAACTAAGGCTCTTCTCCCATGTACTATATAGAACATTCTTCCCTTTACCTATGTGGGAGACATGTGAGGGAATAATAGCTAGAATAATACATAAGATCTAAATAGTAGACATCTCACAGATGATAAAATTCCATAAAATGTTTTAGTTGTTTTCATTTTAATGCTGAAGGAATCCATTTTGGCTTATAAAAAACATCAGTATTTCTTCTAACAGTGTCATAAATAAGACATCAATTGACAGATTTATTGTTGATCTGTGTTTAATATAAACTTGTTTTTAGAATATCGGGAAAGTGGTGAAAGGAAGCTTGACAGTTTTGTAGAGATATATGGTCTGAAGCTCTGTCGTATATCACTCATTTTAAATTAAGACTTGATATTATTCTTTCTGAATTATATCAGCGATAGAAAGAGACAGAGTGCAGTCCTGTTAATCATAGAAGGAAGAAACAAAAAAAGACCCTCTTGAATCATTGATTTTGTGAAGCATGTTAAATTATTTGCCACCATAAATGTAGCCACCTCTGTCTTGAGCTGTACTAACAGGTGGTGACCTCAAGTGTTTGGATGCTTATGGTTCCTTTATTTTGCACCTTTATGACAGAACATTGATTTTTTTTTATTTATTTAGATACTTTATCTATGTATAAGTTTGTAATCTATCTTAGGTATTTTATGTGAGCCCAATATTTTGCAAAGATGTATTAAATAAGTAGACTTTAACAATCTTGAAATACTTTTTTTGATACTTTAGATTTTCATAGTAGCAGTATATCATCAGCTAAACTATTGGGAAGTAATAAAACAGAAAGCCAACTATCTATAAAGACTTGTTTTATTGAGTGTTTTCAATATTTCAGTTATTTTCTAAATACTAAATTAATTACTTTATTATTTTTCTTCACATTCAAAAATGTTTTCCAAACTTAATAGCTAATTTTGTGACTTAGAGTTCTATATATTTGTTTCCACTTAGAATTCATTCTTCTTGGCTATAGAACTATCTTCTTTGCTTTATCCATTCTGTAGGCAGGATTAAATGGAATCTATCATAGTTTTCAGAAACCAGAAATGTAAGCAACCCATTGGACCTCTAGGGACATGCTAAGAAAGAGAAACATTTCTGAGAAGAATTAAATCCAAGTTGTGAACCACAAAGATTTGTTTTTATATGATAAATTAAATCTTACCTTTTGCAACAGCATGTGTGGACCTAGAGATTATTATGCTAAGTGAAATAAACCAGACAGAGAAACACAAATATAATCTCACTGATTATGTGAAATCTAATGAAGAAAATGAACTTAGGAACAAAATACCAGTAGAAAAAGAGGCATTGATACATGGAACAGACTGACAGTTATCAGAGGGACGGGGTTGGGGGTCTGGATGAAAGAAGGTGAAGGGATTAAGCAAAAAAAAGCATATGTATGTAACAGATAGACACAGACAACAATGTGGTGATAGCCAGAGGGAAAGAGCTGTGGGGGATGGGGAGGTGGACAAAGGGATAAATAGGGATAAAAAGAGACTTTGCTTTGGGCAATGAGTGCACAATGCAGTGTGCAGTTGCTGTTTTGTTGAGTTGTACTCTTGAAACCTGTATGATTTGTGAACCAATGTCATTCCAAAAAAAACCATTAAAATAATTAAAATAAAATAATGATAACAAAAAACGTAGCACATTTACAAAGTCATATATTTCACAGTATATTTAAATAGCTATATCAGAATCTCAGCTGTCTGTTTTCTTTAAATACAACTTATACTTGACCTCCAGCCAATGTTAGTTGCTATTCCTGATAGAAAATACTTGAGTGGAATTACAGAATTAACAATTTAGTATTAGAGCTAAAGTTGTGAACCACTACTTCACCTTCTTTCATCCAGACCCCCAACCCCTTGTCCCTCTGATAACTGTCAGTCTGTTCCATGTATCAATGCCTCTTTTTCTACTGGTATTTTGTTCATAAGTTCTTGGGGTGGCCTGCGGGGATCAGGTGCTAAAGATTGAAGTACATACATGGTATATGTTTTCCTATAAGGCAAAGTGAAAGTCAGGAGAGTGCCTGGAGAAGAACATCTTATCTAATAAAACAGTAATATGCAAATTGACCTTGCCTCTGACCAAGCCACGCCCACCAGCCAATCAGGAGCAAATAAACACCAACCATGATGGCTGTGGCCACGCAGAGCAAGAGGGAGGCTTGGGTTTCCCCGGCAATGGAGGAAGCCAAGCTTTCCACCTGCCCTTGCTAGCCTAGGCCTCCATTTAATGCTGCAAAGTTTCAATTATAGAAGATATATCCCAACAGAAATGGTGGAAGCCACGGAGCTGGAGAGAGCAGAGGCTAGGATTACCTGGGAGATGGAGGAAGCCAAGCATCTGCAGCCCTAGCACCTAGGCCTCCACTCTAGGCTACAAAGTTTCAATTATGGAATTTAAATAAACCCAAACAGAAATGGCTGTGATCACGAAGCAAGCAGAAGGCTTGGCTCTGCTCCAGGCTACAAAGTTTCAATTGTAGAACAAAATTAATCCCAGATCCCAGGGCCTCTGTTGGGTTGCTGGAGGGCGTAGCTGGCCTGCAGACCACCACAGGCCCCTCACCCAGACTGCCCCATGCCCCAAGGGAGCTGCCATCCTGATCCGGGACATTCTTCAGGGCAAACTAGCTGGCCCCCCACCATGCACCAGGCCTCTGTTCTATCTAATAAAAGAGTAACTTGCGGATTGACAATCAGTCCAACACACAAGAGGGCTGCCCCCATGTGGTCAAAGATCCTGCCTCCATGTGGACACAAGTGGCCACCACAAGATGGCTCTCAGGGGACGGCAGTTGGGAGGGACCAGGCCTGCAAGGTAGGGTAGTTGGGGGCGATCAAGCCTGCAGGGGAAAGCAGTTAGGGGTGACCAGGCCAACAGAAGAGGGAAGTTGAGGGTAAACAGGCTGGCAGGGGAGCAGTTTGACATCAATTAGGCTGGCAGGGTAGTGGTTAGGGGGTGATCAGGCTGGCAGGTAGAAGCAGTTACAGATAATCAGGGAGACAGGCAATTGAGGAGTTTAGAGCCAGCAGTCCTGGATTGTGAGAAGGATGTCCAACTGCCCGTTTAGGCCCGATGGGCAGTTGAACATCCCTTGAGGGGTCCCAGATTGGAGAGGGTGCAGGCTGGGCTGAGGGACATCCCCCGTCTCCCATGCATGAATTTCGTGCACCAGGCCTATAGTAGAGATATAAAATCTGAAGGCCAAAGCTTTGGTGCTCTCATTCTAGTAAAGAACATTCTTCCATTACAGTATTGGAATAGAATTTAGCATGTTTATTCATAATTCCTATCTCAGTTTTTAATAGGCACCAGTCATGAGTCAGTATATCTATTAATTAAAAGTATAGGTTTGCTCTGGAGGCAAATTTAAATTTAAATATCAGTTTTGCTATTTATACCTTGTTGGCTTTGAGTGGTGATTGCTTTATCTCTAAGTTTAAATTTTTTTCTAACTTAAAGATAACAGGATTTATTTTGTATGTTTTGTGAGGAAATGTGACTAAAGAGGATTATACTGTGACTACGTTCTGTTTTTTTTATTTAGCATATATTTTCTTTATTTAGCATATATTTGCAAGTGTGATTATGAATTCCTATGGAAATGTATACAAGAGTATTGTTAAAAACATGACTATAAAATTCATGCATATTCACTTTTCTTTTTTGTGTTAAGAACACTTAACATCAGATTGATCCTCTTAATAAGTTTTGAGGTCCACAATATCATATTGTTATCTATAAGCACTATGTTGTACATGTTTGTAGAATTTATTTATCATAACTGAAACTTTATACCCATTGAACAACAACTCTCCATTTATCCTATGCATTAGCCCCTGGGAACCACTATAGTATTCTGTGCTTATAAAAATTTGACTACTTTAGATACATCAAAGATAAGGAACCATATAGTACTTGAACTTCTGTGACTGCCTTATTTCACTTAACATAATATCTTCCAGGTTTATTCCAAGTTGTTGCAAATGGCAGGATTTTGGTATTTTTAAAGGCTGACTGCTATATTCCATTCTGTATAACATTCTATAATATTCTAACTAGAGGCCCAGTGCATGAATTTGTGCATGGGCGGGATCTCTTGGGGTGGCCTGTGGGGATCAGGTGAGAACCCATAGTCCAATGCCACTTGCTTCTCCCACTCATCCCGCCCACTGGACCTGCCGTGGGCTCACGCCCAGTCAGTTGTGATCAGGATGCAATCAGTCCTCTGGGCAGGCAGTGGGATGCCCTTGCTGGCCTGGGTTCTGGATCTGTCCTGCTGATGTTCACACTGGTTGTTGGCAGCTCCCTGGAGACCATTTTTATTTTGTTTCTTCCTTGTGGAGTATCTAGGGAGGGGAAGCACCCACACTGCCCAAGGCCAATTTCCAGCAGGCCAGTGGCACTTTGGGATCCTATCAGTGGTACAGGTCTGTCAGTGGGTGGTGATCAAGCCTGCAGAAAAGGGCAGTTAGGGATGACCATGTCATCAGAGGAGGGAAGTTGGCGGCGACTGGGCTTGCAGGGAAGGGCAGTTGAAGGGGACTCAGGCCTGCAGGGGAGAGCAGTTGGGGGAGACCAGGCCTGCAGAGGAGGGCAGTTAAGGGCAAACAAACTGGCAGAGGAGCAGTTAGGAATTAATTAGGCTGGCAGGGGAGTAGTTAGGGGGTGATCAGGCTTGCAGGCTGAAGTGGTTAGGGGCAATCAGGAAGGCAGGCAGGCAAGCAGTGGGAAGCCAGCAGTCCTGGGTTGTGAGAGGGATGTCCGACTGCCCATTTAGGCCCGACATTCTTTGAGGAGTCCCAGATTGGAGAGGGTGCAGGATGGGCTGAGGGACACCCCCACCCCCATGCATGAATTTTGTGCACCAGGCCTCTAGTATTTATGTAATTGTCTATTTTAATTTGATTAAAATGGGGTATGCCTTCAGTTAAATAATAATGATGATACTACACAGTGTCTTAAGCTGTATGGTATATTTTACTGGCTCTTAAGAAAATTATTTGGGTCATTCATAGTTTGTACTTGAGAAATAGAGCAGAGGAAGAGAAAGCAATTTGAAATTTGTGTTTTAAGTCTCTACCGCTGGGCTTTTTCACAATCACAAGTTTCCTTTTACTAAACCTCCACTAATTGTGACCAAAGCACAAGAATATTAAAGGATATTTCTGGAAAGATGATACAATTAATTGGAATCTCTATACTATATTAATGCTGCATTTGCTCCATAATTTACATACAAATTATTCATGGAAAGAAATTAGGTTTTGTTTTGATTTAGTAATGAGAATGTGGCTCCTAGTGGAAAAGGCCTCATATTGGCAATTTTACAAATAAAGGTATCTTTAGAGAAGAAAAAATAATCATAGACATTGAAGATTCCATTATTGTTCTAATTAAATACTTTCCTAAGCCTAGTGTTTAAAAACATACATTTTCAGACTAGCAAACATTTAAAAGTTATTGTAAAAATATGATGTAAATAAATAATATATCTTTGTGTATTTAAAATTTATCAAGTATTTTCAAGCAAAAATGTATTATTGTTGCATATTTCAATCAAACAATTAACTCCTACATTTTTATATTACACTGTTAGTAAATTTCACCGAGACTTGATTTGGTAAATACTATAGTTTTGATTCTGTCACTATATATTTGATAAATATGACTGAGTTTAGCTTTTAAAAAAAATTAAATCCAAAAGAAAACAAGATTGCTTGCCCCATTATTATTATTTTCCTGAGGCAATTTTGCAGCTGTGATTATAAATAAACTTCTATTATCAAGTCTTATTTCCCAAAAGACAAGGGGAAAAAGTCATTATAGGTTCTCCCTTGTGTGTTTCATAGTTTCTGGCAATATGTAAACTTTAAGAGATCATGTACTCTCTTTAGGTTTAGACTTTTTGAAGCTTATCTTGTCTTCTGAGTAGTTTCTACATATTTTTCTTCAGGGAAATTTAGAGTATAGAATATGTATAATAGTGACTAGGGAAGAGCAAATTAAGTTAATAAATGTTTATTCAGCACATATACAAAAGAATATAGGCTAGCTGTGGTAGAAATTGAAAGTATAAAATATAGCTCTGAATGCCATCTAGGAGCTTGCAATCTATTTTTAAAAATTGAAATATAACAATATACATTCATGTTTTATTTTATTCAACATTCTGCAAATGAGGGACTAATGGATTTCAAGATCTGTGTTCGACAATAGTAGTTTAATGGGAAGTAATATTATATACAATTCATAGCCTTGTAGAGCTTATGATCTAGTGGTAAAAATAGGCAATCAAATTCTCAAGCAAACCTAAAATTGCCACTTTGATAAAAGCTATGAAGGCCAACATGGTGCTATGTCTAAAAGAGAGTAATTTTATCTCCATTCTTCTGCCCTTTTCCCTCAGCCTATTCTTCTGACAGGGCAGCCTGTATGAGTCTTTTAAAATGTGTATCAGATCATGCCACTCCTCTGCTCCAAAGGCTTCTGGTATCCTTCACAGAGAAAAAGTACTTATTTCCTCTCAAAGGTACTTCTCGCTCTTCTTATTCATCTTTTAACCTTAAGTTCCCCAGACGTACCAGCCATGCTCCTGTCTCAGGGCCTTAGGACTGCTCTTCTATTTAGGCAGTTCTTCCTTAAGAACGGAATATCTTAGTTCCCTACCTTTATGAAGTCCTGTTCAAATACAGTTTTCTCCACAAGGTCTTTCCAGATCATCTCAATTAAATTAAAACACCAAATATCTTGAACTCTCTAATCTCTTCCTCCCTTTATATTTCTTTAATATTGGTCACTATCTAACACAATTTATCATTTATGTACTTTATTGTCTACATCCTGAGCTAAATTATAAGCTTAGTAAAGACACAGACTATATTATTGCTGTTTTTCTCTAAATTATCCTGTTTCTAGCACAGAGCCTGCGTGGTGTATAGTAGCAATTAATACTTATTGAATAAATAACCCATATTCATGAATAATCAGAGAGAATCTCTCAAAAATTTGGCTTATAATTCAAGGATCTAAGTAAGTGTTAATCAGCTAAAGGGAAGAAGAAATAATAATGATAGTAGCAATGGTAGTAAGAATTATATTTAGTACTATTACTAAGCCACTTTAATATATTAAGTCTTGATCCTTGGCTTTTCCAGATTTGTCCCTGTTATTCCATAGTGGATGCAAGAGAAAGTTGACAAGGAACCTTTTAAAAATATACATTTGTAGTATCTAATGATTTGATTTAGTCTTTCTAGGGAGGGTATCTATAATACAATCTTTTTATAAGCCTCAATGTGACTCTAAAGGATATTAAATCACTTGTCTTGATAATTAGTTCAATGAGCCTAGAGGCCTAAAAAGGTTTGATTAGTTGAAATAGCTTGTAAAAAGTGGTAGAATTGCCCTAGCTGGTTTTGCTCAACTGTTAGGGGCACATACCTACCTTGGTTGTAGGCTCAATCCATGGCCCTTTTTTGGGGTGCCTTCAGGAGGCAAGCAATAGATGTGTCTCTCTCACATTGATGTTTCTCTTCCTGTGTCTCTCCTCCCTTCCACTTTCTTTAAAAGTCAATGAAAAAATATCCTTCGGTGAGGATTAACAACAAAAACAGTGGTAGAATTTAGCAAGTATATGTTCTATGCTAGGTACTATTGGATGATAAAATATGTTTGCAGGATGAATGAACTGATTGATCTTTCCTTTTTTTCTACTTCAAATCCTAAGTTTATATCCCCCTCTATAGTTTTCTGAATCTTTTCCAAACAGAATTTATAATTTATACCTCCTTTGTTCTGTTAGTCCCTATGGTATCTCCATTAAATCCATATTTGCCTTATATTATAGTTATTTTGTTTTGTTTATTCCACTTCATGTTTCAGTGCCTTTTAGTAATTAATGCTTTTGACCCCCAGAACCTAGCACAGTGCGTAGAATACATAGGTACTAACACTATTTGCTGATGTTGTCCTCTTTTAATATCACAAATAGGAAGTAGTTAATTATTTTAATGTAGATGTCAATTCTACATTTGTAGTGAATTGAGAGGTACAATAATATATTAGATAACTATTGCTGCATGACAAAAATTTACCCTAAGACTCTATGGCTTAAAACAGCAAACATTTATTGTCTTGCAGTATCTTTAATTCAGGAATCTCAAGGTGTCTTAGTTGGATCCCCTGGCATAAGGTCTCTTGTAATGTGTCATTGAGTGGGGATGGAATAATCTGAAGGACCAAGGGAAAGCATCCACTGAGTTCATTCAATGTTTCAAAACAAAACAAAACATAAAACTGCTTGAAATGATTGGAAAGTGTGGATCTTAGAGCAATGGTTTTGGGCTATAACAGTATAGCATGCTTAGTGGTTAGGAATCTGGGTTCTGGAATCTGCTTGCCAGGGATTTTTTTGTATTCAGGTTATACCATTTACTAGCCATATGAAGGGATTCAGAAGTTAAGTCCCATCCAGAATTGTTTCTTGGCTCTTTATTTTTCTGAAGCCAAAACTGCTTGGGCAAAATTTATGCTGTACTTCTTTTCATTTTTATTGCAGACTTCTACTTTTAGCCACTATAATATATCTTTGTTTACTACAACCAATGGGCTGGTTAGTGCATTTACTACCATTATGTCCACTGTTTTCTGACCTGATAATAGGTCTCTGATTAGATGATGTGTGTTCTTCATTTTAATAAATGCCTTTTCTAGAAAGAAAATTACCTATAATTAATTTCTATAACTGCCAATGCATAGTGTTTTATAATCAGTTAAAACATTTTTACAACTGTGGATTTACTAATGTATTGTGTTACTTATTTTAAGTTCTTTCAGAGCAACATTTTCAATTATATTTTTAAATAAGGAGCCTGTGGGATACAGTTGATTACCCATGTTTTTATATTAAAAAGAAATTAAGGTAGTATTTTGCAGTTTACCAAATAGTAAGTTTTCTGGCTTATTTAATGAGGAAGCTCAAAAAAGGGAGTTCTATCTTATCTAATAAAAGAGTAATATGCAAATGTGACCCTACCTTGGCTCCTGATTGGCTATGCTATCAGCCAATTGGAGCAAGGGGTGGGGTCAAGAGGCATGGGCTCCAGGCCCCAGGAGCGGAGACCAAGCAGTGGCAGCGCCTTTGAATGACAGCTGTGTCTAAATGAGGCCCCTGGGCATGGAGAATGAGGTGGCAGCGGCAGCGGCAGTGAGAAATCACCACAGCTGCATCTAACTGAGACCCCCGGGCAGAAAGGTGCCAATGTTATTGACAGAAAATGTCTGAAGAGCGAAGTGCCTCTGATCTTGAAAGAAGGTGACACCTGCGACAGAATGTATCTGAAGAGCAGCTATTGGAAAAACGTTGCTCTGAAGCCGAAAAACACCAACATCTTCGACAGGAAATGTCTAAAGAACAACGTGCCTTTGAAGTTGAAAGAAGGCGGTGGTGAAGACAGAATATGTCTAAAGAACAGTCATCAACAAGTGCTAGCAATAGTGGTAGGAACTGCCTTCTCAGCAAAAATGGAGTACGTGAGGATGCAATTCTCGAAAATAGTTGTGGTGAAATGACTATTAGATGTGAATTTTGCCTATCACTAAATTTCTCGGATGAGAAACCATCTGATGAGAAATTTACTCGATGTTGTAGCAAAGGGAAAGTCTGTCCAAATGATATACATTTTCCAGATTACCCGCCATATTTAAAAAGATTAATGACAAACGAAGATTCTGACAGTAAAAATTTCATGGAAAACATTCAATCTATAAATAGTTCTTTTGCTTTTGCTTCCATGGGTGCAAATGTTGCATCACCATCAGGGTATGGGCCATACTGTTTTAGAATACATGGACAAGTTTATCATCGTACTGGAACTGTACATCCTTCTGATGGTGTTTACGGAAGTTTGCTCAACTCTATATTTTGGATACAGCTGAAGCTACACATAAAAGATTGGTAATCCCAGCAAACCAGGCCTGCTCAGAAAGACTCATAATCAACATCAACAACCTCATGCATGAAATAAATGAATTAACAAAATCATACAAGATGCTACATGAGGTAGAAAAGGAAGCCCAATCTGAAGCAGCACTGAAAAGTATAGCTCCCATGGAAGTAATTATGGCAATTAAATATGATCATAATAGTGACCCAGGTAGATATAATTCTCCCATGTAACCGAGGTTGCTGTCATATTCAGAAACGAAGATGGAGAACCTCCTTTTGAAAGGGACTTGCTCATTCATTGTAAACCAGATCCCAATAATCCAAATGGCACTAAAGTGAAACAAATCAGTACCCTGTTTCCTACATTAGATGCAATGACATATCCTATTCTTTTTCCACATGGTGAAAAAGGTTAGGGAATAGATATTGCATTAAGACTCAGAGACAACAGTGTACTCAACATTAATACTAGACAAAATGTAAGAACATGAGTCACCCAAATGCAGTATTATGGATTTCATCTCTCTGTGAGGGACACATTCAACCCTATTTTATTTTATTTTATTTTATTTTATTTTATTTTATTTTATTTTATTTTTGCATTTATTTATTTATTTATTTATTTATTTAATTTATTTTTTTCAGAAGACAAAAGTACTTGGATATTTTAATGAACTTCCCTCCAAGTAGCTTCCAGCTACCAGGACACAGGCCCCACCAACATCCTTAATCTTCTCCTCAGCTCTTCTACTGAAGAACTTGGCCTTCACAATGACAGGCTGCTTTGGGAGCTTTCCCTTACCCGGAACTTTGTAGTAGCCCGATTGCACCACATCAATGGTAGGAGCAACTCCAGTCTTGCTTTTGGCAGCATTTATTCGTGTCTGCTCACTGACCAGGGTCCACAGTTTATCAAGGTTGACAGTTGGGCAGAAACTCTGGTTCCTCTTTAAATGGTAGTGCCTCATACCAACTTTCCCAAAGTAACCTGGGTGATATTTGTTGAAGTTGATCCTGTGATGATGCAAGCCACCAGCATTACCACAGCCCCCGGGGTGCTTCCTGTGCTTGCCGATGCAGCCGTGGCCGTGGCTCACGTGGCCCCAAAGTTTTCAGGTCTTCCTGAGTCTGGATGGCATGAGCTGCAAGAGGGAGCCTTTTGGGAAGTCTCCACGTTCAATCCTATTTTAAATGCAGGAAAATTAACTCAACAGTTTATTGTGGATTTGTATTGTTGTTATATCATTTTGTTATTTATTTATTAATGAAATTATGTATTATTTTCATATACATTATACTCATTACCTTTTATCTCACACTTTTATTGTAGACAAAGGGCAAATAGCACTATTAAAATATTTCCTCTAATTAATATCCTTTTAATGTGCAGGAATTTTGTGTACCGGGCCACTAGTATATTTCATATATGTTCTTGTAACAGGACTAACCCTTGACCTGAGACTTAACTGCTGATGTATTTCTTGTTTTTAAATTCTAGCTATTAAAAATTAATTGATCATTGATATAGGAAAATTGTTATTAGTCTCATCTAAGAGACAAAAATCTGTATGTTTTTTCTAATTTTTTATAAGTTGACTTCAACTCACCTTCAAAGTATTATTTAGCAGTTGACTTTTTATGTGGAGGCAAATCACTTGTTTTCAAAATGCTTTGGCAGAAGGGTTTCTTTGGAGAAAATGTAAGTAGTTCACCAGTTGGAAGTAGTTAACAGGTGACTTGAGTGGTGAACAGAAGTCCTGAGAAAGCTGGTTGTCAGGTGATAATTGTTCTCCTCCTTGATTATGATATCCAATTTGGGAAGGAACATCAATGAGAGGGAGCCTAACTTGTACTCCAATTTTCAAACCTCTACAATCACAATAATGTGAAAAATGTTATGTCTCTGGAAAACTATATAAATAAACCTCATAAAATATGTGACTTTTCAAATGCATAGAACATGATGTTTTCATACTATGGTGAACATTTGGAGCCTGTTTTCTCAGCCAGGATTTAAAAATAAAACCCTCACATAAGGAAATGCAGGGGGCGGAGGGTTATATAAAAAACAAAATAGCACTACAAGGTGATGATTAGCTCGAAGGCTCATAGAATTTTGCCTGTCTTCTCTTAAAAAATATGTCTTCTGGGGGCTGCCTTAATAGGCATTTCTTTGTTTTCATTTTTCTTCTTGGATGACTCTTCTCTTTCCTTTGCTGGCCCCTTTGTTTACCACTTTCTAGCTGTAAGTATCCCACAAGTAACTCCTCTTACCTTGCAGAAGTAATGCTATCTCCTGTCTTCAATTATTACCTTTATAAAATAATACCACATGTATCTCCAGCCTTCTCATCACTATTCTTTATCCATTGGCTTTCTACTTAGGTTCTCATTATTTCATAAAAAGTGATAAATGTATTTAATTGATGGAATTCCTTTATTGTATGTATACAAGTGGCCTGGTGCATGAAATTTGTGCACATTATAGGGGGATTAATTAGAGGAACTATTTTAATATTGCTATTTGCCCTTTCTCTATAATGGAAGTGTCAGAGATAAAAGAAAATTAGTAAAATGTATATTAAAATCTTCCTCCTGTCAGTCTGGGGTGTGCCACAGGACCCAGAGTCACATCCCCACCCACTCCTGGTGCCTCAAAATTGCGCAATACACAGAGCCAACCTGCCCTACTCCTATTGGGAGAGATCCAGACCTGGCCAGCCTCACCCTTGTCAATCCCTGCTGGGCTTGGGGGGTGGGGGGCAGCCTCAGGTCCTTAGCCCAGTGCCAGGTGGGAGACACAGCTTCAGGTGCGCTGGTCCAACACCAGGCAGGGGGCACAGGCTCAGGTCCCCCAACACATCCACAGGTCCTCTGGTCCAGGGTTGGGGCTGGGGGTGGACCTGAGGTCCCCTATTCTGGTACCAGGATGGGGGGGGGTGCAGCCTCAGGTTCCCTACCCCAGCCCAGTGCCATGCAGCCTCAGGTCTCTGCTGATTGCTTGTTATGGGAGCTTGGCCACTGCTGTGGGTGCAGCCATCTTGTGTTATGAAAACCTCACCTCCACTGTAGGCACTACCGTCTTTGTGATGGTGTGACAGTCAATTTGAATATTCCCTCTTTATTAGATAGGATAAGTTAATATATGCCTAAGTTTTATTTTTAAAACTTAAGAATGTGGAACTTCCCTTCAATTTCTTTGATATTATTATCTTGTGGAATCATTTTTCTTAGTAATTTTTAGGCCACATTTAATTTTAACCTGAAATAATATGAGAAAGATCACAGACAAGAACCTAATTTCTGTGACAGCCCGAAGAAACTATTTTCCAATAGGTTTTTGTATTCAAATATTTAATTAGAGCTATGTCAGATTTTTTTAAAAGTCATTAGAAAAATATTCAACTAATGTTATAAGTGAAAAACTCTGTAACTACAAGGCAGAATGTTCTCACCTAACATTTGTAATGCACATCAAGAAGTGAATATATATATATTTAAAAATGGAAAATTCTACTGAAATTAGAGCATAATGTCAAAAGAAGTACTTATTAAATCTAAAAATGCTACCATCTGAAATTCTTTCTAAGTAATATAAGTCTTTGATACAAATGGATTAGCAATTATTGGTAACTTTAATTGGTACAGCTTTTGATAATCATTTAGAAACTTGAAAATTATTTTCACATCTTAATTAAGGGAGTGGCCCCAACTGAAACAGCTTGTGGTGTCTGATAAGAACACGATGAATGGCCAAAGGGAATTGGAAGAAACTTGCTCTTGCAAGTAATTAATTTAAGAAACAGAAACTTTGGATGATGTTCTTACTTCCTAAATTTATAAAGGAGAGAAAGTTTTATCTTCACACTCATCTCCCTTTATAGGCTTCCTCATCTACGGTCATCATCTGTTGATAACTTCTCATCTACCTTCCATCACCAGCTCTCCCACATGCTTAGTCACATGATTCTACCATCTTAATAACTCTAAAATCTATTCTCTCTGATCTCCAGGCCACTTCCACTACTTCAGCTCATTTTACCCTTATCTCGCTTTTTTTAATTTACTGCAGAACCTGTTACATGATTACCCTGCTTCCAGTCTTGCTTCCTCCACAATCCATTTGCTATATTATTACTAAAAGGATCTTTTTAAGATGCGAACATACTTTACTCCTACTTAAAATCTCTGTGAGTTCCTGTAAACTAAAATTTTAGAGAGAATGCTATGTTTTAATGGTAATAAGACTCTTCAAGATCCATAATATACAACTCTTACTTAGAATAAGTTTTAACTTCATTTTTTTCAGTCAGCTGCGAACAATTACATAGTCAGGATCATGCTTACTGGTAATGCCTGTGTGGTCATTTTTTAAAAATTCTTGAAAAGTAATATTAACCAAGAGCTATATCCTCTACAGGACTCTTTGAGGTGGCAAGGCAAGGAATTGCTAGTTGGCCTCAAATAATAACACAAGAAGAAAAACAGCATGGAGTAGGATGGTTATTTGGACTTCCATAGACTTGAGGATAAACTTCAGAATAGAGTTTCAGTTGGGGCCACGCCCTTAATCAAGATGTAAAAATAATTTACAAGTTTCTAAATGATTATCAAAAGCTGTGCCAAAAAGGTACCAATAATTTCTTACCCATTTGTATCAAAAGTTTATATTTCTTAAAAAAAAATTCAGATGGTAGCATTTTTTAAAAATATATTTTATTGATTTTTCACAGAGAGGAAGAGAGAGGGATAGAAAGTCAGAAACACCGATGAGAGAGAAACATCGATCAGCTGCTTCTTGCACACCCCCTGCTGGGGATGTGCCCGCAGCCACGGTACATGCCCTTGTCCGGAATCAAACCTGGAACCTTTCAGTATGCAGGCCGACGCTCTATCCACTGAGCCAAACTGGCTTTGGCCAGATGGTAGCATTTTTAGATTTAATAAGTACATCTCTTGACATTATGCTCTAGTTTCAGTAGAATTTCCCATATATATATTTACTCCTTGATACCCAATACAAATGTTAGGTGAGAATGCTCTATCTTGTAGTTATAGAGTTTTTCATGTATAACATTAGCTGAATATTTTTGTAATGACGAATTAAAATAAAATCTGACATAGTTCTAATTAAATATCTGAATACAAAGTTCCATAACTTGACAGGCTGAATGATTTGGAACTTCATTGTCTTTATTTTCAAAATGAGGTTATTTATAACAGTTGCGTAAGATTATTGTGAGCATTAAATGAGATAGATGTGCTTATATAGATACTAGAGGCCTGGTGCCCAGCCTGTACCCTCTCCAATCTGGGACACCTCAGGAGATGTCTGACTGCTGATTTAGGCCCTTTCCTGCAATTGGACATCCCTCTCACAATCTGGGACTGCTTCCTTCTAACTACTTGCTTGCCTGCCTGCCGGATTGCTCCTAACCACTTCTGCCTGCCAACCTGATTATCCCCTAACCACTCCCCTGCTGGCCTGATTGGCACCTAACTGCTCCCTTGCCAGCCCAATCGTCCCCAACTGCCCTTACGTACTGGCCTGATTGCCCTCAACTGCCCTCCCCTGCTGGCCTGATCTCACCCCGAACTGCCCTCCCCTGATCTTGTGACGACATGGGTCGGCCATCTTGAGATAACGTGAAGGCGAGATGCCACCTCGGCTTTTATTAGTATAAATTATCATAGTATACATTCAAGAAATATTTGTTCTCTTTGCTTCTAATGTCTTATTCATATTTATAGGAATAAAAAAGGCAATTAATAAAAGTGAGGCTTATGCAGGGGACTGTATCAATCTAGGGCAGTAATGGGCAACCTTTTGAGCTTGGTGTGTCAAAATTTGCATTACTTTTAGAGACTCTGAAATTTTAAAATAATAACTTCTGGCTATTTCAGTTATGAGGATTAAATTTCAGTGCCTCTGATAAAAGAAAAAAAAAAAGAACTATTTAACCTGAACTCAAAACTTCTTATACTTCATTGAGACAATTTTAGAATATGAAAAGAAAAAGTTTAAAGTTGTATACAATAGTGATTTACCCACAATGGTAATTAATGTAATAATTAAGGTGTAAAGTAATATAAGCATTCAGAGAAAGAAATGCTCAATGTGGTAAAGTATTTGCAGAAGATTCTCATGGAGAACATGGGAACTGAGTGTGGCCTTCAGACTGGGTGTGTGGCAGACAGAGAAAGAGAAGGGAGGCTTTCCAGGAAGAGGAGCAGGATGTACAGTAAATGTTGAAATTGCAACCTGTAACTCAAAGGTACCCCACTTGGACCTTTTAGGAGTCAACTAGTGAATAAAAATATCTATAAAGAGTAATTTATGTAGTAATTCCCCTACTATCAAAATAAAGAGCTCTGATCCATTTTCTGTGCTCATAAAACAATCACTTCATGGGAGATATTTTATGATGCTTATCTTTACATCAGTAAAAGGTAGCAAGTTATTAACCTATATTTGTATCTTGACTTTTAATAATAATACTGATATATGTGTTAGTTATATAAATATAACCATTATATAGTTCATTTCCTTAAATAATTTAAACATTGTTAAGATAGCCTTTCTGACCCTGCTGCTATTGTTCAATGGTTGAGCATCAACCTATGAACCAGTAGGTCATTGTTTGATTCCTGGTCAGGGCATATGCTGAGGTTGTGGGCTCAATCTTCAATGCAGGGTGTGCAGGAGGAAACTGATCAATGATTCTCTCTCATCATTGATGTTTCTATCTCCCTTCTTTTCACTTCCTCTCTGAAATCAATAATATATATGTATTTAATAAAAATAGTCTTTCTGTGATAAGAATTGTTTCTAGATTACAATTTTGCTAGTAGGTTTACTATCAGTGAGGTTCTTGGTATCCCCATCTGTTATTGGTGGAAGTGGAGCTCTTGGAGTGCTATGGGAATATGAGATATTATGGAAAGCTGTGTTGATGATGAAACATTAGGGGAGTTTCTCTGCAAAGTCCCATTTCCCTCCATCTGGCCATGGAAAACATCCCATTTTGTCTTCAGTAGGGCTAAGATCAAAGCCACTATCCAGAGTTTTCACTCCATATTAAAGTCCAGTCCAGTTCAGCATTTGGCTAGGTTAGTTTGTCATACCAGCCATAGTCTATTGCCTGTGGGGACCACATGGCCATGGGCTTTGCTACTTTTAGAACTATATGGCAGGTTAGTGTAGATACTGAGCCAGTCAGAAACAAGAGCCTAAACATCGAGAAAAAGAGACTATCTTACAGATTTTTACCAGGAATTTTCCTAATGAATCCTTCAGAATTTTATATGCTTTCCTTGGTTCTACCCCTCCAGTCAATCCATGTTTCCCCAGGCTAGACTGACAGGCAAGTAAGCACCTTCCTATGTCTCCCTGAATTTGCTGCACATGCATCTCTTCCCTTCTCCCAGTGATCTGCAGGGAATGGACTGGTGGTTCCCTGTGGAGCATGAAGTTGCAGCTTCTTGGTGAATCTCCCAGATGACCATGTTTATTATGTCTTGCCTCCCCTTTGCTTTTTTCCTATTGTTAATATTAACTAGCTATTTATCATGGTAACAATCTTGCTTTTGAGGAACAATAATACCAAAAAATTATGCACTTTCTTAAAAATTGTAAGGCAATAGGAATTTTGTGCTCTACAGAAATCTTAATGAGATCATTTATTTTAAGATTCCAATCACAGTTCCTGCCAGTTGGGGTTTGCTAAAGGTTAATGTAAAGTAAATGATCAATACGTATTTGTTGAATGTATTATTTAAAATTTCTACCATATAATTAGGTCCTAATTTTTAATGATTAAATTCACTTATGACTAATGGTAGATATATATTCCATTTTTATTATAAATACAGTCTAATTCAATAGTTATTTGAATGTCTATCACATACTTAGCATAATGGCAAAGTAGATTCAGTCTGTAACTTCATGTGGTTTCATATAGTAGACAGTGAAGTTTATTTACCAACTTTTTTAAAAAGATATTTTATTGATTTTTTACAGAAAGGAAGGGAGAGGGATAGAAAGTCAGAAATGTTGATAAGAGAGAAACATCAACCAGCCGCCTCCTGCACACTCCCCACTGAGGATGTGCCCGCAACCAAGGCACATGACCGGAATCGAACCTGGGACCCTTCAGTCCGCAGGCCGATGCTCTATCCACTGAGCCAAACCGGTTTCAGCTATTTACCAACTTTTTAAGGTTCTGAAACTTTTTAAGGTAAGGGAAGCATGAATATAATTATATCCCAACCTAGGTGTTAACATGAGTGCATTTATCTTAATTGTATGATAGGCATATTTGTTCATCACATTATATTATAGTCCCATAAGATTTATGGAAGATGCTTTGCCCATAGTGATTCCAAAAATTATAAAAATCAATAAATGCATTCTACTCATAAGTAACATGATATTATTCAAATAACTCCAATATGCATTACTCTCAATGGTTAAATATTTCCTTACATTTTAAAACAAACTCAAGAGAGCATACAATAATGACTGTATGGTTTCATTAAACTTACATTTGGACAGTTTCTCAGAAAGCCAACACTTCATAATTAATAAACACTCAGCTAAAGATTAGCTTTCTGAATGACTGTATAAGTACAAATTTAGAAAGAAAAAAAATGCTTTGGACTATTTATTGAAGCCTAAGAGCTGTTATCCATTAGAATGAAAGTTAGTTCTGGAACCCTGCCTAAGAAATTGGCTCTATAATGTTAACATTAGAGATTCTTTTTTGCAATAAAAAATCATGCTGTCTATTTTATGCTATATTTAAAATAAGAGAAATTATTAGAAGCTTCATTTACCTTGATCGTTAGTAACCTCTTTTAAAGGTTTCTGAGATTGAACTTACAGGCATGTGAAGTCTAAGGTGCAACACTTGATACAAAAGGTTCTGGCATTCATTTTCCACCTGAATCTATAGTGCTTCTAACTGAAAGAATGCTTCCTCCTATCTGAGTCAGTTAATTCATCTACTTAAAGGTTAGTATTAATGAGATCGAGGTCACAGGTGGGGCTTGATGAAAAGAAACTTTGAAGTCAAATAGACCTAGATTTGAATTCCAGTTCTGGCCTTTACTGGCTGTATGGCCTCATAAGTTACCTAACCTTCACAAGGCTCAGTTTCTTCAACTTTAAAATGAAACAGCAGCACCTGTCTTTCTGTGTTTGGGGACAGAACAGTTAAAGGAAACTCCAGTTACTATTTATGCACTTAGTTCAGGGTCTGACATATAATATGTCCTCAATAAATGTTAATTGCAGTCTTAATTTTGTAATAGAAAAACAATTCACTTTACACATTGTGTATTCTATTAGTCATTAGTCACCAATATCCAAATACCAGCAAAAACATTACCCTGAAAATATATAGAAGTGTGTACACCTGCTTATATTTTGGGACCCACCAGAAATTTTAGATGATCCAACAAGAATTCCTTATTCCTTCTTTGGCAATAGTAATTAGTTCTATTACTATCTCAGGCATTGAATAATCTATGAGGATAATCATGTGAAAAAAACAATTTTAGCTCAATAAATTTTGTTTGATATAGGAATAAGTATATGATTAATGATTGAGCTGTTTTAAAATATATATATTTTACTAGTTTCAGAGAGGAAGGGAGAGGGAGAGTGAAAGAAACATCAATGATGAGAGAGAACCATTGACCGGCTGCTTCCTGCACTCCCCCCATCAGGGATTGAGCCTGCAACCTGGGTATGTGCCCTGGACCGGAATCAAACCTGGGATTCTTTAGTCTGCAGGCCAACCCTCTATCCACTGAGCCAAACCAGCTAGGGCATGAATGAGCTATTTAAAACTGTGGAACACTCAGAAACAAAGCTTGAGGCAAGTGACTCAGATTCACTTCCTGTTTGCAGTGACTTGCTCCATGACTTTGAGAAATTTCCTAATTCCTTGGGTACTCAGTTTCTTCTTTATTAAAACATAGGGGTTTGACATATAATGTCCACGGTCCCTCTCCAGTTCTGTGCGGCTGTGATTCTAACAGGCAAGGAAATCTGATTTAGGAGGGAGTTTGTTTATAGGAATGGAAAACATGTTAGAGGGAAGTCCATTGAGTTCTTAGGTCCTATCCCATCTTTCCTGAAATTTAAGTCTAATAGACTTTTGAAATTTCCCAAATGTATATTATTTGGCCAATTGAAGAATAAACAATGCATTAGGAAAATCCACAATTAAAATGAATTTATCTTAAGGAAATTATTCCAATTATTTTTCTAGAGAAGAGAGAGATAGAAATGGGTCTTGGGAATAGAAGAAACCTTAGGGTTTGTTGGTGGCCTATGGCTTTTTATAAAGACACCTTGGCAACAGACACTGGTAGTGTTTGTCACTTGCTCATTCAATCATTCATTTAACAAATGCTTAATGAATAATTAATATTTGTATGACCACATGCTAGGGTAGGATTATAAAGATGAATCTGATATATACATTGCCCCATAAAGCACTTTCTCTTTAGTAAGGGTGATAAGGCATTATATAAATTCTTTAAATTTTCTAAATGGCATGAAAAACATTATATGAGATTTGAGAGAAAGGAAGACAAGTCCATTGGGAGGAAGTGAGGGAAATCAAATTTTAGATGAGATGGTATTTAGCTTGAGTGTAACCCTCTGTAGATTGGACAGAGGAAAATTCCTGGCTGAGGAAGTAATATGAACAAAGACTCAGAAAGAGCAGAAAACAAATACAGTTTGATTATATAATTGGGTTTAAGACACCATCAGATTGAGAGGACCTTGAACACCATATAAAGAGTTTGCTCTTTATTATCTAGCCAAAAACAAGCTTTTAGTGGTTTTGGAGAAGGAAGTTAGAAGAAAAATGTGTTTCAAGATTCCTGAAAATAGGGGGAAGGCTTGGGTGGATGGGAGGTGGATGCTGGGGGAGATCAACTGAAGGACTTGTATGCATGCATATGAGCATAACCAATGAATGAAAGACACTGGGGCGGGGGATATGTGTTGGGGGGTAGGTGAGGCTGAGGGGAGGATAAGGGGGAGGGGGAAAGGAAAACATGTACTACTATTAATTATAAGTTATATTTCAAAAAATCAATAAAAATATATTTAAAATAATAAATAAATAAATAAATAAAAATTATATATTTAAGTAAATCTAAATTTAAAAAAAAGATTCCTGAAGAAGAATGTATGTTGGTTGTAAAATGAACTTCCATGGGCAGATTCCCCAAATAAAGCTCCTGAGGGTCTCTTTCTTTTCCAGGCTGTTGATGTGCTGCTGCAGCATGGAGCTAATGTCAATGTTCAAGATGCGGTTTTTTTCACCCCATTGCACATTGCAGCATACTATGGGCATGAACAGGTAAGTATTTCTAAAGACTGAGGGACCACCTAAGCACTTTAGGCTTTTGTTGAACCGTCCTAGCTTCAAAGAAAATATATTTAAGGTATCCTGTGAATTATTTTTGCAAATTCTTAGTAGCTCCATCCTTGAAGAAATTATGGATCATTAGAAGCAGTTGCTGAGTTATTCATTTTTTACTGATTATTTTAGTAAACAGGGGAGGCTATAGAGCACCCTAGTAGGTGTGCAGCCTCAGTCAACCTGAGTTTTATAAATTGCTTACTTTAATACCTTGTGATCTTTAGTTTCTTCATCTAGAATGGGAAAATATTAGCAGACTCTACATCAGAGGGTTGTTGTTATGATGAGGTATTAAAGTGTTTGGTAAATGCTTAATAAATGTCACTGTGTTGATCCCAATGATGATATCAGTAAAACAAATCACAAAATCCTTTCCAGTAGGTCTCTGAAAAAAAAATTATTTTGAAATTGTGTTTCCACTTTTCTATTGTCATGAGATATGGAAAGCTGAAAAACATTTCCTGAAATATGTTCTAGTTTCCAGAACTTGTGAATATAACCTTCCGAGGCACTTTGCAGATGTGATAAAGATAAGGACCTTGAGATGAGAGATTATTCTGGACTATTTGGATGGTTCTGATATAATCACAAAGAAGTAGGAGGTCAGAGTGACTAATAGGTGATGTGACAATGGAAGCAAGAGGTTAAAATAATGCAGGATGGGGCTGCAAGCTGAGGAATCCAAGCAGCCTGAAGAAGCGGAAAAGCAAGGAAATGAAAGCCTTCAGAGAGAATGATTTTAGACAGCTGACCTCTAGAACTATGAAAGAATAAACTTGGGTTGTTTTACTCCCATAAGTGTGGTAATTTGCTATAATGACAATGGGAAATTAATACTGGAATAACCTAGATAAACTAAAAAGCAATCACTAAAGGTGCTTTAAATATATAATTTTCTTTAAACACAATTATATAACAAGCACCTGTTTATAACATTTGATGTCTATAATAATAAAAGCATAATATGCTAATTACCAGTAGACTGAACAGCCAAACGACCTTCTGGACAAAGCTGGGCCTGCAAGGGCCAAGCCCCTTGCACGAATTTTGTGCATTGGGTCTCTAGTTCTATAAGAAAGTAATATGTATAGAATAACTTAAAGTTTATAATGTACACTCACTTAATACATAATTTCATTTGACCTTCAGGTCAACCTTATGAACTTAAGTTGTAAGTAAGCTCATACTATAGGACAGGCACTGTGTTGAGACCTTTATGAGGATTTTTTTAAAGATTTACCTGCAACCCTGAACTTAGCTGTCATTTGTCCCTTCTTATGAATGCTATATATGGAGCCCACTCAGGTCAGGGAGCATGCCAGAGTTATGTAGCTATTAATAGAAAACCTGGAATATGGATTCAGACCTATCTTATCCCAAAGCCCATATTCATTCTGGTGTACCAAAGAGCCTCTTGCTATTCCTCTTATACCTATGGTCAGCAAACTGTGGCTCATAAGCCATATGCAGCTCGTTGGCCCCTTGAGTGTGGCTCTTCCATAAAATACCACGGCCTGAGTGAGTCTCTTTTGAAGAAATGGTGTTAGAAGAAGTTTAAATTTAAAAAAATTGACTCTCAAAAGAAATTCAGTCGTTGTACTGTTGACATTTGGCTCTGTTGACTAATGAGTTTGCCGACCACCGTCTTATACCAATGAACCAGATCATGAAGTCCAGGCAGTTTGTCTAGTGTTAGAGCTAGAATTCAAGGTCAAGTGCTCTATGACCAAAGTCCATTGATCTTCAAACTTAGTATATTAAAAATGTGGTGAAGGCCTGGGGCAGGGGATGGTTGCAGACTAAAAGGGATAAGTGGGGAGTGGGGAGGGGACATCTGTAATACTTTCAACAATAAAGATTTTTAAAAAAGACAAAAATTTTACACACTGCTTTCAAACACCCTTTAGCCATGCTCAAAGAACTAAATAGAATCAAATAAAATATAACTGCAAACATCATTAGGAAATCAAAACTTACATGATCTTTTGACATCCTATTTTCACTTTTCCTCATTTTATATTTTAGATCACTAATCTGACTCCATTTTTTAATAGGGTGATACTTGTTTCCATTGCAGAGGTCATTATACTGTACTGCCTGAGGATCCCAAGTTGAAAATCAAACTTACTTCTATCCCTGTGCTGTTCTAGTCATTCTGTCTTTATTTTCTTTCTTTCTTTTTATATATATACTAGAGGCCCGTTGCATGAAGATTCATACAATAAGCTTTCTTTCCCCTGGCTGCCAGGACCAGTTTTCCTCTGTAACCTGGGACCCGGGCCTTCCCTCTGGCTGTTGCCTTCCGTTTTTGCTTTGGCCGGCTGGAGGCTTCACTCCAGCCGGAGCCTTCAGTCTTCTCTGCTCTGGCTGGAGTGCCATTCTGCCGCTGCCTCGTCTCCGCCCCCAAGGGCAGACACTCGCCTCCTCTGCCACTGCCTCCTCTTTGAGCCCACCACCGCCACTGCAGCTTTTGTCTCCACCCCCAGGGCCGGGCGCTCGTGCAGCTTGGCCCTGCCCCCCACTCCTGATTGGCTGGTAGCATAGCCAATCAGGAGCCAAGGTATGATCACATTTGCATGTTACTTTTTTATTAGGATAATTTTTATTGTGGTAGAATATACATAAAATTTACTATTTTAATTATTTTAAGTGCACAAAGAAATGAAATTAAGTACATTAACAATGTTGTGCATTATCACCATATCCATCTCTAGAACATTTTCTTTTTTATAATTTTTTGCTTTTATTTATTTTTTAATATATAATTTATTTATTTTTTTCTTCTTTAAAGTATTACAAATAGTAGTACATATGTTTCCTTTCCTCCCCATTGAACTCCCCCCAGCACATGTCCTCACCTGCCCCCCCGCTCCTCCCTCAGTATCTTGTATCCATTGGTTATGCTTGCATGCATGCATATAGGTCCTTCAGTTGATCTCTTACAGTCCCCGCCTCCCACCCTCCCCTGCCTTCCCACTGTAGTTTGGCAGTCTGTTCAATGCTTCTTTACCTCTGTATCTATATTTCCCCTCCATTTCTTTTCTTTAAAAGAAATCTTGCATCTGCATACTGCAAATACATATATAAGAACAAAAAATGTTTGAGTCTCAGTTTCAATGTCCAACAGTTCTGAGTCACAGTTTCAATGTCAAATAGTTCCTTATGTGTACATGTCAGCAATGGTATCTGGATGGTGGACATATGGTGGCAATTCCACCCTCTCTGGTTTGGTTCTGGACCATCTGCAGTGATACACAGCTGCTAACTGCTAGCATGGCAAGGTGTCATCAGTGTCTTCCATCTCTGGACTGTCTTCGTTGTTGGAACAGACCTGTCAGTTCCTCTTTGTTGCAGGAATCCATATGGTCTTGGAGTTGTTTTCTGAAAATATATAAACATATTCTTGACCAAAAGTTAATAAAGGAATCTTTTCTATAAATTAGACTTGGGATTCTTTTAATTTTTTCCCAAATGATTTTCCTTTGGCTTATTTTGACATCATGTGTGTTTTTCATGGGTGTCCTGCTGTTAGCATTATAAATGGAAATTAATTTTCTGAAGTAAAAATTTTCTAGATGTAATTTACTTACAGATATTTGTCCTTACATGATATTACTCTACTATCCCCCCACTTCTTTATTAATGGGAACTTTGGGAAATTTTATATTGCAATCTTGGTAACTTTAAATTTTAATTTTTGCAACAAAATATGACTGCTTTAGGTTCTTTGCATGTTAGGCAATTTTACAATGAGATGAACTACTAATAGAAATTTTAGTAAATATTTTAGGAACAGCTTTTTGTCCAGTACACTTAAATTTTCGTGAGTATTCACTTATTTAAATTGGCCAATTTAAATTAATCTGAAAACTTGATTACTGTTTTACTGTCAAATTTAATACCCAAACAATAATCTTGGTTTACCCTGTAAATATTATTTGCATTCTTGAGTAGGCCCTGAGCATTCCTGATACTGGACTGGGTTTAGATATAGGGCAGCTGTTGCTGGCCGAGTCTCAGTCTGTAAGCTGGGTCCCGATCTGAGCTGTGCATGGGAGGGGAAGCAGCCATGGGGGCAGGAGACCTCCCGCAGAAGGAGTGAGAGTTCAGGCCCTTGCAAGGTTTGTGGGGAGGGTTTGTGCCCCATCTCTGTTGACCTTTAAGTTCTCTCCTAATGGTCCCTCTGCGACTGTCCCTGTCTTAGGTTATTCCTTCCCTGAGAAATCTTATCAGTCTCTGGCTAACCAGCCATCCTCTTGGCTAACCGGCCAAGAAGAGTGATGAGAGGTTCAGTTCTGTCTACTTGGTAGTCTGTTCCCCCGT
This sequence comes from Antrozous pallidus, assembly GCA_027563665.1. Taxonomy (NCBI): domain Eukaryota; kingdom Metazoa; phylum Chordata; class Mammalia; order Chiroptera; family Vespertilionidae; genus Antrozous; species Antrozous pallidus. The sequence continues at coordinate 157,017,273 of CM050508.1, read as the reverse complement.
GGCCTCCACGCCCAGCACCTGCCTTGGGATCCTCTCGCCTGCTGGCAGAGTCCCGGTACTGATCACATATCTTGGGGGACTCAGGTTTCTTATCCAGGGAGGGCCCAGCTCACACAACATCTGTCTCTCTGCATGAGAGACAGATCCATGGTGTCAGCCACCCAGAGGCTTCAATCTCAGCTTGAACTGAAAACTCAGGCAACAGCTGTGTGCACTTGGATTGTGGGAAGAGGATACTTCTTGGCAAAAAGGGCAAGGAGGGGCCAATATAGAATGCTCAAGTGCCTTCCCAGTGCCTTAATTCCTTCTGAAAGGGAATAATTCATTTCCTGTCCTTTTTTAAATTGCTGTCAAACATCCAAAGAATTAGTTTGTAAGTTTCTTTGCGATAATTGTACAATATGCTGTTGTCAAATATCAAAAATTATGACATTGTAGAATAATATTATGTAAGGATATTATGATGTCACGGGGTTAAGGGGGGCCTAGCCTAAGGACTGGTGTCCATAGGAGATGACATGCTCTAGGCCATGCCAATTCAATCTCAAACTAGCTGCCATTTTTTTTATAACTTTATATAATCTTTGTCAGGGGAGTAAAAACACAAATTACTTAACGTAGTTCAAGAGGACAAATATATTTGCCTTTATTTTCCATTCTAGCTGGCATACGCTTGGACACTCTCAGGCCTGTGAAGTGTGACTTATAGCTAGGGAGGACTGCTCAGTTCATTGATGTGCTGCACAAAGGGCACAGGAGTACACTGGAGGACTGGGCACTGAAAATGCTTTTGAAAGTACAGGGTCTAAAACCCCAGGCAATGAAAAAAGCCCACACTTTTCTGACTCCAAGCACAGGCAGTATATACACAACACATGTTATCTGTAGATTCAGTCTCTTTGGATATTAACCTCAATACCCAGCAGAACTCTAAAGAGCTTCTATGCATGTTTGGTGTAGAGCTAAATTTGTTTACTTCCCTTAAATATATAGTCACAGACTTATACAATTATGCTAAAATGTGATGGTCCTTTTACGATAAAGGACTCGCTTTCTGTATGCAAAGACAGCACATAAGTAATTTATAGGTGCTACTGTCATTTGCTAAAATATGCTGACGGGAGAATGGCCCATTTAATATATAAATGTGTTTGGTGTGCCATGTTCCTTGCCATTTGTTTATTTACTTATTTTTAAGTAGAAGAGTAGATGTTTTGTACCAAGAGCAATATTTCCTAGGTATATAATAATACCGCTTAATAGACAATCTATTTTGAAGGTAGTTTAAATCTGTCCATTATAAAGTCACATAATCTGAATTTATGGAGTCTGTGTAAGTGGAAATATTTGCTTATGAGTGCAAGGTTCTTGAGATTAAACTTCTGCTCTCATTTCTCCTGAATTAAATATTGGTCTACCCAGTAGCCAACAAAGGGACAAAGTATCTATGTTTCACATTGGTTCTCTCACTTTTGCCAACATTTATTAATAGGCACTTTTCTAAGTGCTTTATAAGTAATAAATCATTTAATTTTCCCAAAAACTCTGCAAGATAGAACTATTATTATTCTTATCTTAGCAATGAAGAAACTGATATTTCAAAAATTGAATAATTTATTTAAGGTGACATAGCTAATAAAAAAAAGTCTAAATTTTGCTAGTAGAACCTTTGTTTCTTACCCACAGCACTCAATAGGAAGTTTCACCACACCCCATTCAGCTAATATTTTTGCATGGACTTTCTATCAAATAGGTACCATATACCTGAAAGGTTTCTACCCAAGACATATTTATTTGATGTCATATAGAAAGTTGAAATAGTTTTAGAACTTAAATTCACTTATACCTCAGTGGTCAGGACAAATGAGGGGTCCTCCCATAACTGTCATATTAAGTAACTTACTTCTGGGGGTCACTGTGGTGACTTCTAAAATTCTCAGGGAAGAAGGCAGCATTAGGTTTAGAAAAATTATTTGAAAGATTCCTAAGTGAATATGTAAATAATTCGGATGAAACTCAATTACCTGAAACAACCTCTGGCTGTCTCCTAAATTGTTAAATACTTTGTCTCTATCCATCCCTTTGGATGTGATTTCAGTTTCCTGGGGAAGATTCCCAGGGCTAGCGCAGCTATCTCCCATTTACAAAAAAATCTATAGCTCTAGCCAGAAGGAGACTTTCCAAATTATTTTTCCAGTAAATTATGGGTGAATTCAGAGAGGATTTTTATATACAATGAAGACCCTGCCCTAAACATCTTGTTAGATTATACAATAATAAATTCTTTGTTTTTTAAGCCAACTGAGTTAAGATTTCCCATTATTTTCAGGTAAAAATAACTTAAGAGAAAGCATTAATAATATGTCTTCTTCCCTATTGCCAAAAGTTTTGCATGATTTTTTCACTTTTGAAACTAATTTCAAATGAATGGATCCTTCAGGTAACCCGCCTTCTTTTGAAATTTGGTGCTGATGTAAATGTAAGCGGTGAAGTTGGAGATCGGCCCCTGCATCTAGCAGCTGCAAAAGGATTCTTTAATATTGCAAAGCTGTTAATGGAAGAAGGCAGCAAAACAGATGGTAAGATTATATATTTAGAAGACCTTTGCCCTTTTTTCTTATTTATTAGAAAATAAACTTAAAGAAGATTAATTCTGTCCTTATGTATCTTCATTTATCTTTTTCTTTCATTGGGATCAAGTTTATATACAGAAAAAAATGTAAATCTTAAGTGAATATTGATGTAACTGAATATTTACTTATGCATACACCCAGGTAAAAACAAGTCATGTCAAGTTATAGAATATTTTCATCTGGAAGGTTGAACTCTGGAAATTTCCCTTGTTCCTCTTTCTGAGTAAATATCTTTCACCACCATAGGTAATCAATATTTTGACTTCCGTTGCCATAGGTTAGTTATTTTTCTGTTTTGGCAGTTAATAATTTTGTGACCATCTTCTTTTGAGAACACTATGATTCTGACTTTTATCTATATTGTTGCATGAATTATAGTTTGGAATTTTAAAGTATTTATTTTTCAATTATAGTGGACACACAATATTATATTAGTTTCAACATGTATACAATATTAAATTAGTGTACAACATGTATATGTGTATACACACCCACATATGTTTATGAGCGAAATTACTAAATCAGAAGGTATGCACATGTTTAACACTTAAAGAAATTTCCGAGAGTTTTCCAAAGTGTCAGTACCCATTTTCACTATTATATCAATATCAATATATGAGAATTCCCCATATCTTACCTAACATTTGATATTGTTATTATTTTAAATGGAAATAAAATTAGAATATGATAAATTTTGGGGGAAATAGTTTTAGAAAATCCCCTAAAGATTTTAGATGTAATTAATAGAATAGAATTTCCTACAACTTTATATTTTCTAAGTTATGAAATGAGGTTTTGGAAAATTGATTGAAAGTAGAGCATAAAAATAATTTTCCTTTTTCTTTCTTTTTCTCTTCCTCATAAACTTTACTTTGACACAGATTCCCTCAGAGTTACATCTTGTCATTAAATTCTCTCAGGCAAATCCAACATTTTTTCATTGACCCCCAAGAGACCTAATTAAAAGCCCAGCTGTAAGAGCTGCTGGCCTTTGCAGCAGAAACGATGCACATTTATAAAAGGACAAGGTTGTCAAAGCTTTAGAACTCCCAGTTCCTTGGTCCAAAATTGAGACTGATATTCAGCTAATAAAGCTAATCGAAGTTTTCATTTACTAGTCAGGAAAACACAAAGGCTTTCGGAGACAACTATGAGGAGAGGCTAAGGCAGTTTCCAGTTTCCATGTTGGAAACAGAGCCATTTTATCTTGTAAAATTTAAGAAACCTAGTTTGTGTCATTTTTTATGAGCCAGTGTGCAATAACTTATGCATCTTTATAGCATTAGCATTAACAACCTATGCTGTCAGGACACAGGGAAGGCTGTCCCTGAGCCTTGTTAAGTAGTCTCTGGGATTCTGTTAGCTTAGGATAGGTAGAAGTACACCTCTGTAAACCACTGAACTCATAATTGTGTTTTTGGAACCGCCTCACTCTTCCAAGGAACCAGGCACTGCTCACTTTTTCCCTTTTATTGTCAATGCCAAACTGCTTTTTACTCATCTTTATAACTCCAAAGCTCAGTGGTGTCAAAATGAGTGTCATTTATGATCAGCATGTCTCCAGGATCAAAGGACTCTTTTACAAAAGGTATTGAAATGTGTTCTGCACCTGAATTCCCCTTACGCCCCAGCCTCATGTGATATAATTATAAGCATTTCTTTCTGATTGACACAAGCTCTACATGCCTCCTACTCAATCATTTAAAAACTTGAGAGACAGCATGACTCAGATTTTTAAATATATTTTTAGATGATCTTTTAGTACACACTTGATATTTAAGTCCTTTTTGCATTTCAACCAATTTCAAAGAATAAACCAGAACATCTGTAATGGTGATGGGCATTACACATTTATTATTAGCTAGTTCACTGATTCCAAAATGAAGCTAAGCCTCCAGATGATCTATTTACTTACACAGGATCTTGCCTATCATAATGGACCTAGAAGGAAGAATAAATGAATGACCCTAAAAAGGAGCACAATTTGAAATCTGATATTTTCAGTATGTTTCCTTGGTAACAGAATGTGACAAATGAAAATAAATTTGGCTTACAAAATTAGCCAAAATGCAATTCTGCAAGTACCCTCTTCATTTCAACATGTCTGGGAGACTGACCTACTCAGTCATCTATATTTTAAGTCTCCATCTTTTTTCTTATATCCCTCTGGGCAATGAAAAGGGATAAATGTAATGCTTATTGAATGAGATTGAAAAGGTCAAAATATTGTTGAACTCACTAAGAAGGAAATGGTGATACATTTGTCACAATCTTTAAAATTCAGGATGCTTAAATTTGTTATCCTCTGACTGTTAACATCTATAGTTATTTTAACATGAAACTGGATATTATCGAAAGTCATACAATTTCTAGGAGATGGTCAATAAGATGAAGTATTTATTTTTTAAAGTTTACCTTGTCAGAAATATTACACAAATTTATTATTGAAAATCTAAGACATACTTGGGAATTTCTGTAGAGAGCTATTGATATGTGCTAACATATTGATATATTGCTGGTTAATATGAAATTTTTTGTTTTATCTTTAAGATAAATAAACAGATATAAGCAAGTAATAACATCCATTCACCCACCCCTTTACCTAATCTTTCTTTCAAAAGACATTACTGAATACATACTCTCCTCAAAGTAGAGAAAAAGGCACTAAATATTTTTCAAATACCAATGATTCACAAATATTGCTTTGCTTGAAATTTTATTTTATTGAAATATTTCAATAAGATGTTAAGTTAGAGAAAATAGAATATCAGATTTCAAATTGTGCACATCCAATTTCCTCAGAGAAGATAAAATAAGAAATACTTTTCTTGTCCTTGCAAATTAGTCTAAGACAAAACTAAATAAATCACAATGACTGAAACATAAATATAAGTGTATACACCTAAGCTCTGTACCTGATCCAGATTTCTCCTGCCTTGTCCTTTTGGTTGGCATTTACTAATTGGTGGGAAAAATATCTAGGCCATTACAGGTAATTCACCAAGTGGATAATCTGCTTTGAAGTTTCTCAATTCAACTATCTATACTAATAAAAGAGAAATATACAAATTGACCATACCTCCACAATGCCCACCAACCAATAAGGAGTGAGTATACAAATTAACCAAACAAAGATGGCAGGTTAATTTGTATATATAGGCATGGAGTGTCCAGGTGGATCAGGATGCCTGCTATGAGGAGGAGTGGGGGGGGGGGGGTGGAGGGAGCTACAGAAGCAATGCTCCGGCCGCAGCAGAGAAGACTGAAGGCTGTGGTCAGAGCGAAGATGGAAGGTGGTGGCCAGAGCAAAGGCCTGGGTCCTGGGTGCCAGAGGAAAACTGGTGCTGACATCCAGGGGAAGGAGGCCTATTGCATGAATCTTCATGCAACGGGCCTCTAGTAGAAGAATAATGTTGATTGGGGCCAGGTTTGGTCAAAGGCAAATTATGAATTAATAGAAGATTGTGCTTCATTCTGCTTTACAATATCCCCTCTGGACCTCAGGAACTCTCATGTGACCTCCAGATGCTCTGGACTCCCTACTGTCTTCAGGCATTGACTCACACTATTGACTTTCCCTGGCTTCCAACAGAATGTGAACAAAGGAAAAGTATCATAAAAAGGAAGATAATCAAAACAACTAGAAACACTTCTGAAGGAAGGGTGCCTTCTGAGTCACTCATTAATAGAAAAGAATCAAAGATTTATTTTTCAGTAACAGCTTCGGAAGGAGTTCAGTGATTTTGGCTGAAGAATTTCCCTGTGGCTTAAGATCTTGCAGGAAAATGAAATGAGAATAATTATCTAAAAATATAGTAGCTACAAGGCCTAAATTCACGTTCATTACATATCAAATGATGATTATAACAACAATACAGTAGTAATGAATCAGTACTTGCACATTTTTAAATTAACTATTTTCTTCCCCTTTTTCCCCTGTCATTAAATTTTTCCCCTTTGATTCTTTTAGTTCTATGAACAATTTGTATATATATGAGGATTAATTGGGCTTGTTAAGGACTATTATTTTCTGCCTTAAATAAAACACTCTGTATAGATAGGATAATAAGATATTTTTAAATGGCTATAGACCAGTTGATTCAGTTTAGTTTTTAAAATTATGCTAAAGCTAATCCAGAATTGGTGTTGAGTTATTATTATTTTAGTCCTGTAATTCTTGACAATCCAACTAGCTTTTTAAGTTATATGAGGGTATGGACTCTATGCATTTATAGCTTATTGGTCTTAGCACTTAGCAAATGTCTAGGAGGGAAATTAGTAAAAAGGGAGAGGAGATATTTTTATTAAGTGCCTAATATGTTATAGGCATCATGCTGGAAGCTTTCCAATTATGATCGCCTTGAATCCTTTCAACATCCCTGCAACAATTGTGTTATTACATCTATTGTTACTGAGAAGAAATCAATACATCTGACACCTGGCACAGTGATGGTGCCTAGTGATCATTTCATACTTGTTGAGGAATGAATAGGTATCAGTCAGATCTTCTCATTTGCAAGCACTGGAAACTAACTTTTGCTGATTTATAAAAGGAATATGTTAAAGGATATCAAGCAGCATGCAGAACCTTCCCCAAGACAGGGTTGGAAAGCCACTCCAGGAATCCTCAGAGTAGAGAACGATATCCAAAATCACACTCCACAACTAGTCCTATGAAGTTTCACGGCCACCCTGCTTGGCACACTCAGCACCACTTGGGATTCTGGCACCAGCAATGCAGGGCACTGAGTCTGGGGCTGGATCACTCCTGCTAGAAACTGGCTGGCACTACTCCACCAGGGCTGCATTGCCCAGATAGCTTAGGCTCTTCTTTTTTCATGTCAACAGCTCCAATGTCAGAGTCTCATATAAAGTGTTGGTTGGAAGAGCCTATAGATAAGAGTCCAAGGGCACTATTGAGAGTGAAACAGTCACTATGAAACATTATGCTAGACTAACAGGCCTAAACCAGAACATATGGTCAGCCTCTGCCAGTCCTATTCCCTCGCTACAAAGGAAACTTGGAAATATTTTCAGCTTCTATGATAGGACATAGTTTTGGCCTCTTTTAGTGCAGGGAATTCACCAAATGTCAGAATAGGTAATAAGGCTGGGTGGGCTGAAGAGAAGGACAAATGCCCACTACTGTGTGAGCAATTGAATGTTAAGTAACTGTCTACAGTAATGGGATTAATGAGGTCTGTCTCACTCTAAACCTCATTGGTTTTTATCATACCTGCTCTGTATACCATAATGTGATAATTCTCGGTTAAGGGTACATCAGAACCTTCCAAACAGTGCCATTAACATACAGAGAGCTAGGCCTCTTCCTAACTTGTTAAACGCAAATCTCAGAAATAGTGTCTGGCCAGGAGCTGTAATTTTAACATCCTCTAGAGGAAGAGAAAAATCAATTTGAAAGGAGATGCTTGTGGAATTAAAGCCATGAGCACCTTTTAGGTGCATATTAGTTTCCTGAACTTTTCCATTGTGCAAGGTAGATTTGATTAGATGCATTCCATAGAATTTATGGGAACTAGAAAAAGCCTGCTTAATGTGGTAATAGGCAATGGAATATAATTATAACTTTTTAAATTGGTTGCACTTAATTTCCTTTGTTATTATCATTAATTGGAAATTTCTAGGAGTCTCTCAGGCACTTGGAAAAAATCCCTGACACTACCCATGAAAAGGCTAAGGAATAAGAGCTTCCGGGTGACATGTCTTTTTCTTTCTCGCTGATGACAGTGAATGCTCAGGACAATGAAGACCACGTCCCACTTCATTTCTGCTCTCGCTTTGGACACCATGATATAGTGAAGTTCCTGCTTCAGAGTGATTCAGAAGTCCAGCCTCATGTTGTTAATATCTACGGAGACACCCCTTTGCACTTGTGAGTATTATGTATAATTCTATAGGTCCTCCAGGCATGTGGCAAGTACCTATTTACTGTAATCAAGACATGTTCTTTAACTCTAGGGCATGCTACAATGGCAAATTTGAAGTCGCCAAGGAAATCATCCAAATATCAGGAACAGAAAGTCTGACTAAGGAAAACATCTTCAGTGAGACAGCTTTTCACAGGTAAATGAATATTTAAATACAATAGCCACTGCACTTAGCAGACACCCTATGGCACCTGCAGTTGTATACATACAGCAAGAACAAATAGTGGCAGATGTTGCAATCAGAGAGCGAGAGCAGAGGGCGGGCAGGAGACAAGGATCCCAAGATACAAGCACAGAAGATAAGGTAGAGGCAGATGCTGCTGTTAATACAGCAGATGGGGCCTGTGCCAGATGCTGCATTCTTGGCAGCAGCCCCAAAGACAGGGACTGATGTTGCCAAGGCAACAGGCATATCAACATCTGTAAGCATATTGTTTCCTTTCCACTTCACTCCACAGAAAGCTGCCAAAAGGGGCAGTGCCCATAGTCCTCCTCCCACAAGAATCTCATTACTGGAATTCATTAGCATTAAATGTGACACTTTTTTCCTAAGCACATAAACCTTATGTGCAAATGTATCTACCTATCTAAGACATCCATCTGTCAACCTATAAAAGCTTAGTCAGGATGACCAGTGAGAGACCTAGAAAGGCATTAGCTCCTTTCTAGCCATCTATGAGAGCCCTTTATAATATGCTTTTTGCTCTAGAAAAGCATTCTGAATTAGCAACTGGATTTCAAAAAGTTGCAACAAAGAAGGAAAGAAGGGAAGGAAAGGAGGAGAGAGGACAGTAGCTACTAACTCAGAGCTATAACTTTCTAAATTGTCCATAAGGGACAGTTTTAAAACCTTCATTTTTAACAGGTGACTATGCTACATAACAAAAGTGTAGTATGCAAATTGTCCCCTCGATCGAGAGTTGTCTGGGAGTTTGACTTGGGGCCAGGGGAAGGGAGGGAGGCCCTGGCCAGCAGCTGGGAGCCAGTAGGGACCCTACCAGTGCATGAATTTTGTGCACTGGCCCTCTAGTTTGGCTATAAAAATAAAAATAATAATTTTAATTTAGTAAAACTTGAATATAAGATAATATACCTCACATTTCAGATGTCTTGGCCAGTTTGTAACCTCTGAAAAATAAACAAAATAAGCCTGGGATTCTATATTTACGTAGTATTTCTATTACAGTGGTAAATAATTAAATGAAGAGGCCCTTTTTCATAGTGCACTAAAGTTAAGTTTCTGCTTCTGCATTAGGTATCAACCTGTCAAATTCCACTTGGATTTCCAGATTTTTTCTTAGCAACCAAGAGGTCAGCAAAAAGGAAGGCAAAGAAAACTGCCACTTATGGAGTGATTATATGCTGGATCATTTGTGTCTATTATCTTATTTAAACCTCATAACCATTTTTACAGAGTTGGATTTATTACCCCTCTTTTACAGATGAGAAAAATCGAGGCTTAGAGAAGCTAAGTAACTTGTCAGAAGTTTTTATGATATAAAATCATGTAATAAATGGCTGCCTAATTCCAGATCCTATACTTTTTAAATATGTATTCATGTTTTAGTATCAAAATATTTAGTCTGTTTTCTATAAATTCTGTAAAAGAACATATTCAAGAACTTTTCAGATCCCACCTTCAGTCTAAATGGATCAATGGGATCTGTCACTGAAGGGGACAATTAGCAGAACTGATATGTAGAGGTTGCTGGTGTTCTCTTTTCCCATAGGTCATGCTTGTTAGACTGATACCTCAGGCTAATTTTCAAATCATTTTGCTATTCAGTGCACATAAATTGGAACCAACTCTAATCAGAAGATGATTGTCACTTCCAGAGGATTGCTTATATGACAAGATTAGTGAAGTTGTGTTAAAAGTATGTTCAGTTGTTTTATTTTTGTGCAAGTCTGTGGCAATTAGAAATAACATGATGTTTTTATTCTAGTCATTTTAAGCATAAAGTAAACTTCCCTTTTACATGAGAAATTTACTCAGTTATGAATTATTTTATGTGCTAATCACAGTGCTTTATATATAGCAAGCACTCAATATATTTGCTTCTGTTATTGTTTTCATATGTATATGTATACCAGATATGTCCTATATAATGAAAGCCTAATATGCTCAGTGTCCAGTCATCCATTCAATCAATCAAAGTGTAATATGCTAATGATATGCTAAGGCTACTCAATTGCTCACTATGACATGCACTGACCATTAGGGGCAGACAGTTGACCAGTCGCTATCAAATGCACTAACCACCAGGGGCCAGAAACTCCAACCGGTAGGTTAACTTGCTGCTAGGGTCTGGTCAATCAGGACTGAGCGAGACACATCATGGAGCCCTCCCACAACCCCTCCCTGGCTGGCCAATCTTCCATATTCCTTCCAGGCCCCAATCGTGCACCAGTGGGGTACCTCAGCCTGGCCTGCACCCTCTCATAATCCAAGACCCCTCATGGGATGTAAAAGAATGGGTTTTAGCCTGATCCCACAGGCCAGGCCTAGGGACCCCATTGGTGCATGAATTAGTGCACTGGGCCTCTAGTATATCTATTCAGAGCTCATTATTTTCTGTAAATAGTTGCTTTGAAAGAAGCAATCAGTCAATTCAACAATGGAACATTAAAAGTGTAGTATTATGGGAAGTATTTATTATGCAACTAATCAATGCTGGTAAAGTCTATTGCAGTGAGATGGTAGCTTTTTATTCATTCAATGAATTATTCAAGAAAGTTTAATTAAGAACCAGCCTTGTGTTGGTGCAGTAGGAACATTAAGATGACAAGATTTCTTCTCTTCTTAAAATAATTCTCTGATAAGGTATCAAGGTAAGCAGAGATGCTCCTATAAACAACCCATCATCTAGAGTAGCCTGGGAAAATCGGGGCTGTATTTCTTTTCTAGGGAAGCCATAACAAAGTGCCACAGACTCTGTTGCTTGAAAACCAGATGTTTATTTTCTCACAGTTCTAGAACCTGAAAGTCCAGATCAAGGAATCAAATGGTTTGGTATCTTCTGAAGTCTCTCTCCTTGCTGTGCAGATGGCCGCTTTTCTGCTATACCATCACATAGTTTCTTCTGTTTATATAACTGTGTATGAATCTCCCCTTCTTATTGGGATACCAGTCATATTAGGTTAGGACCCACTCTAATGGTTCAATTTTTAACTTAATTACCTATTTAAATTGTACCTCTTTGGATATGGTCACATTTTGAGGTTTTGTATGTTGGGGTGTCAGCATATTAACTTGAGGGGCATGAAATTCAGTCTATAACAAGGGCCTTCTATTTTCTTTATGGTATATTTTTTGCAGTGCTTGCACCTATGGCAAGAACATTGACCTGGTTAAATTTCTTCTTGACCAAAATGTTGTAAGCATCAACCACCAAGGAAGAGATGGGCACACAGGTAAGGAAGGCTCTGGTGATATCATCAATAGTTTATGAAGCATATCCAGAACTATCAAGAAAAGTAATATGCTCAAGAAGAAAGGGGGCAGTGGAGTGGTCCACCCCAGGGGAGAGGGATATTTTATCAATTACATCATTTAGAATTGATGGTGCATGTGATAACAATAAGCAACTGACTTTGAGGTAGTTTCACTGTTGCGCTGAAGTATCTCCAGTCAATGAATTCCTTGTGCCCTGCACCAAGAACAGACTAACAACACTGCCCCGCCTTGGTTGGCTGATCAAGAAAAATACCTGATTGGGTCTTTGTTCTTTGATATGTACAGAGATGCCAACCTTTTTCTTGGTAATTACAATAGGAATAGAAATACTAAGAATTGTGTTAAACAAAAAGGCAGTCTATATAGAAGATCAACTAGAATAGTATACTTCTTTTGCCTAAAGTATATCTTGTTAATTCATCATCAAAGAAGTAAATTCTTTCTTTGTATCTGGCAACAAATCTATTACGTGGTAATTACTCTCTTTTGAAAAGTGGAATTGTTTTCCTCTTTTTTCCTTTTGCACTTTCATTCTATTCTATTATAGGATTGCACTCTGCTTGCTACCATGGTCACATTCGCCTGGTACAGTTCTTACTGGATAATGGAGCTGATATGAATCTAGTAGCCTGTGATCCCAGCAGGTCTAGTGGTGAAAAAGATGAGCAGACATGTTTGATGTGGGCTTATGAAAAAGGTATATTTTTCATCATTGCATCTCTCTAGTAATACATGGAACTGTGTGCATAGATTATGGCATCAATAATTTTTTTTTAGCTTGCATGATTTGTACACTCCCATTTCTCTGTAAATTATATTTGCGTTACTGGGGACTTGCATCAAAGAGTCAAATAGACCATCATTAGGAAAGGCAACCCTTGAGCTGCAGATGAACATTCTTGATATTGGCACTTTGTAAAGAGAATGAAGTCACATTCCTAGATACTAGGGAAACAAGATCATGAGGATGACAGTTACTTTCTTAGGGTAGACATAGAGCGAGTCTTTATCTCCTATATGGAGAAAATTTTTATGTGAATTCAAATTTTTTAAAAGGAAATAAATACAAAGAAAAGGGATGTTTGTCAGATCTGCTGACAATGCCTCTACTTTAAAAAATAAGGGAGCTAATGATTAGTGTTTTAAGTATAAACTTACTAGAGTGCAAAGTGGTGCGAGCTTGGGCTAGGATGGGAGAATACCTGGGTTTAAATCAAGCCATGTTCTTTTATCTTAGGCAAGTTATTTATTATTGCTAAACTTCAGTTTCTTCATCTGGAAAATGAGGACAACAACAACTCCTCTTTTACAAGATTGTAAAGAGTAAATGAGATAGTATGTGCAAATTGCTTACAACAGTATCTGGCATAAATGAGTACTATAACTATTTTAGTAATGATAACATTGGTAATAGCAGTAGTACAGAAATAAAGATGATTGATAACAAATTCTTCATTTTAAGGAAAAGGAAACTAGAGACAATTAGAAGGTGAACTAGCAGCTTTGTCATTGTTATTAAGATATATTGTGTCTTAGAAGTAAGCTGTACATAAGCGAGCTTTATACACATGAGGCCCTATGGAGTTTAAATTTCTAGAGGACATGGAATAATAGACAATGTAATTGAAATCAGAGAGCTACAACTATAGGCTATAAAATATGTCAGACTTTGATGTCTGCATTACCTTATTAGGAAGTTTAAAGTATGTAAAGAAGTGTTTTCATCTTTTTAAATGCTAGAATCTTAGCAGTCCATACTAAAGGAGAACAATTACTAAACTGGAAGATTTATCAGGCTACCTGAAGTAAAACATGAAAGTCCATTACTGAAAGAAGAAATGGCGTTTGGTGGATAGAAATCGGCAACTATTATAGAACATACACAAGGAGAAAGAAAAACATACAGGTTTGAAGATTTCTAGTAAAAAAAAAAGGCATAGTAGTTACTTTAATAGAAACAAATGAACAAATGTGGAATAGTAGGGACGTTATAGATATACTAGTAGACCTGCTATTTTTATTTGAGTTGCATAAATACACACACACACACACACACACACACACACACACACACACACATGTTTGCACATTGTAGTTTAATGAATTTTCACAAACTAAACTCACTCTAGCACAGATGAAGAAATGGGTCATGGCTAACAACCCAAATCCGTACTTACATTCTCTTCCAATCACTCCCCAAAAAGGGTACCACTGTCTTCATGGGGCATATATTAGCTTTGCCACTTTATGTATTTTATATAAATGGAATGGTATGCTATATATGCCTTTGTGTGATCCACAATTTGTAAGATTCATCTATATTGTTTCAGATAGTTGTAGATCATTCATTATCATTGTATGGTATAATGATTTGCAATTATATCATAATGTAAATGCACTTATTCATTCTACTGTTTAGGGGCATTTGAAGTATTTTCAATTACAGATTATAAAAAATGCTGTTGCTGTTAACACTCACGTAAATGTCTTTTGATAAGTATCTGTAACATTTCTGTTAGACGTAATGACCTGTTGCTTTCTATAAAAGAAAATTCAGGTAGTTCTATATTTGAGTATCAGTTGGAAAATCTTACATATCTAGAGGCTTCTGAAGGCCTTACTAATTTCTAGTTACTCAACATGAGGCATTTATTTAGATGGTTATCCGTGTCTCTTAAGAAATTTGAGTTTCAGAGAAAGATTATTTACAAAGCATTAGTCTTCTGGAAGACAGCTCAGAAATAGCTGTTGCAGCTAGCTCTTCACAGGCATTGGCTTTGTTTGTGTTTAGTTGATTGAGAATGATAGTTGAAAACTGGTTTTATTTTATGTTTTTGTGGATCCCCATGCTTTATAAAACAATAAATCATGGTATAAGCTCCTAAGAGTTCCTACCAAATGACAACAAAATTCCTTTAGCTTAGAGGATTTAACCACTGGTCTCTGCAACATATGCCATGCTTGTCACTCTTATTTGTTCAACTAATGTGCCAGGCACCAGTGTGGCATTTCATTATTACCATGAATTTTAACAAATTGGATGTTAGTACTCAGGAGACAGATGGTTTGGGTACGTTCTTAGGATAGAAGAAATCAAACCAACAAAATGAAATTGTTGCTGTTTTTTCTTGCTGGAGTGTCGGAAACCAATTCTGTCTCACTAATAGAAAGATGTGGATAGGAAGTCCAGAAAGCTGGTAAACAATCTAAATTGCTCTGAAGGGTCAATCCCCATCTAGCTAATAGAAAGATGTGCGTAGGAGCCAGGGAGGCTCCAATTGCTCTAAAAGGTCAGAGCTAAAAACATTGTTAACTGAAACACCTCTGTTTGTTCTTTGTGTATTTCTGTTGTTGGAATTTCCTACCTGAGGGCTATGGGCGGATCCCATAACCTAAATAAAAGGGATAGCCAGGCCAGAGTATGAGGCAGTCCTTCCACTAGAGATGGGCTACTGCCTGCTCCCCATTTCCCAAATTCATGGTTTTCTAAGTCTCTCTTCATTTGTGTGCGGCCTTCTCCAGAATCCGAACCCTGAGCCGGGAGGGACCTGAAAAGGATTCTCACACTGGAGAAATGTTGCATAATTTTCATGTGTTCAAGGAGGATTAAAATGGCTTTCTTAAAATATTGTCAACAGTACACTATCCCTGTTTTATTTAGATAAATAAATGCTTTCCTCCCTACCTGATTTGGCTCAGTAGACAGAGGCATAGGCCTGGGGACTGAGGGATCCCAGGTTGAATTCTAATTAGGGGCACATACCTGGGTGGTAAGCTTAATTGCCAGTGGGGCGGATGCAGGAGGCAACCAATTGATGATTCTCTCTCATCATTGATACTTCGATCTCTCTCTCTCTCTCCCTCCCTATCGGAAGTCAATTTTAAAAAAGGAAAAATGCTCCATTTCTTGCTCAGAGAAGGACTCAATAAATTAATGGGTGTGGCATACTAAAGATTTCTCTGGGCAAATTGGAGATGGAGAAGAAGAAGCACTAAAACTTCACTTGGAATTTCTTCTTTATGCAAAAGAAATTATGTAGAAATGGCCCCATCCAGGACAAATAAACCAGGACTGATAAACCAGAAGGGACTTCATAACCAAGGTCTATCCGTTTGAAAAGGTGTAATTTTGGATGGGTCCAATTTGAATAGCTCATCCTACTTTAACCTCTCAATAGAAAATTGAGAATGTTTTTCAAAAACATTAACCTCTGTTTGAGTTATTCTAAGACAAATTTTCACTTGACCCAAACAAAATTTTCAGTTGCTATCTCTGATATTCTGATATAGCATGTTGAGGGGTGCTTTGCACTGTTGGAGGAGTTATCTTTTTCATTTTTAGATGCTTTCAGAAAAGAGCTGAAAATGGGATTAGAGATGAAAAATACTTTCTACTTACATAGCCCTTTTATTTTTATTTAAGTATAGATGGTATACTATATTGTATTTGTTATGTTAATTTCAGGTGTACAATTTAGTGATTTAACATTTTTATACCCAACGTGGTCACCCCATTAATTCTAATAATCATCTGTCACCATGCAACATTATCAAAATATTATTCACTCTATTCCTCTTCAGCTTTTTTACCCATTTTTTCACCCCCTCTAGTAACCATCCCTTTGGTCTCTGTTCTTTATTTACATAGCCCTTTTAACCTAAAGATATCAAAATAAATCCCGGAAATAATTTTTCTTGTGACCTTGATTCTACCCAGAAGCCTACTGGTTAAGTTTCAGTATTTCTCTACCATTCTGCTCATAGCTCCAATTTTACAATATTTAGAGTGTTTTCCATCCTTAAGTCTGCCTCTCCCTCCCCCCCACCTCCCGCCAACCTTTTTTTTTTCTTTCTACGCCATCTGAAAGTAGCGATAGCTGTCTCACTCACTTGGATTTGTTCTTCCCTTTCCCTGAGATACAAAGGACTTGTATGAATCAATTTAAATTGGCCAGAAGAAATAGCCAGCAGCCTGCTTATGTTCAAATCCTCTGTTCTAATCACCAGTATGGAAAAACCATTGAAAAGACCTACACATAATCTTACATCCATTGCATTAAAGATGAAACTGCCAAATTGAAAGATCTCAGCCAATTAGAATTGAACACATAGCTCAATAGTGTGTCTGGCAGTTAGATTTGAAAAGGCTGCCTTTGACAAAGAAAAGCACTCCTTTATGGCAAGCTGTTTAGGGCCAGAAAATCACCCAAACTAGAAACAGAACTAAAACTCTGTTTTGCTAAAATGTCTTATTTGCTTCAGCACTGACACCAGTTAAAGTAATTTGCAGAGGGTCCTATCCCAATATCTAATTGCCCAGAATACAATATTGTATACAGCAGTCCCACTCTAATTCACAATGACAGGGAGCTGCAGTTGGAGAATCAGTGAGTAAATGAGAAGAAAACAATAAAAATCAAGGCTCCTATTGCATGATGTATACTTTGTTCATTCGTTTTGACAAGTGTAGTATGGTGTGAATTATTTATAGTAAACATACTATAGTGTATTCTCAAAAAATAATAAAGTCTTGCAGTGATGAATTTCTGTAGTTTTCAACCAGTTAAAAATAACTAAGAGATAAGGGTATCAGAGGAGTAGAAGGATGACGTGGTGGATTCATTAAATATTTTGATAAATTTTCATCAATGAAATTATAAATATTCAAGTTTCTTCTATATTAAATTCTATATTTGGAGTTTAGTGAATCTACTTAATTTTGTGAATCTAATTTAGTGTGTGTGTTTGCATGGATTGGGGTAAGGTAGAGGAAGGAATACACAAAGGATTCAAATGGTATTTAAAAATCTATGTGTGATTTTGTATATACTGGTTACCTTTCTACATGCTTAGTTACTCTCTCCTTTAAAAATAAATAAAACAATACCAATTCTCATTAGAAGAGAAAAAACCTCCATTCTTTTAGGGAGTTACTACGAAAATACTTTTGAAACAATACATAAGAACCAACATATATTAAAATGGATAATGGAAGAGAAAGTACATTCATTAAGCACCTATTATATATGCATTTATCAAAGTAAACCTTTAAATTGGTAGTTTCTTTCTACTGGATAGTTTGAGACTTAGAGCTATTAAGTCGCACTTGCCTAAACCACACAGCTCTTAAGTGGAGAGCTCGTACCAAACAGATTTATCTTACTACAGAGATCAGTTTTTTCCATCTGACTCTAAACTCAGATAGATCCAAGTCCCAATTTTATCCTTAAAAATTAATTTTCTTGGAAAAGTATTTTAACCTTTCTAACCCTTAATTTTTAAACTTGAAATGAGTAAATTAATAACTTTACAGAATTCTGCTGAAGATTAGGGATAAGATGTAAATGTCTGGAACGTAAATTCTCAATAAAAATGGTGGTGTGTGTTATTAAGTATGTAACAGAGGTTCAGTCAAGTTCCACATAACTCACAAACCTCATGGTCTTTCCTAATTTATAACATGCTTTAGTGTCTAGAGAGAAATATGACAAAATAATGCATTTGGATGAGGGGCAGCTGCTACAAACCGGCTCATGAAGGGTTTATATCCCTGCCAAACACCACTGACAAACTTGGGATATATGAAAACATGTTTTGGTGTATTGACATCTCTTATTTATGACTCAAGTAATAACATTTATTTTAAAACCTCAGGACCAAAGCAAATTCAAGATTTTGAAAATCACTAATCAAAATATTATGAAAGCAATTTAAAACTATTACTTTTATATGTATATTAGCATGCAAAAAATAAAACACAAATTTGCAGATCTCTTTACTACAACAGTCAAGGAAAAGTTTCAAAAAGACATAAACAAACAAACAAAAAAAACGTGTAGCCATGTTTTAAAACCACACCAACTGACATACTCAATCCCTTTACTTGGGGATATGAGGAGCATGTGCAATTCAACATGCCTACAACTGAACTTAACACTTTTTTAAAAAAAATTATTGTTTAAATTATTACACATAGTAGTACATATATCTCCTTTTTTTCCCCATTGACCTTCCCCCAGCCTCCTCTACCCCCTGTCACATGCCCTCATCCCACCCTAGCCCCCAGTGTCTTGTGTCCATTGGTTGTGCTCATATGCATGCATACAAGTTCTTCTGTCGAGCTCTTTCCCCTCCTCCCCAACACTCCCTAGCCTTCCCGCTATATTTTGAAAGTCTGTTTGATGCTTTACTGGCTCTGTATGTATTTGTTCATCAGGTTATAATGTTCTTTATTTTCCATAAATGAGGGAGACCATATGGTGTTTTTCTTTCATTGCCTGGCTTATTTCACTTAGCATAATGCTCCAGATTCATCCATGCTGCTGCAAATGATAAAAATTCCTTCTTTTTATAGCAGCATAGTATTCTATTGTGTAGATATACCATAGTTTTCTAATCCATTCATCTGCTGATGGGCATTTAGGTTGTTTCCAAATTTTAGCTATGGTGAATTGTGCTGTTAGGAACATATAGGTGCATATATCCTTTCTAATTGGTGTTTCTAGTTTGTTGGTATATATTCCTAGAAGTGAGATTGCTGGATCAAATGCAAGTTCCATTTTTGTTTTTTTGAGGAAACTTCATACTGTTCTCCACAGTGGCAGCACCAGTCAGCATTCCTACTAGCAGTGCATGAGGGTTCCTTTTTCTCCCCATCCTTGCCAGCAAATGTCATTTGTTGATTGTTAATGACAGGTGTGAGATGGTACCTCATTGTCATTTGGACTTGCATATCTCAGATGATTAGTGACTTTGAGCATGTTTTCATATGTCCCTTGGCCTTCCTTCTGTCTTCTTTCGGAAATATATTGGAGCGTTGCCCATTTTTTCATTGGATCATTTATCTTCCTTTTATAAATTTGTACAAGTTCCTTGTAAATAATAGAGATTAAATCCTTATCGGTGATAACATTGGCAAATATGTTCTCTCATACAGTGGGCTTTCTTGTTGTTTTGTTGATCATTTCTTTTGCTATGGAAAAAATTTTATTTTGATGTAGTCCCATTTGTTTATTTTCTCTTTAGTTTCCATTGCCCAATGAGTGGTATCAGTGAAGAAATTGCTTCAACATATGTCTGAGATCTCACTGCCTGTGAATTCCTCTAGTATTTTTATGGTTTCTGTCTTATGTTTAAGTCCTTTATTTTAAGTTTATTTTTGTGTATGGTGTAATTTGGTGGTCTAGTTTCATTTTTTTGCATGTATCTGTCCAATTTTCCCAACACCGTTTATTAAAGAGACTGTCTTGACTCCATTGTATGTCCATGCCTCCTTTGTTAAATATTAATTGAGCATAGTTGTTTGGGTCGATATCTGCTCTATTCTATGCCAGTGGTATATATGTCTGTTCTTGTGCCAGTACCAACCTGTTTTGAGAACAGTGGCTTTGTAATTAATACAGCTTGAAATCTGGTATTGAGATCCCACCTACTTTTTCTTATTTCTCAGGATTGTGCAGCTATTGGAGGTCTTTTTTATTCCATACGAATTTTTGGAGAGTTTTTTCTAGGTCTATGAAACATGCCATTAGTATTTTAAAGGGGATTGCATTGAATCTATAGATTGCTTTGGATAGTATGGACATTTTAATGATGTTGATTCTACCAACTCATGAACATGATATGTTCTTCCACCTGTTTACAGCTTCCTCTATCTCTTTTTTCAGTGTACTGTAGTTTTCCACATATAGGCCTTTTACCTCCTTAGTTAAGTTTATTCCTGGGTATCTTAATTTTTTTTGTTGTGATGGTAAATGGGATTGCTTTTTAGTCTCTCTTTCTGTAAATTCACTATTGGTGTATAGAAATGCCATAGATTTCTTGGTGTTAATTTTGTATCCTGCTATATTGCCAAATACTTTTATTAAGGCTAATAGTTTTTTGATGGATTCTTTAGTTTTTTTTAATGTACAATATCATGTCATCTGCGAATAAGGACAGTTTTACTTCTGCTTTTCCAATTTGGATGTCTTTTATTTCTTCTTCTTGTCTAATCACAATGGTTAATACTTCCAGTACTATGTGAAACAAAACTGGTGAGAGTGGGCATCCCTGTCTTGTCCGTGTTCTTAGGGGAAATGGTTTTAGTTTTTGCCCATTGAGTATGATGTTGGCTATTGGTTTGTCATATATGGCTTTTATTATGTTGAGATATGATCCTTCTATTCCCACCTTGCTGGGTTTTTATCAAGAAAGGGTGTTGGATTTTGTCAAATGCTATTTCTGCATCAATTGATATGACTATGTGGTTTTTATCACTCAATTTATGTGATGTATCACATTTATTGATTTGTGGATATTGTACCATCTTTTAATCACTGGGATAAATCCTCCTTAGTCATGATGTATAATATATCTGATGTACTGCTGGATCCGATTTGCTAGAATTTTGTTGAGAATTTTGGTATCTATGTTCATGAGGGATACTGACCTGTAATTCTCTTTCATTGTGTTTTCTTTGTCTGGTTTTGGTATTAGGGTGATGCTGGCTTCATATAATGAGCTTGGAAGTGTTCCTTCCTCTTGAATTTTTTGGAATAGTCTGAGGAGGATAGGTTTTAGTTCTTTCTTGAATGTTTGGTAAAACTCCCCTGTGAAGCCATCTAGCCTCGGGCTTTTGTTTGCTGGAAGCTTTTTGATGACTGCTTCAATTTCTTCCATAGTTATCGGCCTATTGATATTTTTAGATTCTTCCTGATTGAGTTTTGGAAGGTTGTATTTTTCTAGGAATATGTCCATTTCCTCCAGGTTGTCCAGTTTGTTAGAATAGAGTTTGTTCATAGTATTTTTTTAAACAATCATTTGTATTTCTGTGGGGTCTGTTGTTATTTCTCTTCTTTCCTTTCTGATTTTGTTTATTTTGGTCCTCTTTCTTTGCTTCTTGGTTAGCCTGGCTAGAGGTACATCAATCTTGTTTATCCTTTCAAAGAACCAGTTCTTGGTTTCATTGAAATTTTATATTGTTTCTTATTATTAATATTATTTTTTGGTCTCTATGTAGTTTATCTTGCTCTAATCTTTATTATTTCCTTCCTCTGCTTACACTGAGCTTTTCTTGTTGCACTCTTTCTAACTCTTTGAGTTGTACTGATAGGTAATTTATTACCATTGTTTCATGGTTTTTTGCAGTAGGCTTGTAGAGATATAAACTTCCCTCTCACAACTGCTTTCATTGTGTCACATAGATTTTGGATTGTTGTGTATTCATTGTTGTTTTTTGTCATGGTGTTTTTTATTTCTTCTTTGATCTCTCTAGTAACGCAGTCATTGTTTAATAGCATGCTATTTAGTCTCTATGTGTTTGATTTTTTTTTTTTTGGATTGTGTTTATTGTAGTTGATTTCCAGTTTTATGTCATTGTGATCTGAGAAGATGCTTGATATGATTTCTATCTTTTTGAATTTGAAGAGACTGTGCCTGTGACCCAATATATAGTCTATCTTTGGAAATGGCCCATGTGCACTTGAGAAGAATATATATTCTGTCTCTCTGGGTGAAATGCTCTGAAGATGTCAATTAATTCCATCTGGTCTAGTGAGTCATTTAGGATTGATGTTTCTTTGCTGATTTTTTGTTTAGAGGATTTGTACAATGGTGATAGTGGTGTATTAAAGTTCCCTACTATGATTGTATTGCTGTCAATCTCTCCCTTGATATCCTCCAGGAATTTTTTTTTTATGTATTTGGGTTCTCCTCTATTGGGTGCATATATGTTTACCAGAGTTATTTCTTCTTGTTGGATTGCTCCCTTTATTATTATGAAATGGCCTTCCTTATCTCTTTTTATGTCCTTTACTTTGGGATCTAATTTGTCATATATAAGTATTGCTACCCCAGCTTTTTTTTTTTTTCATTTCCATTCACCTGAAAAACCTTTTCCATCCCTTCACCATCAGTCTGTGTGCATCTTTTTTCTGAGGTGAGTTTCCTGTAGACAGCAGATATGTGGGTCATGTTTTCTTATCTACTCAGTTACCCTATGTCTTTTGATTGGGCATTTAATCCATTTACATTTAAAGTTATTATTAATAGATACTTATTTGTTGCCATTTTTATTTTTTAGCTCTGTATTCCTTCTTTGCTTCCTATTTCTTCTTTTTACAGCAAACCCTCTAGCATTTGCATTGCTGGTTTAGAGGTAATAAACTCCCTTAGTTCTTTTTTTGTCTGTGAAGCTCCTGATTTCACCCTCAATTTTGATTGCTAGCCTTGCTGGTACAGTGTTGTTGGATTCAGACTATTCCTTTGCATGACTTTGTGTATTTCATTTCATTCCCTTCTTGCCTGATGTGTTTCTGTTGAAAAATCAGTCACTAGTCTGATGGGGGATCCTTTGTAGGTAACTTTCTGCCTTTCTCTGGCCACTTTTAAGATTCTTACTTTGTCATTGTTGTTTGCTAATTTAATTATAATGTGCCTTGGCATCAGTCTTTTGGAGTTCATTTTGTGTGGGACTCTGAACTTCTTGAGTTTTTTCTTCCCTATATCAGGGAAATTTTCTGTCATTATTTCTTCAAACAGGTTTTCTATTTCTTTTCTATTTCTATGCGGATGTTGTTTTGTTTTGTGTTGTCCCACAGTACCCTTAGACCAGTGGTCTGCAAACTCATTAATTAATGGAGCCAAATATCAACAGCACAATGATTGAAATTTCTCTTGAGACCAAATTTTTTAAACTTAAGCTTCTTCTAACACCACTTCTTCAAACTAGACTCGCCCAGGCTGTGGTATTTTGTGTAAGAACCACACTCAAGAAGCCAAAGAGCTGCAGTTTGCCGACCACTGTGTTAGGTTCTCCTCCTGCTTTTTAATTTTTTTTTCTAGAAGCTTCGCTGCTTGAGTACTTTTTCCTACATTGTCTTCTAAAACACTGATGTGGTACTCTGCTTCTTCTAGTCTACTATTGATGGTTTCTATTTAGTTCTTTATAGCAGTGATATCATTTTTTATTCTTGCTTCTTCATTTCATCTTGGTTCTTACACATATTGTTGAATTTGTCTTCCATTCTTTTCATCCACCTGATGATCATTTCTCTGACAGGTTGCTTACCTCCAACTCATTTACTTCCTTTCCTGGTGATGCCACCTTTTCTTTCATATGAGAGCTGTTTCTTTGTCTTCTCATGATCTCTCTTCTCCAAGTGTCTGCTTTTGTAGTTCTCTCTCTCCTTTGTGGGGTTGGGGTCTTACTCTGAGACATCCAAAGAGACTCACAAGTCTTAAACCAGAGATGGTTAGAAGGGGGCGGTGGGTGCTGGGAAGACATCCCTTCACTAGAAGTGAACTTAACACTTTTTATTTTAAAAACGTATATTTCTTATTGATTTCCAAGAGGAAAGGTGAGGGAGAGAGATAGAAAGATCAATGATGAGAGAGAATCTTTGATTGGCTGCTTTTTGCATGCCCCCTATTGGGGATTGAGCCTACAACCTGGGCATGTGCCCTGACTGTTAGGGCTGATAATCCAATTGAATTGATACCCCTCTCCCAGAAACTGACTTTTCAGGCCACTTCACTATGGATAATCCCTTTACTGAGACCACATTTCACTTGCTGCGACCACATTCCATTATCTCCCCTTCAGGTATACGTAAAGAAGTCCCACCCAGGAAAAAGCCCACCAAAACTCCTTTAAAAGCTGCTGACTCCCGTCACTGGAGGCTGCAGCCATCCAGGCTCAGGCACCTGGTGTACAAATGATTGAATAAATTTGTAATCCCTCAACATGCTGCCTTCATGCATTTCTCCTTTGGTGACCTAAAATTGACCAGGAATCATACCTTAACCTGGCTCATAGGTCAACACTCAAACACTGAGGCATGACAGGTGGGTGAACTTAACACTTTTTTGTCTTCATCAATTAGTTTCTTCTATAGTATTCCTTATTCACTCTGTCATTTTAAAGCAGTATCACCCACTTAGTCACCTAAGTCAGAAATCTGGATTGATGCTTACCTACTTTTTCTTCTTCAGTGTCCCCTGCGCTATATTCATTCAATGAAGAAGTCTTGTTCATTTTACTTCATAGCTGTATTTGAATCCATTCTTTCTTTATTTTTGCTACCATGATTTTAGTCCATACCATGATCCATTTTATACCCTCATAAGTGGACTTTCAAAAAATATCTTCAGCATCTTTTGAATCCATTTTCCAACTATAGTCAGCGATATATTCAAAGTACAAATAGGACCATATTATTTCCCAGTTTACAATCCTTCACTGACCCACAGTCACCTATAGGAAAAGGTCCCATTTTGCTATCATGGCATACCCCATGCCTTTCCTACCTCTCAGATCTCATCTTCAGTTATTCCTGTCACCTGGCTGACCTCACATGCCATAAGCATCATCACATTCACCAGATCATTATTCGCTGGGTATTTGCTCTGTGACAGGCACCTTGGAAACACTCTATATCCCTTAACTTATCAAATCTGAACAGTCACCCTGTGAGACAGTGAAACACAGAAATTAAACTGAAATGCGTTGTTTTCCTCTGGGCAGGATGCAAAGGTGATTTCCCGGGTTCTTGTGCAGGTCGATTTGAAGAATGAAGCCACCAACAAAAGGTGGTATAGGAAAAGGTGGAAATTTCCTGGGAAACAAGCACAGACTCCCACACGGGGAGGGGAAGAGAGACCCACTAAGTCCCGCTTTCCTAAGATTTATAAAGGCTGTGGTTCTTTGTATCCTTATATTCTCTCTGGTTGGTTACTATAGTAACATCAAGACTCAAACCCCTAAATGGGGTCCTCCTCTTTTTTTTTCTGGTGATTTTCCTCTTTATTCTGTAAGTGAGTGGCTTTCTTTCCCTTTATTTTGTGAATAAGTATGTTCCTTTTCTTCTGTTCTATGAATGAGTGGCTTCCTCTTTCTTTATTCTGTATATGTATACCTTCTGGCAGCTTCCAACCTCCTTATTCTGTGAATGTACGTCTTCTGGTAGTTCCTAGCCTCCCAGCTTTGCAGCCCTGCAGTTCTTTTCCATGAACACCCTAATTCCTGAAACTCCCTAAACGTGCCTAAAAACTCCTAAAACTCCTTTCAACTATATCTAGTCACATGATTGCAATATGAAAGTATTGGTTGTCCCTACATATATTACATTATTTTATGTTTCTAAACCTTTTATCATGCCTTTCTACACCCTTCTATTCTCTCCACCCCACTTCACTTTTCACATCTGGTTTCTGCTTAGCCTTCAGGATTCAGTTTATGGATCTCCTCTTCCAGAAAGTCTTCCCTGACAGTCCAGCCAGTACCACTAGAGGCCCGGTGCATGAAATTCAAGCACAGGGCAGGGAGGAGGTGTCCCTCAGCCCAGCCTGCACATTCTCCAATATGGGACCCCTCGATAGATGTTTGACTGCCCATTTAGGCCCAATCCTACCAGGCAGTCGGACATCCCTCTCACAATCCAGGACTGGTAGCTCATAACTGCTCACCTGCCTGCCTTCCTGATTGCCCCTAACCACTTCTGCCTGCCAGCCTGATCAACTCCTAAACATTCCCCTGACAGCCTGATTGATGCCTAACTGCTCCCCTGCCAGCCTGTTTGCTCCTAACTGCTCTTTCATACAGGCCTGGTCACCCCTAACTGCCCTCACCTGTAGGCCTGGTCCCCTCCAGCTGCTCTCCCCTGCAGGCCTGGGTCCCCCTCAACTGTCCTTCTCTGCAAGCCTGGTCACCCAAAACTTGCCTACTCTGCCAGCTTGGTCACCCCTAACTGTCCTCCCCTGCAGGCTTGATCACCCCCAACTGCCCTCCATTGCAGGCCTGGTCCCTCCCAACTGCCCTCACCTGCTGGCCATCTTGTGGTGGCCATTTTGTGTCCACATGGCAGCAGAATCTTTGACCACATGGGAACAGCCATATTGTGTGTTGTAGTGATGGCCAATCTGCCTATGACTCTTTTATTAGATAGAATAGAGGCCTGGTGAACAGGTTGGGGCCAGCTGGTTTGCCCTGAAGGGTGTCCTGGATTAGGGTGGGGATTCTCTTGGGGCATGGGACAGCCTGGGCAAGGGGCCTGTGGTAGTTTTCAAGCCAGCCACACCCCCTGGCAACCCAAGTGGAGGCCCTGGAATCTGGGATTTATTTATCTTCTACAATTGAAACTTTGTAGCCTGGAGCAGAGCCAAGCCTCCTGCTCGCTCTGTGGTGGTGGCCATTTCTGTTGGGATTTTTATCTTCTATAATTGAAACTTTGTAGCCTTGAGTGGAGGCCTGGGCCAGCGAGGGTGTGCAGAAAGCTTAGTGTTCTCCATCACCAGGGAAACCCAAGCCTCTCTCCTGCCCACTCTGTGGCCACAGCCATCTTGGTTGGGGTTAATTTGCATACTCAGTCCTAATTGGCTGGTGGCTGTGGCTCGTGGTATAGTGATTAATTTGAATATTGCTCTTTTATTAGATAGGATATACACATCTCAATCTCTGTACTTATCACTTAAGATTAAAATATTCTCTTTCCTGCTAAATTATAAACATTTTGCGAGCAAGCATCTGAACTATTAAATTTTGCCTTTCAGAAATTTAATTCAATGGCCGATTCCCAATAGATGCTCAATACATGTTTGTTGAGGTGAAATTGAGTATGAACACATATTTCAGTTTTAACATTCTATTCTGTGTATCACTAGATGGCATCTGGTCAGTTGTGGTATAGCTGATGTTCTCAAGAATACTAATTACCACTATTCCATTGTCTCTGTAGATATTTCTTTAAATATAACAGGTTTCTAATTAACTGCACTATTCTAATACTCAAATTAATTGGAAGAAATATTTTTAAAATGATCTAAATAAAGTGTTGCAGAATTTATTAGGTGACTGGAAAATACACAATGAGTACTAGAGATTTAAGAAAAACCCTTTATTTAAAGCAGTGCTGCTAGCTCAGGGGATTCAAAGATCCAAAGCCTGAACAACCAATACAATGAGAGCACCCACTATGTATATTTCTAAATTCTTTGTTTCCTTACTTTCTGGCTTTTGTGGCGGGGTTTCACAGCCCCTCCTGAGTCAGTTAGAATAGGAAAGTTAGATTATATCTGAATGCCTGGCCTGGGTGGCACCACCAACCACAATTGTTCAAGGAGCTCTTCCATGACCTCTTAGCCTATTGTAAAATAAGCACATGCACAACATCCTTCACCTTCCCTTCCTAGAGCTTGGCTAAATAAAATCTGAGTGAACATTTACATAATTAGTTTTTCTTTTCTATTACACAGAATTCTTTACAGGAGTCTAGAGCATTTCAACATTATCTTGTACCAATCAATCATCCAAACAAAAAAATGTATTACACACCTACTATATGATAGTCATTGTTCTGGGAACTTAAGTAAAACAGTGAGTAAGACAGACGATATCTCCCTGCTATTAGAAAGTCTGCTTTTCTAGCAGGAAGAACTAGGCTGCAAGCAAGAAAACAAATAGAAACTATCAGATAATAAGTACTAGGAATAAAATATGAAATACAATGGTGAGTAAAAAGTTCAAGGACACAATTTAAAATTGAGAAGCCATGGAGGGCTTCCCTGGGAAGGTGCTATTTGAGCTGATTCCTAATGGGCGCTCAATATATATTTGTGGAAGGAAATGAAAGGGGAAAGAATGACCAATGGAATGCAGAGGAAAATAATGAAAGAGGAAAACTAAAGTGATTTAATTTGAATATAATGTTCTTTTGTAAATGCATTCATGCTTGTGCATTCTTATCTCGAGGTGAAGAGCTGGTGGCATTCTTCTTTGGACCTGGTGACTAAGGGACAAAGACAGTGGAGGAAAGGGGATGCAGGCTCCCTCTCTGTGATACAATATTAAACACCTTTTAGATTCAAGTCATGAGAATATGTAGCAAGTTTGGAATTTTCGTTGCCTCTGATTTAATTGACAGTGTGCGGGACCACAACTGATAGGAGGAAGATGAGTCATAAGGGCAACCATCAGGAGCCATGCCACCCTCTGATGTCACCTTTCAATGCTTCTGGAAAGTTAGTTTTAAAAATTATGAGAAAATTTAGTGGAAAAAAATTGAGCAAAATCTTATCCAATCATTGCTGTGAATGTTTTATTCTTTGAGGCAGACTGCTCCTTTGATGGCCTGGACATGTGGGACCTATGAGGTCAAATAGAAATTCTTTGGTTTTTCTAATCAAGACCAAGTTTCCACCTTCTCTGCTTAACCTTCGACCTAACAGCCTCAGAGTTACAGAGTTAGGCAGAAGATTTCAATACTGGTATCATTTACCATTACTATTCAGACTTGATTATTAACAATACTTTTTATACTAAGGTTTCCTCTATGTTCTTAATATAATTTCTCATAGCAATAAATTACATTCATTGTTCCTAAAATGAAATGGTGGGACAGAGAAGCAACTTTATAGGGAAATAATATAATTTTTACATTTTCTTCTTGAAAAACATATGGATCCTCTGTTGAGTACATGACCATGAGGTGGACACTAAATCATCTTTGTAATAGCACTTTGGGTGGACTTGTAGTCTTAAATAATAAAGTAGGTTTTAAAATAAAGAACTATTTAGGAAGTGAAAGCAAAGAGCCTTGAATGGGATGGAGGTAATCTCTCCAGGTATAAGGAGTAAAGGGATACAAGAAGAAGACAAATGAAAGGAAAAGCATGAAATGTGGGGAATACAGACAGGATTAGAAGAATGGGAAGCAAGCAATCAAAGAGACTTCAAGCCAGCAAGAGAGTCTCATTTGCCAAAAACCCTCAGGGGCTCCAATGAATAATACTGTAAAAGTTCAAATCATTATTATAGCTGCATTAGGCTAATAGCAGAGCAATTTCCTATTTGGGTAAAATGCTTGGATGTAGATAGTAAATTCTGAGATATAGGAAAACATTTTATTTAATTAGTGGAAGTTTGATTATCTCTGGATGTGTTCCATTAGTGTACCTTGGTTATCAGGGTGAATCCATTATCAGGAGTCTAGCTTAACACGTCTATTTAGTGAGTTCCATCAGAGCATTTTTTTTTTCCTGCTTAACTGTTTGTGGGCACTTTTCAGGGATCTAGGCGCTAGGAGTCTTCAGGTTTCCTTGCATACTAGTACACATCAGTAGTTTGTCAGAGTGGTGAGAGCTGTGGAGAATTTCCCATACATGTATGCCTTTGCCCACTGTTAACAGGCGGTGGGAAATCAGGCAGAAATGCCTTCCAGAACTGAGAGGTCCTCTTGGCATTTCTCTGGCAGCCTCATGCTTATCATCAGCCAGAACCCAGGCACTCATTAGGCTCTTGATGAAAAGCATCCCAAAGAAAATGCCAGCAAATCGTGCCACCGCGCTGGCAGGAAATTAAAACTGCTCAGAGCAAGTGGCGCCAAGAGAGCTGTTGAAATGAAAGGTAACATCGAGGGTGTGATCACGGACTTACGCAGGCGTTCAGAATTCAGGATGTGGATTTCTGCTTCGCTAGGGAGAACGGGAGTCCTCTCTTGGCTTGTCAGCTGCAGTCAGTCCAACAGAGGAGCTCACAGACCAGGCGAGGAGTGGGCCCAGTGAATTAAGCTCTGTTGTGCTTGAGTAAATGCTTGGGATTTGAGTTGTTTTCTTTCCCCAAAGATTCCTCTCCAAGGAAAAACAGAAATAAGAAAAACATTTTTTTTTGGTGTGTTTTGTTTTTATCCCTGGTCCCAAATCTTTAAAGACCAAATTAAGTAAAAGAACAGCTCCAAAAGCACCACAGGTCCTATTAAAGTGGGGGCAGAAGGTATGGAGAAGAGCAGACAGAACTTCAGAACCTAGGAATCCAGCAACAGAACAGATGAAGGGATATTTTAATCCCAGATTTTTTAATTCTTATTTTTATGATATTACTTTTGTCTTGAGGCTAAACAGCCTTCAAAGACGGGGAAGAAAGGGAGGTGCTCAATAGGAGGCAGCACCAACACACAAAGGGCACTAAAATTGTCATCCCATTGGTTGTGGTAGGCAGAGTAATAGGCCCCATAGATGCCCAGGGCCTAATACCTGGAAACTGAGTATGCTGCCCTACATGGCAAAGGGGATTTAAGGCTGCAGGTGGAATTAAGGCTGCTAATTATCTAACTTTAAGAGAGAGAGAGGTTACTCTGGATTATCCCAGTGGACCCAATGTAAGAACAGGAGTCCTCAGGTGTGAAAGAGGGAGGCACAAGGAAGGTCAGAGTGACATGCTGGGAGAAGGACTCAGACAGACATTGAGCACTTTGAAGAAAGATGTAGAAAGAGGGCCCAGAGCCAAGGAATGTCGGTGCCTCTGGAAGTTGGAGAAGGCGAGGAAACCGATTTCCCAATAGATTTCTAGAAAGGAAAGCAGTCCTGCCAATGCTTTGATTTTAACCTAGTGAGAACCATGTTTGACTTCTGACCACCAAAATAATAACATGATAAAACCGTGTTGTTTAAGCCACTAAGCTTGTAATAGAAATTGACAACAGCAGTAATAGAAATTGAATATATTGGCATTTATGAAATGTATCTGAAGTTCCATAAAGGAGTTACCAAGTTCCTTTACGATTCTTAGGGCAAAATAGTAAGATGTGAAAAGATCAAAGAGCATATTTATGTTTCAGAACTTTTAGGCATATTACAAATATTATCTTACCTAATCTTTACAACAGCCTAATGAAGATGCATCATTTTAATCTGTAAATGGGGATGTTTTAAAAATATATTTTTATTGATTTCAGAGAGGAAGAGAGAGGAAGAGTTATATAGAAACATCCGTGATGAGAAAGAAACATTGATTAGCTGCCTCCTGCACACCCCACACCAGAGATCAGGTCACAACCTGGGCATGTGTCCTAACTGGGAATCAAACCATGATCTCCGGATTCATAGGTCAGTGCTCAACCATTGAGTGACACCAGCTGGGAGAATGAGGATTTTTTTTTAATAAAAGTAATTAAAATTGAACTAGTTAAACTTCAACTAATTAAAATCCTTAGTGGCTTCCCATTTCCTTTACACTGAAATCCAAACTCCTTATCCTAGCCAATAAATCTCCATCAATTGTATAAAGGTTAAACAGCTAATCTGCATAGCTGGGACTTTGTTAGAAAAGTAACTCTGGGGACAGAATTTGTAAATCAGAATGTC
This sequence comes from Antrozous pallidus, assembly GCA_027563665.1. NCBI lineage: Eukaryota > Metazoa > Chordata > Mammalia > Chiroptera > Vespertilionidae > Antrozous > Antrozous pallidus. The sequence goes on along the minus strand of CM050508.1, from coordinate 156,985,120 downwards.
TGGGGGTTGCACTCTGGACTCTCCAGGTGATTCTTATATACACTAAGACATTGATGAGGCACTATTCCACAGGATGTGTGCTTACCTACTTCTCCAAGCAAGTCTGGTACCACTCTCATTCTTGCTTGCAGGTTATCAGATATAGAGGCCTTCTTTCATTTCCTGAACATGATGTGTCTGCTTGCATTTTGGGACCTTCACAGTATCTGTTCCTTTCGCCTTGTAGGCTCTTTATTTATAGGTTTGCCTGTTGGGTAATGGCATTTGGGTCTTGTAGTCTCACTAATTGTGAGCATAGGAGAGTCCAGAGAAAGAGTGCTGATAGGACTGGCTCCTCATTATTTCATTACTAGAGGCCTGGTGCACAAAATGTTCAATCACAGCAAATGCATCCCTCGTTCCTGATTACCATATGTGCTGTTCATCAGTATAATGGTCCCCTTAATGTATACTCACATCACTCTTGATTTTTCCTTAGTTAGAAATGCTCATTATTCATATTATTTGCTCAACTCCAATAGGCTTCTTAAGGGTAGGACCATAGTTCCCTTGTTCATTGTGTCCCCAGTATCGAACATAGTGCCTCATCTAGTATAATGAGTGATTTTGAATGAGTGAGTGAATGAATGAATGAATGAATGAGTGAACTAAATTTCTATTGCAATATATTATCTCTTAAAATACATCCTATGTTTCAAGCTACCTCTGGTCATTTTTGGATTGGTTGGTAAGCTGATTAAATCAAGCAGAAATTAAGACCCTCTGTACTTTTTCTCTTTTCTGAAGGACATGATGCAATTGTCACACTCCTGAAGCATTATAAGAGACCACAGGATGAACTGCCCTGTAATGAATATTCTCAGCCTGGAGGAGGTACCCTGTTCTTATTCAGTTTTTGTTGTTAGTGCAATATTGTCCTGAAGGTGAAACTATGTTTCTATTAATATCATTCTGGGATGAGGGAGGAGAGCATGTCAAATTAGCTTTATTTTAAGAAAACTTATGGCTGGGTGAGGCTGAAAATAAAAAATCCCCCTACTTTCTAACTCACCAATCTACAATTCCTTCAAGTTTAACATTCCCTGGATAGGATGTTTCTGAGGCTTGTTCATGACTAGGAAGGCCCAGGAAGGATGAGAGCAGTCATTCTCCCTTTCTGTTACCGATTAAGGCATCAGGGAATGCTCATATCCAGACACAAGTTAAATCTGCTGGAGTCTGCTAGATCTTGGCTTTCTAATATTTATATGTGTTTTCTAAGTAAATATTTGCTATACAAGTTTAGTGTCCAGCTATAATCTGACTTGGTTTTCCTAGCAAATATGTCACCTACCTTTTCTATAATGTTAGACTTCCACATAGAAAAAAACAAACACCTGATTGCTCTTTTTAACACTTCAATGTAATTTGATTTCTAGATGGCTCTTATGTGTCTGTTCCATCCCCCTTGGGGAAGATCAAAAGCATGACAAAAGGTATTTAATATGGGACAGCTGCTATATTTTATTACTAAGGATAGCTATTGCCTCAACTATGTTAACTTTCTATTTTGTTTTACATAGTATAAGTGATGACTATTTTGTAAGTATAAACAATACTATCAACATACCATTCTTTCTGTAACCTCACTTACTGTTCTGTTCTGCGAATGCCTCTGTTCATGAAGGTATAACAGTGAAAGTTTTAATTCAATGTGAAAGAAGAGTTCCAACTTAGTTAAACTGTTAAACTACCTAGAACTTGAAGTCTTTTAAAATTATTTTTTGGTTTTGCATGTTTCCTCTGAATGATTCATTTGCTTACTTTCTGATATCTAATTGGTATGTATCCCTTTGAGGTTCAGTCTATGGATCTTTGACTAAGCCTATTGTGATGGGTTGCAGGGCTTGGCCAGATAAGACTCTTTATCATGATGTGGTATGGACTGTGCTCCAGGATTGCCATGGTACACAGACAAGCTAGTTGTTGATCAGATCAGGGATAAACTCTTGGCCCTGATAACAAAGGTTGGGTAACATAGAGAGAACTAACATCTTTTTAATGCAGGGATCATTTGTAATAAGGTTTTCATATCTCCTAGTAGTCAATGATAGCTGAAAAAGTAAATGTTACTAAGGAATGGTATTTTTGGTTCCATAATTCATATTTCCACATGCACTTGTGCACATTCTCATGTCTGCTTTGTATCTTAAAAAAATAAAACAATTCCTGTTTGCAGAGAAAGCAGATGTTCTCCTCCTAAGGGCTGGATTACCTTCACATTTCCATCTTCAACTCTCAGAAATTGAGTTCCATGAGATTATCGGCTCAGGTAACCTAAGAAAATCATAGTCAGCTTTAGTGTAATGAGCTCAAGATAATGTCTTTATTTATTTCTCTTAAAAAATTGTAGGTTCTTTTGGGAAAGTATATAAAGGACGATGCAGAAATAAAATAGTGGCAATAAAGCGGTAAGCAAGCAAATGAGAAAATGAAACATCTGAGTGGAACTATGAACTTTGAGAAGTGTATGAATGGTGAGCCTTTTGTTTTGATTCATCTGCTGACTGAGGATTTCCTGTCACTACCCTCTCCAGGTATCGCGCCAACACCTACTGCTCCAAGTCAGACGTAGATATGTTTTGCCGAGAGGTGTCCATTCTCTGTCGGCTCAATCATCCCTGTGTCATTCAGTTTGTGGGAGCTTGTTTGAATGATCCCAGCCAGTTTGCCATCGTCACTCAGTACATATCAGGAGGTTCTCTATTCTCCCTTCTTCATGAACAGAAGAGGTATGGGGCTCTTGTTCTGAGTTATTATTTTACATATCATTGGAATTACCCAGGAACTAACACCTCAGAGGCTTTCTGCTTGGAGTAAGACTTTGCATTCTGAAATCTTTGAGTTCTAGGAAATGTGGCATTTTAAAGATGGCTAATAATTTATACCCAATAATTAAAGAATATAAATACTTCAGCGCTTTCTTAAATGGGATTCAGTTGGAGATAACAAATTCAAGGAGTTTAAATTGGTAACTGGAGATTTTAATCTGTAGGCAAAATTTGACACCCCAATAAAGTAGATATATGTAAACTCAGATAAAATAATTACCAGGGGTCATTATTTACAGTTGTTTATTTTTTTAAGTTTTAAAAAATAATGGTCTTGCACAGGTCTAATTTGAATTCACTTTCTCTATCTCTATATATAATAATTATAATGTGGTTTCCACTGAGTGGTTATAGTAGATTTAATTTTTATAATACTAGAAAGAAATTTAGTATAATATTATAAAATCAAGTAGAACATTTTAAGTAAAAGAGTTTGGTGTTTGAATTGATTTGTAATTAAACAGTGTCTGATGGAGAAAAGCAGTTTCTTAAAGATTTGTTGAATTTGTAGCTTATTCTGGAATAGAGCAAAACAGGCTGAAATTATACCAAAGAACAAACCACATATACCATTGATTTATTTTAAAAAGATATGGCGTTGGCTTTGACCATTTTATCCTCATTAAATGTTATTTTTAAATTCTAGGATTCTTGATTTGCAGTCTAAATTAGTTATTGCAGTAGATGTTGCCAAAGGTATGGAATACCTTCACAATCTGACACAGCCAATTATACATCGTGACTTGAACAGGTATTTTTTCCCTCTGAATAATGAATTGAGAATTGTGTAACTGACTAGAAGTTCAAAATGCATTTCAGTGAAGAAATTTTAGATTTATTACAGATCAGGGTTTTCTGCTCTGCAGGTAAGGGGACAGACTACCGTAAGCCTGAGCAATATAGTTATGTCATTGTGTTTTACAGAAATAGAAAGCTATATAACAACCTCTCAGGGATCTTTTAAATACATTAAAATTTTCCAGCAATGAAGTGATATCTGTGAGATTCACCAGCTAACTAGTTCTTATGCCAGTAAATTCAGATTAAGGTTTGAAATCGATCACTGTTATAGAATGTCATGCCTCAAACAAAGTCAGGTGCTATATATATAGGAGGAGCTGGTATAAAATTATCTGAAACACTACTTTTGTGCTACTATTTTGGTATTTCTCTAATTGTAAATTCAACTAAATCAAAGCAGCTCATTTACCTGGTTTTTATATGAAGATGTTTTCATATGGAATAAAAACTTGAAACAAATACAGAATGAAAGGGTTTCAGAGGTAGAATATCAAGAGATTTCAAAAATAATTTTTTAAACAGTGCAAGTTTTCTCTAAAATGTGCCTTAGAATAAGGCCCATATACAACATGGATCAGTTTTAGTTGAAGGCATAGTTCAGGGTAGATAATTGTTTACTTACCATTTTCCCCTCCCAAGGAGAAAAATTTCTGGGCTGCTTCTGTGGAACCTCAAAGATTCTGTGGAGAACAGTTGGATAACCACTCAGATAGCTTATGAACATCAGAATATCAAAACCAGTGACTTCCATTTCATGATTATCAATAGGTTCATATAGATCCTACTTGTAGGTTTTTGTAAAACTACTAAATATTAACTAACTAAATTAAGTACTCCACTTCGTCATTTCTTCAACAAGTTTTTGGAAACTGCTATGTTTGGAGCCTTTATACTTGGCACAGTAGAGTTTGCAAAGTGAAACTGCCATAGACTCCATTCTCAAGGAGCTTTCATGCTTTGGCAGAGGAGGAAGATATTTGCCTAACTATATTTTTAGTTATAAAATAACAAGTTCTATAAAAGAGATAGTAAAAAATGTCTATACACTTTCAGAAAGAAGAATATTCACTACTTCTGAGGACTTTAGAAACACCTGCATGGAACAGATGCCCTCCCTGGAGGGTGGAGAGGATTTGGAGGAGTGTTTTAGGCTTAGGGAAGACATAAAGGAAATAGAGATGAGAAGGTTAAAGGCATACAGAGAAACACTATAGAGTTTTGTTATAGTGGATGAAGTGTATAAATACATATAGTGTATGTAATGTATGAGGCAGACTATGGGGGAAATTTTCAGAAAAATAAAATGGAACAAGAACACAGAAATCAGAAGTCACTAGCCTAAGGTAAATTTGACTTTGTTCTATAAGCAAGAAGAAGGCACTGAGAATGTCTGAGCTGTACATTGAAAAGATCAATTGAGCATCTTTGTAAAACATCAACTTGAAGGGGAAGTCAAGAAAATCGTGAAGCCATAGTTACAGTAATCTGATGAGGAGTAATGCAAAGCAAAATTTTACACTTGGCAGTAGAAATGAAACGAAGAGATAGATCTGAAAGATAGAAGAATTAAAAGAAATTAGATATGAGCGTGGTGGAATCTTAGTTCTTGGAAGTAAGCATATGGAGAACTCTATTGTTATTTACTAGTTTTCAAATAAAGTTAATTTCTTCACTATTAGACATTAGTTATTTACTTATCTTTTAAAAACATTTATGCTTATAAACATAATTTTCATTTCAGTAACAATACTTAGGAAAGATAATAAAATAGCATAATGCAAACTGATAACTTGTGAGTTTTAGGAATATCACCTTGTAATCCCAACCATTTTTTGCATGTGGTATTAAAATAAATGAGTGACCATAGAAATATTTTTTTCTAGCTGTAACTCTTCACTTGTGGGGCAATTAAATGTGTGTTCTGTTGCCTTGTTAGTAAGTACAAGTTATTACCGCCAGGTTATAAAGCAGGGCCAAAAGAAAAGTTGATTAAAAGTGAAAATAAAACATTATTAAGTAACAGATAAATGTTTATATTTGCCATTTTTTCCTGTCTCTAATCTAACCCAAAGTCTTAAATTATAACAAAATGTCTTCAAATTTTATGAAACATGGTTTTATATGTGTCTTCAACAACAACAAAAAAACCCAAACTATGCATTCACTATTTGTGGATTATTTTTTATTAATCTTTAATCTGGCAACACTAAAACAGCTGTTCAGATTAATTCAGATAAAGTATTGCCCAGAAGAGTATAAATTCTTTGCCTCAGAGGGCTTTACTACAGTCTGGTTGGGTACATAGAACATATGCCCAGGAAACAACTTAATTGCTGTTTAAGTATGCTAACGGACCAATGCTAACGGACCAAAATGATTAAACAGCAATTTTCAAAGGATTTAAAGTAAGTCAAAGATCAAAGTAGAGTGAAAAGCTTCTTGGAGGATGTAGAGCTAAAACTAGATTTTGGAGAATAGGCATGTACATGTCCTGGGTCTTTTTACAGCATACTAATCTTTGCATTTCTACAATACTTAGAAAGCCTTGCTGAAAGGGAAGTGGGGAAAGGTGCCCATCAGAGCATGAGAAACTCAGACATATGTTTGTGTTTGTAGTGAACTGACCTATTTACAGTATTCTCCCCCCCTCCTCCCGCCCTGGGCATGTCAGGATTTCAAGGAAAAAATTCACTGCTCCTAATCTCAGAAAGGATGTTCAATCAAGGCATTTTTAACTGAACCAAATTCTTGAAGAGTTTCTATGAATGTCATTTTAGGAAGCACTGGCCTACTTGGTGCAAGAGAGAGAGTCTGATTAACTTGCCCAATACCTTTTATAGTTCTAGAGGAAAGGGGCTATTCAAGTTAATTGACCAGCCCAGAGACAGAAGATACTTTTATCTTTGATTTTGTGGTTAGTGATATGTTTGATGAAAGGAAAGAACTCAGCCTTTCTCCTGGCAAGCATCTTACCATATAGGTCTGAAAGTTCATTGTCATCTTTAGTATATTCTAAAAAGTTGTTCAAGGAACGAGTAAGAAAAAAATGTGTGTTTTTTCCAATGATGGTGAGAATGAGGATAATACCTACCATTTATTTAGCACTTAAATTGTGAAAGGACCTATGCTAACCCCTTCTCATGTAAGTTCTCATTTAGTCTTGCAACAAGCTATAATATAGTGATTATCTTCATTTTACTGGTAAGGAAACTGACTAAAAAGTGCAGGGTAACATCACCGTAGTATTCTTAACTTTGTGCTATGCTGGCCCAACAATGACAACAAAACAAAAGCAAGTCAGAATGGGAAGATCAAAAGAGGAAGGTAATATTGAAGGAGCATCAGCCATGTTTATCAACCTTGTACTGTGTAGTTCAGTCCTTAACAAGCTTAACTCCTACATTCCAAACCATATTTTATATTGTCTCCTTGTGCTTGTGTTCCTACTTTGTTTCTTTTTCTATACCTCATGTTCTGTTACTGTGGAGCAGAGGTTACATAAGAGGCACACAGGTATGTTTTATTTGGCCCATCATGTTTAAATATTTTTAAATGCATACAGCTGTATGCAGGAACATATGTTCCAATTTGTTGTAGACCCCACTGCCTACGAACTAACCCACTGACACTTGGCCCACTTTATATATTCATTCATTTTGTGGCATTGGAGTTTGCAAAGCATGGTTTACATCTAAAGGCTTTAAATACTTAATACTAGCAACTGACTGTGTTTTCTTGCAAAAGTCTATTTTGCAAATTATTTTACCTTAAACCAAACCATCATTTCAGATATATATGGATTAAATGAATGATCCTTTTTCCTATATAAAGTCTGTAGTATAGCATCCCTGTCAACAGTGGAATAGAAACACTTCATCACAGTGCCAGGGTACTCCCATGGGATGTGCATATGAAAGCATTTTGTAAAATATGAAGCACCATAAAAATGCCATTTGTTATTGCAATTAATGCCTCACTTGTTCTCTGATATGCTAAGATTGGAAAAACACTTTACAATATTCTCATACATACAGATATTTTATATAACACAACTAATTAATTGGAGGTCTAGGTCTAGATCTGAGAAAGACTCACTGTTGGCTTTTGAGTGTCAGCTCATTTGGGTGACTATAAAGGAAAATAATTAATGATAGTTTAAAAATAGCCAACTTACTGATGACAAATGACAGCTAATTTAAAATGACAAAGATGTAAGGGCTAAAAGAATTTTAATTTTGAAGATGACATTTAACTAAATTAGTGAAGATTTCAGAAAATATCAAAGAAAAAAACTATTGGTAAAAAGTTTAATAATTATTTTTTTCAGTTGAAGTGTGCACTTGCCTTTTAATTAAATACAAAATATAAGTTTTGCATTTCAAAAAATAATCAAGTAAAACTAAATGAATGTCTTTCTAATTATCTAACTCTTAATACAGTTGTTTCCCTCAGTTCCCATAGAGTCCACTTTCACCTATTCTTCTCACTTATGACTTTTCTAGTAAGCAGTTATACAGAAAGCATTTAGCATTCACTGAAAAATACGATCTAGCAGAGAATTTTGAATAGCAAAGACAGGCCAATTAATTTATTACATTACAATACTTACTAGAGGCCCAGTCCATGAAATTAGTGCACAGGGCAGGGGTGTGTGTCCCTCAGCTCAGTCTGCACCTTCTCTAATCTAGAACCCCTCAAGGAATGTCCAGCTGCCCATTTAGGCCCAATCGCCCCAGGCATAAACAGCTATATTATAGTGATTATCTTCACTCTCACAATTCAAGACTGCTGGCTCCCAACTGCTCGCCTGCCTGCCTGCCTGACCGCTCCTAACTGCTTCTGCCTGCCAGCCTGATCACCCCCTAACTACTCCCCTGCCAACCTGATTGACACCTAACTGCTCCCCTACAGGCCTGGTTGCCCCCAACTGTCCTACCCTGCAGGCCTGATCACCCCCACTGTCCTCCCTTACAGGCCTGCCCCCCCATATGTCCTCACCTCCAGGCCTGGGTTCACCCCAGCTGTCCTCTTCTTTAGGCCTGATCTCCCACAACTGCCCTCCCCTGATGGCCATCTGGTTGTGGCCATCTTGTTTCTACATGGGGGTGGCCATCTTGTGTTGGAGTGATGGTCATTTTGCATATTATCTATTTATTACATAAGATGGAGATGGCCATCTTGTGTTAGAGTGATGGTCAATTTGCATATTACCTCTTTATTATATAGAATAGTAAATCTTGAAAGAAAAGCCCATCAAAGCTTGTGAAAAACTTGACAACTCTACTTCTGTAATTCTCTAATATAAAATCTGTTATAGGGGCATTTTAAATTTTGTCAATTTTTAAAATTTACTTCAACTTTAAAAGTAAATTAATTAATGTATTAATTAATTAAAATACCTGAATACTTGATATGAGCCAGTGAATATGCTATGCCTGGGAATACAGCTGAGAATGACAGGCCATAGCACTTTTTCCATCTTAGAGCCCCATGAAGTATTTGTCAAAATTTTCCAATTATGAGAACCATCTTGGGGACCCAATTTAAAAGAAATATTCAAAAACTCTTCACTTGAAAGCACAGATTGAGAATGTCCTGAATTGGGCCTGATAATCTATTCTTTTAAACAAAATGCCATCTAAGTCTTCTGATCAAACAAGAGCAAGAAATACTGTTTCAGTGCAGTGGTTCTCAACTCTGGCCATATGGTAGAATCTGTGGGAGAACTTTAAGGAAATTCTTTTGCTATTTAATTTAGAATCTCCAGGAGTGGAGCCCCGGTATCATAGTTTTAGAGAGCAGTCCAGGTGATTCCAGAATGCAGGCAGCATTGATAACTGCCTTTTAGTCTAATGCTGATTACATCTCTTAACCATTTGCCATACAACCTCATTCTTCTATGTTGCTGGAATGGAATGGGAATATTGTGAATTCAAGTCACAATGTAATTTCAGATGCTTTGAGAATTATTGCCCTAGTACAGTATAATAATTTATTCACTCATTCATTCATTAAATCAATAATGAATGTAAAAGACAGAAATCCACATGCTCAGGGTACCTATGGCACAAAGTGAAACCAAGATACAATCATTAACCAGGTAGTTGTGCTATGCAGAAGGCATTCTGGAGCTATTTTATAACACATGGTTGATACTAGAATGTTTCCAGGAGAATGGAATCTTTATTGGCAGCCAAAATAAGAATAGAAGTTTTAATATTGGATAATTATAATACACACAGTTCATATAGATATTCAAGCCTGGCAAACTTTGGAAAATTACAAAACTATTTATACTAATAATAAAGAAGTATGCAAATTGGTCAGGAGGCCCGGATGCATAATGACTGATCAGCAGGCTGTGTGTGCAGAAAGTACGGGTGGGCGGGGACTTGCAGTGTTGGAAACTTGCATCACACTGTCATAGTCCACCACCAAGAGGGCCTCCACATGGCTCGGCCTCGGGGAATCCCGTGGTGGAGGCACCTGGAGGCTTTCCCAATGTTAATGTGATGCTGCCTATGTGTGTCCCTAGCCAGGGACATGGTGTTGCCTGCATGTGTCCCCAGCCTGGGTGGTGGAGGAGCTGTTGGGGGCAAACAGGTCATCAGTGGGGGGCAGTTGAGGATAATAAGGCTGGCGGGGGATAGATGGGGGTGATCAGGCCGGTAGGCATGTGAACAGTTAAGAGCCAGCAGTCCCAGATTGCTAGAGGGATGTCCAACTCCCGGTTTATAGAATTGGGCCAAAACTGGCAGTCAGGCATCTCCCAAGGGGCCCCAGATTGGAGAGGATGCTAGCTGGGCTGAGGGAAATACCTCTGTGCATCAATTTCATGCACCAGGCCTCTAGTATATTCTATATAATAAAAGGCTAATATGCAAATTGTCCCCTTGACCAGGAGTTCCACTGGAGGTGGGCTGGCCTGCCAACCTTCTGCAATCCCTCCCCTCTGCCAGCCCAGCCTGATGGGACCCAATCAAGCAGGCTGTCCAGACCCCATTCATGCACGAATTCTTGCACTGGCTCTCTAGTATATAATAAATTAATATATACTGTATTTAAAGACTTACATGAATGTTTATATGATTATTATAACCAATGCACATATAAGCAATCACATTTCCATGTTTTTTATAATGCTTCCAACTATTCTGAACTGGAGTTCTGAGGGAATTAAGCTCTATGAAAAATGATTTGAAGAACAATTTTATCAATTCTCTCAGGGATGAGACATAGCTATTACCATTTGGAGTGAATAGAAATTAATTTGTTATATGCAATGGGTTTCTAGGGCTTAGGAACTCAGAGCTTATAGTTCTGAAATGTTTATGTCCAAAATAGTAATTTGACTTTCTTTTTCCAAATTAAAAACAAAAACAACACACAAATATATACAACATATAAAAGCTATTAGTTCCAATATATTTCAACTTCATTACTATTTTGAGTAATGATTAAAAAAACTAAGCTATTCAGAGGAACTAAGATGGCGGCAAAGGCAAAACACCTATCTTGCCGTCATAATCAGCAATTTTAATACTACAACTTAACGAAAGAACAAACACCTTCCAGAATCACCAGAAAGCTCGCCGAGTGAAAATTCCACAAATAAAAGTGAAGATAAGACACTGTGACTTGGAGGAGCGGCAGCGAACAGCGTTGAAAGATTCGCACGGAGAGAGGTTTGGAGTGCGCGCCACGGAGAGGGCGGGCGGCTGAAAACCGGCCAGTTTTCTCGATCGGGGAGACAAAGGCATCCCACTGACTGATTCTCCAGCTCTGGGCGAAGTCCAGAGAACCCACTATCACACGGGGTGAAAACTGGACAGTGGGAGGGCACGCCGAAGCTCGGGTGCTGCCGGGTCTCCCGGCTTGTGGAGAAAGCAGCTTTCGCGAACAGCTCGGCTGCCTGACGGTGCAGAGAGCGCACCGCGGCTTGCCTCTCATTCGGAAAACCTTCAGACTGCTTTGTTTTACGACCCTGGGTGAGACATTTCGGCAGACTCATTTTGGGAAAGTCTGAATTCCCCGGCAACCGGCAGCCGGTGGAGCTCTGCAGCTGCTCCCTCTCAGAGGTTCTGGCGGCCATTGCCCCCGGCACAGAGTCCCTGGGGCCGCATAGGGCAGAGCTAACGCTGTCTGGTTGGCCCGGAGACTCCGCCCACCCAAACTGAGCACAGCTGAGCTTCACAGACAATTGGCCTGGAGGTCAACCCTCCAAGTGCTAACAAAGATTAACTGAGCTTAATTTCAGCAAGACTGTGCAGCCCATATCCACCTCAGGTAACCGGGGAGGCTGAGCCACTATCCCTAGTAGGAAGTCTACCACACAAAGCTAATTGACCAACTCAGGGAAGCAGCCACCATGCAGCAACATGGAAAGAAATCAGATGTGAAAGAAATAGAGGGAAAAAAACGACTGGACATGGAATTCAGAACCACGGTTATAGGGTTTTTTAAGAGGCTCCAACAAAAGATCGAGGCCTATAAGGAAATAAGCAAGACCACAAAGGAAATGAATGAGTCCTACAAGAAAATGAACAACACCCTCCAGGATATAAACGAGAGCTGCAAAGAAATGATCAAGACCAACGTGGAAATAATCAAGACCAACGTGGAAATGAATGAGTCCTACAAGGAAATGAAAGAAACCCTCAAGGATATAAAGCAGACTCTCAAGAATATGAAAAAGGACCAACCAGAAATTAAGCATACACTGACTGAAACAAAAAATATTATACAAAGACCTGAAAGTGCCCTGGAGCACCCCAAGAACCAAGTTAAAGATTTGAAATACAAAGAGGTAAAATCCACTCAGCTGAAAAAGCAAGAAACCAAAAGAATCCAAAAAATTGAAGATAGTGTAAGGGGCCTCTGGGACAACCTCAAGCATACAAACATCCGAATTTTAGGGGTGCCAGAAAAAGCGAGAGGACAAGACAATGAAAACCTATTTGAAGAAATAGTGACTGAAAACTTCCCACACCTGGTGAAAGAAATTGACTTAGGAGTCCAAGAAGTGCACCGAACCCCAATATATAGGAACCCTAAGAGGACCACACCGAGGCACATCATAATTAAAATGCCAAGAGCAAAAGACAAAGAGAATATTAAAAGCAGCAAGAGAGAAACAGTTGGTTACCTATAAGGGAGCACCCATACGACTGTCAGCGGATTTCTCAACAGAAACGATGCAGGCCAGACGGGAGTGGCAAGAAATATTCAAAGTGATGAACAGCAAGAATCTACAACCAAGATTACTCTATCCAGCAAAGATATCATTCAGAATTGAAGGTCAGATGAAGTGCTTCGCAGATAAGAAAAAGCTAAAGGAGTTCATCACCACCAAACCAACATTACATGAAATGCTGAAAGATATTCTTTAAGAAGAGGAAGAAGAAAAAGGTAAAGATGAAAATTATGAACAACAAATACACATCTATCAACAAATGAACATAAAAATCAAGTGAATTGATAGGCTGTTGAACAGGATAGACTGGTGAATATAACAGAGACATGGACATAGAGAGGGAATGGACTGACAATTCTTGGGGAGAAAAGGGTTGTGGGAAATGCAGCAAGAGACTGGACAAAAATCTAGCAACAATGGGAGAGGACACTGGGGAGGGGGAGGTGAGGGTGGAGGGTGCGATAGGTACAGGGTGGATGGAAGCTATAGGGGGATAAAAAGGGGAAACAATGTAATTAATAAACTGAACAATAAAAATAAAAAAAACTAAGCTATTCAATTTTTAAGATGAAATGTGGATTTTTTAGGATAGGTCACCTGCTACCATAATAGATACTCCAAGATATCTAATGTTTCCAAAACAATAGAAGTTTATATATTGATTATATGAATAAACAGGCTGTTAGGGGAATCCCTATTTATGAAGTCATTCAGAGTCCATTTTTAGTATTTGGATTCCAGGGTATTTTGGGGGATCATCTCCATTAAAGTGAGCATAAAAGGGACATGAATATGTGAGATGTGCATGCAATGCTTTATGAGCCAAGCGTTAGATTAGCATTCATCACTTTCAATCACATCTCATTGGCTAGAGCTCAGTTGTATGATCAAGACTAACTGCAAAGCATACTAGGAAGAATAGACTATCTGCATGCCCAGAAGAAGAGGAAGTGAGTTTTGGTGGGCAGCCAGTATTCTGTGCTACATTTACTAGTAAACACTGTTTGCACTAATGACAACAGCTTCTAGAGTTTGGGTAAAGACAATAACTGAAAAGTCTGATCTAGCTTGTCATGAATCGAATGCACAAATATAATGTTAATTACATACCAATTATATTTAGTTTTTAACTAATGTGTCACAATTTATAAACTAACATAAATAATTGACACATGTAGTGAAACCAATTTAATAAAATGTATTATATATGGATTAATTTTGTAATAATTCACTTTTATTATTTGTGGTAAAGACAAGAAACTAACTTTGGGAATGCAAGGACATATGCCCCTGAATCAAAGCAGGGTCCAAGAGTAAAAACATATACTGTATTAAGATACAATATTATGAAATATGCTGCATGAAGTCAAAAACATACATCACAGTTTCACGTGCTCCATGTCAATAACAATACACACATACACCTATGTTTTTTTAGTAAAAATTGAAACACAGGAAAATATTATTATTCTATTTAAGAACCTTATTGCACTATATTCAGTAGAGAGTTTCTCAACCACTTAATTCTACAAATTATTCTACTCCTCCTTAGGAGCTTCACTCAGGTGTTAATTTTCAGTCATAATTTTCATTTTGATTTCTGACATCTTTAGTCTCTATATAAAGCCAACCTGTTCTCAGTCTTGCTGGGGACAGGGAAATTCCTTTAGCTCTATTGATTTTTTTTATTGTTGGACTAATAACAAAATTGACACAAGACCAGATTAATAGGAAAAAACAAATGTAAAACATTCACATGGGAGGTCATAAATGATGCTCAGAAATTATTAAAACAGGCAGATTTTTATACTTTTTTAAATATAGAAAATAATGCATTTGTAAGTATTTTAAAACAAGCTTTGTTTTTACATGCTTGTTGACCCTGAATTCTATAATTCTGGTGATAAGAGTATCTTTCTTAACCCTCCTATCCCCACCCCACCCCCCGAAGCAAGGAGAGTACGTTTCACAGGAGAGTTTTATGTGTTCCAGTTCAAGGAGAAATGAAGGTCAATATGCTCTTCTTACACCTGCTGCTTTTCAAGTAGCTTTAATTTAAAATGATTAATATGCCATTGTGGGATTTTGGGGGGCGTGGGGGGCTGTATGTCTTTGTTCCTGGCAGTTCCTTCCTCTGAAACTTCTGTGGAAGTTTCACACATTAAAAGATGAGCTGGTAGATTATTTCATTTCATTGAACCAAAATCTTAGTCTTGATAATAGGTCAGTTCAGTTATAGGAGGTAGTGAAGCAGGTGAACTCCCAAAGTTAGGGTTATAAGGTACAAAAATCAGGTATTTAAAAGTGGTATTTCTATGGAAGCCAAAAAAGAAGACAATGGTCAATCATCAGAGCAGATTGTAAATCCAGTCTGGATCACAGCCAGTCAAGAAATTTTCAGACATACGAGTTGGTAAATCTCTTGTAGTTTGAAATGTCTCTGATGATGTCATTGGAAGCACAGGTAGACTTTTCCAGTGAGTTGCATATCAACAGGCAGGAAGATTGACCAAATGTGATATATGCTGGCAGTTTTTGTGAAGTTTATTTCAAGTCATTCATCTAGTTTTCATGGTTTCAGAAAAGGGAGCAGTTTTAGTTCTCAGTGACTTCAGGTCAGAGAGTAGGAGAAACATTAGTTTGGAGAGTTATAGCCAAATATGAGGAAACTAGAAGAATTCAAGATCCAATCCAGCTTATAAAGAGGAAAATCATAAAGATAAGTAATAGAACTAGATTATGATATAAAATTAAGCATTATAATTTCTACTAAGACATTTTTTCTCTCTAAAATCACCCTATTTTTTTCACTAAAGATAGCCAAATTAAGATTAATTTGTTTGAAAATAATCTAGTTTCAATAAACCTGTCCTGATTATTCATATACATGCAATAAGAATAGCAATTGATCATGTAAGCTTTTATAAATCTGCTTTGCTAGTTTTCATAAAGAATCTCCAGATTGAACTTTTAATAGTATTCCAAACCTAAGAAGCCAAGAAAAATATTTGTCATCAGACTTCATTTGTTAATACCTTTAGATTTAGGTTTTCTCGAGGTTTTCAAAAATATCCTGAGCTTCTTATATCTGCCAAAGAGTGGCCTTCTTTACCACCCCTGCCCCCGTAAGGTTGCTGGAAGTACTGTAAGCAAAGTACCAGGCCTATATGTCCAAGGGCTTTATTTGATTCTATAAAGTCAACCTTAGTTCCTTAGAGCTGTCTGGCCACATCTGATTTTCTACAGGTTTCTCACAAACATGATATTCCAGTCAAAGCCTTGGTAAAAATAACCAAGTTTCTAATTGAGTTCTATTACAAGCAGGACAGATTCTTAGTGAACTTATATGAATTACTATATTGCCATGAAAATAAGAGTGCTTGCTCACTGAGAGTCTTTGAATTTTGGAGGGATCAAATCATGAGATAAATGTTTCAGTTCTGTTTACGAAGGCATAATTTAATGAATTTCTGTAAATCATGGGTAGTTTAAAAGGAAAAAAAAGTTTCCTTATAATTGGAAAACAAAGATTAAAGAACCAATAATATTTCAAATAAAAATTTATAGAAATTAAAATCATATTCAGTTAATGCAGCCCCATGTATTCATTTATGTTGTTCTCTATCTTTTGTTAGCAGTTTAATGAATTTGTTTTGTTTCTTTAGTATTCTGTAAATACTTACCTAGTTCAATGGTATGACTCGAAAGTTACCAGAAACCCATGCTTGAGTATACTTTGAACCTCTTTGGAGAAGAAGCATGTTTGTAAAGGCACCAGAGTAAAATAGCTGTCTGTAAATGATATAGGACTTAAAATGGCATAGTTAAATATCTGATTACAATGTAGTTGACAATAAAATTTGGTTATTTCTATAACACACATTTTAAGATAGTGACTAGAATTATGACTGATAACATTATATAAAGATGTTTCAGATTTTTAGGAATTTCATATAATTTTAGAACACTCATATTAATAACTTTCACCATCCAATCTAAGTTAAGAAAGTTTATCACTCTTTATTTGACTATGCTCCCAATGTAAGTTACCATATTAAGTAAGTATAATTAGTTTAATATCTTTCTTTTTATAAAAGAGAACAAATTATTTAAAATGTTCCAGGGACATTGCAAAAATATTTCATATAGATGAGGTCAGAAAGAGTTCATTTAGAATTTTATTAGGAGAAATTTTCTAAAAATAATGAAAGACTTTAAGATAGTCCAATAGGATCATAGGTCGCTGTGAAACACCACTTAGTTACCCACTTAATCATGGTGACAATTAAAGACTTCTCAGGCAAATACAGAGAGTTAAGTAGTTGTAAGCAAAATGAGCTCTTTCAATATTAAGACCTAATCAACAGTGTGAAGCACTGTTGCTAAGACAAAACTCTTTGCTTTTTGAGAAGACTACTTTAACAGGTAAAGAAAAATGTTTTAGTATCCATATCAAAAGTAGAGCATAGTCCAAGAAAGCTTTGTCCTCTTAGCAGATTAAAAGGAAATTACATTTTAGTTTTGCAAAAGTATGCCATTGGTATTAAAGCTTATTTTTAAAATGCTTGTAATAAATTCATTTATTCTCATCCAGTTTGATCACATATAAAAGTTCCCTTCTCAAGAGTCTTTTTTCACAAAACTTTTACAAATTTTTCTATGTCCATTTTAGTTTGTCCCTTGTTCTCTACCTATTAAGAAGTGCCAGCTTCATTTTAGGACAAAATCACTTTTTATAATTCCCTCAAAAATGCATCTCCATACCTCAGACCTTCTTTTATAAATAAATATATATTATTTTTCTTTCACATAGAGTTGTTTCTTTATCATTTCTAGTAGTCTTAATTACATATGTTAATTATAATTTTTAATCCTTAGAAAACTTTAATTTTTAGTGAAAACTAATAAATAAGCCATTGTAAACTGTCCTTTATGTTAGCATTCTGTGACTGACAGACTTGAGACTTTTTATAATTTCTAGAAATGTGACATTTATCATGGAAAGTTTCTCAGTGTGGCATAAAGCAAGTTTACTAATAGATGTAAACTAATCTTTTAGTTTCTCTATAATTAGAAGCCAAAAATAGAAAAACCCTATGATTAACACATTGCATACCGCATAGAAATCTCTAAGACATAAGCCAGGGACCACACGTTTTTGGGCAAACTGAACATTATTTAAATCATCATAATTACAGATCATAATGCACGTTAGGTGTTGTTTTTCAATAATTATAGCATTTTTATTTACAAAAAACAATTAAACAATTAAAATTCCTAGTACTTTTTGAATGTATGGTACTGTGGAAAACATGTTCCTCTATGAAGAGGGACCAAACAAAATTTACATGAGTATCTAGATTTCCTCCTTTTTCCATGGGCGGCACAAACTATGCAGGGTCTCGTAGGAAATTTTTTCTTTCCACTCACTGGAATACACATAGGTTCATGCTGCTTCATATCACCTGACAACCTTTTGGGTGGATCTTTGCAAGGTGCTCTCCTTGCACCGCTAGGAGAAGGGCTGGACAGATTTGTCTCTGGTTCCAGAGAGTCTTCATTATTGTCATCCGTTATCCAGTCTCTCGCCACTGATAGCAGATACTGTTTATACATCATTTTTGCTTGTGGATTGAGGACGTTATACACTCTAAGTGAATTGAAAAGTCCACAGTTTATAAGGTACAGGACTCCTTTTTTTGTCCATTTCATCGTTTTCCTTAGAATGGAACAACACGAAAGGAATTGATACGCATGGTCAAGGCCTTTCATGTGGGCATTGTATTCCTTGATGCAGGGAGGTTTTACAATATTCTCTCCCATTTTTTTATTTCTTTCCTGTTGTCAAGACAGAAGTGTCATGGATTGGACAATCCACTTGTCTTTCTATGCTAGGAGAAGAATATCTCCTTTTCTGGAAAATATTATGTCACGTTTCTTCATTCTTGATGTTTTCGTTTTCAAATTTGGTGGTAAATCTCTACTCTCCCTAATAGTCCCACAGACTCTTAAGTTTTGTTCTGTAGCAGCAATTCAGCAGTAGATGTAGCATTGTAATTGTTATCCTGGTAAATATGGTGCCATATGCCAAGATAGGGTCCAAGGACTGAAAGAACAGTTTCTTGCAATTTCTTTCCTTCAGCAGTGTCTATCTCCATATTGTAGATGTAGCCGGTGTCACTCTCGCACACCATCGGAACAAGTAAACCGTATTTTGTTATTTTCGCTGGGTTGTACGTGTGGAATTTTAAATGTCGTCTCCATGGAATCATTCCCTACTCCAAAGACAACTGTTGCTTTGGTTTGTGTATTGTTCAAAATTTATGCAGGAAATAATCCAGCACAGGTTGGATCTTGAAAAGTCTCCCTGAGTGACTGTCCATTTTGGCGCTGTCATTGAAATGCCAGAATGTCCATATTTGCTCAAATCTATGGCAACTCATTGTCTGTGGAAATATAAGGGTACATATCAGAGGATCTGTTGACCAATAGTCTTTCCAGCTATCTTTTCTTGTTTGACCCATCAGAATAATTAGTCCAAGGAATTTCTTGATATCCTTCTGCGTAACCAGAGACCACTTTAGTATTCTAGATGGTATTTTGCATTTCATTGCAGTTTGATCATGATAGTTGGACAGCTCTTTGCACATCTCAAACCATTCATCACCAAAAAGGAGACTGGTCACAGAGGATACACTCTGAGACGGAAATGTAGTGACCTTCAAACATTTGTAAGTGTGGTGGTGTGTCAAGGTTCGTGAAATCATATAGTTTTTCATAGATTGACCTGCACGATTTCCACCAATGAGATCGCTTCATTTGATATGGACAAGACAGTGTGTTGACATCTAAGGTCCATAAAAGGTGGCATGTGAAAAACGAGAAGACTTGTGAATGGTCCTTAACAGATGGCATGCAAAACAACTCGTGAGTGGTACAAAAGGTGTTTTAATATTAATGTTCAATATTTTGCCTTATTTGGAAATTATCTAGATATTTAATGAATTCTTATCATTTAATTAATTTAATAAAACTCTAAAATTTCAAGCTACCAAAAACATTTTGGAAGCTGCTTTTCCCCCCCATTTTTCTTATTAAGGTATTACATGTGTACATATCTTTCCATTGCCCCTTAACACCCTACTCCCATACATATCCCCCAGTGTCTTGCATCCATTGCTTATGCTTATATGCATGCATACAAGTTCTTCGCTTGTTCTCTTATCTCTCCCACCTCTCCCTAACCTTCCCGCTGTAATTTGACATATTTTCAACAATTATGTTTTGATAATTTATGAAAATTTTATTATACCAAGTTACTTTTTTTTTGCTAACATATTTTGTACTAGAGATAGCATAAACATATTTGACTTTTAGTAAACCTAGGTATAATAAAAGCATTATATTATTTGTGCATAACTCTAAAGACATGCCTGTTTTAATGAAGCCAATAAATCCAAAGTCTTCATAGATTGAAGACTTGCCTAGATCATGTGAGCCTGAAATTTATCGGAGTTAGTTTTTATAGGTCCCTACTTATATAAGTGCTTTATTCTTAAGACAATTAATAGAGCTCTTTACAGATTAATTTTGATAATACCATCCAGATGTAGAAAATTATCATATATCTACACCATACAAACAGTGCAGGGAAAAATCAGGCTTATAATTGTTTGTATGAAAAATAATACAATCATCTTATCTAATAAAAAAGTAACATGCAAATTGACCATACCTCTGATCAAGCCATGCCCACCAGCCAATCAGGAGCTGGGGTGGAGCCAGCCAGTGAGTCGGGGCCCCGAGGCCATGCAGTTGCTGGTGGCTGAGTGTGTGGCTGGGGCTGTGGGGGCGGAGCCGAGGCAGCCAGCAAGTGCAAGGCCCCCGGTTGCAGGCTGGGACTAATGTTGGGGCTAAGGCTGGGGCTAGGGCAGAGCGAGCCATTGGCCCCATTGCAGGTCTAGATGCTTTAGGCCTTGGGCAGGCTGGTGGTGAGTGGTCAGTAGGACATCCCCTGAGGGCTCCCAGGTTGGGCTGAGGGATCACCCACCCCCAGTGCATGAATTTCATGCACCGGGCCCCTAGTTAATAAAATAAAATGAACTGTGTTTTGCATACTCACAACTTTAAACTACTTTTGCCCCACAATATATGCAGGCACACACAGACACAGAGATCTTATAGTTACTAATAGTATGTACAGAGAAGATTTTTATTTGCCCAATTTCTCTTTTTTAAAATATTCTTCTTAATTGTGGGGCAATTATACTTCCAATGTCTTGATTTTTCTTATCATCAGATGTCTGAAGGCATATAGGAAGGGATCTGAATGGACTCTGAGTTTTGTTCTAATTTCTGTCTTTTCGTCTTATTAATGGAATCACATTGGCTAGCTGTCATGTCAATTTGAGAGCTCTCTAAAACCTTTGTTGAATTTAGAAGTCTTTCCAACTCAATAGATCCATAGGGCCATTGATGAGTAGCATCTGTTAATCTTAATAGTGACTCAAACCTTTTTATGTGCAAGTGGCATTTCCTAAGGAAGTACAAAAAGCAAAAACCAGCCTTCACAAGTTCCAGATAGTTCATTCCCAGACTTAACCTAGAAAAAAACCTCAGGAGTCCTGTCTAAAACATGTGAATAACTCCTTGTTCCACCCTTTGAACGGAATAGGGTTTTTGATTCCTTAAACTGGACCCACAGCCCATTTGACCAACAGCCAGATGTGTATACATCCTCTGGCTGGTAGGACCAGAGCAAGAGTCCTATTGGTCATTAAGAAAAGGCAAAAGAAAACAATGATCATTTCTGGGAGGAATGGAATCAAAAGAAAGCAAGAGTATTCATCTCAAGTTTTTACCAAAGTCGCTTATGCTTAAGCAACTAGCTCTGCAAACATTCTCTGCTGCTAATCTGAATTTAGAGAGAGCAAAGGGACTCTCACCATTATTCGTTTCTACTGGGCCTTTCAGACAGATACTGTGGAGGCTGACATGGTAAGAAATCTTACATTTTGCTGACACTTATCCAATCTCTTTCTCAGTGGTAGTTCCAGGGAGAAAAGCAGTTTTCCAGGCAGTGAAGTCTCCTGACTGGTTCACTAAAACTGTTGCAAAGGGAAATCACCCTGTTTACCTCTCTCAGTTCTTAGGACTGTACTAACAATAACATTGACACAGACCAGATTTACAAAGGAAAACCCATTTTAATGCATGCACATGGGAAATTATAAATGACTAGTGGCCTGATGCATGAAATTCATGTACATTAAAAGGGGATTAAAAGGAGGAAGTATTTTAATATTGCTTTTTGCCCTTTTTCTATAATAGAAGTGTCAGAGATGAAAGAAAATTAGTAAAATGTATATGAAAATCTTCCTCCTGTCAGAGTCTGGGGAGCACCGCTGGACCCAGAGTCAAATCCCCGACCACCCACACGTGCCTTGAAATCCCACGAGACCCAGACCTGGCCTGGTCCCATCTCCATCAGGCCCCACTGGGTGGTGGGGAGCAGCCTCAGGTTCCGCAGCACACCTTCAAGTCCCCCAGCCTGGCCTGGGGTGGAGGCATGGCCTGAGGTACCCCGTCAAGCCCTGCCAGGTAGGGGGCATGACCTAAGGTACCCTGTCAAGCCCTGCTGGGCAGGGAGCAAGGTCTGAGGTCTCTGTCAAGCCCTGCTAGGTGCGGGGGTGCAGCCTGAGGTCCCCTGCCCTGGTCCAGTGCCACACAGCCTCAGGTCCCTGCTGATTGCTCATTCTGGGAACCCCACCTCTGCTGTGGGTGCAGCCATCTTGTGTTATGGGAACTCTGCCTCTGCTGTGGGTGCAGCCATCTTGTGACAGCATAATGGTTATTTTGCATATTACCTCTTTATTATATAGGATGCTCAGAGAGATGACTGAAGCAGGCAGCTTTTCATATTCTTTAGACAGAGAAATAATAAATTAGTGAGGATTTGACAGGTCAAAGACAATTAGGTTTGGATGCTCATTTATTAAGGACTCTAAACAGAAAGAGGAATTAGGGTAATAATTAATGAAGAAGTAAAAAGGTTTGTTTATATATACCCTTTGGCCCTGAATTCCTTAACTCTGGTGTTGAGGGTGTCTAACTTAGCTTCCCAAACCCTCACCCTGAGCAAGGAGGGCACTTTTCACAGGAGAAATCTATTTCTTACATTTTCAGGAGACAAGGTCAAGTACCCTTCTTACACTGGCTGCTTTTCAAGTAATTTTCATTCAAAATAATCAATATGACATTGTGGGATACTTGCTCTGGGCTCCAACTGCTCCTGGAATCTCCAGATAAGCAGAGAGTTCCTATTAACTTTCAAGTTCCTACATATTATTTATTTATTATTTTTAAAATATATATTTTTATTGATTTCAGAGGAGAAGGGAGAGGGAGAGAGAGATTGAAACATAACTGATGAGAGGGAATCACTAATCAGCTGCCTCCTGCATGCCTCACACTGGGGATCAACCCTGCAACCCAGGTATGTGCCCTGACTGGGAATCAAACAGTGAGCTCCTGGTTCATAGGTTGACACTCAACCACTGAGCCATCCCATCTGGCACTACACATTATTTCAATTTGCCATTTAACTCATGATCATCTTCTCTCAATGTAGATTTATTCCTGCCCTCTTACTTGATTCTCATAGTTCAGAGGGAATTTGCAAATATTTTTAACACATTTTATTTGGGTTCAAGTTCTCATCCTGAACCAAAATAGTAGGTCCCTTCCCCTCTGTACCAATACTAGAGTGTCCTTTAGTCCTGATCTTCCTCTCTTTGTCCAATGGAAATAGCTAAAGTTTACTCCCAGGCCCAGGTATAATGTTCTTCCTCTGTTAGCTGCCTCCCGAAAAATCTCATTTAATTTTGGCTACATCCACTAATTCTAAAAATAGTGCTCTTACTTAACACCTCATTAAGTTAAATTCCCTTAGGCACATACTCCCTTTAAACTAAAACAGGTATATTTAAATCAGAGGAAAACTCATTTATTCGGCCCACACTATTATATTGCTCACACAAACCTGGTCAAACCTGCCATTTCTCACTGTAACTTCCACTAGAATCTGCTTCTCCTTCTATGAGTCTGACTGTATTTTGCTTGTTAGTTCAGTTTGTTCCTTAGATTCCACATATGAGTGAAATGATATGGTACTTGTCTTTCTCTGAGTAGGCTGATAGCTGTCTGGGGTGAGGTGGGCAGGACTGGGGGGTGAAGGGATTAAGCAAAAAAAGAAAAAGGAAAATTCATGGACATAGGCAAGATTGGGCAGGAGGTGGGAAAGATGAAAAAAAGTATAGGAGAGATAAATGGTGATGGAAAAAAATTAAATTAAGAATTGGGGGGGGACAATGGGGGATTAAGGACATATATGTAATACCTTAATCAGTTTTAAAAAAGAGTATTTGTCTCAGTCATCCCAGTCAGACAAACTCCTGAATCTCACATTTTAGGGGTGCACTCTAAGCCATCATAGCCATTTGAAACAATACACAGGTTTATGTGTGAGCAAAACAAATACACATGTGAGTATAATAAAACATGGGAAGTCAGAGTTTGGTGAAAAATGGGAATCCTGTAATGTCCAAATTCACTTTTGATTTTACATAAAAATTCTACTGCTTCACACTGGAACCTGGCCTCAGGATTTCCTATCCCAGTGTTCTTTGTGATGATGTGGTTCACTCTGCTACCTCTTCCTTCGTAGGACACAGCCACACCCTGAGAGTCCCAAAAAACAGGGGGCAGGAGTGTTTTTCCTGTAACAGGGTCACTTTCTCCCACCCAAGGGCTGAGCATACACTGGTAGAAGTGATGCCCTTCTTGAGCCTCTGAAACCTTTCAAATGCTTCCCTGTGACAGGTGGTGAACTTACTGGCCTGCAATTTTCTAGTGATACTGGTTCCCTGCATTGCCATTTTTCATTCTTTGGGGAATTGCCTACATAAAGTCAGCTTATGAAAATGTCAACAAAGCTTTTCTCTATTTGGCCTCATTTTTCCTCTGCTCTCATTACTTGGGAGATACCACAAGTGCCCCCCACACACACACACCTTGGTACCTTGCCAGTTTCCTGAGTGGCTAACCTTTCAATAATGGTATTAATGCTGCCTCGTGGCTATCTCTGCATTTTTCAGTTCATCATTTTCAACCCTTGCTTCTTTTTGTGTTGTGTTCTTAAGGTCCTGGAGTTTAATTAACTGTAACCTGACTAGGAACCCAAGGCCTGAATTTCTAGCTAATAAATGAGGAACACTCTGAATAGGTTCATATTTCTTTCCCCATTGATTGAATTTCAAATGGCTATACCTTGAATTTGGTCTAGAAAAAGAGATACCGATAACTGTAAACTTTCTTGGCTTGCTTAATATTTTTTAGTTCAAATTTCTTCCTACCAGCTTTGAGAGGAAGCAGCTTTTCGAATAATGTTAGTCTTCTCTTGAGATTGTAGAATGGACCGCTCTAGACATCTGTGTGGTGCGGGCTACCACCTATTGGAAGGCCACAGGATGAACCGACTGAGAGCAGGGATTATTGAGCCAGACCATGGAGGTTCCAATAGTTCCAATTCCAGCTCCTGTGACCTTGAACTATTTATTTAAGAAACATTTTTTTTAATTTCTAAGGTGCCAATAATAATACCTATTTTACTGGGTGTAGATGAGAAAATACATTATCTATTAGTGTCATTATTTTTCATTGTTATTCTTCTAAAAGAATGGATGACCAAGTTTCTTTACTGAATTAAATGCTTCTAAGGCCCTGACTCTCCTTTGATTGCATTACCACAAACTTTGCTTGTAATATATCAGATGGCTAATTTCTTCCTGTCATAAATATCTAGTAGGAAACTGGAATGTTTATAAAGAAGGACCAGCGAATTATCTTCCTACATGCTGCCTTCATGGAAACCTCTCAATTCCTTCAAAGTTGCATCAGGGGTTCAGTCTTGACACTTCCATTAATTAAGTAGATGCAGATCTGGAACAGAATTTGTATTAAGAAACACATGTGAGGGTTCACAGGGTTATTTCATTATTCAAGATCCTTCTTTTCCGGGATTCTTCTTCCTGGGAATCATTATCAAAACTTGTATACAGTTTAAACATGAGCCATTCAATTATTCAACAGTCATTTGTTGGTGAATATAATGGCACAGAAGGGAAGCCTCTTCCAAAGCATATCCCACAGGTCATGCCAGGCAAAAAAGGTCAAGTAGTAGAATCCCTGGTTTTGAAGAGGGTGTATAGAGCCCCAAATGGGGAGGCTGCTTTCCTGTACTTACTGTGTCACTGATGTTAGGTCAATTGACTTCTTTCTGCCTCAGGTTCCTCATTTGCCAATGAGATAATGTCTATGTCCACCCATCCACGGACATTCTTGCAACTAGTGGGGGTGTCAGGATGATGTATAGGCACATTAGAGGGAAGATTTGACCAGAGACATCAGTGTAAACTTATATGAGTTGCAAGGAAACTGATTTGCCAAAAAGTCTCAAAAACAGATTTATTTCCTATCCAGCTGCTAGATCTGGACTGCTTGTTAAGTAGCCTGGTCTGGGTTGTTTTCTTCCCACTGATGGTAAAAGGAGTTGTGGTTACTAAATGGTGTGGGGAACAGCATGCTCCTTTTCCAAAAGGCTTAATGCTACCATGAGCAGCATGGAGAAAAGGGCAGGAAAGCCTCAGGAAATGATTAGAACTCTTTAATCTCAGAGGGATGGTCTTTGTATCAATTACATTTTAAGCCTTATATGTGAAGAACTGCATTCTTGGTCACTAAGCCCTCATTTAATGGTTTTCAAAACCTACAGAACATTGGTGAAAAGCATGCCTGCTGCAACAGATGAAACAGTATTCGAGTGTTGATGATGTCGGGCTTCTTTTCTTTGGGGAGGGAAATCTCTTCTAAACTCTTAAAATAGCAGTTGGTTTTCATTAAATCTATTCGTAGTTAAGGGTCTAAGGATCTCAAGTGACCCCTTTCCTTGGGAATAGAGCACATTTTAATAGGCTTTTTCCTCTGTGTGGTCCCTGAAAGGTTTAGCTGCTGGCAGACCTCCTGAATGGCTGGGATTTGTAAAGGAAAGAATTGATTACATGCTTTTTTCTAATTCTTTCTCTTTCTTTAATTTATTTTTCCCATTTCATACAAAGAATTAGAAAGATACTTTGAGTCTACTTCTTTTGAGATATGGTTGGCATCCAGGGCACACATTTTAGCATTGAACTTCTATTAACCTCTTCTGTGTTTGACGAAGTTTCTCCTTTTTGCTTCCTAAATATGAGGCTAAAGAGCTGCTGTTTGCTAAGCTTTTTCCTCAGCATCATAAGCAATAGAGAGAAAAAAAGATTTTTTGTTTTGTTTGTTCGGCTTTTTCAGTTGAATCCCATTTGCAGTCTCTATCTAAAAAAGTAAATTGTAGGTCTCAACACATGCTATTCACAGTGATGGAACATTCCACCCCTGCACTACCTCCCCGTTTCCTTCCCCTTAGTGTCCCTCTGCAGCACTTTTCTCCTGGCCATTCCTGTCACTTCCTTCAGGAAGCCCTCCTATATGTTCCCACCATGCACCTGCTTATTTCAGGATAACACTCTATTAATCTTATTCATGTCTTTGGGTGTATTTCCTATACCACACTAAGCTTAATCAGGACAGGGGCTGTGAATTTTGTTCCATTTTATCCTAAATGCTTAACACAGTGACTGGGTCCTAGTAAAAATTCAATTAATATTTGTCAACTGCATGAATGAATTATTAATGTTTCAAGGACTATCAGAGTATTATATATCAAACTTTCTTTGCACCAGCTATTCCTCTCAGTGTTTCCCAGGCATTAGCTTTTTGAATACTCATACCTCTGTAAATGGCTTTATTCAAACAGGTAAAGACAGAAAGGCTTAAGCAAATTAAATAAATTACAGCTGGTAGGTTAAAGTCATCTAGTCCAAAACATAAAGATATATAGTCAATTAAGTCATTTAGTCCCACAAACAAGGAGCAGCTCTGACTGAACAGCAAAGCAATAATTGCCAGATTGCTTTACCAAGGAAAGCCTAGTTTATAGAATTCCTAGCAGAAACGAGAAGGTAGTTTTCATTTAATATTGAACAATTCAGTGACATTTAATAACATGAAAGTCATTATTTTTCTCAGTTAAGACTGCAATTCCACAAGTGACTTGCATGGCTGTTTTGTGCTACAGATAATTATTCGCATGCTGGTCACTAAAGCCTGTCCATAAAAACAGTGAAGACAGTGAGAAGATAAAGTTTAATCAGTTGTTTGACTGCTAATTTACTCAGGTGCAAAGTTTGGCAAGTAAACTGCATTTGCAATAATAGACATAGCCCAAGACTATCTGATTATTTTTAAGAAAAATAAAATCCCCTGAGATTCTAGTGATTTCTAGTCACTACTGACCATGTAGATTTGAACCAATGCCTGCTTCTTCTGAACCAATTGATTTTCTTTCTCTCAGGCAAGATTTTTATTTTATTTTTTAACCTGCAGCCTTTCTGTGCCTGAATGGAATATTTTTGCATTTGATTAATGTTTTCATTTGACTTTCAATGAGGTCTCAAAACAGTTTGGCTTGTCACAGTCACATTATCTAAATATCCTCTGAGAAGAATATGTAGAAACTAAAATCAGATCCACATGAACCTGAAAAACCAGTGGTGACATTTCCTGAACTTGTTATATTTTTATGTCTGAATTAATCATTTCACAATTTTGTTTTATAATGATACTCAGCTTCTTAAATACAGTGATTATTAGATACTTTAATGGAAAAGTTTTAATTTTTAACTGACCTAAAAGTTATTCTCTAGCAAGAATTGTGTTCCTTTTTAAAAAAAAAGATATTCCTTGTGGTTTCAACAGCAAATACTATATTATGACTTCTACTTGTATTAAAAATATTTTTCTTTGTTTCTTTATTATTATTACTAGAGGCCCAGTGCATGAAATTCATGCATGGGGGGGAGGGAGGGAGTTCCCTCAGCCCAGCCTGCAACAACACCAGCGTCCTTGTGCCCCAGCCAGCCTCTGGCCAGAGACCCGTCTGCCTGCCCTCCCTCCTTCCACAAGCTGGGGTGCACAGGATGCTGGGATTCTTACCAGGACAACACCTCCAGAGTCTAGCGCCTCAGCTGCTATGGGTGCTGCCATCTTTGTGACAGAGTGATGGTTAATTTGTATATTACCCTTTTATTAAATAGGATAATATTAGAGAGAAAGGTAAGAAGAGAGAAAGCAAGAAACATTAGTTGCCGCCCGTACTACTGGGAATGGAATGCAACCCATGATGTTCTAATGCTTTCACCGACTGAGACACACCAGCCAGGGCCCCTTGGTTTCTTGAACACAAATAGGTGGTCATTCTTCTCCCTTCTCAGGTACTCTTCACTCCCAATTGATCAGAATTATCCTTATTACAGATTTAACTATGTTCAGCTTTCTGTCTACATTCAACTTATGTGAAGGAAAACACACAAAACAATACATACCATACAATTTCATTTATATTTGATTTTAGAGAATGCAAATTAATTTCTAGGTTCAGAAAGCAGATCAACAGTTTCCCAGGGCTGCACCAAGAGATGGGTGCACCTCAGGGAGAGCAAGGAATTCTGTTAGGGTGACAGAATATTTTATATCTTGATTGAGGCAGTAGTTTCACAGGAGTATGTCTGTTTAAACTCTTTGAATTGCTGTCTTCAAATAGATGAATTCTTCCTTGTCATGGGGACACAAGTAAATTATCTAATATAAGTGGCAAATATGAAAAGTAAAATCATTCAGAAGAGATATGCACAGAACTACAAGTTTGCACCTTTAAAATCATGAACAAAATATATTTCATTCTTTTTTAAATCTTTAAAAATGAGAAATAATCACATGCCAAATAATCTCACTAAGGATTTCAAAACCAATTCTAGCTAAAGGGGAAGAATCAACATAACTGAATTGGAGAAAAAGGTTTACCCAGATGCCATCACTGAGTACAAATCTGTATCACACTAAGGTCGAGTTAGCTGTCTGCAAATGTAAGTATTCTGTCAAGGACCACAGACATTGACAGGAAGGGAGATGAGAGGGCATTTTCAAAAATACACACCTACCCTCTATTCACTCTTGCTAGTTCTGGGCTGATGCAAAAGATTTTCAATGCCAGATGTGAAAGTGCACATATTGAATGGCTAAGGAAGGGGGGGGAGAGAGAGAGAGAGAAAGAGAGAGAGAGAGAGAGAGAGAGAGAGAGAGAGAGAGAGAGAGAGAGAGAGAGAGAGAGAGAGAGAGAGAGAGAGAGAGAGAGAGAGGAAGGAAGGAAGGAAGGAAGGAAGGAAGGAAGGAAGGAAGGAAGGAAGGAAGGAAGGAAGGAAAGGGGCCCAGAGTTCTTTTATATCATTTAAAAACTAGTGGGTTGAGGATGGGCATTAGACCTCAAAAATTGCAAAGCAGGTGATATAATGTCTAAAAAGGAAAACAAAGCCCAGAATTGCCCTCATACCCTAAATTGACTAAAAGCCATGTGAAATGGTGGATTATGGGGATGCAGACAGAATGATTTTTTTCATTTTCAAAATGTCACTTAAGAGAAAAGACATCTATGGAAACTAATGAAAATTGATGTTGTGACTCATAGAAAAATACATTAATTTACAATCAAGATCATGGAAGTGAGGTTACATAAACAATAATACTCATGGGCAAGAAATATAAAATCAGACTTCCTCTTCAAAATTAGAACTGGAGAGAATTTCTACCTCAGTCTCAAGAAATGAAAAAGTATATCACATAACTGCTCTGTGAAAATGTTCTCATGTGCGCTCTAATCTAAGGTAAGTTTAGCCCAAACTCAGAAAATTGGATTGGATAATTGAAAATTAGTTCGGACAAGGAAATGAGCAATATGAATATTCAAGCTTCAACAATATATACAATGAAGGTATTTGTGATACACTAAATCTTTTCCTGATGAGTATGAATGATTTAAGAGGTAAATAGGCCAGATGTTTCTTATTTGAACAGTGATTTATTTATTTCACTAAAGTTAGCTGGGTACCAAGCACCTATACACATTGTCAGAGCAAGACAGGTTAGCCACTTCAGAGAATCATTTTCCTTATAAATGTTAAAATCTCTGTAGATAAGCTACACAGCATGAATCAACTATATTTATATTTTTAATTTAGCAAATACATGAAGAATGTTTGCTACAAAACAAATGAAGGATGTTTGCTTCAAAACCACAGTACTAAAAGAAGCTGAAATTGCCTAACTTCAAAATCCTATCTTCTTTGTTCAAATGTCTCAATAGTAAGAGATTATATAGACCTAATTATATATTTTTTTCTATATTGCTCTATATATTTTAGATTATTTTAAGGAAAAGTATGGTGTTTTTGATAAATAAAACTTACACTAGTGAGAATTAAGGAGAATATACTCTAAATGAAAGAATAAAAAAAAACAAGTAAATTAAGGAACATAAAAATTTTTATTTTTAACATTTGATCAATAAAATGATGTTAAGGAGGAACCAAGATGGCGGCATAAGTAAACATCTATTGTACTGCTGCGCACAACAATTCCAAAACTACAACATAACAACAAGACAAACATCATCCAGAATCACCGGAAAGCTGGCTGAGTGAAAATTCCACAAATAAAAGTAAAGGTGGGACACTGAGACTCAGAAGAGCAGTGGAACACAGCCTTGAAGATACATGTGGAGCCAGAGGTTTGGAGGAGCCATGGGGCGTGCATGGGCTGTAGGGCTGGCAGCAGCAATCCCTGATGGATTTCTCCAATGGAGAGGGCAGAGACGCCCCACTACACAGATTCCCCAGTGCCAGGTGAGGTCCGAGGTCCAGGGTACACGCCCTGGAAGCCGGGCGTGGCAGAGGTCTCCTAGTCTGAGGAGAATCCGGGTTGCTTGGAACAGCAGTTTGTGCGCATAAAGTGTGCGACAGCACAGACATGCGACTTGCTCCCTGGCGACCTGCCCCCTGGTTTGGGAGACCACCAGACAGCTTTGTTTTACAATCCTGGGTGAGACTTTGGGTGTGCAGACTCACTTGGGGAGAGGCAGAGTTGTCTGGCAAGGGGTAGAGAATAGTGGCTTTCTCCTGGAGGTGCCTACAACCATTACCACCCAACAGAGACCTGCACACTGCATAGGATGTAGCTGATGCTGCATGCTCAGCTCAGAGACTCCGCCCATCCAACCTGAACAGAGTTTCCCTGCACAGCCAATTGGCCTAGAGGTCAAACCCTCTTAGGGCTAACAACAACAAGCTGGGCTTAAATTCAAAAATACTGTGCAACCCATAAAGGATTGCAGTAAGAGTACCCACCTCAGGTAACTGGAAAGGCTGAGCCACTGTTCCTTAGAGGACATCTACCACATAAAAGTCACCATGCAAAGATATGGAAAGAAATCAGGTGTGAAAGAAATGGAGGGAAAAAGACGACTAGACATAGTGTTCAAAACCATGGTTATAAGGCTTTTCAAGAGGCTCCTAGAAAAGGCCAATGAACTTAATGAGAACTACGAGGAAATAAACAAGACCAATGAGGAAATAAACAACAATGAGG
Source organism: Antrozous pallidus (assembly GCA_027563665.1). Lineage (NCBI taxonomy): Eukaryota > Metazoa > Chordata > Mammalia > Chiroptera > Vespertilionidae > Antrozous > Antrozous pallidus. The sequence goes on along the minus strand of CM050508.1, from coordinate 156,952,630 downwards.
AAATGAATGAGACCTACAAGGAAATGAATGAGACTTACAAGGAAATGAATGAGACCTACAAGGAAATGAACAAGACCTACAAGGATATGAAGGAGACCCTCAAGGATATGAAAAAGACCAACTAGAAATCAAGCATACACCAACTGAAATAAAAAATATTACACAAAGTCCTAAAAGCAGTCCAGAGAGCCACAAGAACCAAGTCAAAGATTTGAAATACAAAGAAGCAAAATCCACTTGGCTGGAAAAGCAAGAAACAAAAAGAATCCAGATAATTGAAGATAGTGTAAGGGGCCTCTGGGACAACCTCAAGCATGCCAACATCCGAATTGTGGGGGTGCCAGAAAAAGAGAGAGAGCAAGGTAATGAAAACCTACTTGAAGAAATAGTGACTGAAAACTTCCCACACCTGGTGAAAGAAATTGACTTAAAAGCCCAAGAAGTACACAGAACCCCAAAATATAGGAATCTAAAGAGGACCACACTAAGACACATCACAATTAAAATGCCAAGAGCAAAAGATAAAGAGAGAATATTAAAAGCAGCAAGAGAAAAACAGTTAGTTATCTATAAGGGAGCACCCATAAGATTGTCAATGGATTTCTCAACAGAAACGATGCAGGCCAGACGGGAGTGGTGATAAATATTCAAAGTAATGAATAGCAAGAATCTACAACCAAGATTACTCTATCCAGCAAAGCTATCATTCAGAATTGAAGGTCAGATAAAGTGCTTCGCAGATAAGAAAAAACTAAAGGAGTTCATCACCACCAAATCAATATTATATGAAATGCTGAAAGATATTCTTTGATAAGAGGAAGAAGAAAATGGTAAACATATAAATTATGTACAACAAATACACATCTATCAACAAATGAATCTAAAAATCAAGTGAATTAATAATCTGATGAACAGGATAAACTGGGGAATATAACAGAATCATGGACATAGAGAGGGAATGGACTGACAATTTTGGGGGGAGAAAAAGGGTGTGGGAAGTACAGCAAGAGACTGGACAAAAATCTTGCAACAATGGGAGAAGACAGTGGGGAAAGGGAGGTGAGGGCGGAGGGTGGGATGGGTACAGGGTGGAGGGGAGCTATAGGGGGATAAAAAAGGGGGAACAATGTAATTAATAAACTGAACAACAAAGATAAAAAAATTAAATAAAATGATGTTAAATATCATAGGTTAGTCAAATGCTTATATACCCAGGAGGTTACATAGCTTTACACACAGGAAGTTTCTGCCTGGAGACTAATGCCCATGTGTATAAAGAGAGATGTCTTATAAAATGGATTTATTACAAAAAGAGAACTTTGAAACTTCTTAAATTGAAGCTCTTCTACCAATAGTTGGGCTTGGCCTGCCTACAATAGCTTTCAGTATTATTTCTTACAAAAAAAAGCTCTGTAGGTTTTGGCCAAGTATGCAGAGATGGAATTTTGAGATGTCAGTGTTAGGAACAGTGGGAGCACCATAGAGAACCTCTAACCCAGGTGTGGCCGAAAGATTGTGTGCATCCAAGTCAGAAATATCCAGGCTTAAGCTAAGCTCTGCCACTTCCCAGTGCTGCAGTGATTGACAAGCTATTTGTAAACATCAGCTTCGTCACTGATAAATAGGGGAAGTATCTATTTTGCAGCAGTTTCTGCACATAGTAGATATTCTATAGTATTAATATTTAGTGCCTTCATCTAAAATGGTTCCAGAAGTAATTTATTTGCATTTAATTCTATTGAATTCCAGCTCTCATATCTCTGCTACAAGTAAGAGTTACAAAGACAATCTCTAGAGAAAAGTACTTAATTATTTGGTTTTCTTCCCATTCTCCTACTTAAAAGAGAGAGAGAAAAGGATGAGGAAGAGGAGGAAGAAGAGGAGGGGGAAGGAGAAGGAGAAAGCATACAGAGGCAATGTCAGTGTACAAGAAGTAATAGTTCAAAGGTCATTATTAAAATTACTAGAGGCCTGGTGCACAAAATTCATGCACAGGTAGGATCCCTAGGCCTGGTTGCTGGCAATCAAGGCTGATGGAGGCCTTCTAGCTGCCAGATTCGGCCTTCTTTTGTTCCATGCCACCCCCTGGTGGTCAGCACACATTATAGCGAGTGATTAAACTCCTGATCTCCCAGTCAAACTCCTGAGGGGACACTTTGCATATTAGCCTTTTATATATATAGATTTCTTCTAACAGTCAAACCACAAATAATCAGTCTCCCTCTTTTCCTCTCCTGCAATATCAGACCTTATCTTAACTCAGCCATCTGAAGTCTGGTTAAATAAAAATAAAATATAAGCTCACCATAAATAATACATAAATGGATAATCAAGAATTGACACCATTCTGCTTTTGTTAATACATTTTTAAAGCATAGCTTAGATATTCTTATTTACTTTGAAAAAAACATAAGGAAATAGTTCTCCTATTTGGACATTTTGAGGGTATTTTATTGATTAATTTTATTAATTTGACTCTTGAAGAATTTATCTGCAAATTATAGAGACAGATCCTATTCTAAACTTCCACACTGCTCTGAGTAGAATCTCTCACCTTTAGCCTTTGAAATTGGGCAATAGCTGCTAAGGCCAGGGCATAGCAGGAGTTACCATTCTTGCTAAGCATTCTTGTTCCCCATTATGACATTTGTATGCTGTATGCAGTAGGCAGCTAATGCAAAACTTTTATCATCCTCAAAGCACTCATGTCACTGTGAATTCATTGTTGAGGCATACCCTATCTCATTGTTAGCTAACAGATAAAGGGATACACCACAGATTCAGGACATCATAAGACAAATTTCAAAAACTCTGGAAATATTATGAAGAGTGGCTTAGTACAAGAACACTTGGCATAGGTTAGGAAAAAATTAAACTAGCTCAGAAGCAATAGGCTCTGGATTAAGAGTTACAATGGGAAAGCAAAAGAATGTGAGGATTATTGATCTGTGGTAGAGATGAAATCGACTGGATATAGTAATTAATTTGAAGTGAAGGTGATGAGGAAAAAGGATTGAACGATAAGATTTAATTCTGGGTGACTGGATAGATGGTGATCACACATTAAGTTGCAAGGTTATTGAAACTGACTTCAGCCCCAGGCAGTTTGGCTCGGTGGATAGAGAGTCAGCCTGTGGACTGAAGGGTCCCACATTCGATTGCAGTCAAGGACACAATCTCAGTTGTAGCCCCTCTCCCCTCCTGGTCAGGGGTGCACCAGAGGAACCAATCAATGTGTCTCTCTCACATCAGTATTTCTCTCTCTCTTCCACTTTCTCTAAAAATATCAATTAAAAAATGTCCTTGGGTGAGGATTAAAAAACAAAAACAAAAACAAAGTTGATGTCTGCCATGTAAGATTAAACTTCTAGTAAAATAATCATATCTGCTTTATGAAAAAATTGTGATAACTATGGTAGAAAACATTTGGGAATTGCTTGAATTTTATTTCCCTTTTAAGGCCTATTCTGATCTACCTATCCTCCTATCAGTGGTTCTCAACCTTTCTAATGCTGTGACCCTTTAATACAGTTCCTCATGTTGTGGTGACCCCCAACCATAAAATTATTTTCATTGCTGCTTCATAACTGTAATTTTGCTACTGTTAATGAATTGTCATGTATATATCTATGTTTTCTTAGGCTCTACAGCAGCAGTTCTCAACCTGTTGGTCCCGACCCACAGGTTGAGAACCGCTAGCAGGGTCCCTTAAGACCATCGGAAAACACAGATATTTACATCACAATTCATTAACAGTAGCAAAATTACAGTTATGAAGTAGCAACGAAAATAATTTTATGGTTGGGGGTCACCACAACATGAGGAACTGTATTAAAGGGTTGCGGCATTAGAAAGGTTGAGAACCACTGTCCTAGATCTTGTTAGCTGCTTCCATTCAATACTCTAATGATACTCAATTATTTCCCTACTTTTAAGTACTTACTTCCCTTTATTGAAATTGCCTTTTTCATTGTCACCTCGATTAATTTGTAGGCTTTGTGAGGCAGGGACCATGACCTTTTTTTTTTTTTTTTTTTTTTTAATCTTAGTGCCATTATACCAAGTATAGGGAATAATAAATAATAGATGCGCAAAACTATCTGTGAAGTGATTAGTGGTGCTTTGGAACCTTTGGACTTTGTAAAGGGCTAACTGTACATTTCAAAGAGGTTATAGCTATGGCTATGGGATTAATTGACTTTAGGTAGATAATCCTATATAATAAAAGGCTAATATGCAAATTGTCCCCTCCACTGGGAACTCAACTGGGAGTTTGACCAGGGGGCAGGGCTGCAGGCCAACCTCTCATGTTCTCTCCCCCTGGCCAGCCTGGCCCAATCAACCGTGATTAGGGCCGGCTGGCTGTATCCCACCCATGCACAAATTTGTGCACTGGGCCTCTAGTTCAAATGTAATAGTGGAAATAGGTGATGCAGAATGAAGAGCGATATCTTAGAGAGAAGTAAACAGTCAGAGGAACAAAGGGTAAAGGAAAAGGAAAGTATTTTAGAAAAAAAAGGTATCAGAAGCATCAGGTACCTAAAAGAAAATCCATCAGAGTGTCTAGGGAGAGGACAATGATACTGGAGAACTGTGAAAGATAATGGACAAAGGCGAACGTTGGCAGAACAAAAACATAGGATGTACATTATTATTTCTAAACTAAAAAGAACATGATAAGAAGAATGTAGAAGACACCATAATGATTTCTACAACAACTGGGTACATCAGTTCAGGGTTTGAATTCTAGCCAACTGCAATATGCCACGAAAAAAAAACAAGAAGTTTGGGTAAGGTTGAGTGTTAACTCTCATTTTTAGAAATGTAGAAAATACATTAGAAGTTCTGTAGTAATTATTCAATTTCAACAAAGCATTTCACCAACTTCTTGGACAACTTACAACTTATTAACAATCCAAAGGAAGTAATATTCCCTGGAATGAGGTTTGAGATATTCTGCTTTGATTGTGTGACTGCCAATAGGATTGTGTTCTCTCATTTTAAAAGGTATTGTAGTGGGTATTGTCAGTGTTCAAGTCAGAAATCTTTCTGTTTCAGTGACTGTGAATTCCATTGAAATGTGCTCCATTTTAGTAGTCTCTTGACATTCTTTTATTCAACCAACATTTACAGGATGCCTACTATGTACCAGTCACTGTGCTCAATGCTGAAGATACAAGATTAAACAAGATGGCAAAACCTGTTTTCATGAAGCATACAGATTAGAGATGGGTAGAGGATGGGTGGGTGTAAGGAGAAACACAAAAAGAAAAATAAGCAAGATAAGTTTCAGAAAATGATAAGTGCTATAAAATGCATAGAAGGCATAGAAAGTTTGGGGGGACAGAGGGACTGATTTTAATTGTTGCTTATGGAAGATCTCTATGAGAAAGTTACATTGAGCTGAGATCTGACTAATACAAAGGAGCCAGCATGGTAAAGATATGAGTGGGATATGACTCCAGAGAAACAAGTATACAGTGTAAGAGTAGGAGCTACCAAAGGAGATGGTGAAGGACTGCCCAAGAGTTAAAGGAAAGCTATAGTGTCATGGGTCCAAGAGAAGGGCATATTATAAATAGTTAATAAAGAGTTACCAGCTGTGTTAAATGCAACTGGGAATTTAAATAAGAAATGGGAAAATAGTGATCACTGGACTTGTCAGGATTGGAGTCATTAAACACCATGACTAGCAGTTTTCACTGAGTTGTGGGGACCTATAAGAATAAATGTTCCTGCTTACTCAGTGTTTACTATGCATCAGGTTACATCTAAAGGCTTTTACATGTTTTTCACTTAGTAATAACCACTATGAATTAGACACAATTTTTATTTCATTTTATTTTAAAGGAAACTGAGGCAGAGAGACATCAAATAACCTATCTCACAGTTACTAAATGACAGTGCTGGGATTTGAACCTAGAGAGGCTGGCTCCAGCATCTGAGTCTTTACTACTTCACTGTACTACTTCTCTAAAACCGGGTGATAATGGAAGGCAGGGCTGTGTAGATAACAAATACAATTTGCAAGAAGTTTTGAAGTGGGAAACTGAGAAATTGGTTTATAACTGGTGGTGTCTCTGGACCAGGGAGGGCTTAAAAATGAGAGCTACTAGAGCATATATGCTGATGGATTAACCTAGAAAGAGGAAAATTTGATGTTGAAGGATAGAAGCATTTCATTGTGTGAACCAAGACCTTGAACTTAGTTGGAAGCCTGACAGAAGTAGGGACTTGTAGGAGTCTGCTGAATTCCAATAAGTTACTTAACCCTGGCAAGTAATGGAACTGGGATTTATTCCCAATCTTGATGCCTAGTTCAGTTCTCAAGCCACTAGACCATGCTGTCTCATAGCTCTTAGTCTAGTCTACTTCTCATCTAAAAAGTCATTTTCTGCTGGTTCTGTCAATAGCCCTATCCCCGCATACTCCCCTCCCTTTATTTTAGATGCAGAAGCTCTGATTCAATTTCCTGCTGGAATGGATTCTCTACAAATAAGGATAATCCTCCATTTCATGTTTACTCACTTGGTTGACTTCTTGTATTCCACACTCTTCCCACAACAGGCTTTGTAGTTTTTGTATTTTGAGACATTTAAATTAATGTGAGTTGGCATTGTGACCAAATACCTCCTAAAATGCATAATTTTCCTCCTTTATCATTTTTTAAGCAAGTGGATGAGTTGCAAAGGAGCTACATTAATGAGAAGTTTAATCTGAAGTTCTAATTTTGTGAATGTTGGAAAGCATAATTAAGGTTCAGGCAGTACATAAGTGTTTCAGGAATATTAAAACTATATTTTGCATATAGAATTTTGGGAACACTTTCTCCTTACACACAAACCTCTTACACCCATGTTCCCTTTTTTCTCAAGTGCCCTGGACACTACGAGAAATCAGAACCTGTAGTCCTAACAGAGTTGGCCAGTAAATAACCAACATGGCTGTTATTGTGACAATTAGCAGAAAACAATGTACTAGAAGGGGTGTGCTGGAGGTGAAAGGGAGTGGGCACTAGATTTATATTTCTTTAATCTCAAAATTGTACAGTGGTTTTCTTCCATTTTGTTCTAGATGATATCTCAGATCATTAAAAACGTGGAGAGAGGATACAGATATGATGGTAAAGGCTTCTAAAGGCTTCTGGGGAGAAAGGTGAGCACAAAAGGACTTCAAAGCTTAAGAAAAATATCGTTTATGAAGCATATCTGTGGATCAGTATACCATTTAATTATAAAAAAAATTCTTACCAAATGTAGTGCATCCATCAAGATGGATGAGGAAAAGAAAGCAAGGTTGCTTCACTTTAGACGATGAAGAACTATTGGTGTTCAAGCATCTGAAATGGCTATTTCTGACGTAGATATGAAAATGAAAATGAATCTCTGAGGCAATTTCTCTTTCTTAGGTTGTATCTATATACACAAGTCAGTTTAAACAAAAACAAAAAACAAGGCGAGTCAAGTAACAAATATTAAAATTGATATTTCTACCCTTTTTTAGCTGTAGGATAAAAACAGTGAAAATGTACTGATTTATTCATTGGTTTATGAATTCATACAATAAATACTTATTGGGCTTATGTTAAGTTAAACCATATGAAATTGTTCTCTCTTGGTCAAAATGGTTGCAAATCAACAATAGCTAGTGTAGAAAATTTCTCTAATGATTGAAATAAATCAATACATATTTACTGAACATGGATTATAGATTCAGGATGTCCCAGATGTTTCAAATCAGCAGTAACAAAGTTTTTAAGTATGACGATCTCTTTTAGGCAGACCGTCAGGGATGCTATTGAACCTTTAGGGTCCATCAAGTGAGAGGATGCATAACCAAACTGGCACAAAGTCAATGACACTTACAAATAATTTTCTGTATTTTATTTATCACAGTAGTGTTGCATATGTTTTAAAAATAATAGCATGCACGCACACATTTGTATGTGTGTATATTTATGTGTACATTTATAGTTAATTTCTTGACAAAGTTTAGTGCAAATTTGGATTGTTAGAGTGTATTAGACAGGTCTTTTTAACTTGCAAGACAGAAAATGATTTTCATTTACATAACATGCTTAGAGCTAGGGTTTCAAATGATATTATCAAAACTTGTTCTTTCTCCCTTTAAACGCTTTAGTTACTATTGGTTTTATTATTGTTGGTTTCATTCTTAATCTCCTCTGGGGTCCATTCTTGCAATGTAAAGAGATCTTGTAGATCCTTATTACCAATATATACTGAGTGGCCAGATTATTATGCATTCAGAGATCAGAATAATCTGTCCACTCAGTATATATTCCATATAATAAAAGGATAATATGAAAATTGTACCCTCCACCAGGAGTTCTAATGGCAGGCAGGCTGGCCAACCACCCATGTCCCCTTCCCCTGGCCAGGCTGGCCAGATCCCACCCAGGCATGAATTCATGCACTGGGCCTATATCTATATATCTATCTCTATCTCTATCTCTAATTTCTCTCTATATATGTATATATATACATGTGTGTGTGTGTGTGTGTGTGTGTGTGTGTGTGTGTGTGTGTGTATTACTAAGTGGCCAGATTATTATGAGCAGGGACATGAAGAAATAAGAATTTTCAGTTAGAACAAAAGTAACAAAGTGAAACATCAGTGATTAAACAAGCCAGGGTAATTTGGTGTGTAATTAGGAGACCTAAGCTATCACAACTGTATGAGTTGAGAGAGCAAAGGAAGGTCAGGAGGGAGAACTATGTGCTCATACATATGTCAGACACACACACCAATGGGGTGAGGAGAGTTGGGAGCAGCTTAAATCATTATGGGAATTTAGCGAAAGGTCCTATACATTTCAGACCACTGTTAGATAGTGCAACTTTCTTCCAGAGCTATGGAGTAAGAGAGAAGCCAATTTAAAAAGGGAAGAAAGTGTCCACCAATCCCTTTTGGTGAGAGAAAGAGGAATGGGGAGAAATTCATATTATTGCAGTGGTGTCTTTGAGAGCAGGGTGCTGTACCATTTCAATCCTTTGGCTTATAAGGGAGAGAAAAGTTTTGTGTGATTTTTACAATCTACAAGAGAGCCAATTTTGATAGCACTTAGAAATAGAAGGTCAAGAATATTGAAAAGTTTTAAAGTCTTAAATTCAAGAGCCACTTTCTTACTTTTCAAAGCTGACAATGAGCCTCATACTAAAAGGAATTTTTAAAGTAGTTATTCTGTACTGGCAAAGGGATTGAGCGAGCATAGACTCTATGGGGTTTTTTCTTCGGTGCAGATATAACTTTGATAGAGACATATTTCTTTCTATAACTCATTCAAATCCATATACATACATACATACATATGAAACATTGAATGCTATATTTGGTTGATTTTCCAGGTCATAGTAATTCTGTCACTTGGTACATTGCTTTGTGATGAACTAAAGAAAATATTTTTAATGCATCCACAGAAGGCTGAAAGATTTAAAGTTTTCTTCATTTATTGGTTTTTATACTTACCTATATAATTCAGCCCTTTGTTATTCACAAGTGGTATTGACTCTTTAATAACACTATCAGTGAAAAGGCATGTACCTGTCTGCTTTTGGTAACAAAAAGAAAAATATATAAATAGCTTTCCATTGTTTGGTAAATTCCACTGCTCAATTATGGGAAAGCTAAATAATCTATACTCCATGTGAACAAGGTAGAAAAGAACATTTAATGAGCTATAGAGGGAAGAATTTCCAGAATACTACACTCATTTTCATAAGTGTGCTGGAGAGGCAATTGCTCAAATATAATTGTCCCATTAGGAAGTTAAGAGAGATAATAACAGCTTAACACAGAAGGAAATAACAAAAGAAATAAGATGTCAAATGTGATCAAATCTGTCTTTGACATATAAACTCAAACAATAAAATTATTAAGTAATTATTTAAAAATTCAGATTATTTTATTTTTCAATCTTAAATTCTTTAAGCAAGAGTCTGCTAGTACATCTGGGCTTTGGATCACCCATAGTATTTGCATTCTGGAGAGGAGTTTGTTATTTTCACATTAAAGAATGCAATTTTGGATCAATGCTTTTGACTGTCATCCTAAGTGATATTCATAGAAATGATACAAAATTTAGATTGGTATATATAGGACATTGAATGATAAACTCAATGTGGAATAATCTGAGTTTTTCATCCTTTATGTTTTTTAGTTTGTTTTTTTAGTAACTAACTTTTGTTTCATCATAAAGACTTATTCAAGTGTAGATAAATGAAAATAGCACTGGGTTAAAAGACCTGACTTCTTATATCAGCTCTTGACAGTTGCTTTGTGAATCTTGGAAGCGAAAGAGTGGGGTAGTGTTAAGATGATATTTCAACAGGCAACCCTAAGGCCTGCTTTGATGGTGACTGGTGATTGTTCTGTTCTTTTAGCAGTCCCTAAGGAAAATTTATGTACAGAGAACAATGACAAAGCAAGAGATGGTAAGGGATTAATAGCTTAGAATTTGGCCCTTAAACCTACAGAAAAACTTATTTCTGATCTGAATAATATGGAAAACTAATATCCCTCTACTCTAGAGACAGAGTTAAACCATGGAGGGTCAAATCTAAACTCCAATCCTTAATCATTACCCCTTCCCCTCTCCTGACATAAATTAGTTTTGCATGTTTTTTCAGCTTTATTTATATACATTCATAGATAATATTTTTGCATCTGGCTTCTTTTCTTCAACATTATTTTGATGATTTCATCCATTCAAAACACTCTATAGTATTCCATTCTACAAATATATTTTTCTCTTCTAGTGTTGATGGATATCTGGGCTGTTTCCATAATAAGAATGTGTTACTCTGAACATTCTTTATATGTCTTTTGGTGGTCATATCCATGCACATCTTTGGTTATTTATTTAGGAATGGAAGAGGACGATTACCCAAAGGGGAAAATTGACTCCCCACTTTTGCATTTATATCTCTATGTTTCCTTCTCCAGATCTTAGATGCATAATTCTGCATTTTTAGCTGCTTTGTGCCTTTAAATAAAATTTTTTTGAAAAGTATTTTGTACAGCTCCTCTCAGAATGATGCTTGATCTGCTATTACCTGAAGTGGAATTCTTATTCCATATCCTCTTTTAACTGATTTTAACTTGTCAACATTAAACTTCAGGTTCAATTCCATATAGCAAATAAGATTATATTTTGTTCTGAATTTTCTTTATCTTCTGTATCACTGCCAAACTTTGGGTATCTCATTGCTAATTTAATTTGGCATTGCTGACCTTACAGTAGGATTACATAGACATTTGATCAATAGATTCAGAACAATAGCAAGTTACCAGAAGGAAAAGAGAACATTGTACCAAAACATCTACATGGAAAGTGAAAATAAATCAGTGGCATTGTTTATATAATACCAAATACTTAGAATTTGAGAAATTCTTAAATAATCTACTAATTAGTATATCTTTTTGTATAAATATTTGGTATCATGTATACAACCACATGAAAATTGTGTCCTTTGTTAGAATTCTTTTACATAGGTCATGAGGAATATAGTTGAAAGACTTGGCTGAAATACACCCCAATCACATTACCATGTATAACGAAACATAAACTGAGTATTTGTTTATTAAAGTTTTACTTCCTGTGCTTCATTTTGCCTACATTATTGTTATCATTACCATCATAGGAATAAGAAACTGAAGCTTCTTAGCAATGCTATCTACTTAGAATGGGTGTCAGCTAAGAACCTGATCCCTACTCCAATAACTAACTATTTAAACTAGATTGTCTATATCCTACCTATGCTTAAACCTCATTTCTGTCATTAAGTCAGGATAGTTGGATAAGGATTCTAAAAATAAGCATCTCACCAAGGAACAAGAGGTAAAACATATCTGAATCATTTGAAAAGACTTTATTAAATATTATTTTTACCCCATCTCTTTTATCACAATCAAGAATGTATAAGAATCCACACATCTCATTACTCCCTAACCTTTTGAGACCTACCACCTTAGGAAATATTGAATCAATATTACAGTTTTATTTGTTTTTGTTTCTCTATAACTAGTGCTCTCTCACTCTGTGCTTGCTCAATTTCTCTAAGGATTGTTAGCTTAACTTTTCATATCCAGTGTCTTAACTTTGTCCTTTCTTCAAGGAAGTCCCTTAGATAGTTGACACTGCTTGCTGAAATCCAAGTCCCTATCTAATTCTCTTGGCCTATGCCTGTGGTTCTAAGACTACCATCTGGAGGGCTTATTAAAGCACTGGTTTCTGGACTGTATTCCTACAGTTTACAGTGGTTCTGGGTCAGTTATAAAGCTTTGCACCTCAAACAAGTTCCCAAGTGAGACTAATCCTGCTGGTTTGGGACCCATACTTTGAGAGCCATTAAACTATGCTGATTCCCCCAGACTTTGGACTCATTTTTCCTAAGTTCTATTCCCTATGGTTCATCTCTTATATGAATCTCCTATGTTTTGGACTCTAATTCTTATCTGTATTTATAGTACACTAGAGGCCCGGTGCATGAAATTTGTGCAGGGTTCTGTGTATCTCTCAGCCCAGCCTGTACCTTCTCCAATCTGGGACCCCATGAGGGATATTCGACTGTCCATTTAGGACCAATCCCAGTAGTGAGCCTAAATGGGTAGTTGGACATCCCTCTCACAATTCAGGACTGCTGGCTCCCAACTGCTCTCTTGCTTGCCTTCCTGATTGCCCCTAACTGCTTCTGCCTGCCAGCCTGATCACCTCCTAACCATTCCCTTGCTAGCCTTATTGATGCCTAACTGCTTCCCTGCCAGCCTGTTTGTCCCTAACTGCCCTCCCCTGCAAGACTGGTCACCCCTAACTGCCCTCCCTTGCAGGCCTGGTCCCTCCCAACTGCTCTTCCTTGCAGGCTTGCACGCCCCCCAAGTACCCTTCCCTGCAGGCCTAGTTGCCCCCAACTTCCCTCCTCTGCCAGCCTGGTCACTCCTAACTGCCCTCCCCTGCTGGCCTGATTACCCACAACTGCCCTTCCTTGCAGGCCTGGAACCACCCAACAACCTTCTCCTGCTGGCCATCTTGTGGTGGCCATCTTGTGTCCACATGGGGGCAGGATCTTTGACCACAGGGAGGCAGTCGGCCCTCTTGTGTGTTGGAGTGATGGTCAATCTGTGTATTTTTCTTTTATTAGATAGGATATAGGCCTGGTTTATGGATGGGGGCCAGCTGGTTTGCCCAGAAGAGTGTCCTGGATCAGGATGGGGGTTCCCTTGGGGTGTAGGGCGGCCTGAACAAGGGGCCCATGGTGGTTTGCAGGCCCGCCACACACACACCCCCGCAACCCAAGCAGAGGCCCTGGAATCTGGGATTAATTTATCTTCTACAATTGAAACTTTGTAGCCTGGAGCAGAGCCAAGCCTTCTGCTCGCTCTGTGGAGATAGCCATTTCTGTTTGGCTTTATTTAAATTCTATAATTGAAACTTTGTAGCCTAGAGTGGAGGCCTAGGTGGTAGGGCTGCAGAAGCTTGGTTTCCTCCATCGCCTGGGCAACCATAGCCTCTGCTTTCTCCATCTCTGTGGATGCTGTCATTTCTGTTGGATTTATGTATCTTCTATAATTGAAACTTCGTAGCATTGAGTGGAGGCCTAGGCTGGCAAGGGCAGGTGGAAAGTTTGGCTTCCTCCATTGCTGGCAAAACCCAAGCCTCCCTCTTGCTCTGAGTGGCCACAGCCATCTTGGTTGGGGTTTATTTGCTCTTGATTGGCATGTGGGTGTTGCTTGTGGCTTAATCAGGTATGGTCAATTTGCATATTACTTTTTTATTTCCTTAGGATGATTCCCTACTAACTAACCTCCTGGTTCTGACTCTGATTTTTCCCGGACCCTGAAGAGCAACTAGAGCTGTTAGCTGATTTGATTGATTGATTACATAATTTATTGGTTCATTTTTTCATTTCGTCATTCACATATTATTTAATGCCTATTATGTGACTATACAAAATGAGGAAAAATATATTCTTTATTATTAAGAAGTTTATACTTTACAAAGAAGGGATCATTGAGTATGTTGATATTATTACTATGATACAAGTCATATAATATTGGTTAATCATTGGGTTCTACAAAAAGACAGAGATGAAAGATCTAACCCTGACTCATAGGAGTAGAGAAGGCTTCTAGAAATAGGGAGTGCCTAAATTAAATTCTGATGTACTATTTGGAGTTATCCAGTTGATGAATAAAACAAGGCACCCGTTTCAAGCATTAGAATGTGGACTTCTTGGGTGACCATTCTGCCTACCATAATTCATATTAAGACTTTCCATTTACTAAGATAAAGAAAAATTATAGCCCAGTGTGAAAGGCCTGTGTCATTTACCATTATCATGGAAGTATTTTTCTGCTTCTTCCCTAGTTAACACAAAGAACCTCAACAACTAGCCCTCATTAGGCTAACTTCTTAAAGATTTGTTCTTTGCTTCTTCTTTTTTAAAAATATATCTTTATTGATTTCAGAGAGGAAGGGATAGAGAGATAGGAACATCAATGATGAGAGAGAATCATTAACCAGCTGCCTCCTGGACCCCCCCCTACTGGGGATGGAGGCCACAACCCCAGGCATGTGCTCTGACCTGGAATTGAACCCTGACCATTGAGCAACACTGGCTAGATGCTCTTTGCTTCTTTCTTTTTCCTCTTTAGTTACTTCATTTGTCAAAGATAGGGTCTTTAGTATCAGTGAAAATGTATTTGTGTCAAAGCTGTCCACAATAAATCAGTTGTTGATTTGAGCTCTTTTTAAGCTTATGAGCACACAGGTTTAGCATATATATTTGGAATCACAGTGTTCAATGAAAGGTGAAGTTAATGGGAGAATTGGTGAAGATTATTTTGCTCATATTTTTGCCAGCCCCTCCCCACCTAAAGTCAATATAGCATGAAAAATATTTCACCCATTGATGATGTGGTTAATATACATTAGAAAGTCTACCAAGGACTTCTAAATGTGCTACTAACTCAGAATTTTTTGGACGATGTAATTTAATAACATTCTTTATTGCAATTATTATGCTGCTTTTCCTTCCAGCAGGGATTTCTGCCATATCAGATACATGGAAATTTGATTCTGATACATAACGTGAAAAGGAAATATAATAGCAGGTATCAATAGGAAATTAAATTAGTATTAAGTTTTACTAACAATTTTCTCAGGGAACCCTTTTTTTTAAGGTCTAATGATTAAAGATTTGCATTGTTGCATTTGGAACAATCACAAGTTTTATTTTCTTTATCTAAAAATACATGTTGGAGTAGAATTTAGGCTTGGATCCTTATGTCTTCTCCTGACTTACACACTTTCTTAATTTTGAAATACTTGGCCTATCATGTGTTATCTTTTAGTTATTCTTTTAATGTTGTAGAAAAAATAGGAATGCAAGCCACAATTCTTGATAGGCCAAAAAATATAAGAAAAATTTTCTGCCTTTATTGGACTTTTTCTAATTTCTTTTATATTTTAATTTTTATTTCTAGAAAAAAAGAAATTCATTCTCTATAAACCTAAACCCTGTGGTATCTGAGCCTAAGAGGAAATTTTCAGTTGTTGGGGCTTTTGGCTTCTGTATATTTGCTATAAGCTAATGTAAGGAGACACTACTTATCATGCCAAAATTAGAATAAAGGTAAAATTATAGCATTATAATAGCTATCTACTTTTTTGGAAACCATGTAGGCATGTGCCCATGATTATCACCAAATATTTCTCAGTTCTATAATGTCACTCTTTCTCCTAGATCTCACTCATGAATGTGAAATACTTTACTCTCTGTTTTAGTCACTCCTGGTAGCAGCAGTACTACCCCATGGCCAATAATAATCATCCTTCTCCAAGAAATCCCCAGAGTTTTAGAAAACTCTCCCCCATCGTTTGAAGAACAAGATGTTTTCTCTCAACCTCATCACAATATAATTGCTAGGTCTGAGAGATTTATACTGCAAAACAATCAGTCAACCTTGCTTCCTACTACAAAATTCTGCAGGTATGTGGGTGGAGCTTTGGATGCTAAGCTGCTGACAACTTTCAAGTATGACTAGCACTTCTGATGAAGTATTTGCTTTAGAAAGGAGGTTATGATCACTGAAATTCCTTTACCTCTGCTACTAAGTAGCTTATGGACTAGACCAAGTATTTCCATTTTATTCACGCTCACTTGCTTCTATAAAAAATGAAGTGAATATTGCCATCTATACAGTGTTCCTATGGAGAATAATTGAGGATCAGTTTATAAATACCTTCCACATTGCCAGGTATGTAGCAGAAATGTAAAAAGTATTAGTTTCCTTTCCTCGTCTTTTTTTTTTTTTTTTTTTTGCTTTTTTTTTTGTCAGGTTTCCATTCCTATTTTCCCAGTCATTCTCTCTAGGCAATCTACACACATGTGATACATTTTAAACCTCCCATGAATCAAGTTCAGAAAAGATAGAAACCATAATTTTGTGTTCCTTATTAATCAAGTTAACTGGAGTTAGTCAAAAGTCATGGGCATAAAATGTTAAGTCCTTCTTTATTTAATATGCCTTCATAGACAAATCAAAAGTCCCTTCTTTAAGTCCAAATGCAACATGGTGTTATATTTTTTAAGGCTAAGGTTATATTTTGACATTTAACTTGACAGTTTTGTAACCCACATCTGTTTAAGACATTTTGCGGTATGGTGCTTTTTATAGAAATCTATTTCAACTCATTATACATATCCCTTAATAAGGAAAATACCCTCATTATATATAAATGTAGAGACTTCATGAAAGGTAACACTCATAGAGTGACTCCATATAGCATGAGAACAAAGGGTCTTCTTAGTACCCATATTAGCTACTATTCCATCAATTAAGATTACATTGCAATTTATAAATACTTTTCCATCTATTGCTCATGTGATCTTCTCAATAATCTGTAAGATAATCAGGAAAGATGCATTTATCAACAACTTCTATAAGAAAGAGAAGTTCTGTTACTTGTCCAAGGTCATGTATCCAATAAGTTCAGAAACCAGTGTTCAAACCCAAGTTTGACTGAGGGTGAAACCTAAGGTCCTAACCATTATGACAAGGAGCCATCCAAATCTCTTACTCAAATTGAAGTGCTATTTGGTTTAGTCCATGTTGCCACTTTTTAAAATCATTATTTTCAATGATTTAGTATTTATTCATAGTATTAAAATGGCGTCTTTACCATTTCAAGGAAAGTGCAGGGTTTATGAACATTCTGATTCTTTGAAAGTGGATATCCTAAAATCTTTTAAATAGCCTGGATCATAGATACTATGAAAACACTGATATCATTCATGGTACTTCTGGATATTGTTTCCAAGTGTAATTATTTTTACATACACTGAAAATCTAGGTCATATTTAAGGAAAAACACCATTTTGATGAGATTGTTATAAGATTCAATAAATTTAAAGCTGGGATAATATAATTGGATTGCCTGCTTTTAAGATTCTTTAGTGGACCAGGTCCATGTGGCTCAGTGGTTCAGCATGGACCTGGTCCACTAAAGAATGGACCAGGGGTTGCCAGTTCAATTTCCCATCAGGGATTATGGCCAGGTTATAGGCTCATTAACCCTAGTACAGGGTATGCAGGAGGCAGCTAAGTGATATTTCTATCTCTCCTTCTCATATCCACACTCTAAAATCAATAAAAACATGTTTTTGCACGACTGGCATGGCTCAGTGGTTGAGGGCTGACCCATGAACCAGGAGGTCACAGTTTGATTCTAGATCAAGGCACATGCCTAGTTGTGAGATTAATTCTGAGTCTGTGGCTTTCAGGAGGCAGCCAATCAATGATTCTCTCTCATCATTGATGTTTCTCTCTCAATTCTCCCTCTCCATTCCTCTCTGAAATAAATAAAAAATATTTTTAAAATCCTATATAATAAAAGCCTAATATGCAAATCAACCAAAATGCAGAACAACTGGTGGAATGACTGGTCACTATGATGTACACTGACCACCAGGGGGCAGACTCTCAATGCAGGAGCTGCCCCCAGCCTGCAGGCCCCACGCCAGCCAAGGTGGGTGCCACTGGGCACCCCCCAATTGCTCCACTGGTTGCCCCACAGATTGGTCCTGATTGTTGACCATGCTTAGGGACCTTAACCATGCATGAATTTTGTGTACTGGACTTCTAATATATATAAAAATATTTTTAAAAAGACTCACTTATGAGATATTGCTTTCTCATGTCAATATGCCTCACCTAAGATTAATCCTATCATAAAATCATTATTTTTAAATATCAGGAAGAGTTCATTTTTTAGAGCTTTGGACTTTGTATTATGTAATATCTAAACTATTTTATTTCATATTTCAGATTACATCTGTGTATATATTAAGTTTGAATGTAAATTTTTATGTAGATACTAGAGGCTCATTGCATGAAGATTCATGCAATAGGCTTTCCTTCCCCTGGCTGCCAGGACCAGTTTTCCTTTGGAACCTGGGACCCAGGCCTTCCCTCTGGATGTTGCCTTCTGTTTTTGCTTTGGCCGGCTGGAGGTTTCACTCCAGCCGGAGCCTTCAGTCTTCTCTGCTCTGGCCGGAGTGCCATGCTGCCGCCTCCTTGTCTCCACCCCCCACTCCTGATTGGCTGGTAGCATAGCGAAGGTACGAACAATTTTGCATGTTTCTCTTTTATTAGATAGGATTTTCTAAATAATGTTTTTCTTTTTCTTTTATAATTGGTATTTAGATAGCCTCGTGATTTTATTGGGAAAGCCAGTGAATGAAATTGTACCAATATTCTGACTGATTCAGCAATTATCCTATATAATAAAAGGGTAATATGCAAATTGACCTTAACAATGAAATGATCAGGATGGACCAGTTGCTATGACACACACAGACACCAGGGGGCAGACACTTAATGCTGGAGCTCCCCCTGGTGGTCACTGTGCTCCTACAGGGGGAGCTACACTCAGCCACAAGCTGAGCTGATGTCTGTGAGCACAGCAGTGGTAGCGGGAGCTTGCCTTCTTGGCAGCGTTAAAGATGTCTGACTGGAGCTTAGGCCTGCTCCTCCTAGAGGGAGTGGGCCTAATCTGGCAGGTGGACATCCTCTGAGGGCTCTCAGGCTACCAGAGGGATGTCTGACTGTCAGCTTAAGCCCAATCCCCTAGGGAGTGGATCTAAATTGGCAGGTGGACATCCCCCAAGGGATCCTGGACTGCGAGAGGGCGGAGGCTAGGCTGAGGGATCCCCCTGAGTGCATGAAATTTTGTGCACCAGGCCTCTAGAATCTAGATACTCTAAGAAACAGGTTCTATGGAAATGCCTCAACCCCTGACTTCTGCTAAAGATGCTGAGACAAAAAATTAGTTGAGTAGGAGTGATTTAAACCACAAATGAAACAGCAATTTTGTTCTAAAATAACTCTTGATTGCTGAATACAGTAATGGGTTTTTAGATGATGAATTACTTATGATAAAATGTATTAGAGGACCCAGGCTCTAATCACATCAATAAAGGCAGTTTCTACTTTTTAATTGTATATTTCTACTTACAGAATTTCACCTCGAAATATGAAACTAAGGTAACTATTAACTCCCAGTTTCTTATCTTAAAAATATAGAATGTAATACTTCCCAGAAAAGTTTTATTAATTTTCCCCAAAGTTATACAGCTAGTTAACGGTAAACACAGGTTAGAACTCAGGTGACTGACTCTTAATCTAGTAGTCTTTCCACTTCTCCAGTACCCCTCAATATATTAATCTCCAAAATTTCATGTGAAAATAAATGTTGTAGCTCTTAAGAAATAAAAAAGTATATTTAATTTCTAATGCAATAGGAAATCTTATTTTTATCTGCATTTCACCTTTACCTTGAGTTAAACTACAGTGTTCTCATCAACCTGATTTCAGACCTTGTCCTGTATTTCTTTGAAAAGTTCACAAGCTACAAAACTAAGCCATGAAAGATCAGAAATAATCTTGACATCTAAGGTGGAAATGGAAAATAAAAACTACCATTCTTCTAAGACACAGTAGCATAATAGCCATGATGATGAGATAACTGTCAGAAGCCAATAGGGATCTTGAATTGAGATTTATTCTTTGAAGGCCTAACTGTGCTCTTATGGTGCTCTCAAAATCAGTAGTGTCTTATGACTGATCACAGCCTGAGACTGGCTTTGAATGATCTCACCAAGAGTTTCAAACAGACTGATTTCTTTCAGTGCTCACTCATGCCCTGTGGGGATTAAGAAATTGTTGAAAAGAAAAGGTTTCTCTTCTTGACAAATGGTGAGTTATTGTAAAAGGCATTTTTTTGGTCTTTATGTAGTTGTATCTTGGAGCATATGTTGCATGCTAAGTTTCAGGGCTATAAAGTACTAATGGTCTTCCACATTTTGATTTTATAGTAAAATTGAAGCTGCTAGTGAAATGCACAGCATCACTAACTCTATAGGTTCCTAGGCTTTTATGACATTTACATACTATAGGTTTTTATATTGGAAGATTTCTCAATAAAGGACAATAGTGTGACTGTTCCATTAAATAATAAGCATGACTGTAAAGCCTCTGACAGGTAAGGTTCTATTTAAATGCTAATTATCATCATTATAATGCATTTGGGATGCAACTAAGTGTGGCTAGCCTGAAATTAAATCTTTTTATCTGAAAGAGAAGATAATAACCTAATAGCCATGGGTTATACTTACTATTATAGGTATCAGCCAGAGACAATCCTCAATTAGAATTTTTCTTATTTCAAAAGTGTCAAAAAGGGGTCTATTGAGTACGTCAGATAGGTAAAAAACCATATGGTAGGGCCCTGGCCAGTTTCTCAGTGCTTCGAGCGCCAACCCACAGGTCCAGGTTTGATTCACAGTTGAGGGCAAGTACCTTGGTTGCAGGTTTGATCCCCAGCCTTGGTTGCCCTGTGTGCATGTGGCAGCCAGTCGATATGACCCTTTCACAATATGACTCTTTCACATCGATGTATCTCTCTCCCCCCCACCCATCTTCACTCTTTCTAAAAATCGATGATACAAATATCCTTGGGTGAGAATTAAAAAACAACAACTATATATTGTGCATTAAAGAAGGACCTCTCCTACCACACACATACACACACACATACACACACACCTCTTGTCTCTAAATGATGGCTTTAAAAACTATGAGCCTGAAATTCATTAAAACTTTCTTGATTGCCTATTATGTATTTTGCATTGAGGAGATAGAAAAACAAATAAGAAGCGATCATTGCTTTCAATAGGATAGGGTAAGTAAAGAAAGGACATTCAAAAGAAACAAGAGAAAACCATATGGGATATAGGTAAGGTGGAGGGATATTAACATCTAATCCTAGGGAGGAGTAGGCCTGAGGGAAGGAGAAATAGAGAAGGTATATTTGAATGTGCTCTTGAAGGATACACAGGATTTAGACACATAAAAATATGAAGAATGGGCACTCCAGATATTAGTATATTGGATAAATTACAGAGCTGTTTCCTATTAACATCCAAATACCTATTGAATGTCCCCCATCAGTTGATGGCAAGTAACTAAAATTAATTTACTAGATTCAACAATAAGATGAATAGGTAAGTCAAGGAGGCCGATGACTTCAACATGTTTCTCACTTCAAGTTTCTACTTATAATTTTTAATGTTTAATTATTTATTGTCTTTAGAAAATTAATAAAAGAAAAATAAGTTCCCTGATTCCATGTTTTCTTGCAGATATTGCAATAGGTCTATCCCCATCATAGGCAAACTTCTGGCAAAAATTGGAGATACTGAAATATCTCTATTTCTGCTCCTATTCCAAATGCTATATTTACTAATCTGAATTTCTAATGATTATCCCATTGCAATGTTATTTTCAAGGTGACTTCATGGCTTTAACAATGGCCTTTAATTTTTATCTTTGGCTTCAGACCTCTCTCTCTGCTCTAGACCTAAATATCCAACTACCTATTTGGCATTCTCACTTGGATAACTAAAATGAGTCTCTGGCTAGAAATATCCAGCATTGGATTATAGCATTGTACTTATCCAATGTTTCTTATCTCTGGAATGGTAGCACCCTTTACCCAGGTGCAGATACAAGAAATTTTAGTCATCTTGCATACTACCTCTCTCTCACACCTGTGTCCCATCATACCAAGACCTTTTATTTTAACTCATAAATCACTTTCAAATTCATCCACCACCTTCTATCCCTATGGCCACTCTCTTAGCTCAAACTACTAACGTCTCTACCTTGATGATTGAAATAGGCTCTGAACCAGCAACCTCTTCAGATTTTGTCTTACTGACATCTGATTTTCTACTTTGTATCTGGAGCAACTATTGTAGTAAATATAATCCATTGTGTTACTTTTTGGTATTTTGTTATATTAACCCCAACCGCAATGAGTTATTTCCCCTAGCAATCTATGTCCCAATGTAGACTACCCTTACCCAACTCAAGGCTTGAACAAGTGCCTAAATTTGGCCGAAAGGAAATAAATGAACATGACACAAGCAGAGATTTGCTAAGTACTAGTTTCTGGAGACTTGTTCTGTAGAAAACTGCCATTACCACATGAAAAAGTTTAAGCTAAGAGCAGGGAAGTGGTAGTAGATGCAGCCAGGGTATGTGGTTGCTAAATATTTTGGATATTATATACACTAAATATGATCTCCCCCTGACTGAATAGCAGCAGACCACATAATTTTGTACTTTTTCTTGGTGATACTCTATCTCAATTCCCTGTTTCTTAAATATAGGTAATGAGTTCTGAGTGACCCAGATATAAAAAAATATATAGAGAGATTATTCAGAAACAAAAATAGTCATTATGGCTAAAAAATCAATTCAATACAAATGTATTATAGTGATATAATATTGACAATGTCAATTAATTAGTTGGTTAATTTATTCATCCATTCATCTGTTTTTTCTTTCTTTTCTATGTAACCATTTACTTAACCATTTATTAAATGTTTATGATATGCCAAACATTGTCAGAGCAGAAAAAAGAAATAAGACAGGCTCTTCTACAAAGCATATACATAACAAGTGGATCAATATATTGATTACATTTACAATTGTACTGAATACAGGGGAAAGTCCTACATCTTAGTGTAAATCACTAGAAGATGATATTTATTTAACTTCTCTAGTCTCTTCTCAGTATAGTCACACAATATATTTTACTCTATAAAGTATATTTCAGACCTGATCCTAAACAATTCCAAGCTATATAAAGTAAACTAGTTTCTAAAATAATGGTGGTCAGTTACAAAAGGATGGTCCAGGAAAGCCACATATTCTTTTTTTTTTTCTTTTTTAAATATATTTTTATTGTCGATAGTATTAGAGATATCTCCAATTTCCCCCGTCCCTTTCTCCTCCCAGGCTCTACTCACCCACTGAAGTCTTCACTACCCTATTTCCCTTATCCACGGGTATATATATCTATATATAAAAAAGCCTAAGCAACCATTAGGACCGAATGACTGGAACAACCTGAGTGAATGGTTGACTAGTCACTATGATGCACACTGACCACCAGGGGGCAGATGCTCAATGCAGGAGCTGCCCCCTGGTGGTCAGTGCACTCCCACAGCCAACCTCCCACAGCCAGCCAGCAGCATCAGCGTTTGGCTTCCATTACTTCCATGTGTGATCCAACAATCATCACCTCCTCTCCTGACCCCTCCAGGGCCTTTGACCCCAGGCTGGAATGGGGAACCAGGGGTGGGTGATGGTGGATGTGGCCCCTTTCCCAGGGTGGCCAAGGACTGGCTCTTTTCTTGAGTCCAGCGTCCAACCTCCTGTTGGCAGGCCCTAATTGGTCTGGCTCTGATCAACCCTGATGCCCCGTGACACTAGGAACACCACCAGTGCATGAATTCATGCACCAGTCCTTTAGTAAGTATATAAGTTCTTTGATTTATCTCTTCTCATTTCCCCAACACCACTGAGGAGATATGCACAAAATCTTAAATTTTAAATATTGTAAAGTTCAATTTGTTAATATTCAAGAAATTAATTGATGTTCTCTGATGAAATGCCTTTAATGCAAACCATATATTTTGTTACATTTAATATAACCAAAAAATAATAAAAAAACAAAATTCAATTTTCATGAAAGTTAACTGGAGGCTCTTTGAGTTCTATATGAAGAATGTTAAGAGTTCTGTCTAATTTGAATGCAAGCAAGTGCCAAGAAAATGCATGTTTATAGCAGGGTACTATATTACACTTGGTGTTTTAGTGTGCATCCAAATGATGTTACTTTTTAGTGTTATTACTGAAAATGCTCAAGATATCTTGCAAATGGAATGGAAAAGACTATGTAAAATTAGAACAACATATAGATATGAGTAAAACCAGTTGTAATCAGCTCTTTCAGCTGCATGATGGCAGGAGACTTAAGATGGGTAGATTTTATTTTGCATTTAGAATGCTTTCCAATGAATATCATATTTTGAATTTCATAACAAGGAGCACATCCTTTTAGATGGTTATTTGCTATTTGTAATAGCATAGGAGCATTCTACAGTTTTAACCTCATCAAAACCTACTGTAAAATTTTTGAATTAATGAATCATTGATTTCATTGAGATGAACAATTTTATATGTGAGTCATTATACTTACTATTATTGTACTGGTAGCATCTGAATTAACCATATTTAAAAGTCCTTTGAAGATTTTACTTGAAATGTTCTAACCATATATAACAATCTATCCTGGTTATTTTACAACAACTTTGATTATATAGTTCCAAATGTATTGTACCTTTCTCTAGTATTTATATTTTGACATTATGATGTAAGAGTCTAATAGCATTTTATTTTAAAGAATAATATATATGCATGGAGTTTTGTATGAAAAAAAATTATAACAATGAAAGAAACATATGCCCATTTTGTCTAGCATACTAATCTTAGCCTTTCTTCCAGCTATACTTTAGATTGCTATTCTGCTCATGAACTTAATGGACCGATAATTTTTGAACAATGTTGAATGATTTACATTGTTCTGCTTCTATTACCATTCCACAATGCCCATTTTTAAAGATATGTATATAGAAATTAAACTTAGTTGAAGAATAATGATTGTGTGCTATAGGGAAAATGTTATGTTAGTACAAGGGATCTAAATTCAGTAATACACTTTTCCTGTCATCAAAGAATTTAGAGTCTTATGAGGAAAACAAGCAAGCAAATTAGCAGTTTCAATGGCATCTGACCAATCATGAAGGTCTGTCAACTCTCTTTTGAAAATAGGTCCAGAATTGGACCATTTCTCACTACCATCCTCATCCCAAATCTCTGTATCTCTCAACTGGACTATCACAGTAAATCTTTAATTCTCTTTCCCCTCAATTCTTAATTCTATTTTCAACAAGCAACAAAGTCATTTTTAAAAGCCAGCTTATGTCACTCCTGTGTTCAAAATGTTCCAGTGGCTCCCCAGACCACTTGCAATAAAAGTCAAAATCCAATCACCTAAAATGTCCTCTGTCATCTGGTCCCTCCTAACACTCTGACATGAACTCTTATTACTCTCCTCATGGTTTTCCAATCACACGGGCCTTCTTGCTACTCCCTGATCACTCCAAATGTGCTCAGTTGCAGATTTTTGCACTAGCTGCTTCATCTATGGTAACATTCTTCCCCATCTTTCTACATGGCTATCCTCCTCACTTCCTTTCACATTCAAATATCACTCACCAGTGAGGCTTTCCCTAACCATCATAGGTCAGATAGCAACTCCCATCCTGCAGCTTCTCCTGATTTCCTTACTCTCAATTTTTTCCACACAGCCCTCTCACTCTCTGACAAGCCATTTATTACTTTGTTAAATGGTGTGGGGTTTTTTTTTAGTAAGCAATTAGCATCTTTAATTTTTTTATTATTTTAAACACATTTTTATTGCTTTCAGAGAGAGAAAGAGAGAGGGAAAGAGAGGCAGAAGCATAGATGAGAGAGAAACATTGGTTGTCTGTCTTCTGCATGTCCCCTACTGGGGATTGAGCCTGCAACCCAGACATGTGCCCTGAGAATCCTGACCTAGAATAGAAACAGCAACCTCTTGGTGCATGGGATGTTACTCAATCAGCCAAGCCACAATGGCCACACACATCTGTTAAATGTTAGTTGTCTTGTCCCACTGTCTCTAAATTTGTGAGTGCAGGTACTTATCTGTTTTGTTCACTGCCAGTTATTGCCTAAAGCAGTGTCTAATTATTTTTAACTTTTACCATTCCTTCTTTTATTGTTTTGTTTGTTATGTTTATCTGTTAAATCTTTCCTTACTTAAAAAAATCTTTCTGTAAAATTTTTTATCTTATAATACTGATCTAAAACATAGTTACATTTGCCATCATAATTATTATTCTGTTTTACTACTTTCTGGTTGCTATACTTTTTCTACTTTTCTGATTTTTTTATATTCCCTTGCTGTTTCCTTACATCTTTTGTGTATAGAGTAAGCTTTCTAAATTTTTTCTTCCAGAGATTTGGACAATATACACCCTCTTCTTAGTTCTGTGCTCATCTTATATTTTTATAAGCCATTATTAAACCTTTTATCTCTGCTTATTATGAGGGTGGAGTCCTAGATTTTGGCCAACCTGTGACTACTTCTGATGTGCAGCCACGTCCAGCGTTCCTTTCAGGAGAGACTATGCTTTAGATGGTTGGCATGAGGAGTTCAGTGGACAGAAGGAGCACAGAAGATTATTAGTGTAGAAAGAGGAAACTTCTAGCATAGCCCAGTCTCATTCTGGCCTCAGACTCTTTCTCAACATCTCAGTTCTGAAACTTTTGGCAGAGTGTCAGTTACCCTTTTCAAAGAAGCATGGCTGGTGTTCAGGTGTCCAAATATGGCACATGATTGGGGAGAGGGAATTTTTCCTTCTTTGACATGAAGCATATGGCACATCATAGAAATTCAAAGACCAATTCATGGTTGTGCAGTGACCTCCGGTGAGAATCACCTTGGATGATATGGTGGGTGCTAGCAGAAGAGACTGGTGTGGAGCCTCTGAAGGGCTGTGCTAATGGTAGAGACAAATGAGCAGAGCTGAGGACTGTGAAATGGACCTAGAGGCATTGAAAGAAGAGGTTTATTGGCAGTGTGATATAGCTCTGAGCATCCTAGAGATTATTTGAGTAGACTTTCCCAGGAGTTAGAGGTTTAAATTAATAGGTGCAGTTGTGGGAAGATATCTTATATAGTTAAATCCAAGAACCATATTATAGCTTTGAACTTCCCTCACTGAAAGCTAAGACTAATTAATACACTTTTATTTCTTACTCTTTAATATTTTCTGCTATCTTATTCCTTAATATTTCTAATATGATCTGAAATTAGATTTATGGATATTTATTAATACATTTTATTCTTATTAAATCTTATCTTTTCAAGAATATTTTTTATCCATGCAATTTTATTTTGTTATATTCATCACTCTCATTTGAAAACAAAACAAAACAACCCAAAAACCCTGTTTTTCTGGTAGTAATAGTCTCTGGAGTTCTGTTTTACTACATTTTCCCAATTTCTGTCTTTTTATTTTATTTATTTTTTAAATATATTTTATTGATTTTTTTACAGAGAGGAAGGAAGAGGGCTAGAGAATTAGAAACATCGATGAGAGAGAAACATCCATCAGCTGTCTCCTGCACACCTCCTATTGGGAATGTGCCTGCAACCAAGGTACATGCTCTTGATTGGAATCAAACCTGGGACTTTTAATCCGTAGGCTGATACTCTATCCACTGAGGCAAACCCATTAGGGCTGTCTTTTTTTTATTATTTATTTCTTTTAGAGTAAGACCCATAATCTATAATAATAAAAGTGTAATATGCTAATTAGACCAGGCGTCTTTCTGGATGACCTTCCAGATGAGTCAGGGCTGCAAGGGAAGCCTGGGTTCCAGGTATTAGAGGGAAGCTGGTGCCAGCAGCTGGGGGAAGGAAGGTCTACTCTTACATGAATTTCATGCATCCGGCCTCTAGTGTATGTATAATGTGAGCTTTTGAATATGTGATATTTCCTATCATTATTTTTAGATATTAATAAAGTTTAACTATGTTATCTCTACCTTTTCCCTCTGCACTAAACTTCAGAAGCTTAAAGAAAACTGCCTTCTGGTTATCTCCTCTTGAATGTTCAAAATATATCTCAGAATATATTGGATAATATAATTGTGTCAGCATGAAATTTCAGGGCAGAATAATGGCATTGTAGTTATGTAGGTGACTATTCCTATTCTCAGATGATACATAATGAAGTATTAGATGTTATGGCAACTATGGAAGTGTGCCACTTAGATCTCCTATTTGCGGGGAGCATGATCGACTGCTCCAAGAGCTGCTCTCCATAGCATTTCTTATTCTGTGTATCTCTCAAAGGTCTTATCTGTCTCTCTCTCTCTCTCTCTCTCTCTCTCTATATATATATATATATATATATATATATATATAGATATAGATATAGATATAGATATAGATATAGATATAGATATAGATATAGATATAGATATATTTATATATCCTCTACATCTGGAGAGAGAGAGTAGGGAAGGATAGGGAAAATAAATCTGACAATGTATTAACAACTGGAAAGTCTAAGAGAATCATATGTGGGTATTCATTGCACTATTCTTTTGAAGATTTGAAATTTCCTTTAAGTAAAAATTTGATTAAAATGTAAAATAAAATACTACCAAAAAAGATATCTTAAATTCAGCATGTCTATTGAAGAGACTTTTTTCATTCTTCTCAGTAACAGATTCTTGATTTTAGTTGGGATGCAATACATCCAGCTCAAATTTTTATTTCAATTAAAACATCATCTGATTTCTAAATACTAGCCACTGAAATACAGGCACATGTGTTATGTAGGACTTGTGGGCCGTCTTCCTAAAAGGGATGAGGTATGCCCTCTTTCTCTTCCTCCTTCAGGGCTTCTTGATCTATGGATATGATGACTAGAGCTCAAAAAGTGATCTTAGACTATGAGACAACCCATCAGAGAGAACAAAGCAGCAAGAAAGAAGGAGTCTGGATTTCTGGGGTCTGGAGTTAGCACCAGAGCCCTAGACTTTATCTTTCCAGGATTCTTTAACATGAGAGAGAAGCAAACTCCTATCTGGTTAACAACATTGTATTTGTTGTTGAATTTATTTCAACAGCTAATGTAATCTTAGACTGGTATAGCATCTGAACTATGACTCAATTTCCATTCCTACTCCCAAGACAACTTTCTCACCAAATCATTCTTCTAGATGCCTAGAAGTAAAACCTTACAAAAATCAGTTTTCGTTTTCTTTTGTTGCCATACCAAATGATCACAAACTTAGCATCCTAAAATAACACCCATTGATTATGTCAACAGTTCCGTGGGCAGTCTAGGCATGATTTAACTGGGTCTTCTGCTGAGACTCTAAAAGCTAACACTCTCAAGTCTGAAATCAAGGTCAGCAGGGCAATATTACCTACGGGAGACTCTAGGACACAGTCCACTTCCAGGTTCATTCAGGTTGTAGGACAAATACAGATGCTCGCAGTTGTAGGACTGAGGTTCTGTTTCCCTGATGGATGTCTGCCAGCAGGTCTCTGCTCCTATAGGCCTCCCATATTTCTTCTCATGCAGTCCATGCGGCCCACCAGCAAGACGAGATAGGCCCTGTAAAGATTTGAATTACCTACTGACTTCATCTTTTGCTTTTAAATTCAGGTAATTGTATTGGAAATTTCTGTTGCCACATATCATAACATAACCATGGGAGTGACACCAGCGAGTGGAACATAAGGGACTAAATTCTACTCACCATACATTCTTGACTCCTCTCTTTCTCTCACCTCCCACATCCAGTCCATCAACAAATCCTATCAGCTCTAAGGTCAAATGTATCAATCATCGGACCACATTGAATTCCCTGTACATTTTTCACCATAGCCCATCCATCATCTCTAACCTGGATTATTGTAGTAGACTACTAGATATTCTCCAAGCTTCTGCCTTTGTTCTGGTTATTTACTTGCTAAAATGGTCCTTTAAAATATATGGGTTAGGTCACAGCACTTCTAATTCAAAAAAGCTCCAATGTTCCCCATTTCACTAGTAGTAAAATCTCAACTCTTTACAATGAATTAAAATATCTTGCAAGTTCTCCCCATCACTTCTTCTTAGCTTCAACTCATACCATGCTCCCCTTAGCTCAGTGCCCTCTAGCTGGCCTCTGGGCAGTTGCTTAAAGTGCTCAAGCATGATTCTTCCTCAGAGCCCTGTAACTGGCACTCCTTCTGTCTGAAAGAGGGCATCAGCTATCGTTCTGCTTCACTCCTTGTCTTTCTTCAAAGCTCTACTTAAGATCATCTTTTCACAGAGGGCCTCCCGAGCCACCTATGAAAACCAAAACCCCCATTTCCATATGACCTTTGTGCCTTTTTCTGTTTTGTTTCTTTTCATGATGCTTAATACTGTATAAATTATATATTTGTTTCTTTGCTGTCTATCTTTACTTCCTTGCATGTAAGCCTCATTAGAGTGCTTAGCATATAGTAGCCTCTCAATAATAACTTTTTAATAAAAAAGTGGGAATTGAATGTTGATGAACATGGCTATGTTGTGCATTATTATCACCCAGAATCCATAGTTAATATTATAGTTCACTCTTGGTATTTATTGTATATTTTATGGGTTTGAGCAAATTTATAATGGAATGTGTTATAATATCAGACAGAGTTATTTCCAATGCCCAAAAAATGCTCTGAGATCTTATCTGCTCTCCCCCTTACCCTGATAATCAATGACCTTTTTACTGTCTCTATAGTTTTTCTTATTAATGTGAATTTGCATTTGCATAATGTCTTTTTATGGATTGATAACTCTTTTTTAGTACTGAAATTATTCCATTGTCTGTATGCAGCACAGTCTATTACCCATGCATCTACTGAAGGGCATCTTGATTGCTTCCAAATTTTGTGAATAAAGTTTTTATAAACTTCCAGGTTCTTGTGTGGATATAAGTTTTCAGTTCCTTTTGGTGAATACTAAAGTGTGTGATTGCTGGATCGTTAGGTAAGGTTATATTTCATTTTGTCAGAAACTGCCAAATCATTCTCCAAAGTAGCTATATCATTTTGCATTCCCAACAGCAATGAATGAGAGTTCTTGTTGCTCCACCTTCTCACCAGTATTTGGCATTCAAGTTTGCATTTTGATCCTTTATTGCATATGTATTAAGTGCTTGAATAAATACATTTGCATGAATTTTTATGCAAGTGTAACTATCAGAGAGGTAGGAATCTGTGTAAGTACAATCCAGAAATTATGTGGAAGAAATCCTAACGTATTTGGAAAAATAAAACTGTAAATAAACATTTGCTAGTCATTTTCTATGTTTAAATATGTCCATGTAAAAACTGCCATTTGAAAATAAACATTTGGAATTTCCCATGATCCATGCTATGTACCTAATTGTTCAAACAAAAGGAGGAGAAGAACAATAAAGGATTCTGGCAAGCCTACCAGAGGCAGGTGCTGGGATTTGCTTCCATGAAGTGTTTTCCTTGACTTTGCCTTTGGGGAGAGGCATAGGACTCGAGAAGTACTTCAAAGAGATTTTCTGGTCAGCTGATTTTTGCCAAGCTATTGTAGCTTTCCTGAAGTTTTCAAAATTATCAAATAACAGCATACATGTCCCAACTCTTAACGTTATCAGGAAAAAACACTGCAAACAGTACCACAACTTTCAGAATTCTTAATCATGTCATAAAGCAACTGCAGTCAAACTGTGAATTCAAGCTACAACAAGGCAATGTTGGCATTAAGATGTAATGTTCCACAGATGCCATTCTAGCAAGAACTGTAATAAATGTCAGAGGAAACATTATCACACTAGAGGCCCAGTGCACGAAATTTGTGCATGGGCAGGGGATGTCCCTCAGCCCACCCTGTACCCTCTCCAATCTGGGACCCCCTGAGGGATATCCGACTGCTTGTTTAGGCCTGATCCCAGTTGGATATCCCTCTCACAATCCAGGACTGCTGGCTCCAAACTGCTTACCTGCCTGCCTTCCTGATTATCCCTAACCACTTCAGCCTGCCAGCCTGATCACTCCCTAACCACTCCTCTGCCAGCCTGATTGATGCATAATTGCTTCCCTGCCAGCCTGATTGCTCCTGGCTGCCTTCCTCTGCAGGCCTGGTCTCCCCTGCCCCCCCGACTGCCCTTCCCTGCAGGCCTGGTTGCCCCCAACTTCCCTCCTCTGCCAGCCAGGTCTCTACTAACTGCCCTTCCATGCTGGCCTGATCACCCACAACTGCCTCCCTTGCATGCTTGGTCCCTCCCAACTGCTCTCCCCTGATGGCCATCTTGTGGTGGCCATCTTTTGTCCACAGGGGGCAGCCATATTTGACCACATGGGAGCAGCCATCTTGTATGTTGGAGTGATGGTCAATTTGCATATTACTCTTTTATTAAATAGGATGACAGCTCTTTCAAGTTGGAAATGGAACTTTAACCAATCTTTGAAAGTAATAGTTTGGCTTCAAATTCACATGCCACCTTAAAAGGGAAAAAATGGTTTGTTCTTAACTTGTACTGTCCAAAATATTTATTACTTTTTCTCATATTGAATGTATTTTATCTCCACTCATAGTCATCATCAGTTACTTAATTCTTTAAAAGACATTTATCAGAGTTCAATAACTATAATCAAGTCCTGTTTTCCTAAATCTAGTGTTCTTTATACTACATACTAGGGGCCTGGTGCACTGGGGGTGGGTGATCCCTCAGCCCAACCTGCCCCCTCACACACACTGGGAGCCCTCAGGGGATGTCCTACAGACCACTCATCCACAGCCTGCCCAAGGCCTAAAGCCTCTGGCCAAGGCTTTAGGCCTTGGGCACCCAGCCATTGCCCTGAAATGGGGCCAATGGCTGACTCCGTCCCAGCCAGGCCCTTCCCCCTATCCTAGCCCAGGCCTTCTCCCTGGCCAGCGCATGCTGGTCGCCTCAACCTCCCCTCCACCAAGGGTCCTGGCTGCCTTGGCCCCACTTGCTGAAGCCTAGGTCACCTTGGCCCCAACCCCCTAGGGCCCAGGCTGCCTCGACTCCACCCCCTAGAGCCCTGGCCACCTCGGCCCCACACCTTGTGGCCCGACCTGTCTCAGCCCCACCCACCCAGGACCTGGGCCATCTCGGATCCACCCCCAGCGGCTGATCCACCTTGGCCCCGCCCCCCAGGGCCCAGCCTGCCTTGGCCCTGCCCCCCATGGCCCAGCCCACCTTGGCCCTGCCCCTGTGGCCTGGGCTGCCTTGACCCTGCCTCAGCTCCTGATTGGCCGGTGGGCATGGTTGGTGGGTTGGCTTGAGAATGTGATGAAGGTATGGTCAATTTGCTTATTACTCTTTTATTAGGATACCCATAAGAGTTTAAACTAGAAAAAAATAACAGATAGTAAAATGAGAAAATTGGTAAAAACTTCATGAGGAGAAGTGACTGAGTGCTAAGGAAAAGAGTACTGACATCACCTGAAAAGCTGGCAGGAATATATCAATGTGCATTTGCTCATGCACAAACACACAGTTAAAAAATAGGCAAAGGACCTGATTAGATACTGCTTCAAAGACAACATTCAGATGTCCAACAGACATATGAAAAGATGTTCAACATCACTAATCATCAGAGAAATGCACATTAAAACCACAATGACATATCACCTCACACTTGTCAGAATGGCTAACATGAATAAATCAACAAACAACTGCTGGGCAGGATGTGAAAAAAGAAAACCCTGGTGCAGCCACTGTGGAAAGCAGTATGGAGTTATCTCAAAAAATTAAAAATGGAACTGCCTTATGACCCAGTGACTCCAATTCTGGAAATTTATCTCAGGAAATTCAAAACACGAATTTGAAAGAATATATGCACTGCTATGCTCATGGCAGAGTTATTTACAATAGCCAAGATTTGGAAGCAACCAAAGTGCCCATTAGTAGGTGAGTGGATAAAACAGCTGTGGTACATTTACTCAATAGAATATTACTTGGCCATAGAAGGAAGACAATTTTACCCTTTGCCACAGCATGGATAGACCTGGAAAACATTATGCTCAGTGAAATAAACCAGTCAGAGAAGGACAATAACCATATAATTTCACTCATATGTGGTATCTAATGAACAAACTGAACTAACAAGCAAAAGAGAGACAAACGCATAGGTAGAGAGCAGGCAGACAGCTCTGGTAAGGGGTTGGGGGGACTGAGGAAAAAAGAAACAATGCGAAAGAACTTGTGGACACATGAGTGTGGTGATTGTGGGGGTGGGTCTAGCAGGAGGTGGAAGAGGGTGTGGGGGAATAAATGGCAATGAAAAAAATTTAAATAAAAGGTGACAGAAGTAGAGAACTAAGATGGCGGCAAAGGCAAAATACCTATCTTGCTGTCATAATCAGCAATTTTAATACTACAACTTAACGAAAGAACAAACACCTTCCAGAATCACCAGAAAGCTCGCCGAGTGAAAATTCCACAAATAAAAGTGAAGATAAGACACTGGGACTCGGAGGAGCGGCGGCGAACAGCGTTGAAAGATTCGCACGGAGAGAGGTTTGGAGTGCGCGCTGCGGAGAGGGCGGGCGGCTGAAAACCGGCCAGTTTTCTCGAACGGGGAGACAAAGGCGTCCCATTGGACTGATTCTCCAGCTCTGGGCAAAGTCCAGAGAACCCACTATCACACGGGGTGAAAACTGGACAGTGGGAGGGCAGGCCGAAGCTCGGGTGCTGCCGGGTCTGCCGGCTTGTGGAGACGGCAGCTTGTGCGAACAGCTAGGCTGCGTGACGGTGCAGAGAATGCACCGCGACTTGTCTCTCATTCGGAAAACCGTCAGTCTGCTTTGTTTTACGACCGTGGGTGAGACATTGCACATGCAGACTCATTTTGGGAAAGTCTGAATTACCCAGCAACCGGCAGCCTGTGGAGCTCCACAGCGGCTCTCTCTCAGAGGTGCTGGCGGCCATTGTCCCCGGCACAGAGTCCCTGGGGCCGCATAGGGCAAAGCTAACGCTGTCTGCTTGGCCCGGAGACTCCGCCCACCCAACCTGAGCACAGCTTAGCTTCACAGACAATTGGCCTGGAGGTCAACCCTCCAAGTGCTAGCAACGATTAACTGAGCTTAACTTCAGCAAGACTGTGCAGCCCATATCCACCTCAGGTAACTGGGGAGGCTGAGCCACTATCCCTAGTAGGAAGTCTACCACACAAAGCTAATTGACCAACTCAGGGAAGCAGCCACCATGCAGCAACATGAAAAGAAATCAGATGTGAAAGAAATGGAGGGAAAAAAACGACTGGACATGGAATTCAGAACCACGGTTATAGGGTTTTTTAAGAGGCTCCAACAAAAGATCGAGGCCTATAAGGAAATAAGTGAGACCACAAAGGAAATGAATGAGTCCTACAAGAAAATGAACAACACCCTCCAGGATATAAACGAGAGCTGCAAAGAAATTATCAAGACCAACGTGGAAATGAATGAGTCCTACAAGGAAATGAAAGAAACCCTCAAGGATATAAAGCAGACTCTCAAGAATATGAAAAAGGACCAACCAGAAATTAAGCATACACTGACTGAAACAAAAAATATTATACAAAGACCAGAAAGTGCCCTGGAGCACCCCAAGAACCAAGTTAAAGATTTGAAATACAAAGAGGTAAAATCCACTCAGCTGAAAAAGCAAGAAACCAAAAGAATCCAAAAAATTGAAGATAGTGTAAGGGGCCTCTGGGACAACCTCAAGCATACCAACATCCGAATTATAGGGGTGCCAGAAAAAGCAAGAGGCCAAGACAATGAAAACCTATTTGAAGAAATAGTGACTGAAAACTTCCCACACCTGGTGAAAGAAATTGACTTAGGAGTCCAAGAAGTACACCGAACCCCAAAATATAGGAACCCTAAGAGGACCACACCGAGGCACATCATAATTAAAATGCCAAGAGCAAAAGACAAAGAGAGAATATTAAAAGCAGCAAGAGAGAAACAGTTGGTTACCTATAAGGGAGCACCCATACGACTGTCAGCGGATTTCTCAACAGAAACGATGCAGGCCAGACGGGAGTGGCAAGAAATATTCAAAGTGATGAACAGCAAGAATCTACAACCAAGATTACTCTATCCAGCAAAGCTATCATTCAGAATTGAAGGTCAGATGAAGTGCTTCGCAGATAAGAAAAAGCTAAAGGAGTTCATCACCACCAAACCAATATTATATGAAATGTTGAAAGATATTCTTTAAGAAGAGGAAGAAGAAAAAGGTAAAGATGAAAATTATGAACAACAAATACACATCTATCAACAAATGAACATAAAAATCAAGTGAATTGATAGGCTGTTGAACAGGATAGACTGGTGAATATAACAGAGACATGGACATAGAGAGGGAATGGACTGACAATTCTTGGGGAGAAAAGGGTTGTGGGAAGTGCAGCAAGAGACTGGACAAAAATCTAGCAACAATGGGAGAGGACAGTGGGGAGGGGGAGGGGAGGGTGGAGGGTGGGATAAGTACAGGGTGGAGGGAAGCTATAGGGGGATAAAAAGGGGAAACAATGTAATTAATAAACTGAACAATAAAGATAAAAAAATTAAAAACACAATAAAAAAAATAAAAGGTGACAGAAGTAAAGATATAAGTCATGTCAAAGATATAAGGCCCATGCCATTGGCTGGGCCTTCTCAGGCCTGCTATGTGGATTACCACCCTAAGCACTCTTCCACTGAATGTCTTCCTCATCACCAAACTCTCTATTGAGCAACCTTCTGAAACCCTCTTCACAGTGCAACAAGGTCAGAAAGTCCAAGAGGAACATGCAAGTCAGGGAAGAAACAAGAGCTCTAGATTTCTTTGCTTTTTATTTATTTGGTTCGATCACTTCTTAAGAACCTACTCCTCCTAAGAAAGGACTTTTTAAATTTGGGGCTAAATAAAGCCTTTTGATATGTGATCACTAATAATCTTTGGAACCATAAAACATTAGCACTTCTTCTAGAAGACCTAAGGTAACTTCTACCTGTTTACTTGTCCTTTTGCTCTATTTAAGATTGTTCACATAGCTTTATCTAGATGTCATAAAGTGAAAATATATGTGTATTTTGTTATTATTATGTAAGGAATGTATCATTTATTTTTGAATCCTCACTTATTTGGTCTTATAAGAAATCAACTAATTATCTGATGTGACACTTCATTTTCTTTATTGAGGAAACACTATTTGTCAGGCTTATACTCATAAACATTTTCACATGTATTATTTTATTTAATCTTTATTTTTTAAAGCCCTCAAAATGCAAGAGAAATTTGAAGCTCACTAAATTAATTACCCCCAAAAATATTTAGCTGGTTAAGTGGCAGAGCTGATATTTTAACAAAAAGACTTTAATTCCCCATCCTTTGCTTATTTCATTGCTTAAAATACTCTCCAGACAGCCTGCAAGGGCCTGAGTTTGGAATCACTCTGAGTGATCATCTCCTGAAAGCCAGACACTCAAAATGGTGTTTGCATGTGTTTCCTTGACTATATAAGGCATGTAAGTAACCTATATAAGACTTGTTAACTCTGTCATCATTGAGTTAAATAAAAGCGGTACACAAATCAAAAACAAAACTAAAACTTTTAGTACTAAAATGTTCTGCAGTGCTGGGTAAATGCGGAATATAAAGTGTCTACAGCATGCTTAATAGTTTATAGATGTCTTTAGAATACTTATCATTTGTCACTTCCATGCTGAATGCAAAGTCTTAGTAGCTGTTGGTAAACTTAAATAAAATCACTGAGTATCTTTTGGCTTTGTTTCAATTGGTAGATTCATGGATAACTCAGTCACATATAGCCAACATCATTAAATATTCATGTTGTTAAACTACGGAATCACATCACATTTCATATTAACACGTTCTCATTAGATTTTTTAAATACTAGCAGAACAGTTCATCCTTTTATGCTTCAGCTTAGCTCCTCCTTCAGATCCCATAGGTTCTCTCCAATACCACTACACTTACCCGCCTCACCTCTTGCCTTCATTTGGTCCCTTTTCTTTTCTTTTTTAGAATTTATATTTCTTTTTTAACTATATTTTATTGAGAGGAAGGGAGAAGGATAGAGAACCAGAAAAATAGATGAGAGAGAAATATCAATCTTGTGCTTCCTCCACACTCCCTCCTGGGGATATGCCTGCAACACGGTACATACCCTTGACCAGAATAGAACCTGGGACCTTTTAGTCTACAGGCCGACACTCTATCCACTGAGCCAAACCAGTTAGGGCATGGTTTCTTTTTCTTTCCTGTTTTTGTCTAGTCTTTATTCAGCAGTCATTGTTTTTGTCCTTTGCTGAACTTATTTTTTTAACTTACAGACTTCACTATTTTAGTACTCTTTCTCTTTGCTTTCATTAAAAATAATCTTCAAAATCAATGTTTCTAAACTATTGTGGCTGATTATAAATTTAGGCCATAATTTTTAATTTAATTTTTCTTAACTATTCTGTGTGACCTGCTAAACCATCTGTGGAGGAAAGTAAATGAATTCAAAGCCAAGTAGATGTGGATCCTAATCTTAATTCTGACACTTTTAACAAATGTCTTAAGAAAATCATTTTAAGCTTCTCAGCCTCAATTCATAGCTATAAGATGAAATATTAATACCACCATGTAAGGCTACTGCAGAGACTGAGAGAAGGAATTCAAAGTACATAACTGTGTTAAAATGGTATAATAATTACATCTAGCTCATTGGGTTGTGTAACTATTAAAGTAGTTAACATATATTGCTTAGAACTATGCTTATCACATTGTGATATATGTGTTGCTATTATTATTTTACATCATTTTATATATTTCATTCCGTTCCCTTCTGGCCTGATGTGTTTCTGCTGAGAAATCATTTGGTAGTCTAATGGGAGATCCCTTCTAGGTAACTTTCTGTCTCTCTCTCTTGCAGCCCTTAAGAGTCTTTCTTTATCATTAAGGTTTGCCATTGTACTTACCAGGCCTAGCATTGAAAGGAGATCTCCTACAGGTAGTTCTTTTCTACAAATGATATACAATAAATATATTCTTAATTTATTGACTTGCCTAAAAAGAATAAATGCTCAATGTGCAGAAAGCACAACTGGGCAGATGTAGACATATTAGAAAAGCTGTCCAATAGGACATGGTGACTGATTTTATTAGGGGGTTGAAGAAAGGAAGGAATAAAGAATGATTCTCTGGTTTAGATTAGGGTAACTCAATTCATGGTGATATCTTACACTAAGCGAAGAGAAACAAACTTTGGTCAAGAAAAAAAAAAGGAGGAGGACTCAGGATATTAAATGGTACAAGAGCTACAGAGTCCATTGCATTTAGCAATATAGACATTCATATTGGAAAGGTTTATTGAAGTGGTAGAGAGAAAATGAGACCAGTGGATTGAAGAAGCGGTGGTCAATATAGAAGTAGAAATAGTGAGAGTAAGAAAGCCCTTCAAGAGTATAAACAATAAACAGGAGGAGAGGCATGGAATGTTGTCCAAAGGAGCTCTTTGAAAACTGCCAGTTGTATTATCAGTAGCTATATTGCTTATTCACCACCATAATGTTTTCTTGAGCTGCTATAATTTTCCAAATCCTATGTGGAAAATGATAAAAAGTGGTTTAAGATTTATTTTAATCTACCTGAAGAAATAGACACATAGAAAACAAGAAAAAGGAGCATATACAAAGTACCGAATATATGAAGCTGAAAATAGTGTTATGAGCAGCCAGTGTCAGAGTCATTGGTATGGGCTAGAATCCTGGTTAGCAAACTATAGCTTGTGAGCCACATGTGGCTCTTTGGCCCTTTGAGTGTGGCTCTTCCACAAAATACCACAGCCTGGGCAAGTCTATTTTGAAGAAGTGGCATTAGAAGAAGTTTAAGTTTTAAAAAAATTGGCTCAAAAAGAAATTTCAATGGTTGTACTATTAATATTTGGCTCTGTTGACTAATGATTGTTGGGATCCTCTAGTCTGCTGTTGGATCTTTGTATATTATTCTTTATTTCAGTCAGTGTATGCTTGATTTCTGATTGGTCCTTTTTCATATTCTTGAGGGTCTCACTAAATTTCTCTAAGGTTTCTAGAAGATTCTTGAGTAACCTTATAACAATGGTTTTGAACTCTATCCACTATTTGCCTTTCATCCATTTATTTCATTTGTGACTTGTTTCTTTGCATCCACATTTTGGCTGCTTCCATGTGTTTGTTTCTATGTCCTGGGTAGCTGTTAAGCCTCCTTGAGTTGATAGAGTGGCTTTGTGTAGTTGGTGTCCTATAGGGCCCAGTGGTTCAGCCTCTCCTATCACCTGAGGTAGTCAATCTTGGTAAATCCCTTTGTGGGCTATTTTACAGTTTTTTTGTAGTTAACCCTTGATTGCTATTGGTATCACTTGGAGGAGTTGACCTTCAGGCCAGTTGGCTGTGAAGACTAGCTGTTTCTAAACTGGAAGATCTGTTGCACAGGAGACATCCTTATGGGGCAGGACTTGCTTCAGTAAGGCTTTGGTGCTCACTGAGTCTGCCCCTTGACTGTGTCTCTTATGTTTGTGAAGAGCTATAATCCACTATGATCTCACTCTGACCACTGGGCACTGGCTCTTGGATCTTCAAGGAGGTCCAAGGCCAGCCACTGTCTGGGGCTTCCCAGCAGTAGAGATATATGTAGATTGCTCCTCTTTGTATGGTGTTTGGAAGTGCCCAGACAAGGCACAGCTGTGAGGCAAGGCCGCTGCTGCTGCCAGGCAGTGGGCCTACTTTTTGAATCTCTGGAGCTCTCTGACCCAGCTGCAGTTTTTTTTA
This sequence comes from Antrozous pallidus, assembly GCA_027563665.1. Lineage (NCBI taxonomy): Eukaryota > Metazoa > Chordata > Mammalia > Chiroptera > Vespertilionidae > Antrozous > Antrozous pallidus. The sequence goes on along the minus strand of CM050508.1, from coordinate 156,911,756 downwards.
GGGGAAAGGACAGTCCATTCATATGCAAAGACCAATGCACACAGCTTGGGTGGAATTGTAAATTGAGAGGGGTGGGGTATTGGGGAATCACCAGGGCAGAACAACCAGCAATGACTGCCCTGAACCAGAGAAGTCGCAGGTTTTTCATATTCTGTGTTCCTGTGCAGGAACAGTGATCACTGTGAGCACCTCTAAAAGCAAGCTGCCCTCGAATTCCTGTCCCAAAGCCAGACAGTCCAGTTTCTCTCCGTGTGTGCCTAGGTACCCGAATTTCACTCGAAACTAGAGTTCAGAGCAAGTGGGACCTCCCGGTTTAAAGAGAAGCACATCCAGGTGCCAGCACTTTTTGCATCTCTGCACTTCCTATCAGTCTCAGTGCACTTTCTTCACCTCTCTAGTTGTGGAGTTTCTACTTAGCCAGCTTTCCCATGGTTCTGGGTGATATGTGTTCTGCCATTTAGTCGTAGTTTTGATGTGGTTGTGAGAGGCAACAAGTATAGGTGATTACCTATGCCACCATCTTGGTTTGTGAAGAAGAAGTTTTAATTCATTAAAGTTTCAATAATGTCCGTAACTCATAAGTCTTGCTCCTGTGAAGTTTTATAATCTCATTCGGAGAACAGAACTGTGAAAACCAGGATAAGAAAATCTCACTTGATGGCAGGTGAAAAATGGGAATATTTATTTAGAGGAAATGAAGTGAATTCAAACTTAGAGGAGACCATATGAACCAAGGAAAGAAGAGAGGGAGGAAGGGGTCAGAAGGGCTATTGTGGGACAGTCACAGAGCATGGACAGAGGGTTAGAACCAAAATAGTCCTAACCCGTCATGGTTGGTATCTTACATTTCTCTGACTAAAACTTCCATTCGGTGGGGATAGACTCTCTAGTGTCTTGAAAAAAACCAACAGCTCCTCTTCTCAGTGACTGAAGAGATGCTGATAAGTTCGGTGAGTTTTTAAAAAATAGACTCCTCGTTCGTTTCAAGTGTCCTCGATGAAAGTACATTTTTAACCTGTCCTTTTGCAGAGACACAGGGCCATTTAGTCCCCCTGTGTCCATTTAAAGGTATGTGTGTGAGGGGAGGAGGATGGGGTGGGGGCTGTGATGGAGAAACCACAGTGAAAGTGGTGGCCTCAGAGTAGTCCAGCAGGTGAGCAATTTCCTTTTCTGAGTTACCTACAAATCCCTGCTTCCCAAAAGGCTGCACACAGATTCCCCGGGGCCCTACTTTTTGAAACACTCATTTGTGACGTGTCTGAGAGGTTTGAAGGGGACAGTCCTCAGAGGTGGAGCTCCGCAGCCTCTGCTTGTCAGAGATAGAGCTGCCTCACTGGCTCGCCTGGAGTCGCCCAAGTCTGAGGCTGCTCGACTTCATGCGGAAAACCTTCGTTTTGATAAAGCTCTTCTCTCCGCTGTTATTTTTAAGCTCAGCTCTCCTCTCCGTGACACATGTACATCTACTTCTGGGTCTTTTCACAGGAAACTTGGCTCATGATGTATCAATGTTGTCTGCCACGCTGAACCTATGAAATTTCTTAACTTGTTTTTTTGTGTATAAATGTCTATTCTTCTCCCCCCTCTATGTCTGTGTTCCTTTATTCCCTGTCAGTGTCTAGCATTAATACAATTATACAGAATTGGGAGGTTTCACAGACCTTTTGTGTCCGACTGTTCAATAGATACTCAGAAAGCCCCATAGCACATTGCCTGAGAGTGAGTGTTGGATCCAGTTTCTTAAATAGGAATGAGAAGAGCTGCAAGACACTTTATAATACAAGTGATTGACACTTTTAGCATCTATATCTCCACACTTGACAGGGCTGGAGACAGGCTTGGGACCTCAGAAATCAGAGAAAAGCAAGCACATGCTGCAGGAAAAGAACTGTTATTTGTCAGGAGATCCATGAGGTGACCTTAACAAAAAGCAAAGCTCTTAAAATTCTTTATAAAAAGATCATTTAATGATTTCTAATATCCCTTGGAATTCTAAAAATATGACTTGCAATATATCCTGTTTGTCTTGGTCCCCCATGTTTCCGCTTCATGGACAGTCGTTATTTTCCTGTTGGTGTTTGGTTTTAGAAGACTTGTGTTCCATCGTCAAATGTAAAAATCCAATACATTTCAGGGCTTACGTACAGCATGGGATTTGCATAGTTTTTGTATTTCTAAACGTCAGTTTTCAGAAGCATTATTAGAAAGCAATATTTTGGTGATAGCTGAGCAATAAAAGCTGGACATGTCTTCCATGCTTTGAGTTGTGTGATTTTTTTTTTTTAGTAACCAGCCTAGTTAATTATTCTTTTCCATACTTGGGTAGCACATATTTTGTCATTTTCTTTATTCCTCAAATTTTTGACCAGGTGCTTTGTGGGAGAAAATTTCTGCACACTGCCATCCTGTGATCCAGTCAAACAGAAGGGTCACAATCAATAGTGTGAAGAGAAAACCCTCTGCTCACCCATAGTCCCAACACTTTAGGAAAATGTTAGACTCTGTGAAGAAAATATAGTCAATATGATGTTTTTCAATATCTGCCCTCCCTTTTTCAATTTCAAATTAATATAAAACAAATGATGTACCATGAATACAAAGTTTGTCTCCTGTGATATTCTTTTAAAAAAAATACCATATATTTTCATTTATTTCAGAGAGGAATGGAGAGGGAGAGAGATATAGAAACATCAATGATGAGGGAGAATCATTGATCAGCTCCTCCTGCATGCCCCTTCTAGGGATTGAGCCCACAACCCAGGCATGTGCCCCTGACCAGAATCGAATCCAGGACTTTTCAGTCCGAAGGTCGACGCTCTATCCACTGAGCCAAACTGGCTAGGGCTCCTGTAATATTCTTGATCATCACTTCAGCATCCAAAAATGTTCCATTTTGCAGTTTGCATACCTAAGAGAGATAAGCAATCACTGTAGCTATACTTAGAAATGACAATTATACTTGCTTGTTGATTCTAGGGCATTAACTCCTGGAAACCTCACAATCAATAATGTGTGTGTGTGTGTGTGTGTGTGTGTGTGTGTGTGTTTCAGTCATTTTCACTCTTCAGGTTGCATTTCATGATGCTGAGCAAATAGTATGTGGAGAGAGGAATTTTTTTTTCACATTACTGAATTTAACTGCAATACAAATCTTATAATCCACCTCTTCAATCCCACTGGCAGTGGGACAAATCCTGTAGCTTTAGAGGTAAGCTTTCAAATATACTTCAACTGATAGACTCAAGTTTGTTTTAGGAAAAGTCAAGATTCTGCAATCCTTTGCATTTATTGGAGTTTTCTGTTTACATGGCTTCCAAAACTTGACTGAAATGAGGCTTTCAGTGTCAGGGGTTCATGATGCGGAGCTTTGGTCAATTCCTTCTCTCTTACCTAAATTACGTTCAAAATCTGTATACTGCGGTTCTAGAATGAATCTGGGGACTACTACCGGTTCTCATGACTGTGCCTTTGCATGCCTTTTCTAAAGAGCTAAGGGCTGGTGTTATAAGTAAGTCCACATGCAGCCAAACCAGGGTTGCTTTCTGCAAGCATGTGGAATGAAAACTACAGATCTTAGTGTTTGTGAGGAACTGCTTTCAAAGGGATTCAAAGGGAAACCTAGGCTCAGGCTCCGCTGGCTTTCGGCAAGGAGGGGTGGGCATGTGGATGAAATCAGATTTACAAAACAGAGTGTCACAAGCCTCACTTTTCTTACAGGGGAAGAAGAACAAAAAATCCTCTCGTTGTAATCATAGTCCCAGAATAATAGTTTATGTTGAGCCCTAAGACAAAGGAGAGGCTTTATTTGGCTCTGAAGCAAAGCATGTGATTTCTCATGTTACTGACACAATTGTTACCTGGTTTCTGTGTGCAGCCCAAATTTGAGGGAACCTCAAATGGTTGTGGAGGGTCTGATCACTACACAACATACATAATACAGAAATATCAATAAGGGCTACAGACCCAGCTGTGCCATCTCCATATTTTGGGGCTCAAACCCAGTACCTCCAGCAGTTATTCCTCATGAAGATAATGAATCTAATTATTTTTTGTTACCTAATCATTGAAACATGGAGCTTGGGGTGCAGACTTCTCATGAAGAATAAATTCATGGACTAACATTTCTTGAGTAAAAAATGAGGAAGTTTTTGGAAGCATATACAAACTCTCCCTTGGGAGAGGTCCCAAATGGGCAAATCCTGTTCTACCTCCCTCTCTCTAATGAGAAAAAAATATTTTTAAAAATCTGTCCTGTATCCCTTTGTTTCCATTATATATATGCTGTAGCACTGTATGAATAGGACCCTTTCTAATTGGACCTTTTCTTAATCTAGGACCCCTGTGCTTTTCTCATTGGTCACTCTGCTACATAGTATCAATTTCAAAGGTCAAAACCTATGTGGTAACCCCCACTTTCCCTCCCTCTTATCTTGTAACATTCCTCTATCTTCAATGAAAATATATTTCCCTCTACGCTGGACCCTATGACTTTTCCCTATCCTCTGTGAAAATATATGAAGCATTTTGGCAACTTGGAGCTATTTCTGCCCTTCACATAATGCGTTTCTCTCCCATGGACCCTCTTTATTCCCTAAACCTGCCTGTTTTTTCTCTAAAATTCCTTTCATCATGATATAAGAAGGATAGACATAAAGATACCAAAAAAGAAGAGACTATAAAACTATATCTGTGTGTATAAGTTGCTAATCTAGATAACCTGAAAACATTTTTTAAGGAAATGAGCACTAATCTCTAAGGCAAGTAAATGTGAGTTGCACTACATTTCAAGGGTCTGGTTACATTACACTTGAAAAAAATTGGAAGCAGTGCTAGGATTGGGGCATCCCATATTCAGAAGTAAAGAGACCCCAATGAGTGTGGCAGTGGCAGGTGTTCAGAGGGGTTCAAGAGTAGCTCAAGAGGAGAGAGCAATGTGGTTGCTATGCTGAAGATCAAGAAGCTGGTACTCCCAAGAGAAGCCTGAAGCAGGAATGGAGTTCTGGATCATCTCGCAGCAACATGGGCAAAGCTGTGGCAGCAGGCAGATCGGGGCTCCTCAGCATTAGGTCAAAATGATTGCTTGTCAGGCAGATGTGTTTGTAAACTAATGACTTTCACAGTGTGATGAGATTGAAAATGAAGCCTAATTGCTTCCACTGACTTAACCCTTGGAATGCTTCCAGGCATGCCGACAGCCATGTGTCTTTAATCATGTAAGTTAATCACCTTCAGGCACATATCAGAAAACAGGGGCTTGTGGGAAGTCTGGGATGTATGAGTGTTCTGTTAAAATCGGTCACACTTCTAGTGCTGTTGATCCATTCAAATAAGAACACTAAGAAGTTGGCCACAGTGCCCTGAAACTAGTGTTTGTTAGTAGCAACTGACACAGGCAGTTACATGGCTCTATAATTCAGAAAAGAAATGAATTAATATTATGCAAGTTTTTTTTAAGTGACTTCAACAACAACAACAACCTCTTAGTGGTAGCAGAGTGAGAAGAGCAAGTCACCTTGATCCTCCTAAGGCCACAGTGAACCGCAGTCCAGCTCTGGGAGAAAATCAGAATTGGAAAATGGTCTAATAATCAGGCCAACCTGATTAATGGTGACAATTAGTATTGGACTGTTGTGCATAACCAACTGATTATGAATCATTTGAGCACTTTAGGTAAATTTTCAATACAGGCAATTAAAATGAAAAGACTCATGATGCTTACATAATGACTTCATTAAATTAATTCAGTTCTGAGGTTGGAGAAAATTTTCTTTTGTTGCAAGGAACCAGCAGAATCTAACTTTCATTCACTTTTGTTTAAAAGAGAACTGGAGAGAACACTGAACACACCACACACACACAACACACACACACACACACACACACACACACACACACACACACACACACGCACATTGAAAATGGCTTATTCTTTTCTTAAAGTGAACTGTGTTGCTGTGGAAGAAAGAACCGAAGGTCATAGCATGGACTGAATGCCCTTTCTTGGGATGGAGTAAATCTTGTTCTCAGTTATATTTTGTACTCTGCTAAGTGCATGCATTGTTAAGGTTTAAAAAAATGTATTGTGGAGTGATCTGGACATGGGGCAGACACTTCAGAGAGATAAATACTCCATTCTGTTACATAAACAATTGACTCAAATCACATGCTTCATGATAAAAGACAAAGCTGGAGCCAAGTCCAAATACTGCATATCAGTGCAGTCAGGGGAACAAAGATTCCTTCAGGTGAAATGTGGTCATTCAGTCAAAGCAGTAATGGTTTTATGAAGGGAAAGGAAGAAGCTCTGTAAGTCTAAGCATGAGCTTTATAGTTTACACAGTGCACTTGCCTTTAAGTCATTCAAACACTTTGCAAAGTAGATCTCATGTTATTAATAATAACCAATGCCTATTTATCAGGTCACCATTTACAAAACTCCAAGCATTATCTCTTCATTCCTCTCATAAATTTTAAAGACTCAAGAGTTGTACAAAATCACAGGACTAGTAGCAGCAAACAAACAAACAAACAAATAAAACACACACAGGTATTTTAACTTTAGTTTTTTTGTCCTACACACTATCTGCTGTCTCTCCTATTTCTTAAGACCCTTTATTCTACTTCATTAATGACCTTTTTCAGGGTTAGCTCTTGTAGCCATTGTATTCTTTTCTAGGTTTCTCACAGTGAAAGCCACTTTAAATTCCAGCTTATGTGTGGTGATGGAATTTTTTTTACGTTGTATTTCATTCCCAATGGGACTGTGGTCTCTTTGAAGGGACACACTGCCATTTCTATCACAGAACTGGGCTTTCACAGCAGGAAGGATAAGCCTGTGCATCTCCCCATGCTGGTGAACACCATCCTAGCCCATCATTTCTCCTAAAAGGCAGGATGACGAGAGGCAGCACCAAAGCCCTTGGAACTGCTGTTGCTGCAAGGTTGACTTGGCCCATTCTGCTCAGCAATTTGCTTCTGAGCTCAAGCCTCACTTGACACAAAAAATTTACAAATTACCAAAGAGTGTGGACTTTCAAAATTCTAGGCACGTAGATGAAATCAAATGTTAAATTCAGAAACGACGAAAATTACTGTAAGAATTAAGGACTCGTTGACCTTTACGACTTCGCTTTCTAAAATGCTTTTACCATTACTTACTGCTATTTGTAGAGCTTTCATCGGTGGCATTCACCCTTAACAATGTTTCCTGAGAGTTGAGAAAGCAGGCATTGTGCATATGTGTGTGGCCATAGTTTATGTGTACATATTTGTGTATTTCAGTATCTGTTCAACAGTGTTCTCCTTTCCTCAGTGTAACCTATCTCCTCGCATCTCCTGCCCGTTACCTCTCCTCTGGGGTCTTTCCTCTCAGGTGGTAAGACTTGGGCTAAGGAGCTAACTTGACCAATTACTGACAACTTTGCTAATCTATTGAATTCAAATCCAAAAGGTCTGACTCACAGCCAGTATTTGTGACTGTCCCTCAAGGCCCACTTCAAAGCTAACTCATGTTTCTCCACCAAATATTATATGCCTGAAGATGTTTTGTAAAGTGCCATACATAACAAAAGACTATCTCTTTCCAGAGTTTTATACAAAAGCAAACCATCCAGATACCATTGCTGAGATGCACACATAAGGAACAGTTTGACATTGAAACTGGGACTCAGAACTGTTGATCGTTGAAATTGGGTCTCAAAGATTTCTTGTCCTCATATGTTTATGTCTAGTCTGCAGAGGCAAGATTTTTTAAAGAAAAGAAACAGGGGAAATAAAAATAGATAAAGAGGCAAAGAAGCATGGAGCAGACTGCAGGACTATAGCGGGAAGGCAGGGGAGGTTGGGGGTGGGGGTGTGTGCTGCAAGAGATCAACCGAAGGACTTGTATGCACATAACCATAGGACACAAGACACTGTGGGGGGATGTGGGTGAGGGCATGTAATGGGGGTTGGGAAAGTCAGGGGGTGGTCAAGGGGAGAAAAAAGGAAATATACGTACTACTATTTGTAATACTTTAAACAATAAAAAGAAAAAAGAAAAAGCAAACAGATGAAAATGAACACCCCAGATGGTCTGCTCAGTGAAAAAAAGTCTTAGAATGTCCATCACCTTTCTTTTATTTCTCTCTTCTGATCCTAATGATAGTCTCCATGGGCCTGACACTCTTCATGTGTCTGGTGTTTTTCCCAGGTCAGTTAGCAAGTTCTCTATTCCTAATGACTGTGCTGCATTCTCCTACAAATGGCATACTAACCACACTCTGGGAGGGTGGAAGCCTAGTCCTGACGTGCTGTGTCTTGATGATCCAGAGGTTTTAAATTTATTTCCATGCAGCTTATCAGCTTCATGCTCGTGACCTTACAGTTGTACTTTGAACACAGGTGTTTGGGGACACTTGCTGGTAGTCCTCTATTCACCCAAGCAGAATTTCTGGAATTTATCTATATCTAGTTGTAGCAGTCCTCAGGGAGTCAGTTTCTCCTAAAAAGGGCAGACTTTGGAGAATGGAATTTGAATGCTGCTTCACCTCTCACCAGCTGTGATACTGGCCATCTGATGTAACCACTCTGAACCTCAATTATCTATCCGTAGACTAGATATTCTAATACCAACCACATAGTGAGCTCATGAGGAATGGAAAATTTTCAAAAATACCAGTACCTGCCTACAGAAAGCTATCATGAGATATTTTCTCTCTTCTGTCTTCACAGCCACCCTTTCTGTTACTGCCCCACCATTCCCACAATTTTCATTATTCTCATTCTTCTAAAAAAACTTGCAGTTTATGACTTAGCTCAGTAATAGATTCTTGACCTTATCACTAATAATAATTGTATCACTCCTACTGTCATAGCTCCCTGAGTACCATCAAATCCAATGCCAAAGACCCAATGCTGTCGCTAATTGGTATGATGAAAAAGAATAGTTGTTTATCTGATGAATCCAATCTTGGCAAACATAATATTAACTTTAGTCAAACTCCTCAGCCTCCCAAGTCAGCCACTATTCTTTTCATAAAAACTCACAGGATTTTTGGTATGACAACCCTTTTTAATTGGATATGTTATTGCTTTGAGCTTAAGAATTCTAAACTAGAGACCTTGAAAGCAATCCTTGGTTTCTGTTCTCTCTTTTTTTCCCCCCTAAGTCTAAGCTGCTCCAAGATTTAACACTCCTTTCAGATGTCTTCATGAATTCACCCTTTTGGTTTCATGTTTGTTTATTTTTCATTGTACCTTCTTACTTTCAAGTATGGGGAACATTTTTTCTGCCAAAGGCCATTTGGATATTTATAACATTATTTGAGGGCCACACAAAATTATCAATTTAAAAATCGTGTTGCTATGAAAAATGCTCCTAGATTTATTGAATTTTGAATCCCACCTGCAGTTGCCTTGGCAGGACCAGACCAAATGATACTACCTAAGGACCAGACATTCTCCCCTTGCTTTCCTCCTTTGGTACCTAGAACCCAAAATAGTCTCTACTTTCAGACCATTACACCCTATGTCTAAAAACTTGCAATCTCCTTGTATCAAGTCAAGAATTCCTCCCTGGCTTTCAGATTCCCTTGTAATCCAACACCTTATCTACTCAATTTGCCCCCATTATTCTCTAGCATGTCCTCTCCAATTTAGTTAGTGAATTCTTATTCTGATTACAGACTATACACATTCCCATCATTTGGCCTTTACCAAGAGAGTCCCCTAATCGGCATTTCTTTTTCCCTTTGTCTCTGCCTTATTTCCTATCCAATTCAACATACTAGTAAGCTCACAAGGTTGTTCACCACTATATCTCAATATATAGAAAATTTCCTGCACATGATAAGCTCCCAGCCAGTATTTGTGACTGTCCCTCAAGACCCATTTCAAAGCTAATTCTTTTTTACATCTACACTATTTTATTAAGTTCTTACACTACCCACATTCATCTTCATTTTCATTAGCTGATTATATGCTCTTGAAGATGGAATCTATGACTTTCATCATTTCCTCTTCACGGAGTGTCTTTGATAATGTTCAAAAGTAAATATTATGCTTTGGGAAAAGGTCTGTAATGACACAAGGATGATTCATAAAATTAATTGATCACTTATTATTTGCCAGGCACAATTCTAAGATCTGAGACAGTCGCTTAGATTAACTGGGCTCTGTAACTTCGCTGCCACTGGCTACTTAGATGACCTCGCATAGTTAGATGAATTCTCTGAGCTCTGGACAACTCCTTTATAAACTAAAAGCATTTAACTAGGTTAGTTGTGATGTCTCTTCCAATTATAAGATGATGTGATTTTTAAATATTTATTTATAGATTCCTGAGTGGTGGTCCATAAGTACTTTGCTGACTAATGAACACTATAACCTTTACCCTTCCAAACTCATTATTGTGTATTTTCAGTTTCTTTTAATTTATTTGTTCTTATTGAATGTCTTTCTTAAGTACAGCAGAGGAAATATAATCAATTCACTAGTTTGTGGGACAAATGGCCTCTCTTTGGATTGTCCCAGCCTTGGTTTAAATCTTCAAAAGGATACTCTTTATTTAGCTTGAATTCTGGGTTGGAAAGGGGAACATTGATGACCTTTAAACACTTTTCTTCCCTAAGACCTTCAAAAGTAACTTAGCTAGTTTTATCTCACAGACCTTAAAAACGCTCCTTTGTCTTGAGATTGTAGCAAAAACGTATTGGCCAAGACATTTTTCATAGAGTCCTTCTCATATCAGGCCCTGCCTTGAGCTGTCTTTGTGCTTAGGGTGCCTGAAGCTGGCTCTCCAGCTCTGATACCAGTATGCTCACAAACACCTTTACTCTTTGCCTATAACCAAATGGTGTTACCAGATGAGCTTTAAAGAGCTAATAATCTGATCTTCAGCTAATTAGTCTTTTGGACAACTTTAGAAAATTTATCTAAAGTAAGATATTTTGTATACTTTCAAAATCAGATATAAGACAATCTCAAATTTTAAAATATTCCTTTTGAATTGGAAAACTAAAAAAATCAGAGCCACTAGCCTGAGGTCTATGTTAGCTTCTGGGGCTTGTTTAGATTCTGGGATAAACAAATGATTACTGTTGTCCTCTGAATGAGGGGACAATCAGATTAGGAAATAAAGTTTACTCAAAATCTGTTGTGTGTTTTCTACAGTCACAATATTCTTCTCTATGAAGATGGGCATGCTGTGGTGGCAGATTTTGGAGGTGAGATTTTCATGTATAATTCCTCAAATGGTATCAGGTTCTTTCTTCCTTGCATAGCTTGTGCCTTGTATTGTGTGACAGACATTAGATTCTACCCTGACAGCTGCTCAATGACCCTACTTTTTGTTAAATATATCATTTATTTTCAGTTTTCCCCCTTGGATATCCTCAGCTAAAATAAAGGAACTGATAAATTAAAGAAGATAGAGGTTTCTTAGGGTTTCACCATTTTAGCTGTAATCTTTGACCCTGGTTTTAAGATATGTCCTTTGACCTGGATTTGTTTTGTTTCCCTCAGAATCAAGATTTCTACAGTCTCTGGATGAAGACAACATGACAAAACAACCTGGGGTTTGCTGCTGCTTGTGTTCCCTAAAATTGTGAAACGATTAAAATGTGTGCACTCAGCATGAGAGGAAGTGAGATGAGAGCAGCTTTAAGTGGAAGAAATGCCATTGTCCCAGGGGCAGGATAATGTTTTGTGCTTTTATTTTCAGTAAGCCCTCAAAGAACCCACTTCAAGGCAACCCCAGAAGAAAATAGATTATATATACCATACACACACACACAAACACACACACACACACACACACACACACACACACGAATTCACTAATGTTAATGTTAAAATTCATGGGGAAAAATAGTCCTTTGAATCTTTGCTGGTTAGAAATTAAAGACCTCAAATCATGTGCAATAAACAGTAAATAAAGTTACACTGAATGGCAAAAAAATAAATAAATACATTAGGGGCCAGGAAATTCCCAGATCAGGAAGGGAACTCACAGGGTGTATATTATTGTTACAAATACTGTATTTTCTACTCCTTACAACATATACAATATAATGTATTAGATGCCTTCCTATATCATAAAGTGCATATTCTCAGAGGTAATATTGGTAGATATGTTATAGTTATGGCAGTATGTCATATCCTCTCTATAGAAATAAAAGGTAATATGCTAATTAGACCATGAGACATTCCAGATGTCCTTCCAGGCAAAGCCATGGTGGTGGGGCCGAGACAGGCGGTTATGGGGGTTTTCCGACTGCCAGTTTAGGCCCGATCCCAGAAGGGTCCCAGATTAGAGAGGATGCAGGCCAGGCTAAGGGACACACCCCCCTCCAACCCCGCCTCCTGTGCACAAATTTCATGCACCGGGCCATTGGTGTGTGTGTGTATGTGTGTGTGTGTGTGTGTGTATTTGGAAAGTGGTATGAATAAGATAATTCAGAATTTGTAACTGAAAAGTACATGGCAGGCATGGATAATTGGCTTTCATATTCAGATCTCCTTATTAAGCAATATAGTTAAAACTTAATAGGTAACTCACTAGAAAATTTGTAGATCATCAGCATCTATTGATAATTCGTGTCCCACTTTAACATTATAAGGCAACAGGAGTCATAGACAACCATTAATGTTTAAGTAAATTAGTATAATCTTTAACATCTGAAGCAAGCGTCGTGGTACTCAAAATGTCTGCAGTTAAATTCATCACCTGTCCCCTCCTTCATACTTCCACACCTCCAAAAATGTACACATCTGTTTTTGGATTATCTGTGTTATTTAATTACCCAAGCCAGGGTTAATTTTTTATTCCTTCCTTTTCCTGCTTCCACTCACACATTATTCAATCATTTTTCTGATTTTTTTCTTTTCTTTTTATAAGTTCATCCCAGTTTCTCATTTTCCATTGCCTCAGTTCAGGCCCTCAGCCTCTCTTTCCTGGATTATGGCAATAAGCTTCTAACTCAGTCCTCTCTTCCAACTCATTCTTTTCAAAATCAGCCAAGTGTTGTGTTTTGACAGCTTACCTCCTCCTGTAAACTATCAACAATGCCCATTTCCCACAGGCCAACATCCAAATTCCTTTGCCTGGAAGTCTCCTGCCCTTCCCAATCTGGCCCAAACCCATCTGTGACCTCCTGTCCCATGACAAGGTCTCTCAAATTATCTGTGCTCCAACACCTCCCCCCTCGCCCCCTACCCCCTCCACACACACACTTAACCACCTTGCAGACACACCATTCACTTTCACATCCCTGTGACTATGAAGTGCTCCAGGACCTGTCCTGGAAGAAGTCTTCTTTTCTTGCCAGAAACCATGAAGTCACATTCATTTTAAGTACCTTTCCTTCTATCACCTGCCCACTTTTCTTTCCACCTCCTCCCCGTACACTTTTCTCTCTGTGCCTTTGTGGCATTTTGTAATGCTGGTTTGTACTCTTATTCATTCAACAAACATTTATTGAGGGCCTACCAGGTACCAGGCATTGGGCAAAGGGCCAGAAATACAAAATGTGGATAAAAGCCTAGTCCTTGATCTCAAGGAGCTCATTTTCTAGTGAGAACGGGAATTTAAAGCAGTGTGGCAGTTCAATGATACAGTGTAACATGGTGATGGGAGCTCAGGTGGGCTGGGTAGATGTACATTAGATGTGTAAGAAACAGAAGGGGGTTTCAGGAAGAGTCACAATAGTGTAAGCAAATACATAAGGGGGGATGAGAAATACCAGACTTATTGGGAGAACTTCATAAACTTGGCACTGTTGGCATGTACTATCTGAGGAAGAAAAAATAAGAGATGAGTTAGAGAAAAAGTCAGAAAAAACTTCATGGACCATGTTGTATCCAGGTAGGATTATACATGTTGGTTTCCCCAGTTAGATTTCATTCATCCATTCAGTAAATATTTATGAAGCACCTTCTAGGTGCCAGGCATTCATTTTGGAACTGGGGATATTAGAGCAGACAAAAAATAAAGTTCTTTCTCCTACTAGAAAAAGATAGACTCTAACAAGTTAACAAAATAAGTGGTGATAAGTGTCATGAAGGAAAAACAAAGCAGATGTATAAATGGAAAGTGATGGGGGTGCCATTTAAATAGGATGAAAAAGAAAAACAACATTCCGTAAAAAACCTGATGTATGAGTTATCCATGTAGGAGAAAGAGCAATGTAGACAGGGGAAACAGTAAGTGCAAAGTCCCTGTAGCAGGAGAGTTCTTTGTGTGTTCAAGGCCAGAATGACTGGAGTGAAGTAAGCAAGGAAAATGGTAGGATATCAGGGTGGTGTGAAAAGTGTGTCCTCTTTTGATAGGACACAGAGACCTCATCTGGTACCTGGAACATAGAGATAGCTGAACAGTGGTTCTCAACCCAGGTTGCACATTTAAATCACTTTGGAAACTTTTTTAAAGCATACTATTTAAATTCAATTCCCAGAAATTCTGATTTTATTGGCCTAGTGTTGAGTTTGTGTACCTGTGTCCTTTAAAAGTTCCCTCAGGTGAATCTAAAATGAGGCCAGTTGAGATCCTCTGACTAAACAAACTTTCACTGAATGGAATTGAATTGCATTTCACTAACAGTGAGTTACATCCTTTTGTTGTGGCAGCAGCATGTAGTCTTTAAGCACAGCACTACTGTAAGTTTATTTTGAAGACTATTTTGTTTCTTACCAGTTATATGGCCTTATGTAAGTTTGCTAATTACTCCATTACCCGCCTGTGAAAAATCGGGCATACTGTATGCCTACTCCCACTTATGCAATATTGTGATACAACGCATAATCTCCTGTATGAATGGAAGCTATTTGGCATGTGAAAGCTCATGTGGAGGAATAGCATGTGAGCACCATAATCGGAATAAAGATGTTCTTGGAAGGCTATAATTATGCATGATTTCAAAATAAGTTAGATACTTCAAAAGAATTACCAGCAGCCAGCACTACACACAGGATTTCAGTAGAAATAAAAATACTGGTTTCCTTCCATGAAAATACAAAGAAAGAGGGTGTTTGGCAAAGTTCATTGCTATGATTATGGAGCCAAGGGGTTTTAGAGCTTTAGGGCTTTTCTCATATTATGCCTGTGAGGGATCTAAATTTCAGAAAGCATGACAGACTTGCCCAGAGCTCCACAAATAGTGGCAGAGTCAAATCTTGAAGTTGCATCTTCTAACTCAAAATCTACAGTTGTTGCCTAAACCACAAATAAACCAAATTTTTGCATATGCATTTTCAGAATGGAAAGATACCTAAAAAGTGAAATATACATAATTGCAAGAGAAAAGAATACAAATAATGCCATCTAAACATGAGGAAAGAAATCTGTGCAGAGAAACTGACTTGTTAACATTTCATGGGCTTTCTTTCTGGGCTACTGCACAAGCAGCATTCAGAAATAACATGTCTGGGCAAACAAAGGAGATAAGACAGACCTGATCTTGCTGTGAGAAATCTACTTCATAGTATATTCTGGGCACTCCCCAAAGGCTCCTTCTCGCCTCAGTCATGAGGGTACTATCGATGGGCCTCATTTAGTGATTTCCTAAATTATAACCTGCAGATCTCAGGGAGGGAAGGTGCCTCCCACAGAGTGTAGATTCACTCCGAGGGAAATATAGATTTTCTGGATGAACATCAAGGCTCGCCACTCAGAAACTTATAAGGCTTCTGGGGGAAAGATGATCAAAGATAAAAACAACAAAAGCTCTGCTGTTGTGATCATCACTTAATAAGAGACAGGGAAACTCAATGATTAATATTGTTGCAATATTTGGGGGGAAATTGTGGATTTCGTAATCTTCCGATGATTAAAAAAATGTCTTTTGAAACACTGAACAATAGTAAACACATTATTTATTGGACAAATTGAGTGCAGCACAGTGTCAATGGTATTTTACATTTTTGTCTTTTGAGAATATTGGCAAAATACTTAACAAGTAAGTCCTCACTAAGAAGAACACTGTTCTGCAATGGAAGAACTAAACGCATGGGGAATAAATGACCTGTGGATGTTTGTCCACACACAGAACCTCCGCTGGATGGCTCCTGAGGTCTTCACGCAGTGCACACGCTACACCATCAAAGCGGATGTCTTTAGCTATGCTCTGTGTCTGTGGGAACTTCTCACCGGCGAAATTCCATTTGCTCATCTCAAGCCAGGTAAGCCAGGCTGCAATTAAAGTTTCTCTTGTTCCATACAATTTTATAACTTCAAGAAACACTTTTTCCCTAAAAAATAATGAATGTTCTTGGTGGGTTGGCAAGGTGAGAGGTAAATAAAGAATCTCAAATTGTTTTAAGATGTATGCCCAATCAAAAAAAAAAAAACATAATGACCTAATTCTGTGATTTTAGACATAGGCACACAAAAATGTAAGTATATTGTATTAATGTTCAGTGCTTTGACTTATCTGTTGTTAATAAAACAAGCAAATGACTATCGCCATGTGACATGTAGGTACAAATAAATGGACAGTGCAATAATTAACTTTTGATACTAGATTTCAAATGTGCCTTTTTATTGTGAATGGAGGGGTAAGCTGAAAGTAGCAACACATAAAAATAACCAGCCAGCTCCCACCCATGCACCAGGCATCTATCCTATCTAGTAAAAGAGTAATATGCAGATTGGCTATCACTCCAACACACAAAATAGCTGCCCCCATGTGGTCAAAGATCCTGGCCCCATGTGGACACAAGATGGCCATCAGGGGAGGGCAGTTGGTAGGGACCAGGCCTGCAAGGGAGGGAAGTTGTGGGCAATCAGGCCAGCAGAGGAGGGCAGTTGGGAGGGACCAGGTCTGCAAGAAAGGATGTTGGGGGCAATCAATCCCGCAAGGGAGGGCAGTTAAGGGTGACCAGGCTGGCAGAGGAGGGCAGTTGGGAGTGAGTGGGCCTTCAGGGAAGGGCAGCTGGGGGGCACCCAGGCCTGCAGGGGAGGGCAGTTAGAGACAAACAGGCTGGCAAGGGAGCAATTAGGCATCAATCTGGCTGGCAGTGGAGTGATTAGGCGGTGATCAGGCTGGCAGGCAGAAGTGGTTAGGGGCAATCAGGCAGGCAGGCAGGTGAGAAGTTGGGAGCCAGCAGTCCTAGATTGTGAGAGGGATGTCAGACTGCCTGTTTAGGTCCGATCCTACCTGGAATGGGCAGTCAGACATCCCTCAAAGGGTCCCAGATTGGAGAGGGTGCAGGCTGGGCTGAGGGACACTCCTTGCCCTGCACGAATTTTGTGCACCAGGCCTCTAGTCGTATCTAATAAAAACAAAATATGCTAATTGACCCTCCACCCTCACAAATATGGTGACAACCACAGCCAATAAGGAGGGAATATGCTAATTGTCTGCCCCACTCTCAAATATGCCAGAATCCACAGACACAAAATGGTAGTGCCTAGTCCTCTCAGCCCCGCCTGCCTCCAGAGTCCTGCAGTCCCCTCAGTCCTCCAGCCACCCAGGACCAGCCCGAGGTGCAGGTAAGCCTCAGATGTCAGCTGACCAGCTGCCCAGGGCCACCCCAAAGCTCAGGTAACCAAGGCTAGCTGAGACTTGCGCTGCTGGTAGTGGCAGCAACAAAGGTATGATGAAGCATCACCTTCTCCTGATCGCCAGGTCACCTCCTCTCCTGAGGGCTTCTGGGGCCCAGTGCATGAAAATTCATGCATTGGAGCAGGGGGGTTCCTCAGCCCAGCCTGCCCCCTTTCACAGTCTAGGAGCTCTCGGGGGGTGTCTGATTGCATAGAGCCAGGAGAGGCTCCCATCACCACACTGCACTCACCAGCCATGAGCCCAGTTTCTGGCTGAGTGGTGCTCTCCCTGTGGAAGCACACTGACCACAATGGGGCAGCTCCTGCATTGAGTGTCTACTCCTGGTGGTCATATGGACCAGTTGTTCTGCTGTTGGTTTATTTGCCATATTAACCTTTTATTATATAGGATTGCTAAAACCACTCAAGTGTTTATATGGATGTTTCATTACCCTTATGTAAATTCATGAGATGGATTACTAGATCTTATGGTAAGAGTTTTTCCAAGATGTTTGTGCCATTATGGTTTCCCACCAGTAGTATATGAGAATTTCAGCTGCTCCATATCCTTGCCAGCACTTTTTAATTATTTATTTAAAATAAAATATTTGTCTCTAGAGTAAGTGTATAATGCTATATCATTGTGTTATTGTTTTATATTTCTTTAATAACTGATGATATTGATAATATTTTCATGTGTTTATTTGCTGTTCATATCTCTCTATTCAATAAAGAGTTTCTTCAAATTGCCTTATTTAGATGTAAGGGTTCTTAGGTTCTAGGTAGAACTCTTTCATCTGCTAAGTATTTTTCTCTAGTCTGTGGCTTACCTTACCATTTTCTTAGCAATATCTTTTAAATAGCAGAAGTTTTTAATTTCAATAAAATCTATTCAACCAATAATAAAATCAACTTTTTTCTAGATCCTAACTAAAATATTCCTGTCTCACCCATGGGCACAAAGATCTGTTCTTATGTTTTGATATAGAAAACTTACAGGTTTAAGTTTTATATTTGCAAGATTGGATTCCTTTTTAAAAATTGCACAAGGTATTAGTTTAGTTTGTTATTCTTTTTTAAATATATTTTGTTGATTTTTTTTACAGAGAGAAAGGGAGAGGGATAGAGAGGCAGAAACATCGATGAGAGAGAAACATCAACCAGCTACCTACTGCACACCACCTACTGGGGATGTGCCCACAACCAGGCTACATGCTCTTGACTGGAATCGAACCTGGGACCCTTCAGTCCACAGGCTGACACTTTGTCCACTGAGCCAAACTAGTTAGGGCTGTTAATCTTTGTTTAATTTACTGGTTTGTTTTTTATATACATTTCCAATTTTTCAACATGATAGTTGAAAAAAAATGTCTCCCTCCTTTAAGTATGTTTGGTACCCTTTTTAAAATCAATTGACCAGATCTATGTATATTTATTTCTGGACTCCATTGATATGTCTACCTTTATACCACTACCAGAGTATCGATAGATTATAAGTCTTAAAATTCAATATGAACCCTCCAACTTTGTTCTTCTTTGTTAAAATTGCTTTGGGTAAGTCTAGGTTTTCTGTTTTTTGTGTAAATGTTAAAATCAACTTTCTGTTTCTACCAAAACACACACATATGTGCGCGCGCGTGCTCGCACACACACACACACACACACACACACACAAAACATGTTGGAATTTTGATCGGATTGCATTGAATTTATAGGTCAACGTGGGTAAAACTGACAACTTAAACTCATTGAATCTTCCAAATAATAAACATGGTGTATCTCTCCATTCATTAGGTCTTAATTTTGTCATCAGTATGTTTTAGTTTTTATCACACAAACCTTGCACATATTTTAGACCTATTTCTAAGTATTTTGTTTATTGATTATGACACTATTTTTTAAAGTTATCCAATGACTTCCCATGTTCTTAGGATTAAATTTCAAAATTCTTAATATGCCCTGCAAGACCCTAACCTTGCTTGTGTCATTTAACTTCCCCAGCTCCAGTGACTCTTGCCTTTTTTTGTTGCCTTCAAAACATTGCCCTTTTGCAGTTTCTTTAACAATTTAGTTAATGATGATACCACAAGATTACTCTGAGGATTAAATGAGATTATACTTGTGACGGAACTTTGTCAATTGAAAACTCTGCAAATGAAAGAAGAAAAATAAGGGCAAAGGGTAATATAGAATTAAGGTTGCCTAGAATTCTATACTTGAGTGGAATTCATTCTCCAAGAAGCCCATATAGACACTAAAAGTCACTTTGGCTCTTCTCTTTTGTTATTTTTTTTCTTCCCTTCTCCCTCCCTCTCCTCTTTCCTTTCTTTCTTCATCCCCCCCTCTTTGCTTATTTTCAATCTCACTTCCTAAATATTTCAAATCTACACTTACTCTTTACTGCTACTTTCTACTTCATATGCAGAATACTGCACAGTATCATACATGGTATCCTTGTCTCCAATTTTGCTCATCATTTTCCCCCACCAACTGCCATTCTATAACTAGATTTAGCTTTCTAAAAATTTGATCATCTGGCTTTTCTTCTTAAAATCTCTAATGTGTTTTTTTTTGCTCTTAAGATAAAAACAAAATTCCTAAAATTGATCTGCATAATTATGAACCTGCTTTCCTCCCCTCTCTCCATCTCCCTGCTGCCACTTGCAGGCTCTCATCTATGTTCCAGCCACAGTTCTATTTCATTTCCCCAACATGCTCCATTTCCTCTCACATCCATGTCATTTGTCAGAGATACTCTTCCCCTTTTTTCATCATACTAACTCCAATTTACTTTAGGTCTTCAATATTACTTCTTCCAAAAACATCTTTCTTCATTCTTCAATATTGACTTAAACTCAGTCTCCTCCCTGCCCTAAGTCATCATTTGTCATAGTATTTACATTTCACTCATACGGTTTTGTTTTCTCTACTCTTTATTATACTTTGCAAATTAAAAAGTGAATATTTCAAAGAGATGGAGATTCCCTCTTTTGTGTACCCACAGAAACATTTATTGTTTTTGGAGGAGAATATTATATAATAGAACGGTTAAAAATCTTGCCTAAGAATAACCAGATTCCAATATCCCAGATATTAGAATTTATAGGACGTTATTAGAAAGAGAGTGCACCTATGATAGATGCTGCATTTTTAAAAGTGGGACAGTGGCCATGCATCAAGAAACGAGACTGTTAATATCATTGCAGTGGTTAGGCAATCTAGCATATGTTTAGCAATAAATCATGTGAAGCATCACATTCAGTATAAGCTGCATATTAGCCATTTACCATGAGGAACAAATCCATGACTACAATGTGGGACAGCATTATCAATTACAGTAATAGCAACATTACACATGGCTCACCCTCCTGGATGTGGCAGAATCCTATCTCCTGGGAGAAATATAAAAATAGGGCACAAATATTAGCATTGACTCTTCTTCAAGTAATGGATATACATTCAGAAAAACTTGTATTCAGAGTCTCTTTTACATAGTATATCTTTAACTTAACCTTATAATTCCAGGTTTAGAAAGAACTATGGCCACAGGGCCAGCATAGGCAGGCAAATGTTCTACACAGCACAGTGTGATGAACAGGAAATCACATGCTCTGACACAACAGGGCAGGGGCTCACATCTCCAGCCAAACAGCACCATGAAGGAACATAGGGTGCCTGCTCACTGTTACCATATCAACTATTTTCTGTGGATTTGTTTAAAAATTTAAAGATGTTAGAATATTGGCCATTAACTCAATTCTTAAGGAAACATTCTCCAGGATAACAGTGTATGGGCTAAAGAACATTTGTATAATGTGTAAGAGCATGAATCTTGTGATCTCATGTAAGCTACTTACACAAGCTGTACTTCAGTACTTCAGTTTCTTTCTTTGTAAAGTGGTGATAACGGGACCTACCTCAAAGGGTTTGAATGGTGGCTGGCATTAGTAAACACTCAATAAATAAGTATTAGCTATTATTATTATTGTCTTTAGGTAATCATTAAATGCTCTTATGGTCAAGAACTGTCCTAGAATAAAAGGGAAACAAAAAGTAATAGGACATTGCCAGGCCTTCATTGTACAGAGAAAGCCCAACTATATTGAAGCACAGTGTGCTTACAATGCTCCCTGGAGGATCTGTATGCTGCTCAGACTGGTGGTGGCAAAGAGATATCAGGGAAGAATTCTTAGAGCAGCTGATACCTAAACTCCATCTTTAAAAGATTAGTGCTAATTCAGTAAGTAAATAGTGGGGAGATAGAGAAGATGTCCCAGCAGAAAACAGCATGGGCAAGGTGCAGAGGTAGGAGAGAGCCACAAATACAGTCAAACCTCCGTTCTCCATGTCTCCCATGTTGAACAATTCAGTTCTTGAGTAAGCTGTTCACAGGAAAAATGTCTTAGTTGTGGAACAAAATTTAGGTCCTCTTTCTGACAACCCTTTCATGCTGATACATCAGCTTGACGAAGAACATCCCTCGGGCAACAAAGGACAGAATGTGAGTTATTTTAGCACTAAACCTCCTGTTTTTAACATCACAGGAAATTGTGCTATGAATATTTTTGTGGGTTTGTTTGTTTTTGTTTGTGTGTGTTTTTTTGGGGGGGGTTGTTTTGTTTTTGGGTTTTTTTTGTTTTTTTTTTTGCTTTCGTTGCTGGTGAAATGGATGACTAGCACAATTTTAAAACATAAGGAGGCCAGGAAGAGTGCTACTGTTGCTAGGTTGTGAAAGAAACAATGGGCAATTGAAGAGTTAAAAAAAACACACACACTGTTGTTGATTTGGATAAAGGAAAAGCAATTAGCCAATGATAGCATTCCTGAGATAGTGATAGCATTCCTGAGACAGTGATATATGAACAAGCCAGATGCTGCACACTGACCTCCTAAAGGCACCCCTGAACCCAGAGCTGAAAGTGATTCCTTTAAGGCTAGTAGGGGGCGGTTCATAAATTTAAGAAAAGAAGTACTTGTTTATAGATTAAACAGTACAGTAAACATGTATTGCATATAAGAAAGGTTAAAAACATGGAATCATTAGGGGATCTAGAACATTCATTCCATTTACAGTATTTCTAATGGGAAATAATAATTTGTTTGTTTTTTTTAATAAATCGCTTCTCGAATGGCCTTCCAGAATGAATTAAGTTTGAGAAAAAAGGTTCCACTATAATACAACAGGGATGAATCAGAGAATAAAAGGGAATCAGTAGCAAGACATGCTGCAAATGTAAAACTAGAGCCAGGTGGCGGAAGGGCCTTGTGTGTCAACAATGAAAGAAACTAGGGTTTTAAGTAAGGTAATAGTACAATTATATTATTATTTTTTAAATGCTGCAAAGCAAAAGCTGAATTGGAGAGATTCAAAGCATAGGCAAGGAAGTTAAGTAATAAGGAAGAGGATGTATAAAACTTAACTAGAGTAGTGGCTTTGGAAGAGAAAGGAGAGGTTTACTTCAGGGGGTGGGAGTTGATGGATTGAGGTGGGAGCACATTGGGGGAGAGGAGTTGGAAGAAGTCAAAGATGTCACAGACTTCTGGTTTAGCCAGCAGGGGGCATGACAAATATAGAAGAGAGCAAGTTTGTGAGAGAAATGATTAGATTAGAAGAAGAAGGAGCCAAAGTTTGAAGCCAAGCAGAGAGGAAAGAACCAGACAAAATAAAAAAGGAGCTAGTGTGACCTGGCAAACAAGATCTGTCCTGGGTACTCGTCAGAGAAAGAAACCAATACCTGCCTCTCCAATTTGATTTCTCTCCTGGGCCTGTCACTCCTGATATGTCATGAAAAACTAAAAAAGAAATCTGGGATGAATTAATCCATCAATATAAATTTTATCCAATCAATTTTCTTCTAACCAGGTAACCAATTTTGCAGATCACTTTCAGATTAGAGTTTGGGACCAAGGAAGAGAGCCTCTGTTTTCCTTTTGTGTTTCTGTGTGGTGCCAGCTGGTTCCCGAGGAGACTCAGCTCTGTGCCCTGGGATTCCTCAATGCCAGGCTCTAAATCTGCGATATGACAGCAAATTAAGAACATCTGCCAATTTATTCTAACCAGATTTGGGTGAGACTTCATATTGAGACTTTAACTCAGAGTTGCAAACTGCAGTTCAGGAACCAAACATGGCTTGCAGACATTTTTATGTTTCACATATGGCTTTAAAAAATATGAATCAAAGTACATTTAGAGATGCAATTATGTCCTAGGTCTCATATTTATAGCCATTTGCTACCCCTGCTTAAATATTTGATGATTATGTTCTTCTTCATATATGATTAGAATCCTAAAACATCTTATATATAATAATCTGAAAATGCATAAAGCACACTGATGATGTGGACTGTGTGCTGTCAAGTTATAGGAAAAGAGGAGTGAGCGAAAGTTCTGAAATCTTATATTTGCTGTGCTAACCCTTATCAGTTTTTCACTGAGAAGAGCGGAGCCAGCCAATAACTACAGAGATCAAATCGGTCCAATGGATGGTGATATTTCTGTGAATATAGCTGATATTAACATTCCAATACTTCATTACACTGACAAAGATTGCAATGAGAACAGACAATGGTGCAAATTAATCTATTCTTCTGACAGTCTGTAATGAGAATGGGATGTGGTTTAAAAAATTAAGCCATTCTTAGTACAATCTCAAGATTGCAATCTCATGGTCTCTCTCAGATGCTCTACACTTTGGTGATACATCATTGAAAAGTGTCAGTTTAACAAAGAATGTCTTCGCTCTTGCTGAGACGGTAGAATGCATGTGCTTTGTTTCACCACACCCTGCCCATTAAAAACAATGAAGTTGAATCAATTGTGTTTTTTATAATACACATACACACAATCCAAATTGGAAAAAACAACAACATTCTGGTAATTTTATCTTTGTCAAAACTTGGAAACAAAACATGGTACTTTATTGCTCTCCTTTTTAAAATGTGAATACCTAGATTTCCTTTTATAAAACATATGAGAATAAGAGATTGATTACTTCTCCTAACCGGTTTGGCTCAGTGGATAGAGCACCAGCCAGTGGACTGAAGAGTCCCAGGTTTGATTCCAGTCAAGGGCATGTACCTTGGTTGCGGGCACATCCCCAGTTGGGAGTGTGCAGGAGACAGTTGATTGATGTTTGTCTCTCATCAGTGTTTCTAACTCTCTATTCCTTTCCCTTCCTCTCTATAAAAAATCAACAATATATATATATATTTTTTAAAGAGATCAATTACTTTAAGAATTCAAAATCTAATACCAATTTATCCATAAGCAATGTATAGCTAATGAAGTTCATCATGAAGAGCTGCATAGTCATCCTCCCCACAATGGCCGTGGTTTGTAGCCTTGTAATTCACAGTAACTCAATGCAATGTTTTACTTGGTGTTCATGCCCAAAGAAAACCCCAAAAGGAACTAAGATTTCTGGTCTAGACAGAACAGAAAACATACAACAGTTCTCTAGGTTCAGGATAAAAGGAATAATAAAGATCCTTAGAGATGTGGGTAATAATTTAGCAATAACAATAGCTAATCCTTATTGGGAACCAACAATGTATCAGATGCTTTATGTACTCTGTCTCTTCTAATTCTAAGGGTACTCTGTGGTTTGGATCCTATTTGGGTAAGATCTATGCTCAATGTCACATGCAAGTAAGAGGTATAGCTAAGATTTAAGTGCATGGCTCCCTGCCCCCAAAGCCCATGCTTGTTACCATTACACTTATGTCCTTTCATCTTTAAATATCTAGAATTAATACTCACAGAGGCAAATTAGCTTAATTAGGATCTCCCAGAAAGTTAAAAGTAAAGCCAGACTGGAAATTAGGCCTCCACATTTTCTTGTTAAAGGCATTTCTTAATAGACATACTGCTTCAGTTTATGGAAGCCTCTCCTCCCCAAAGGCTTTGAACAAAAGATAGTATTATGTACTAAATATGCTGCCAAATCTCAATAACTGACCTAATTATATTGTAAGTTGATATTAAACTAAACATTATATTCATTCTGCAATGTTTCTTGGTGAATAGGAATTATTCTTGGTCCTAAAAACATAATGAGCAAGATGTTAATTGGCATTAATCCTTCATCTTCACTTGTTTGTACAAACACTGTTTCCTGACTTCTATTTACTCTGATTTATATTATTTCCAGTTAACCTTTATTTTGAATATCTCATTTATTGATTTATTCAGTGCATATTTATTGAATGCCTTCTAATTGCCTGTCACTGTGCTGAGCACAGGAGATACAATGGTGAAAATCCACAGTCACTGACCTCAAGAAACATGTGATTTATTTGCAGAGGCAAACAAGTGAAGAGGTAATGAAGTGTAAAGCATTATGTGCTATTGTAGCACAGGGTGCTGTGGCAGGACATAGGCAGGATACCCAGGAGAGATCATCTAAACTATGACCTAAGTGACAGTAGATGCAATGTAAGAAAAGAGGGAAGGGAAGAGGACTCCAGGAAAAAGAAATCACATTTCACAAGTGAGCCATGAAAAGTACTGGAAAATTCCAATAACTCATTTCTTCATTAATTAAGCATTTTTAGCATATTTTATTGAAAAGTGTAACACTTTATTTTTTTCTTAGCCTACTATCATTCACAGAATATTCAATACATTTTGTCTCATGAATAAATGAAGTTTATCACACGTTATGCCTAATGCCTGGTCTCTTTTTCACTGGCCTCTTTTGAGAGACAACACTAGCAATCTCCATCCATAGCTTTGCTTTTCTTGATAACATTTTGATTTTTTTAAAAAGAAGCTCTTGAATCCACAGATTGACAGCAGTGCTATGTAAAACCTGACTCACAAAATTGTTTTTAATTCAGCTTCTTTTGGGATAATGGGAGTGGGAGACAACAATACTCCAGAATTGTGCTGTCTGATATGGACATCATCAGACACACAGTGATATTTACATTTATATTAATCAAAATTAAGTTAAAATGTCAGCCTCTCAGTTACACTAGCCATATCTTTATGTCCCTAATAGCCACATGCTACCATAGTAAACAACACAGAATAGCATTTTCATCATTGCAAAATGTTCTATTCAACAGCCCTACTCTAGAAGCTAGATTGTAAGCTTTACTAAACCATTGATAATTATTTCAGGGTAGTGCTGATGAAAGAATAGGTACTCAATACAAAGTTATTGATATTTTTAATGTAGCTTTATTCCCTTTTAAAAGCAAGGTTTTCTTTGTGAAAGTAGAAACTAACATTTACATAAATCATTTAACATATTTCATGTAGCAATCAAGGTAAGATATGATTAATGGCCTTACAGTAACTTTTCTGAATCTGGAGTATGAGAAAATGTCCCAGCTGTTAGTGTCGCATGGCCACTTAGGCAAGACTGACAGAGCAATCTCAAAGGTGACAAATTTCAATCCCATGACCCCTCATGTAACATTGCCCACTTTATGGTGGAGAGGCTAATGAGTAGTACCACTGCCAAGAGTGCGTAAAGCAAAAGGGATAAGGAGATGCCAAGGCCTTGCAGAATCTATTTTAAATAATGAAGAATTAAATCTCATTCATCTTAAACTGATTTTCCAGATGCAGTGCCAAGGAGCAAACAAGTAACTTTATATACTTGATATCAGAGTCTAAAAGAGTTTCAGAGGAGATGTTTGGCACCTGCATCTGAGTTTAACACACTTTATGAATAGTCCCTCCCCACCCATTAGGATGTGTATAATTAGTTCAAATATGTGCACTACACTGGTTTATGTGCTTATAGCTGCTCCAGCTCAACAATATCCAAATGGTCATCAGTTTGTTTGCTTGTTTATTTACCACATTCCAAAAATAATGAAAAATAGTCAAGAGTAGGTGATGAAAGGAGCTTAACATGCCTAGTTTTTTTATAACACAAAAGACACATTTTATGTCATGTTAAGTTTGCTGCATATGATCTGATTAGCCTTTTTTCCCCTCAGTGTTAGCAACCATTACTCTATCTGATAGTGCTAGAAACTGTGGGCAAATGTGACAGTGCAACTATTCTTCAAAGGAATTGGAGAGAAAAGAGGAAATGAAATTTTTGACTGCCCTCTATCTGAAACCATTGCATGATTAGAACAGCTGTTGCAATGAAATATTAAATTGGTAGAGCATGAACTAAGATTTTAAAGACAAATAATAAATGTTTGAAAAATAATTAAGCCTTATATTTATCAAAGAACAAAATTTAAAAAACAGCAAATGAGCTGATATATTTATATTCTGCCTCTCATATTGGCAGAATCTATCATAAAGTGAGAAAACCTAATTCTGGTGCAGGTATAATAACTTTCTTATACACTTGGTATTAAATTTATTAAATAGCACAATTATTCAAGAAAACAGTTTAACATGATAAATTAAAAGTTTTTATTTATCCTTAGATATATTAATTTCAACTCTCAAAATATCATAAGTAATCTCTGAAATCAAGAAAGTCATATTGAAAGATATTCTTTGAAGTGTTTGCAGTGAAATTTAAACAACCTAAAATTGAGGAATGATTAAGCAAATCACACTAAATGTAGAGTCATTAAAAATATATTAACATGTAGTTTTAATAACATTGGAAATGCTTATATTTAATTTAATGGGAAAAGTATTACATAATTGTATATTAGACATAAGCTCAATTATATAAATATTATATAAGATATATTCAAAATATTTTAGCACTTGTTTCCTCTGAGTAAAATTTTATCCTTTCTAATTTGCTTAATTTTCTAAAATTCTACAAAAAATAAGTATAAATTTTACATTTGGTAAAATTAGATACCAATTCTGACTTACCCATAAAAGATAACTTATACTGCATATAATTTCACTAGATCAAATCTATAAACAGAATTTAACTGGAGAAAACTGAGGTGGAGTAGTGGGTGAGGCCAGACCTCAAGGTATTAAAATATGGACAGATGCTTATGACATAAAAATCTAGAAGATAGGAAGCAGCAATGACCTGGATCTTTAGCCTCCCACTGGTGCAGTGCAATTTTTCTAGGGAATGAAAAGAGCTTCATGTGTTGTTGACAAAGTGTTTTCAATGTGAAGTGGCTGAAGAAAGCATGGAATCTGGAACTATGGGCTATTGCAACTACTAGTTATATTTAATTTTTCTCTAAATTAAAAACTTGTTACATACACATACACACCACACATAATAGTAACACACGCCATACCTTGCACAGTTTTTAGGAGGATTGGAAGAGCTTATGTCTATAAATACCATGATGCCTGATACAAAATTTATTTAATAAAAGTAGCTATAAGCTTGGTTTCCAAGGGCATAGAGAAATCACTGGTTGCAGAACAGAAAAATAATTAGCAATCAGTAATCTGCAGCAAAGTCCCAAGAATCATAACAGAGCAATGGGGAGTTTGAAATGAGCAATATTCAGAAATCCAAACAGGCAGGCAGCACTAGAGAGTTCAATCAATAAGTAGTGTTAGCTAAAAATATGAATCTGAAGTTTCTGATATTTTTAATATCTATAAATATTAAAAATTAAAATCCTAACATTCTTATAACCAGTCATGGGATTTGAGCGTTAAAAATAAGCTATATTGCCCAAGTTATTCAAACTGCAAAGTTCAGTGGCACCCCATGTCTTGCTATGTATAGAGTAAGCTCATTAGCCTGAGATTTATGGCATTGTGCAATCTGGTCCAATCTGCCTTTCAATTGTTATTTCCTATAACATCATGTACGTACCCCATCCTTCAAACACACACACATTCAATCACTTGATCTCTGCATGTTCCTTTCTATGCTCCTTTGCTCCTGTTCATATTCCTTCTGCTCACTGTTTGTTGATTGAACAACCAAATAAGTGAATTTGTATAAATTCATTTGTATAAATAAAGGTACACTTTTAGTATCAAATTATCCAGTGTTTTGTTTACCCTTTAACAAACAATAGAGTTATTTTTTATTCTCTCCTGACGATGTACAGATGGATCCTTCATCATTATTGCCTGTTCATGATTCTTGAAATGAATATGTAAGCTTCAAAACTGATGTGATCCTTTGGTTTGCAGCAGCGGCAGCAGCAGACATGGCTTACCACCACATCAGACCTCCCATTGGCTATTCGATTCCCAAGCCCATCTCATCTCTGCTGATGCGAGGGTGGAATGCATGTCCTGAAGTGAGTCATTTCTATTTCCTCCTAGAAAATGTGTTATGGTCAAAATCTGTCACAAATAGTGTAACACCAAAGTCTTCTTTCAGGGTGTATTTTAAGGCTGTCAAGGCAGGAAGACCGATCTGCCTTCTGCTCTTTCATCACTAATTGCCTCAAGAAGTCTGAGTGAGCTATATTTTTTACTGCTGCTCTCTGATTTTGCAATGTTTCTCACAACTGATTAGTAAAAGAAAAATGAGGGGATGACAGATGACTCACACTCTCATCTCAGCTGCAATTTTATTAACTATGCTTTAGCCACATTTAGTCATTTTCTGGGAGAAAAAACCAACAACAAAACAAAACACAAGTTTAGCTCAAGATGCAGGCCTTGGGGCAGAGGCCCTGGAACAAGAGGGCCTTATAGCACTGGGTCAAGGAGGAGGCAGCAGACTGGCCCCAGTCCTTCTCTAACTGAGAGGCTGTGATAAAGTGGTTAAGAGCATAGATTTAGATTTCAAACGAAGGGATTGATGTTATAGAAGGAATAAGTAAAATATGATATGTAACCATTTCAAAATATGATCATTGATCTAAGAGAGTAGAAAGGAATAGTCACATAACCCCAGAATGGATTCGCAGACCATCTGTCTGCAGGAAAGGATTCTTGTTTTTACCAGACAGACTGATGTCTACTTTGTCCTCCGAGACTGACAAAAGTGGAGATTCCACAACTTCTCTCCTGCGAGCAGTTTAGTACAGTGTCTAAGAGTCCCTCTGACAGTCGGTTTTGTTGTCGATTGAAATCCTTGTGTCTAGATGTCAGTCCACATTGATTCTTCTGAGTGGAGAGAATTAGTTCACATTCTTCACACTGGAGCTTCTTTACAGAAAGGCCTAACAGCCCTTATTCATCCAGCTCCAACCACCCTAGTTATTGCTGTCTTTTTCTTATAGGTCTTTGTTTCTGATCCTTTCCAGACACTTTATCTCTCTTTGACAAAGAAAGGAGCAGAAAAAGAGAGGGGGACTATTGTTATCTCAGAAAGCATCTCACTGTAGGAAAAAGAGAAGAAGCCCCAGTCCAGATGTTAAGAAGGAGAAAGCATCTTTACTATTCATTTTCAAAAGGCAAAACCCAGACCAAGTCCATACTTAATCCCACAAATGCACAGAGAATTCTTATGAAGAAAACTGAAGATTATTATGGGACATGAATTGAATATCTCAGAAGAAATAACCTCTACTCCTGATCATTTAATCTGATAGATTACGTGTTTATTTGTTTAGAATCTTTTCTCACTACCAGAATGTTAGCTTCATAAAATCATGGTCTTGTTTTTGTTTGTTCATTTTGTTTTGTTTTATGTTATAATCTCAGCATCCAGAACCATATCTAGTAGATGCTCAAAAACTATTGTTGAGTAATATCACTGAATATCACTATTAGTTATCAGTGCTTCCAATCATCTCACCTGGACTTTGATGTCCAGAAAAACATGTCTTAAAAATTGCATGACTTAAGATAATTTGGGATAAGCTTTCCTTGTCTCTCCATATAAACTTTAGGTATACTTTCTAGAAATAAATATGCCAAGTACCTAATCCAGAATTCCCTTCTCTATGTGGGATGTGAGCTCCACCAAGGTGTACCACAAAATAATAGTCCAGGGGATCCCTTTTGCTTTTATGAACTGACTTTTTTCATGATTATAGGTAAGAGGCATATGGAAGTTTTAATTTGGAGATAAAAGCCTGTCATTGGAAGCTTCTAAAAGTATTTTTTGGGGTAGAATGGATGCCTAAGAAACAGATTAACAGATTGGGAAATGATAAAGAGAACCGGAATGGGGCCAAAAGAGGGAATATACAACATTATACACACTAACACACATATACATTCATACTAAGAGACCAAAAATTAAGTACTTAGTGGAAATTTTTATTGCCAAGCATTGAAGACTTTCAAGCATAGGTCTGAGGTCTGGGGATGAGGTTCAGTGAAGAGAACAGGGAGAAAGCAGGGTAGGAAGTCAAAGTCACTGATTGACAACATCTGGACTTGTCACTCAGGTGGACTCTGGCTTGGTTGTGGTATCCACCTCAGCATTATGAAATTGATCTTCTTCTGTATGTGACATGGCTGAGTCATCATTACATGGCCCAGCACAGTCTGCACCATGTCAGTGGGCTGATAGTGAGGAAAAAGGGAACAATGGGCTAGTTTCCATTCTTTCCTTCAACAATTATTTATGGAGTCAGCTCTATTGTATACAGCCCTAGGAATAGGTACTGGGGTTCCATGGAGATGTGCTCTCAATGGAGTTCAAGGCCTAGTGACCAAAAGGATATTAATCAGATAAGCACATTAACATTTTTTAAAGTACAAGCTAAGATAGAGGAAAAAAGATTAGAGGAGAATACATACTAACGAATACTAGCAAGTGGGGAACACAGCTAGTGCAGGTGAGATAAGGCTCCCTGGAAGAAACCACATTTGAGCTGAGATCATAAACATAAATAGAAGTCTCAATAAATGGTTGGTGAAAGATAAAAAAAAAACAGTCCCCAGAAAGAGAACATGTGCAAATTTGTTGTGAGGATGCACAGGGGAGAGACTTAGTTATTGAAACATTGTAGCCACTGAAGGGTAAAGTCTTATACCAGGCACCATATGAAGCAATTCATCTTTAGATATCAAGACACTAACATCATGCTGTCCTGGTCATTATTTTTTAGGTCATCAACTTCACTCATTTTTTCTCTTATGTCCATTTTTGCCTCAATTCTTGAATTTGAAGCACCTTATTGTTTTCGTATGTGTGTCTTCTTAGTGAAGACCTATAAAGATAAAACATAATCAAGACCCATAAAGATAAAATGAGAATGCCAGCTTATTGGAAATGGGAAATGCTTATTGAAAAACAGTGAGAGGTGGGAGAAAGTCCTCATAGCAAAATGAGATCAGATTTTAGAAAGCCTTGGAAACCCGAATAGGAAATCTGGACATGAAATTATCGGCACATATATTTTTGTCTCGAAAGCAGTGAAGAAATAGGATAAAAAAGTCATTTTTTAAAAAAAATTTATCTGTGTTTGGAATGTAAGATTTATTCATTTCAAGAAGTGTATGTAGTTCCATAGCAAAGCAGGCACTGCATTCATTACCTGCTCATATGCTTTGGAAGAGCTAAGCATTGTTTCTTCACGTGTGGGATGCATATTACATGCTCCAGAGTACCCTGGCATGTTTGTTAAAATGAAGATTCTGGGGCCCTATTCTAAAACTACTGAATCAAAATCTCTGCCATGGAGTAGGAACTTGAATTTCAACAAGCACCCCAGGTAATTTGTGCCCCATAAAGACAAAGAATGAGTGGGCTGAACGGAAGCAAAAGACACTGAAGTCAGAGCATCCAGCAGACTGCTAGTGCAATAATCCAGTTGATTACAACACAAAGACTACAATGGTTACCATGGGGATTCAGAAGCAGGGGGAAACCTGAGAACTACTTCAAAGGGAACATAACATCATAAGGAGGTGAAAGACTGGACTTAGGAAATGGAAGAGAGAAAAGAGTCCAAGCAGTCATCCCAGACTTCTGAGAAGCTGCCAGGGACCAAAGCACTCATTAGGCCCATCGATATGAGGGATATTGTTGGCAGGGAGAGGAGAACAAAACCAGGGGCTCTGCATTGAGGTGCGGGTGCTTAAAAATATAAGCAAAGAAAAAAGGAAAGATAGCTAACAAGGAAACAAATAGCCTGTTCTGCACAACCGAGAGAGCTGCCAATTAGAATAAAGTTATTGGGCAGGAAGTCAGCAAAGACGCTCCTCTCACCTTAAAGGTGCTTAACAAAATGAAGTGGGAACAGGGGAGGCGGACAGATGGCCCAGGATGGAAGCGCCAGCAGAGAGTGGGAACAAAAATAGAGGGGAGAGGAGTTGGAAGTTATAACCTAGAAAATTTTGGATCCCCAGAGAAAAGTGCAAGAAGAGAGATCATAAGGTTAGGGATTTTCAAAATAAGAAAATTGTCATTTGCTGGCAGTTTTGAATAGGAAAGAAAACAGAAGGTAGGTGGGACATGTAAGCATTATTTCCATTGTTCTAATCATCTTTTAAGCTTTATAATACTGCCTACTATTCGACATAGAATCCTGGACAGATATAGAGGTGAAAACGAAGTTAGTTGCCTTTGCAACCTTCTTTTTTTTCCAAATATGAAATGTAAAATAGTCTATGCCTTGACAAAATGCTTTCAACAGTTTACTGGGAGATTTGAATACCCCTCTGTCTTTTAAATAAATGTGACATTGAATGAGAGATGTTTATTCTGCCATTACTTTTAAATCTAATATTTATAAGCATATTTAATTTCTGTGTATAAGAAGTACT
This sequence comes from Antrozous pallidus, assembly GCA_027563665.1. NCBI lineage: Eukaryota > Metazoa > Chordata > Mammalia > Chiroptera > Vespertilionidae > Antrozous > Antrozous pallidus. Next base: position 156,877,701 of record CM050508.1, on the reverse strand, counting down.
CACACCAAACAATAGTGGCATGCTAAATTAGAGAAATCAAACCTTGAAAGCTTATATGTTAATGAGTTATTTAGTTTTCAAAATCTTAATAACAATTGGCAATAAAGCCCCTTAAAATTCCTTTTGTTCAGGACCCATTGTATTAATCTTGAAGCTTCATTTGTTCTTCTAAAATGATTGAAGCCAAGATCTCCACCTAGTGGATTTATAGGATTTTACAGAAATCATTACGTTGTTTTGTTTTTTTTTCTCTTAGACTCTAAGAGGAAAATAAAGACTTAGAGATTTAACAGGTTTTAAAGACTTCTACTTAAGACCTACCATAATTGTTAACAGAACAGTCACCAATAGCTGAAATATACCAATATTCATATCAGCGAGACTACAGTTAATGAGCAAAGCTCAGCTTTTATTTTCATACCACAATTAGGAAAGCAGATCAGGCACAAATATGAATATATAATCATCTGTGTAGAAAGCAATACTGTAATACCACTAATTGAGATGTGTATAGTAATTTCCATAAAATAAACATCAAGAGTAAATCTGCTCCAGTACTTTAATCTTTCATTTGCTTAAGCTTTTTATTTTTTAGTTCTCTTTCTTTTCCAGGACTAGTCTATATTTTTCCTTCCCATTTTTTCCATTCCTTAGAGAAGAAAACTCAATTAATTGTGTCAAACACATCTTGTGGCTCCATCTTTGATTTTTGCATTCTATTCAACCATGTACTTTTACTTCATTGATAACAGAGTTACTGAGGATTCCCCCCCACAAAATAATGTATTTGAAATGCATGCAAAGGCTGAGGATCTTTGTGTGTCCTTTCGAAGAAAGCTAAGATAGAACATGATTATTATTTGAGTTACTTTGTTCACTTTGTGCTGCCTCTAAAGGTGATGTATTCTCATATTCTGCAGATGGTGGATACAGTGTGTGTTTTAGAGCAGTTTTCAGCTTCATTTATTCTTCTAGGAATTAGAGGCACCTCATTTTCTGCCTCAAAACTAAATGTCTTTTAACTGTGGTAAGAGGGACGTGCTTCATGTGTCTCCACTGTCACTGCACCTTCTCTGGGTGCCGTTATCTTTATCTGGATGAATTTTCTGAGCCTGTCTCAAACTGTGCATGTTACTATTTATTTGAAGATCTATTTCACTAGAAGGTAGTTTATTTTTGGTTTCATGGGAACTCATGATACTCAAATCCTCAACTGTAATTGTTGTCTCAACAGAACTTGAACCATGTAATGTAAGAGTTCGACTTTTTCCATTTTTCCAAGTTTGCTACTTTTCTTTTGTGGTGCTTTTTAAGGTATTCTGTCTGGTCTGAATTAACAAACTAGAATTCGCCTTGCTTTTATCATGCATTTTCCCCTCCTCTTTCTCTACTATTTTTATCTCTGGCGCTTCAGTGCCATTATCTCTGGGCAATGCATGTATGTGGTCAGTATCTTTTTTGCTACTATTGGGTAGATGCCAAATGCCTTGAGTTCTAAGAGATGTGCCAACATCCTTGGGAAGTTCTAGTCTATTTTGGTACCAAACTGAATTTGTCTTCATAAATGTTAGATTGTCCTTGGATTGTGTTTGGGGAATAAGAACAGAATCATACGTTTCTGTTTTAGGAAGTATTTTTTCTATATCAGTTCCCTCATCCATAACACAACTCTCCATCAACTGATGTGATTTTTGGGGTTTTGTCAGTAACGTTTTTTCTTCATTTCCCAGTTGTTCATTACTTGAGTGTTGCACTGCATATTGTAACACTTGATTTTCATCGACAGTATGTTCTGTGTAGGTGTCAGTCTTGTGGACACCGACAAGTTGTGCTTGATGCTCTGAGGACAAAGAAACCGGGTTTAGCTCCCTGGTCATAGATGCGTCTTGCTCTGTGTGCTCCATGGGCTCAGCTGCTCCTTGCTCGGCCGCCCCCCTGGGATGGCCAGATGCTAAAAGATCACTTCCTGTATTTTCCGAAGAAGCTGGTAAATAACTAGAAGCTACCAATGTGAGGTGAGTGGTACCCGCCGTTTGCTCCATTGAGAATGGAGAGCGTGCGTGCCTATGTTCAGCTGCCTGGGGTGTGAGCCCAGGCACTGTTACCGGGGTTCCATCAGGAATGAGACCAGGAGACTGACAGTCGCCTTCCAGGGAGCTCTGGGGGACCGCAGATAAACTGTTAGCATGAAGCAGAGGAGCCTTTTTGGTGTGTTCATTGTAACAGGGGGTCTGATTCAGGGCCTGTTGGAGAGGCAGCCTCTTTGAGGTGACTGCAACATAATCGTTACTCTCTGGCTGGTGGGGGAAATCTGCAGAGGACAGAAGGTTTATTTTGGCTACTTTCTCAGAAGCTTTCGATAGTGTATTAGGAGGTAACTGTACTTGTTTGAGTTTCTTTGGGAGTTCTGGCAAGGACTTTTCTGGATGGACTCTACTTTTTCTAAAAGGTTGTAAATTTAATTTGATCCTTAAATTTTCCTTTTTAATTTTCCCTCTGGGTTCAGACTGATCGCTTCTCTTTTTTTTCGGAATCTGTGCATCAGTAAACCATCTTCTTCCTTCTGTTATCTCTCGGGGACTGCTAGATTTTTTGAGATTCAAGTTGGTCAGGTGGTTCCTTTGAATTTCCTGCTGTTTCAAATGGGTTGATGCTTCGGTTGACGTCACTAACCTATTTTTTTCAACTAAGTCAGGATCATGGGAGCTAACATTCTTAGGGGAATATGTTTTCTTGATATTTGTCGATAACTCTGATAACTCCATGTTATCTTCACTCATAAGGAATTTTTCTATAGCTCTATAAATTTGGATTTGCTCTTTCTCAGACTTCGAATATTCTCGATGATTTGGCTTCCTTTCTTTTACATAATCATTAAATTGGTCATAGGGAACATATTTGCAAATAAGAGAATTGTTTGGCTGAAAATACTTTGGCCTACTCCGTTTTAACAGTTCACAAGGACCATCGTATTTTGACCTATGTTTTTGTAAAATCTTTTGTACATAGTGTCCCTCAGGGTCACAAGGCTTGGATGATGAACTTGTAATAAAATGTCTCTGCCTATGAGGTTTTAAGCTATTGTCTCCTTTTTCTATTGGAGGCTGCCATGACTCATTTGTTAAATGCTTTTCAAGACTTTCTCCTGCCAACGCTGAAGCGGATGTTGCATATCTTCTACTAAATGTGTCACTGCTGATATCTGCAGAACAATAAATGCAGAAATTTAACACAGAGCAGAGTTTTATGACCCAACTAAACAGATGCTTAGAAACCTTATCTGAGGTGTAAAAATTATTCCTCTGATTATGGCAATTCTTAAATATGTTCTAATTTTTAACCAAACCCGCGAAGGACAGGACATATGGCAATTTGGTGTGTTTGCAATGGCATTCCCTATGGTCACATTTTAATCAGTTGGGATGCTGACTTAAAAGCTGTGGAATTAGAAATGAAAATGTTCAGTTGTACATCTTTTAATTAGTTCCTAAGTTAGCTTTAAATATGAATAATACTTAAATTTTAAATCCTTTTCAAATAGCCATGGTAAATTTCTTTTCTGCATTCATTGCTCAGTTGGCACGAAAGATTAGAAAGAATGTAATAGAATATTGAGTAGTGTTGAAGTTTTAAGTTTCAACAACAAAAGAAAAATACTTGTGATACTCTTGGAGTTTTCAAAGGCTGATTAATATCCCAACACTTAATGCAGTGTTCAGTAAATACTTGTTATATGATTAATAATTTTACAATATGGCCTGATCTGTGTTAAAAAATCCCTGTCTGGGACTTGTACCTGGTGCAGGTTAATGACATATGTTAAATAATATGAATGACAAAAACATTACTAAGCATCAGGTATTGTGCTAAATATTGGACATTCATTATCTCATTTCATAATCAAGAGAATCTTAATCCATTGGACAAATCCTATTAACCTATCACTTTTACAAATGAAGAAGAAGGAAAAGCTTAGAGAGGTTGAATGTTTTCTGCCAGTCACATGTCAGCTTAATGACATGGGCACAACTGGACTAAACCCTCTCCTCTTAACCACAGTGCATATTAAGTTTAAAATTACATCTTATCAGTATACTTTTTCAATTTTGTGAAATTGTTTTATACAGAGGAAGAAAGAAGTATTTCTGTTCACTGATAGAAAGGGGGAGGTGAACTATGCCTCAGACTAGCATTTAATATCTAAGGTCTGCCTTCAGCCTCCTGGATGACCTTGGAGAAGCCACTTACTGTCTGGATATCAGAAGAGGAGACTAGATGGAAACTTTATGTGGATATAACTTTATGCGGTGTAAAATTTATGTGGGTATAAAATTATTCCGGAGAAAGAGTTTGTAGCTTTTATCAGATTCTAACAAGAGTTCTATGACTCAGAGATAAATATGAAGAACTATTTGACTAGATTCTCTCTAAAGTCTCCTCTACCCCTGAAACATCATTCTCTGCTTCCAGACCAGAAGGCACCATCAGAATGATGCTGCCTCTTCCTGAGGTCTGCTCTGGGGCAGGGATGGCCTTGGTTGTTTTCTCCTCAAATACCTGTCCTCTCCAGCTTTTGTTCAAGACCTGGCATGTAACAGGATTTCAAATCTTTCTGAAAAGTAATCATATTGGTTTGGCCAATCAGTGTTCTCTGTGTGAAACAGGGGACTGGGTGTTAAATGGTTAAGGGACCATATTCTCTTTGAGGTATGATTTTCTCACAGAGAAGTTAAGGCCTTGGGCAAAGCTAAAATGAAACATATGGCTAAGGTATGATTCTATCAAAAGGCCAAGAGCTTATTTTCTTTATAAAATAAACCAATCTGATCTGATTTTTATGGCAGATGTTTCTTTCCTCAGCCATTCCTCTTTTGAGTCAAATCACCAGTCCCCAGAAACTAGTAAAAACTAGAATCTGGGAATGCAATGGAATAAATTCACACCCTGCCTTATGCTGCACGTGAAATAACACCCAGTTTTATTTCTTTTCCCATTGTCCCCAAATTCATCCTTGGGCCCAGATCCCCGTGGCAGGAATTTCTTGGTGCACCGAGTACCTTGTCATTCAGATTCTGAGAGAAAGCTCTGCTTGTTGTAAACCAATTCAGATAAATGACAGGAGCCTCTTTACAGAACAGCTGTCAAAGTTTTCACTGCTGAGCCTGAAAGCATTGCCTTACTATTTAGGAAGAAAAAGGAAGACATTTAATTCATTGCTTCCACCTAAATATTGACATCGCCCGTGTACAGTGGGGAGATGTCACGGCCAGATTCGCTTGGTTCCCAACATGGGACAATGAATTAAGTCCTGACTTTGCCTGGACTGGGAAGTTATCATCGCTGACAGCTCAGCAAGCAAAGTATGTGTCTTGACATCATTTCTGAAATGAATCACTAGCATGAGAAGGCCCATTCTTCTAACATGTCATGCTCTGGGAAGGTTGCTTACTGCAGAATTGGCATTACAGCTCGAAGGATGTTGGAATGGAAGCCAATATTCAGCCTCCCATTAATCTTAACAGCACTATTGCTATTTAAAAGGGTTCTTTTTTTTTTTTTTAACATCATTAGGTGTTGGATCAAAAAGTTCTCTTTACAACAGGCACAGGAAGTGCTCTCAGTTGCTGTGAGGGTGGGGAGTTTTCTCATCCCAAACACACATGCACGTACACACATGCAGGCATACACATATGCATGCACACATGCACAAACACATACATGCATGCACACATGTATAGACACAGGCTGGTTTTTTTTTGTTTTTTTTTTTTTAGAAAAGGAATAGACTTGCAATACATTGATTTTTATTCTCCTGTTAAGGAAATTCAAAGAGCCTACCTGCTTCAGAGGAATTTAAATGGAGTGGGATTTTCTCAAACAAGACAACTCACCTATTGTTCTTGTTACATAGTGTGGAAGCGTTTGAGCTTGGACATCCCCAGGCTCAAGGTCCCTTAGATTTTCAGCTCTCTCTGGACAATATCTTGTAAGTAAGCCTGCTTCATTAAAAACTGCCGTGTTCCCAGGAGGCGCTGAACATCCTGACTGCAGCAATCTGCCACCGAGGCCAACGAAAGTGCTGTTGGCCTCCAGATCCTTCCCTTTCAGGTTTCTAAATGGTTCATCAAGGGCTGTGGACTCAGAGGTCAGTGATGCTTGATGGCCGCTTCCCTGTAAAGTTGGCATTTCCCTTCTGGACCCCACAGTGGACATGACCTTTATCTTGTTTTCCTGAGTTAAGTGGCAGTTACAGTAGTATCCTTTGGCGTGGTAATTTCTTGCCTCACGAGCACACAGGGATTCACCAAAGGTTCTGCAACAAAGCTTTTCTGATGTGTGTTCATTTGCTTTGCCTTGTTGGAGTTTCCAGTTAAATACAACTAAGCCTAGGCAAGTGAGACCAACAGCCCCTGCGACAAATAGAGAGACCATTAAAAGATAACATCATAGGAAGAGACATAGAAATCACCAAATGTGAAACCCACAGATATCAAGGTCGAGGGCATCTGAATGGATGGGAGATCTATCATTCTGTGAAAAATGTCATTTCAGACAAAGATGATATTATTGATAAGTTCTGTTTCTTCATTTGGATCTTTACTTTGTGTCTATTTAAAATGATTTAAAAAAACACAATACCATCTGAAATGCCTTTGGTAGAAAAAAAAAGGCCTTTTAAAATATATATATTTTTATTGATTTTAGAGAGGAAAGGAGAGGGAGAGAGAGAGATAGAAACATCAATAATGAGAGAGAATCGCACGGCCCACACTGGGGATAAAGCCCACAATGCAGGCATGTGCCCTGACTGGGAATTAAACTATGACCTCCTGGTTCATAGGTCAATGTTCAACCACTAAGCTATGCGGGCAGGGCAAAATAAATATATAAATAAAAAGGCTTTTCACATGGACTAAAATTCACTTGATTTAAATAACTCTTGCATTATAATTATTTTCCTGCCTGTGGAAACCAGTTTAATTCCAAATTTCTTATTTCTCAATCCCACAGCCAATCTCTAAAGTAGGCCACATTAAGGATATACCCTGAAGTGATCATATACCATGATCTCCTCCTCAAAAAGAAAATTTGATTCTACATGGTATTGTTGTATTTTGAGCATCCCTAAAGACTCACCCCTAGCTCAGAATACCTTCATTGGCTTCCAATTACAAAAGGCCAAACTCCTTGACATTCAAGGCTTGGTGCAATAACAGGGTATGGCCTCCCTTCCTAGCCTTGTGTCTCATTATTTTTCACATTCAAACACTATTTTGCAAACTCCTCAATTTATTAATCTTAAAATGTACTTCTAAGCCTTTGTGTATGCTTCTAAGCTCTTGGTGATGCTTGTGATAATTTCTCCTACCTCTGTTTATTTGAATTACCCTTTAGAATTTAAATCAATACCTCCAAATATATTAATGTATTTTGTTGTGTGTGGTTTTTTTTTTAATCTTGCAAAAATCCCTCCCTTCTATGAGCATCCATAACAAAATGATTAACATCTAGGTTAGAAAGCCTGGAACTGTCGTTTCTTGTCCTATATAGGTATAGCTTATCCTCTGAATAAAATTTTAAAGTTGATGTTTTAACATCATTAGGTGTGGGATCACAAACCTCATCACAAGTGTGGAGTCTAACCTGCTTCTCCCTTACTGTTTCTGATCTCAGCAAATGGCATCATCGACCACCTAGGTGCTCAAACCAAAGCCTAAGGCTCAGCTCCCTCTATATCACAGTGATTTCTTTTAATCCTAGCATCTAAAACAGTATAAAATTATTCTACTCACTTACTTTCTTATTCACTGTCTGTCTTTCCCTGCTATGATTAAGCAGTATGAGAAGATGAACATTTTATTTTATTCAACATTGTATTTCCAGTGTTCATAACTCTGGCACAGTTGAGGTACTCTGGAAACATTTATTGAATATTCTTAAATAAACAGAGGAATTCTGTTTATGAATTCTAATAATGAAAAACATTGAGTGGTCTAATCTTACAAATCCCCAAAATGGTGATCAGGAGGACATGGTGTCAGTAATGATTGATTTAGGAGCAACATATTCTAAGTCTAGCTCTGATTATAACTTGCTGTGTGACCTTGGGCAAGTCAGTTTCCCCAGAGGATTCCATTTTCTATAAATGACATCTCCAGATGAATGGATGATAAGAGATACGAACAAGATGATAGCATTCTAGGCTCATTGCATCATGCCTGGTTCTCTCCATGGCAGACAACTTTAATGGAAACATGATGATATATTTTTTAACTTGAATGATAGAAAAGGGAAGGTATTAGATATGGTTTTTTTCCTCTTTTCTTCGTTAAAGATAAAGATTAGCCAAAAAGAATGGCAATTTCTGGTAAAATCCTCCAAACTTTGTATAGTTTACTGGATCTTGTGATCTTATAAGTCACATTTTAATTTATTTGAAAACAATACACTCTCGGAGAGTGCTATAACATATTGAAATAATTTAATTTCTATTAAAAACACAAATTTTTGGAAAGTAGTAGCAAAAGTTATATCAGAATAATTTTATTGCCAGTTCCTTGAGTTTGGTTTATTTCAAAGGAGGGGTTTTGTTTTCAGAAGTTAAAAACGTATGAAAATAATGTAATTTTTGATACACTGTCTCTCTCACATGGAATAAGAAAACAGGATTCAAAGCTTTGTTCTGACACTTTTCTTGGGCAACTTTTCTTATCTCTCTGAGCCTTATTTTCCATCTCTGCCCATTGGGGATAATGAATACCACTCAGATTAAATGACATAACATATGTGACATGTTTCATCCAGTATTTTGATATAGTAAAGCTCAATGAATAGTCTCTGTGGTTTATGCTTACGATTGCTGCTCTGTTATTTGAGTTTTATATTACCCTATATGTCCTACAACAGTCAGCTGTTAGGTAAAATCATTCCAAAAAACAAATCATAAAGAGAATATGACTGATGCAGGTATGAAACCAAACAACAAAGAAAACAAATACCTAAATTGTCTTAAATATATACATCAGACATTGAAATGGAATAGCCATAATCTGATTATAGGGTAAAGTTTCACCTCTGATTGTGTCTGATCGGCAAAGGAAGCACTGTTAATGTTAGAGCTATGTCTGTGCTACATCACTGGACTAGTATGGTTATTTTCTGTTTGTGCAAAGAGCAAGAGCAGCCAATGACGCTTGCAGGCAGACTGAACATGATATTAAGAAGATGGCTGAATTTTCATTGCCATGGGCATTGTTGCTATTTTTAAAAAGTGTTCTGACAGTCTGAGTTGGAAAAATGAAACAAAATAAAAAGCAAAATTAATGATAAGTTCTCACTGAAGTATTAAAACCACCCTACAGCTTCATGAAAGCTTTCTCTGTTTATCCGTCAGGAGACAGAATAAGAAGTGTCCAGATGTCAGAGCATGGTGCCAAATAACCACCTATTAGTTTTACAATAACTGATTTTATTATTTATATTATTGTTAATTACTAGAGGCCTGGTGCATGAAATTTGTGCACAGGGGTGAGGGTGTCCCTCAGCCCAGCAAGCACCCTCTCCAATCCAGGACGGCTGGCTCCCAACTGCTCACCTGCCTGCCTGCCTGATTGCCCCTAACCACTCTCCTTCCAGCCTGATCAATGCCTAACTGGTCCCCTGCCAGCCTGGTCACTCCTAACTCACCTTCCCTGCTGGCCCAGTCACCCCCTCCTCCCCTCCTGTGCCAGTCTTGTCATCCCCAATTGCCCTCCCCTGCAGGCTTGATCACCCCTAACTGCCCTCCCCTGTAAAACTGGTCCCCCCAAACTTCTCTCCCCTGCAGGCCTGGTTCTCCCAAACTGCCCTCCCCTGTAGGCCTGGTCCCCCACAACTGCCCTCTCCTGCAGGCCCAGTCGTCTCCAACTGCCCTCCACTGATTGTCTAGTCACCCCCAACTGCCCTCCCTCGAAGGCCTGGTCACCCCCAACTGTCCTCCACTGCCAGCCTGGTCCCCCCTAACTGTCCTCCCCTGCAGGCCTAGTTCCCCCGCAACTGCCCTCCTCTGCTGACCCAGTCACCCCTAACTGCCTTCCCTGCTGGCCTGATCACCCACAACTGCCCTCCCCTTAAGGCCTGGTCCCTCGAACTGCCCTCCCTTGAAGGCCTGGTTTTCCCAAACTGCCCTCCCCTTCCAGCATGGTCCCCCCCAACCCCAACTGCCCTCCCCTGCAGGTCTGGTTCCCCCCAACTGCCTTCCCCTGTAGGCCTGGTTTCCCCAACTGCCCTCCACTATAGGCCTGGTCCCCACTACTGCCCTCTCCTGCAGGTCTGGTCCCCCCCCCAATTGCCCTTCCTTGCAGGCCTGGGACCCCCCAACTGCCCTCCCCTGCTAGTCATCTTGTGGCAACCATCTTGTGTCCACATGGAGCAGCCATCTTTGACCACATGGGGATGGCTATCTTTTGTGTTGGAGTGATGGTCAATTTCCATATAACTCTTTTATTAGATAGGTTGATGATTTATCTGTAACTGAGGAAGAAAATGGAATCAGAGGCCAAATTAGCATACTAAGTCTTTTTTGCCACAATTTAGAGGCATAGATAAGTGACCACACTTTTACTTCAAAAGGACTAGGATCTTAATGGAACAAACTGATATCAAAAGTCAGTTTTATAAAAGAAGAGTCTTTTTTTAATACAGTATCTTTAACAATTACTCAGTGGAAATTACATTATTATAATTTCACACTATAACACAACATGCATGTAGCTATATTTATAATTTATCATAATTCATGCAAATTAAGCTTCCTATCATTTTGACAAAATCTTTGGAATCCTTAGAATTTGTATTTTTCTCTAGGGTAGTGCAGAGTTGTTAACTTTTAGCAAAATCCTCTCTGAAAATAGATACTTAAAAGATATTTAAAATTACCCTTGTTATTATATTTCCAAAACAATGTCTTACAAAACATAATTCAGTGAAATCCTCTGTGGCAAAAAGTGTTTATGGTCAATAAGTTTGAGCAATGCTCTGCATTATATTTTCCTGTTAGATTCCTGATGCTGGTTAGCAGGGGAAAGCCCATGGAAAATGCTGCAGAAAAGAAGCCCATTGCACTTTACTTAATTCAGTGTTGCCCAAAACTATTTAAACCCCACAACATATGTGCTTATATGTGCATCTGTGCTTGTTTTTATTGCAATATCTATTAAATATCTTCCAGAATTAGTATTCTAAGAAGAGCACTTAAGGAAAAACTATCCACTGCCCTATTGTGTCTGTCTTTTTACAGTAAATTATTTCTTAGCACACATAACTACTGACATGGCTGCATAGTTTTTAAAACAATTTACCTTTCTTAGAGAATTTAAATTGACTTCCGAGTGAGTTCGATTGCTGCTAGAGGTACTTCCTTTGTCTAGACCTGATGCTCATCTCCATCTCTCCTGATTATAATAAGTATAACTTAGAAGTTAAAAACCTGATGTTCAATTAATTTGCTGGAAATTGGCTATGGAATGATTATTTAAAGTTCATATTCAAAAGACATCATTCCAGTCCTGGATGCAAGTCCCTAGTATTCCAGATTTGGAGATTCCTCCTCCCAACACACACACGCACACACACACACACACACACACACACACTTCTCATCACCATGGTTACCACAGGTGCAGAGGATTTTACAATGCACTGCAAGACTAGGGGGGAACCACACAATGAGGTAGTTAACTCCAGAAATCTCATGCAGATTTGGTCTTCCACTAATGACACCAAGAATCACTTTATCCTTCATTAAATGAGATGTAATGACAGCGTGATTTAATTTTTTTAATTACCATAAATATTTAAAGGGTTGAATATTTTCCTCTCCTTCGTCAGTCTGTGAGGGTATGGCCCAAGTTTTAGAAAGAGACAAACAGAAATCTTATATTTCAAAACTACAAACATGAGAAATCCAAGGTAGAGAGAGGTCAAATGACTTGCCCAAAGCCACACAGCAAGTAAGAGCAAAGTTAGGAGTCAAACCTGGGCAATCCAACTGCAGAGCTCATGTGCTTCATCACTTTGCTGTATGACCCCTAAAGAGGAGGGTGCAATGATTGTCATAATAGCATCTCCTCATGCACTTGGTAAAGCCCACTGACTTACCACAACAAAGAGGGGCACACACACATAATTTTACTAATTCCTCTTTCCCAACCTCTTAATGAATACATTAGTCCTCTTTGGCGTATGGACAATTGATAAACTATAGATACTATTCCCTCATTACAAACAAGAATACTGAAGTCTACATAGCAAGTTAACTTAGGATCACAGTGCTAGTTATACCGGGACTAGACCTCCTGAATTCTGGTGCAAGGTTGTTTCCTTTAGGTTACAGAGCTTTTCTGCAACAGGACCTTCTTGTAACCTGTTCCAAATGAGCTAACCTACTCCTACGTCTATTGATAAACTCTCCCTTCCACAAGCCCTGATTTTCCTGATTGCTTGAGCGAGGCATCATTTAGTATGCATTAAAAATATGGACAAGAGGAGGGAGAAGAGCAGGGTATACTTCTTCCTGGCCTACCTGCAAAGACAAGGACAGTCAGCAGGGCCACATCCTGCCCCGGGAGGAGGGGACTCCTGTCCTTTAGAACCACAGTGAGGTTGGAAGCCTTGCCATCACAGTTGGTGTCAGACAGCCTCAGCACACTGTTTGCACCGGCCACAGCTGCGGGAGATGGCTGGCAATTGAGGTCCTTGGCATTCCTGAGCTTGCGAGCAGAAGACTTCATGTAGCTTCTTAAAAACCGGGCCAGGGGGTAAAGATCACAAGTACAGCTCCACTGGTTCTTATCTAAGCTCAGAAGGATTAAGTGCTTCAGTGGAGTAAAAACATCCGGCATCTGGGCCAACCTGTTTCGGGAAAGGTCCACTTCCTGCAGCTGGGGCAGGGGCCGGAAGGCATCTCTGCCAATGTAGGAAATGAAATTGTTAGATAAATCCAGATGCCTGAGACTGCGGAGATTTGTGCCTCCAAAAGTACTGTCTGTCAGATTAGTGATCTGATTGCCGTCCAGCTGGAGCCGGGTCAGATCCCGGGTGTTTCGGAACCAGGCCCCTCGCAGGGTGCGGAGGGCGTTGTTGCTCAGCGCCAGCACCTGCAGGCTGCGCAGCTTGCTGAAGGCTTGATCCGGGAGTGAAGCGCTGGATATCTGGTTGTGCTCCAGCAACAGCATCCGCAACTTCGAAAGGCCTTGCAGGGCATCCTCCTGAACGTCCTGGATGCCATTTCTGCTCAAGGAGAGCAGGGCCAGATTGAACAAGAGGGACAGATTGGCGCTCTCTATAGAGGAGAGGGACCCATCCGTGCTGATCAAAACTCTGGTGGTCACAGGGGCTGCTGTGGGGGAAGAAAAGCACAGGCTAGAGAGGCAAGACACACCCAAGTAGGAGGGGAGGACAGTGGAGAGCGAAGATAATCAATACCCTGTGAGCAATCTTATCACCTGGATCAGAACAATGCACAACATGGAAAGAATGCCCTGATTTCTCAGTGAAAGGGGAAGCTGGGCTCTTTAACAGAATGATGGATTTTTATAGTCTTTGTTACGGTGTCATGTTTATTTGAGAAGCAGAAACCCATCTGTTCCTTTACATGTCAAAGTTAATTCATTGTTTGGGATTATCATCGTTGATGGTTTTTTGAAGGTGGCTTTTCAGGCTTCCTCCCTGTGAGTACCGAGGCAGCCGCTGGCCCACGACTGGTTCACCCAACAGCCGAAGCCATGTCTGAGCTTGTTGGCCAGTTTCCCCCTAGTAATGTATATTTGTGCTGTGAAGTCAGTCTCTTTTCTCTCAAACACAAAGGTATGCTTTGGGGGTGGGGGTGGGGGTGGGGGCGGGGAGTGAGAAGGAGCCCTGGTGTCTGCTTTTTTAGCTCCAGGCTAAACGTTGGCAATTGGGTAAAGGATCTATATTCTCTCCAGACAAACCCGAGGATGTGTCAGTGGGGTTCTCATTATAGTCTGGGCCATCTTGGCCTCCTGTCTAATATCTGTTCCCTCCAATAAAGTCCGTCATGTGATGACAGGTGGTACTCAGGGCTTCCAACTGTTAAATCCCTTCACCATAATCACCTCTGAGCCATCACTGCTCTGTTATTAGAAATCAAAGCTTTTTAACTCAATAAAGATATATTATAATCAGGAGTTATTGTAACACATCTTTATCATGCTAAAATTGTTTTGACTGCAACTGACAGTGTCAGTAGGATGGAAGGGCCCATTGTCCCTGGGAGGTCTACAGGTGATATTAGAACAATCAACGATGAGGGAAGCAAGTCACAATTCCCCAATGAAACTCAGACTGTATCCCTGAAACAAAGAGATTAAAAAATGAAGAAGACAAAGGATTTTCACAGTGCCTCCTTTGTAAGAATTTCTCTCATCTTTGCAGCACAAACAACCTCAAGTCATGGTATTTTTTTACCATTATTACTGGTTATTTGAATTCTAATTAATTCCGGCCAGTTTGGTATTTTGTTTCATCATTGTTTTTGATACGGTTTGAAGGAGTTTAGTTTCTATGGATCCTCAGTCCTCTAGGGATTTGTGGACTCTGAGGGAATAGACTTTTGCTTCTGTCAATTACTTCTTGTCTAGGACTAGCTGGATGCTCCACTCATAAGGCATCCATTTACTTCTCTGTTTATGAAATTTAACTTCACAGTGTCGGCATTCTGTAAATGAGAAGGATGATACAGAAGTGCAGCAATGCAAATGAGCACTATTTGTTTCTGATAGCAGCTATCTCTGATAAAAAATTATATATATATATATATATATATATATATATATATATATGGTAGTGAGGTCGGGAAATCCAATTGAAAGGGTGGGAATTTAGTGTGTAAATATTTTCAATGCTAATTGGAAACAGTGTCCAGCCATCTAGCCTTGAAACTCTCTCTCCTGTCAGGAATAGCAATAACAGCTACTGCTTAATTCCCATTTTAGAAATGAAAGAAATCATTTTCTTCCACTCCATCTTAACTCAGACTTATTCCTGAAAATGTTTCATTGGTGGAATTTACAACTTGTTTATCTCTTCTTGGATATCAGGATGTAAATCACATTCTCCTCAAATTTGTTAATAAGGTGTCTTATTAAATTGTTGACTTAAGCAAGCAATATGTAATGAATATAGGCAGCATATCTTGTTAGCATTTCTACAGCTCATTTACCACCAATAAAAAAAAAAGACTAGACTTTCAAAATTAGATGCACTTTGATAATAATCTATTTTGCTGGTACGTCACTTAATCTTACTAATGCTGAACAATTGCACTTCAGGTTTCTGATTCATTGATATTTCTTTCAGCTAGTGGTAGAGTTCAAATCTGTATAAAATTTAGACAAAATATAATTAAAGTGATCTATTTCTTTTTTTTTTTAGAAAGAAAAGTGTAGCTATATGAAATGGTTATATTCTCTTAAAATAGTGAACTATCTCAATTACCTCTGGAAGTCTTTAGGTTGGTTGAGACCACCACGAACAGGAAAATAAAATAATATTATCAGCCTTTATTCACTGTGAATGGCTTCTCTTTAAAAGTTTACCTCTTTAGGCTGAGCCCAGAAAGCAGTCAGTCAGTACATTGAAAAGCATGGCAGTGAATTTGCCAGGGACACTGAACACTGCTTTTTAATCATTGGTGTTATTACCTACTATATAGGTTAGCTGGTGACAGAGGGTTACGTCTTTGGTGCACACTGAACATGATGCAGGGCAAGGTGCCACCAACCGCAGCATGATGGCGAAGAGTATGAGCCATCCACCTGAAAGCAAAGGATACTGCACATCATAATGTTGGCATTTATTATCCATCACTCAATATATTTAGCTCATGAAACATTTGTTTTTTAATTTTGAAGCTTTATTTCTCTTTTTTTCTTTTCAAAGAGCATCTTGAGTTCTCACTAGATGCCAGGTAAATGGCTAGAATCCCTAATTTGTATAGAATTTAAACCAAACTATTAAAGCATTTGACCATAGTTCAGAGAGCTCACCTCCAGGACACACACATTAGTATGGATTATTAAAAGATTGTTACTTAGTAAAATACTTTACAGTTTTTAGAAGCTTCAAATATATTTAATTCTTTTAATGCTGCAACTCAATTTGAAGCTGAGAAAACTGAAACTCAGAATGGTTCATGAACTATCCAAAGACATATTACATTAGATATTTAACCTCAAGTCTTTTCTCAATCCAATGTTCCTTCTAGTATGTAGAAGCTAATCTCAGGCACTGAATCTTACATAATCACAACTGAATTATCCCTTGTGAATTTGGATGCCACATTTAGAAAGGGTGTATGCAGGAACATCATGATCACAAGCTCTCCTGAGCTTTAAATACAACTCTATTTACTGACTAGACCATTTTAGGTAAATTATTTATTATTTATTTTCTGCTTTTTTATGTTTAAAATGGAAGTAATATATGCCTACATTACAAAATATTGTAACAGATAAATGAAGTGCTCTAAATGTTTAGTAAATGTTAAATCTTACAATTTACTTTAATCCTCTAATGAGATATTAACACCATTGTAATCTGATGTTTTAAAAAAGGCCATTCACCTATAACACTGTCACTGATTGAAAAACAAAACTTGAAGCAAATTGTAATAAAAATCTTCTCCCTGTATGATAAGATAGTTTGAAATAAAATATAAACAAAACACAAAATCATTCATTTTTATCTTTCATTCAATAAGTATTTATTGGAAAATGTCTGTAGAACAGGGACTGATCAAGGCATTGGAGACAGAGCAGTGGAATACAATAAATACCTGTCCTTATGGGGTAGGCATTTTATGGGGGGATATAAACAATAAACAAATAAATGTAAAAATATGTATTAAGTCACTGGTGATAAGTTCTATGGAATAAATAAAGCAAGAAAGAGAGTAAACAGAATTAGCTTGGGGTCTCTAAATATGATGGACAAGGTGGAGGTGAAGACACTGGTCAATCCATGTGGAGAGAATGGCAAATGCCAAGCCCCTGAGGGGATGGTGTACTGGGCTGAGGAAGTTAGCTGGTCAAGTATAGAGGGAAAAGAAGGTCAGGGAATCATTGGAGCAGGCTCTGCATGCCTTACAGATAAATACATGGACTTTGATTTTTCCCCTAGTTAACATGAGAATAACTGGAGCCTTTGTGAGCATTACTTGATAGGTAGTATAATTAAAAATGATATTTTGGCTACTGTGTTGTTTACTATAGCTTCATAATATACAGTGTGTCCCCCCAAAATGTATACACACTTTAATAGCTAATGGCTCAATTTTCAAAATGTAATGTATTTTAATAAACACTGCTTTTATAATTATTCCAATGAATTTTGGGGGACACCCTGTACTTTAAAATTAGGAAGTGTGGTGCCTTTAGCTTTGTTCTTTTTCAACATTGCTTTGGCTATTTAGGGTTTTGTATACATTTTAGGATTATTTGTCCTATTTCTATGAAAAATATCATTGGAATTTTGTTGTTGCTCTCTTTTAACTCTTTGAGTTATTGGGTTAGATAATTTATTGCCGCTGTTTCTTGTTTTTTGCAGTAGGATTGTAGAGCTATGAACTTCCCTCTCAAAACTGCTTTCATTGTGTCCCATAGATTTTGGATTGTTGTGCTATCGTTGTCAGTGGTTTCCATAATGTTTTCTGTTTCTTCCTTGATCTCTCTGGTAACCCAGTCATTGTTTAATAGCATGCTATTTAGTCTCCATGTGTTTGATTTCTTTGGATTGTTTTTATTGTAGTTGATTTCCAGCTTTATGCCACTGTGATCTGAGAATATGCTTGATAAGATTTCTGTCTTCTTGAATTTGTAGAGACTTTGCCTATGACCCAACATATGGTCTATCTTTGAGAATGACCCATGGCACTTGAAAAGAATGTATATTCTGTGGCTTTGGGGTGAAATGATCTGAAGGTGTCAATTAATTCCATCTGGTCTAGTGAGTCATTGAGGATTGATGTTTCTTTACTGATTTTTTGTTTCGAGGATTTGTCCAATGGTGATAGTGGGGTATTAAAGTCTCCTACTATGATTGTATTGCTGTCTATCTCTCCCTTGATATCCTCCAAGAGTTTTTTTTATGTATTTAGGTGCTCCTGGATTGGGGCATATGTGTTTACCAGAGTTATTTCTTCTTGTTGGATTGCTCCTTTTAGTATTATCAAGTAGCCTTCTTTGTCTCTTATATCCTTCACTTTGGGATATAATTTGTCAGATATAAGTATTGCTACCCCAGCTTGTTTTTCATTTCCATTCTCCTGAAGAACCTTTTTCCATCCTTTCACCTCAGTCTTTGTGCGTCTTTTTTTCGGAGGTGGGTTTCTTGTAGACAGCAGATACATGGGTCATGTATTCTTATCCAGTCCATTACCCTATGCCTTTTGATTGAAACATTTAATCCATTTACATTTAAAGTTATTATTGATAGGTACTTATTTGTAGCCATTTTTGTTCTTTACCTCTGTGTTCCTTCTTCGCTTCCTATTTCTTTTTACAGCAGACCCTCTAGCATTTCTTGCATTGCTGGTTTGGTGGTAATGAATTCCCTTAGACCTTTTTTGTTTGTCTGTGAAGCTCCTGATTTGACCTTCAATTTTGATTGAGAGCCTTGCTGGGTATAGTATTCTGGATTCAGACCCTTCCTTTGCATGACTTTGTATATTTCATTCCAATGCCTTCTGGCCTGATACATTTCTGTTGAGAAATCACTTGGTAGTCTGATGGGGGTTCCTTTGTAGATGACTTTCTGTCTCTCCCTAGTGGCTTTTAAGATTCTTACTTTGTCATTGGTGTTTGCCAATTTAATTATAATGTGCCTTGGCATAGGTCTTTTGGGGTTCACTTTGCTTCAGACTCTGTGAGCTTCTTGGATTTGTGTGGGTTTTTTTCTTTCCTATATCAGGGAAGTTCACTGTCATTATTTCTTCCAACAGGTTTTCTATTCCTTGCTCAGTTTTCTGTCCTTCTGGAAGCCCAATTATATGGATGTTGTTTTGTTTCATGTTGTCCCAGAGTTCCCTTAGGCTCTCCTCCTGCTTTTTAATTTTTTTTTTCTAGACGCTGCTCTAGTTGGGTATTTTTCCTATCTTGTCTTCTAGCTCACAGATGTGGTCCTCTGCTTCTTCTAGTCTACTCTTGATACTTTCTATTGAGTTCTTTACTTTAGCAATGTCACTTTTCATTTCTTCATGGCTCTTCATCATTTCTTCCTGGGTCTTCTTCATTTCCTCTTGGTTCTTACTCATATTGTCAAATTTGTCTTCCATTCTTTTCAGCCACCTTATGGCCATTTCTTGGAATTCTTCCTCTGACAGGTTGCTAACTTCCATTTCTTTTACCTCCTTTTCTGGTGAGGCTTGTTTTTCTTTCATATGTGGGCTGTTTCTTTGTCTCCCCATGGTCTCTCTTCTCTGTGTGTCTGGTTATGTAGTTCTCACTCTCCTGCGTTGATTTAAAGACACAAAATACAACACAACCAGGTGAAATGCACCAGGCACTGAACAGGAATGTAGTCACAGTGTTGATAACTCCAAATAAAGGTGATTGCCAGAGAAAGGCAAATTCGGAGATAGGTGAGAAAGAAAAAAGAGAAAACACACACACACACACACACACACACACACACACACACACACACACAAAGAAAGACAGGAATGCCAAAATGATATTGGGAAAAGGGGAGGAAGTAAAAAAAAGAATAAAGAAGAAAAGGGGAATAAACTATAAATGTGGGGTTAAAACTCCTGTAGGACAGCCACTAATCCAAACAAAAGCCAGCAACAAGTACCTGGAGATTGATACAAACTACATACAACTACTAATATCAAGGCAGGTGAGGGAACACAGAATCTATCAGGACACAATGCAAATGAGAACAACATAACAAAAAACAACACCAACCCCCCCCCCCCAAAACAAACCAAAAAAAAAAATAATAAGCAAACCAATCTCACAAACCTGCATAAAAAAATCGATATAATCAACAGTCAAGTAAACAACAGGACAGAGTGAAAAACAATTTAGGATAGTGAAATCAGAGAAGTGAGAGGTATGTATGGACTTGGAGTAGGTGGTTGGAGATTAGATATATAAGTGGGGTGAAATTTTAACAGGGGGTAAAAAGAAAGAACAAGGTAAATCTAAAGTGGGAAAAGTGTAAGGGAAACAAGGCACTAAATAGGGAAAGGTTAGCAAGAGAGTGGTGGCATAAAGGTGAAGTTGAGGTAGAGTAAAAAGATACTAAAGGGTAGATGAGAATAGACTGTAGATCACTAATCCCAAAGTAGAATAAAGAGAAAATAAAATTAATTCCTTAATTTGTGTTACACAAGAGTCAATTTGTGACTCAGCCACTGGGTGGCAGTGTCTCTAGATTGACCTCTGGGTCTATTGGTCCTCTCTAGCCTGAACTAAAATCCCGCTATTCCTGTGGTATTCAATACTGATTTGTGGGGTTGGGCTGCCCCAGGGCTGCCTCTCCAATGGAGACTGCTGACTTTTCTCTCCAGGCTCCAAAAATAGTTTTTCCATGCAGTTTCCCAGGTTATCCCCCACCAGTGGATCCCACGATCCTGGTTTATCACAGAGCTCCTTCGAATCTGTGCATCTGCACTAACTGGGTACCAGTGTTCTGGGGGTCTCAGCCATCCAGTGGGTACTGCAGCTGTATATTTTCAGGCCCTTCCCCTTCAAGATGGCGTGGTCTGCCTCCAAGCCAGTGGTTCTGTGAGAGAACCCAGCAGCACTGGGGCCACTTAGTCAGGGGAGGCCAGTCCAGTAGTCCCTTATCTTCTCCTGGAGCATAGCTGTCCCCCAACTCACCAACAAACACTCCCCACACAACCCTCAGCTGCTCCCTCTGTCTGCCCTGGGACAACATTTAGATTGCATCCCTCTGTTCTGCCGCCATTTTCTCTTCATTCTATCATTGGAGTTTTTATAGAGAATGCATTGAAACCATAGATTGATTTGAGTAGTATGGACATTTTAACAGTTTTAGTTCCATGAGCATAGAATATCTTTCCACTTGTTTCTGTCTTCTTCAATTTCCTTTATTGATGTCTTGTAGTTTTTAGTGTACATGTGTTTAAACTTCTTGTTTAAAATTATTCCTAGATATTTTATTCTTTTGGATACAATTGTAAATGGGCTTGTCTTTTAAATTTCTCTTTCTGATAGCTTATTATTAGTGTATAGAAACACAACATATTTTTCTATATTGGTTTTGTATTCTGAAACTCTATTTATTAGTTAAAAGAGTTTTGGGGTGACATCTTTATGGTTTTCTATATATAATATGTCACTCACAAATAGTAATATTTTTACTTCTTCCTTTCCAATTTGGTTACATTTAATTTCTTTTTCTTGTCTATTTGCTCTGCCTAGGACTTCCAATATCACGTTGAATAAAAGTGTAAAGAATGGGCATCCTTAGCTTTTCCTGATTTTAGAGGAAAAGCTTTCATCTTTTTATCATTGAGTGTAATGTTAGCTGGGGGATGGGAACATACTTTAATAGGAAAAGAACATACTTTTGACAGCAAAAGTAGTCAATTATAAAAATATAAGCAAGAGATGCTGGTGGTTTAGACAGGGGTAGTCAGATTCTGGATAATTTTTTTTATCATGATGCAATTTAAAAGACAAATTTGAGCTCAGCTAAACTCACAATAGGTATACCGGAGTAAGTAAACCATGGCTTACTTTCAAGACACTTTCTAGCTAGTGATAAAGACATGTAAATAATTAGTTATATCACAAGGAAGAATAAAGTAAATCCATATAAAGGGAAAAATAATCTTGTGGAATCACTTGGATGGACATTTTAAGAAGGATATATCTTATGAATTGGGCCTGAGAAGAGAAGATATTTTTCCACAGGCAGAGAATAAAAGTTAAATAATTCTAGTATGATAAAATAGTAAGAAAAATACTTTATTTTAGACCAGGGCTCTAATCCTAGTTTATGTCTTTTAGCCTCTGTGGGCTGCATAGAGCTGCCCCATGCATATATAGTACAGAGTTCAGCCAAAGATTTAAGCAGAGTTTAATATGCAGATCCTTGAACTAGCATTCCCAGGCTCTCTTCTTCCAGGATCTCTGTTCATTTCTTTGGATGGCCCCAAAATTCCTGTCCTCTGGTGTGCATGTCAAGGATAGTTCCCTCCATCCTGGATAAGGGCAGAACATGTGAACATAATGAGGTATTACTCCCAAAATCATACTTCCTCATATGGGCAAAGGGAAGATTATCCTGGGCAGTCCTGACCTAGCAAATGAGCCTAGAAAATCAGAGCAGTTTTCTCCAGTTGGTCACAGAGGAAAAAGTTAGAGAAACTTGCTGGCCAGGAAAAGGCAAATGGCTATATTATGAACTGCTTATCAGGATCAGATGGCTAGGTAAACTGGGAACATCCTCTAAAAGCTTGAGAGTCATCCCTCAACAATAGTAAGCAAACAGAAACATGAATTATAAATCCACAAGGAAATGAATTCTAATAACCAGTGAGCTTGAAAAGGGCCCCTGAGCCTCAGAGAATCACAATGCTAGATGACACCTAAATTTTATTCTAATGAGACCCTGAGCAAAGGACCCCACTGATCTGTAATGGACTTCTGACTTATGGAAACTGTGAGACAATAAATGGGTATTGTTTTAAACCATTGAATTTGTGACCACTTGTTATAAAACCATATCTAGTACACTCTACTTGCCCTGAATCCTGCCTTCTGGTTCTTTAAGAAAGCAAACCTGTTGCAGGTGTTTCATCAGAATTCTAGTCTCACCCTAAGATGCAGATGGGGCGTGCTCCCAGGGTAAATGGTTGCAAGAATAATAGTAATAAAAATAATAATATTAATGTGGGATACTTATCTCATGCCCTTCCTTCCAACTGACTTTCTCCAGAATATACCTGTGTTTGTTCACTCTACTGCCTTCAGATAGCTATCTTTTGAATTTTGTCCAGAGTTTATACTTGTATAGGGCAGAGTTGATTCAATATATATACTACTTGTCCACTCAGATTCTGCATACACTTGCTGGTAGATTAGAGGCAAGAGTATAACAGAGAGAATTCAGAGATTATTCTATGGTTTGGGGCCTCTGCAAGTGATTGAATGGACTTGCCATTTGCTGAAGTAAGGAAGACTATGAATACAAGAAATTGCATGTATAAGTTTATAGTTGAAGAGAATACTGGGCTAGATATAAAGATTTGGGAGTTGTTTTATAAATCTAGGAGACTGAATTAAATCTTCAACAAATTAACTCTAAATAGAGGGAGGAAAAAAGACCTCCAAACTGAGTCTTGGTATAATCCAAAATTTAAAGATAAAGGGAAGTAAAACCAAAAGAGAAGACTAATAAATAGCAAGTGAGAGAGAAAAAAACATGATAAGAAAGTAATGCTCTCAAATTCAAATGAAGTTATTTCAGGGACAAATAAATGATTATTTATATTTACTGTTCTCTAGGCTGTACTGATGGTCCACTTGAAGTTAGAGGGTCATGATTTTGAAGAAAGCCAATCAAGATGTATTTAATTAACATGGAGATTTTTCCAATAGTGTACAAAATAAATGATAAGGAAAGTGAGTTGAGGCTGTGTGGAAGAGACTGATTATGATTGTCAATGAAATCTAAGCAAAGTAAGGGAGAAAATTAGGTGAGTGAGTGACAGTGACAAAATATCAGAATGAACAACAACAACAACAATAAACAGAGACTATAGATTAGACAGTAGATAGCTAGATGGAACAATATTAGGAGAAACATAGTTTTTAAGTTTGAGTAACATATATATCAAGGGAGTTATTATACTATTCTTTCATTAAACTATTCTTTCCTACTTTAGGGTATATTTGAAAATGGCCATAATAAAAAGTTGGTTTTTTAACTGATAAGATGGTTTGTGTGGTCAAAGATTTTTGGCACTGTGGTTCCAGAAGAAGTGAGTTAGAAAGAAAGGACATAGAGTCCAGAGAGTGACCTGAGGAAACTTGAGAGGATAGAGGACAAGGAGGGGAATCCAGTATTGTTAGTAAAAGGGCCTCAGGGTATTATCAAGGGGGCTAAGGGACTAAGAGAAGGAGGAGGTTCAGATCATTACAATAGAAGAGACCAAGGAACCCAGAGGTCAGGCCATTGTAATAATTATCTGCAGAGATAATAAAACACTAACAGCATGATAGTGAGCAGTGATAGGGAGAGTGACTCAACAGAATAACTGAAAAAACTGGTGATTTTTAGAGGAGAAAGCACTTGAAAGTGAGGAAGACAAAGACCCACATTCTGCCCACCACGGCTCCCACCAACCTAGAGTCATAGGAAATATGCAAGAGAAAACAGCTTCCACTTGGGAGAGCTGTGGAGAAGCAGTATCCTCGGGGGAGAGTTAGATATTAAGGGAGAAATTGTTCTACTAAAAATCTAAATTAGTTGGTTATTGCACCTGAATGTTAAATTGGGCTATCTACCTCCTGGCAGTGAAAGTTTCATAAAAGGAGAAATGATAGGTTATGTAGTCCTTAGGATCTGACAAAGGAGGTAGGTATATAATTTCTTCAGAAGAGACTAACATTTTCAAAAATTCCAAGAATTTTTTTCATAGATTCTTAATCACTTTTATAATCCTAGTAACTAGAACAAAGCATGAAATATAATCAGATTATGATAAATGTTTGTTTAACCAAACTCATCAAACATGGAGGTTCACAGTTGACAGTGTCCTTAATGGCACTTTTTGAAGATAAAAAGTTTGTCTTACACCCATAAAATAAGACAGGTTATGAGTTTTCTATTTATCTTAGCTTTGAATCTGAGATGGTATTTTCAAAAGTGAAGCTAATTATAAAATTAGCACTTCTCTTCCTATGGAGATTTGACAGTATAAGGCACAGAAATAGTTAATAGATTTTAGTATTCACTTTATTCTTTCCTTTTGAAGAGGAAAACCTGTCACTTAAAAACATGCAAAGCTAATTAAAGCTTTTCCACTATTTTATTATCTGAATGTAGTTGCAAATTCTGACTTAAAACTCTTATCAGAGGACTCAACATCCTTCCCTGAACAGCAAAGGAACATTCAATTAACACTTCAATACAAGTGTATTTTAAATAAAAATATACATTTTTGTTTATCTCATTCTTTACAAATGCAAATACCCTATTTTAAAATCCAAGCAGTGTTGCCTCTCTTTTATTCTTTGGGGAGACAAGTCCTTTCTTTATTTTACAGGGAAGACCTGAATTTTCTGAAGTTGTTACCAAGTTAGAAGAGTGTCTCTGCAACATTGAGGTAAGAAATTTAGCTTCTGAAATGGGTTCATTAAAAAAGCCCTGACTGTCCCAGGATGTTGGGCAATATAGGAAAGATGGTGCTTATGGAAAGAGAGTGTGAAGGTCCACAACTCTGCTCTATTTCACCCTGTTAATTAGGCTCCTACGGTGGAGCAGAACTGATTGCATCTAGGATGACAAAGCAAATCCAGGGTGAACTGGGGGCCATTTCAACAACAATCACGCAGGCAAATGGACACAGATATACCCAGGTTAAAAAAAATTTGATATGTAGCAATTTGAAAATAATAACAAATATGTTAGAAGGCAATTATTTAAACTAATTTTCATATATACATGTTCCTACTTATAGTGACACTTAAGCTAAAATATTAAGCCATTGTTCATTTATGTTCAATGAGAAAAGGAAAAATTATCACTATAATTAGTGCATACATTAATTGGGAGGCATTGCTTTTATGCTACACATATATTGCACAAAGTGAAATACGCTGGTAATCAGGTTAATGGAATTTTCTTCCCTTAATATCAAGGAGCTGCTTGGCTTAATTTTCTCTATAATTGCCTCAATTTTCTATACACCTGGTAAGGAGATAGCATTTGAAAATAGGCAAGGAAGTAAAACATGAGCACTAATTCAAAAATAATATATTCCTAAATGCAAATGAGAGTTATAGAAGAGGGGAATGAGCATCACACATATGGAGAGAGGTGGCATGAGGTGGAGGGAAACAGCATCAACCTGAGATTGCACAACTAAATCTCAAAGTGGAACTAGTCAAAGAATGTTTTCTTCCCCTCCACCCACCAAAAAAATCTCAACATAGTCACTGGAATCTAATCTCCTAGAAAAGGCTTTCTGGTGATGACTCTTGCTCATGACTCTTTCCTGGATCCTCTAAAGAGGTAGCTTTATATGTAGAAGGAAACTTCAGTCTTTGGGCAGAAAACATCCTTTCTCTTCTCCTCAGTCCTGAAACATTTGGGGAGAAGTCATATATTTTGTGGGGCTGGAGATACCCTACCAACAAAAGCATCAGCCAGAGGCCTTGGCTATAGAGAGATGCCTTTAAGACTTGGTTTCTAAGTAGTCTCACTTTGAACCTTTATGTTTGAAATATGGTTGTACTCTCTTCTCTTCAACATTTTAGTCAGTGGTTTAGACCAAGGGCAAGAAGACACTGCTCATCAGATCTCTACTTAAAATAAAGTTGAGAGAGACATCTCTGTTCTGAGATGGCCAAAGAAAATAAGATCCAGTATGTCCTTTTTAAAGGATAATTAAAACTGGTACAAAAAAAAAAAAGAAAAAAGAAAAACTTTAGAAAAGAGATATTAAAGTAGTGACCAGATTTCAAATCATGTATTTGAGCCAAAAGTGGTTTGGCTCAGTGGATAGAGCATGGGCATATGGACTGAAAGGTCCCAGGTTCGATTCTGGTCACTGGCATGTACCTTGGCTATGGGCACATCCCCAGTAGGGAGTGTGCAAGAGGCAGCTGATTGATGTTTCTCTCATCGATGTTTCTGACTTTTATCTCACTCTCTTCCTCTCTGTAAAATATCAATAAAATATATTTTTAAAAAAGAAAAGAAAACCATGTATTTGAGAACCAATTAAAGGAATCAGGGATGCTTGTCCCAGAGAAGAAAAAAATTAGGACGAGCCCAACAGATCTCTTTGAATATCTGAAGAACTATTATTTGGCAAAGGGATTGGCCTTGTTTTCTTTGGGCCAACATATGGATATGAAGCACAAAAGTAGATTTGGTTTATTTTGAGAAAGAGCTTTCTAATGCTTAGAGCTGTCCTAAGACAAAGAAATCTGGAGGCAGTGAATTTCTCATCACTTGAGATTCCCATCAGCCTACCACGCTGACTGCAAAATGATACACAGAAGAAATTTGATATTGAAGAGTTTGAAGTTTTGTTTCAACACCAACATCACATGATTCTCAGAGCTTTACTTAGAAATGTCTTGGCTACTATGAAGAGCCCTAGAATTTATATATGTTATTTTTTTTTCAACCAAAGTCTACCATCTACATGTCTCATGAAATTATAATGTCAATAACACTAATGTTCTCAGCTGGGTTAGGTAGAATGAAAAAAACAGCAAGGTTGTAAAAAACTGAAGAAAACTACTCTCCTATTTTTTCTCTTATTTTTCTCATTTTCTTTCCTCATACTTTTCTATTTTCTAGTTAGGCTTAACTATTTGTAACTATTTTTAAAAAGTCTTTCACAACTCTATTTAGTCCTCATACTTACCACACATTATTCTTCATTTTATAAAATGGACACATTCTTGGAAAAGTGTAAGTCCATTTTATGCAAAGGGAATAATTTTATGTAAAAGTAATAATTTTAAGGACTCTGCCATGAATCTTATTACCATTGGAAAAAATGTAGAATATCTTTTAACCATTAAATCATAACCTTTTAAATACCTATTTCATGAATCTGATTTGAGCCTACTCTGGTTTCTGAAAAATGAGCATACATTTAATGGGCCAGCTCTCAATATAGAACTAGGTCACAAAAATAAAGTAAGCTAGCCAGATGTTGCCATCAGAGGCCAAAACAAAAAGCCAGAAGCAAGCTGAGAGGAATATAAATTAAAATATGAGAAATTCTAGAATATAAGATTAAAATAAAACCATATTCTATGCTATGCCTTTAAGCCTGTTGGATTTATTAAATAATTGAAACTGCTCTTCCTTCACTCAGCTGATGTCTCCTGCATCGAGTAACAGCAGCGGGTCTCTCTCACCTTCCTCTTCTTCTGATTGCCTGGTGAGCAAAGGAGGACCTGGCAGGAGCCATGTGGCAGCTTTAAGGAGTCGTTTTGAATTGGAATATGCTCTAAATGCAAGGTCTTATGCCACCTGGTCCCAAAGGTAAGAGGTAATCTAAGCAACAGTCTGAGAGGCAAGTAGGATTCCGGAATCTCACCAGGATAGTCACCCAATTTGATTAGTATCATGGAGGATTCACCTCCCTTGTGGCAAACTTTGAAAGAGGAATTTTTGAGCCCATTTCTTTAATAATATTATGGCCAAAAATTTAAAAAATATATATTATCAGTTTAGGTTCTCTAAGAAATTAACTCTAGCTTAAGTAAGAATTGTCTAGCTATAGCAACAAAGGAAAATTATTGAAAATATTCTGGGGTTATCTTACAGAATCCAATGAAGAATTCTTTATGCAGGAACTAAGAAACAGTTTTGCAGATCTGAGCACCAAAAGGTTAGCATTCTAGAATTACCTCACGGCCCAGCAATTCCACTCCTAGGTATATATCTATTAGAATTGAAGATAAATACTTGTATTCGAATATTTATAGCAGCACTAGACACAATAGCCAAAAGTTGGAAACAACACATATATTCATCATCAGAGGAATGGATAAACAAAATGTGGTATCCATACAATAGAATATTATTCAGCCAAAACTCAAGGCTATATAACCATAGCATTTATTTCTTTCTCATGTGTCTGTGGGCTAATTTTAGATGGGTTTGACTATGAGCTGGAGGTTGAATTCAGGTCTGCTCCTTCACCTCTCCTCCTCTTTGGACCAGCACATACCTGAGGCATGTTCTTTTCATGGGCACACAGTAGGAACTCAAGGGGACAAACCCAAATTCACATGCACATTTAAAGCTTTTGTTCAGTTTGTATCCTATGACTTTCCATTGACAAGTCACATATCTGAGTCCAGCATCAACAAGGAGAGAAAATATGCCCAACCTCTACTCAAACTAGAGTCTAGTGGGTAGAACTGCAAAGGCATGAGGCAAAGGGCATAGATACAAAAAGCAAAATAAATTAGGAATAAATGCAGTCTGCCATAAGAGATAATATGATTGGCCTTATATATATAATGGCCACCTCTGCTCTAAGCAAATGTGGTTGAAGTAGAGGTATGGTCATATTTAATGAATATAAACTCGATGACCAGGGATCCTTGTTCTGGATGGGCAGCAGAAGAGGCTGTGAGCCCAATAAATACCCTAGAAAGTTACAACCCATGGAGAATCAGAAAAAAAAAAAACTGGCTTAAAATATCTGTTCTTCCACATGAACTCCAGAGCATTTAAACATGATCTGTGACCCATGTGCACTCACAAACTCTGTCATCAGAGTACAAACATTTATCATTAAGGTGGAGAAAGATTAGCAAGGACTTGACATCATCTACAAAGAGCTACTGTTGCCTTTTTAGCTGCAGTTGTTATATTCCTGGTCTAACAAAAGAGTTGTAGCTGCAGCTTTGAAGAGATGAGAATCTGAATCATGAAGCCTTTAATCGAGGAATGTCATGAGATTAAGTATCAGCAAGTTTGATTGAAAACTGGGCAAAACCGAACACATGGCTTTATTGGATTCCAGTCTCTCACATAATTTCATAAGGGGCTCACAGGCCAAGATTAGATTAGTTTCAGTCACAATATCATCTTCTAGTTCCATCTGATCTTCTTATTCTTTGCTTGTGGTTTTAAAATTAATCCTCTGAACAGTCAGATTTTTATATTTCCAAAGCACAGTCAGCTTAGGTCTGTCTGCAGAGGTTAAGAGGATGGGCAGTGGAATCAGATACATCTGAGGTTCAGGCTTAACCTTACCATTTACCAGCTCAATGACCTTGGGCAAAGTTACCTACCAGCTCTTAGGATTGTTATTGGGAGAGGCAGTGCTGTCACAAGAGTCAGTGATTGATGGAAAGACACAGAAGACTGAAGCAAAGGATACAAGTTCCTATAATACAGGCAAGTCAAACAACTTATAGTTCATAGACAGCTTATACAGCATGGGAGACACAGTAGCCCTCCCAATTGGGTGAGTTTGGGATGGAGGGAACACAGCTTCTCTGACCTTCAAGAGTGCAGAGAGGTCTACTACTTCTCATAAAACTGCTTGAGTGGAGTGGGGAAAACCCATTACATTTTTTTAAGATGCAGCTTTTGATAGTCTCCATAGGTATTTTATACCCTCCTTCATGAGTGTTATGGAACTCTAAATGATTGTCTACTTAGTTAAAATTTCTCTTAACAACCTGGCATACTCTAAGCATTTGCTGTGAGTGTGCATAGAAGATCAGTTTGCTAGTTGTACCTTCCCTATAGCAAGCTCAGTCTTCAGACTGCTTGCAATTAACTCCAGAATAGGTAAAGGCTTTACTAGTAGCTAAAGTGTAAGATTCACCAAGATAAGAATATCTGTTTTATTCATAACTATATCCCTAGCACCTTGCAGTGTGATTAGCCAATCCTATCTAATAAAAGAGTAATATGCAAATTGACCATACCTCTGCTAAACCCACAAGCCATGCCCACAAGTCACATCCACTAGCCAATCAGGAACAAATATGCAAATAAACCCCAAACAAGATGGCTGCAGCCATTGAGAGCAGGAGGGAGACTTGGGTTTCCCCAGCAATGGAGGAAGCAAAACTTTCTGTCTGCCCTTGCCAGCCTAGGCCTCCACTCAATGCTACAACGTTTCAATTATAAAAGATACATAAATCCCAACATAATTGGCAGCAGCCATAGAGCTGGAGAGAGAAGAGCCTAGGATTGCCCCAGGCAATCCTAGAAATGGCTGCTGCCACTGAGCAAGCAGAAGGCTTAGCTCCGCTCCAGGCTAGAAAGTTTTAATTGTAGAAGATAGATAAATTTCAGATATCGAAGCCTCCACTTGTGTCACTGGTGGGGAGAGGGGGTGGGAATGGCCAGCCTACAAACCACCACAGGCCCCTGGCCCAGGCTGCCTCACACCCCAAAGGGACCCCCACCCTGATCTGGGACACACTTCAGGGCAAAATACCTGGCCCCCACCCATGCACCAGGCCTCTATTCTATCTATTAAAAGAGTAATGTGCAGATTGACCATCACTGCAATATACAATATGGCTGCCCTCATGTGGTCAAAGATCCTTCCCCCATGTGGACACAAGATGGCTACCACAAGATGGCCAGCAGGAAAGGGCATATGGGAGGGACCAGGCCTGCAAGGGAGAGCAGTTGGGGGTGATCAAGCCTTCAGGGGAGGGCAGTTAGGGGTGACCAGGCCGGCAGAGGAGGGAAGTTGGGAGTGCCCAGGCCTGCAGGGAAGGACAGTTGGGGGGGAACCAGGCCTGCAGGGGAGAGCAGTTGGGGGCAATCAAGCCTGCAGGGGAGTGACTGGGCCAGCAGAG
Source organism: Antrozous pallidus (assembly GCA_027563665.1). Lineage (NCBI taxonomy): Eukaryota > Metazoa > Chordata > Mammalia > Chiroptera > Vespertilionidae > Antrozous > Antrozous pallidus. The sequence continues at coordinate 156,846,136 of CM050508.1, read as the reverse complement.
GAGGGAAGTTGGGCCCAAACAGGCTGGCAGGGGAGCAGTTAGACATCAATCAGGCTGGCAGGGGAGTGGTTAGGGGGTGATCAGGCTGGCAGGCAGAAGCAGTTAGGGGCAATCAGGAAGGCAGGTAGGCGAGAAGTTGGGAGCTAGCAGTCCTGGATTGTGAGAGGGATGTCCAACTGTCCATTTAGGCCCGATCTAAACGGGCATTTGGACATTCCTCGAGGGGTCCCAGATTGGAGAGGGTACAGGCTGGGCTGAGGGACACTCCCTCCCCATGCACGAATTCGATGCGCTCGGCCTCTAGGATGTAATAAATGTTAAATTATATGAAGAATTGGATAAATTGTCTCCATAAATCATAACTATTACTAATTTGGGGCATAATCAGTGAACAAGCTTTAACTGTTTTCTCCATTTGTTTCATTTAAGTCGTTATCACTATTGAACATCTACTGCATGCTGGGTACTATTTTATGGTAAACACTTTAAATAATTATCTAAGTGAGCCCTAGGGACTAAAGTATTCCAGTTTTTATAGATGAGGAAGTTGAGGCTTAGAAACGGTAAGCAACTTCCCTAAGGTTATGGAGGCAGAGTGGGAATTCTCACCCAGGACTCTCCTATGCTTTCAGAGTTTCTTTGGCACAGGAGTTGGCACTTTGCAGATACGTGATACATTTTATCGGTACTTATATCTGCTAGACTTCTTCCAGTTTCTTCTGGAAATGGGTCAGAGAAATAATTCAAGTACTTCTCCCACACCTGCCTTTTCAGCTTGTGTATATGAAAGATAAAGCAAGTGAGACAAGAGATCAATAGGTTCTTAAAGTCAAAGAGCCTGAGGATGCAGGAACTGATGAACTAACTCCAGCAGAGCCAGGAGTTTAACAGCCTGGAAGACTGGCTCTCAGCTTTGACTTTACATTAGAATCCCTGGGGAGCTTTTACAGGCACCAATGCCCAGGACCAATTAAACCAGAATCCATGGGGGTGACACCCAGCCACCAGAATCGTTTAAATTTCCCAGGTGATTCCAATATACATCTGAGTATGAGACGCATTCGAGGAGAGAATGCTACACTGCTAGCCCGCTAGTCACTCTGTGGGAAGGGGATGCAACTGATAGAATAAATGGAAGAGGAAAGTGGGAGCCCAGGTGAAACAGCAGCTGGGAGCAAAGGAGAACTTTGTGAAGGCCGATTACCTGGTGGTCTCTCCCAAAAGTCCTTGCCATGCACTAGTAACCTCTGATCTAAGAGGCATTCTAACTATTCATTAAAATCACACAAAGAATAATTTTTAGCCTGGCATCATGCTTTCAAAAATGAGGACAAGATTTGGCCTGGAGTTCTCACTAATGTATGTTCCCAGTTTCGGGTCTCAGAGCCTTCAACACTTATCTTTAAAATGTTACAGTTTTGTGTTACAACTTTGGTTATGAAGTTTGCAGCCTATAATTTTAGAATTCTTTATTTGATGGGGGTTTTTGTTGCTTGCATATTTGTTTTTAGTGATGATTATTTTTCTTCATAAAATAAATGTCAAGATGGGAAATACATCAGATATTTGCTCCACAGGTAATAGGAATTCAGTAATTCCGATCTAGCAAGTCTGGCTCATTGGATAGAGCATCAGCTTGTAGACTGAGGGTCCCAGGTTTGATTCCGGTCAAGGGCATTTACCTCGGTTGCAGGTTCTTGGCCCTGGTCGGAGGCATGAAGGAGGCAACCAATCGATTTGTCTCTCTCAAATCAGTGTTTCTGTCTGTCTTTCCCTCTCCCTTTCACTCTCTCTCTAAAAATCGATGCAAAAATATTCTCAGATGAGGATTTAAAAAAAAAAAAGGAATTCAGTCATTCTTACTGAAATGACAAATTGGTGGAATCTGAGATTGAGGAAGTCATGCCTGAAGTTCTGCCTCTTTTAAAATATTTTGTGTCTCTAAATATATTTGGAACACTAAGCATGTGGCACGTGCTCCTCCCACAGGGTCTGAAACCTCCCATCTTGTAGATGGATTATATCATGTAAATTTAGAAATGGCAAAGTGATACACAACCTTTCAGATGCGAAAACCAATTAGTGTTTGTGCGGGGCTAGGGCTCTGAGAATAGAATGCTATGACCTAGTTAGCTGTCCAGGAGAAGAAAACCAGAGATGCGGAGTTGAGAACTGTAAAACACATACATTTGGAATTAATTTCTTACATTACAAAAGGGCCCATCAAAGGATTCCTTTAAATAGAAACCTTGCATAGTGCACTTAAAATTCAATTCAACTTACAAAAGTTGAATATAAGTTATAAAATTTTAATGTACACACAGTGTTTCTGGAACACAGCAAATGAGTAAGATGATAGCTTCATGAAACTGATGTTCCTAGAAGGAATGATAAAAGAAAAAAAAAAACCCACACATGAGAGGATTGGGTCCATTTGCTGTTGTGTAGCAGATATTTATCAAATAAAAACCAATAGTGTCTCCTCCTTATCGCTGAAGGTCAGATACTCCTCTTTTTAATACCTCATCTCCTATGTGCTATTTTGTACTGAAACTTCCCTCTGCTTCCTTAAATGTTCACTTTTCTTCCAAACCCTCCTTCATCACAAATTTATTTCTTTTGCCAGCTCATCACAATCAAGTTTCAAAGTATCAGCACCATGTTCACGATCTGTGAAAACTCCTCCCATCTTGTTTCTCCCTTCTTGAGTTTTCTTGTGATTTCATGACTTCAACTCTGTCCTATTTTTCTGTCTCTCTCTCCCACCTACCTCCTTCTAACACACACACACACACACATCCATGCACACACAGTTAACCCCCAGATATGTGCAACCATGACTGATCTGCTTCCTTTGTAAAGTCTCTAATTCCTCTCCCCTTCCAGCATCCCCATGTCTTAATCCATTTATCCCTCTACTGCCAGCATATTCTTGCTTCTATAGAACTAAAGTATGCAATTACCCTACTTTAAAACCATCAATAATTCTCCATTGCCTCTAAAACTTAAGTGTAAGTGTCTCTTCCTGGAAGCCAAAAGGAGCATTGACACACATTTCCATTTTAACTCCCACTGAGCATCATACATTCCACTGGCGCTAGACAGAGAGGGATACTGGGACTCCTCAAATGCATTCTAGGCTTTGGGAAACATGTGAGGCATTTTTGGTAGTCCCAGTGACTAGGAAGGTGCTAGTGATGCTTAGTGGCCCTGGAGACAGAGTTTTGGACAATGCTACAAAATAAAGAATTGCCTGCACAAAATAACAATAGAATCCCTGGTGACATCTATTATAGGCAAATTAAAAGTTCTGCCATTTTCCATTCAGGCCCTATGTTTTACCTACTATCAGCTTATTCCTTTATTCTCATTGTAAATCTTAATCCCTGCTCTACTTTGCCAAAATATTAATCAGCCTTCAGTATTAGCTCAATCAGCTTAACGAGTGAGCTTTTTCTGGGGCTACTTTGTCCCCACCCAGGCCTATCCAAGGGCCACAGTGCTTTGTGCCACTTTATACATTACATTATTTTGTTTTATATTGCAATTATTTTTAATTTCCCATTAACTCATAAATAATTTAAGAACACAAATGTTCTTCTTTTCTGTTTTAATCAGGTAACTACAATATCTTCTTTATAATTTCACTGTATATAGTAAATATAAAATTTTTGAAAATTTATAATAAACTAGGAGAATCATTAGTTAGACTATGAAAGTTTTGTCAATTTCAAGTCTCTTTTTGTCCAAAAATAATGAACTATCAGCTAACTAAAGCTTATTTCCACCCCACATCCTCATCATTAGGGCATATTGCCCATCTATTTCTTTTTAATAAAGAAAAGTATAGAATGTGTGAGAAGTGACTGACATTCATTCCCAGTGGGGTTATAAAAGGAGAGGTAGCTTTGAGTTGAGATAGTTAAGAAGAGACAGATAATGGAGATGTAGTTCAGATATAAAGAGAACAGGATGAAGAACAAACATGAAGTAATGATTATGAATTTTTTTCTTTCTTCTTAAAAAAAAATAGGCATTCCTTTCCCAACTGATCTGTAGTAGTATTCTTTCCTATATCAAGCGTCCACATTTAGGTAGCTCCGTTTTCAGTTTTCTACTCTGTTGCCTTGGGATATTTATTTACCCCTGTGCCAATAGTGCACAATTTAAATTACAAGTCCTTATATATGGCAGAATAGGTCTGATCGTGACTATTCTTGACCATCCTTGTTGTTTTTTTTTAATCTCCCACATAAATTTTATAATCAGCTTGCATTTTACACACACACACACACACACACACACACACACACACACAAAGAGTTTTGATTAGGTTTTTTAAAACTATAAATCAATATAAGAAGATCTGACATTTTTATTTTAATGAATTTCCCTTTTCATGAACACAGCATATTTTGACATTTATTTAGATGTTAATTAACATATTTTAGTTATATTTTATAATATCTGTGAGGTTATTATACACCTTTTGTCATATTGATTGTTATATTCATTGTGATTGCTGAAATAATTTGAATTCATCGTTACCATATTATTTTATTCTCGGTATTTTCCTCTCACCTTATCTTTTTTTGTTTGTATTCTTTTGGATTACTTGAATATGCACTCCATTTTTCTATTCTTTAATGAGTACCCTAGAAACTTTAACACATTATTTAACACATTCTATATTCAGTATATTTGTTCTACTCCCAAACAAAAATGATATCTTAAAACATTTTAGTTGCACATCATTCCATCCTGAATTTTATATTTCTGACCTTATTTTAATCATGATTTTTAAAAATTCCACTTCACAGATATTATTTACTTGTATTATACAGTAATGGTTTATTTAAATATATATATATATATATATATATATATATATATATATATATATTGACTTTTTACAGAGAGGAAGGAAGAGAGATAGAGAGTTAGAAACATCAATGAGAGAGAGACATCGATCAGCTGCTTCCTGCACACCTCCTACTGGGGCTGTGCCCACAACCAAGGTACATGCCCTTGACTGGAATTGAACCTGGGACCCTTCAGTCCGCAGGCCGACACTCTATCCACTGAGCCAAACCAGTTTTGGCACAGTTATGGTTTATTTAGAATGACCTATATTTACTATCCTATCTAATAAAAGAGTAATATGAAAATTGACCATACCTCCACTATACCCACAAGTCACATCTATCAGCCAATCAGGAGTGAATATGCAAATAAACCCCAACCAAGATGGTTGCAGCCACTGAGAGCAGGAGGGAGGTTTGGGTTTCCCCGGCAATGGAGGAAGCCAACCTTTCTGCCTGCCTTTGCCAGCCTAGGCCTCCACTCCAGGCTACAAAATTTCAGATGTAAAAAATAAAAAAATCCCATATACCAGGGCCTCCGTTTGGGTCGCTGGAGGGCATGACTGGCCTGCAAACCACCACAGGCCCCTCATCCAGGAGAACCCCCATGCCCCAAGAGAACCCCCGCCTTGATCCAGGACATTCTTCAGGGCAAAGCGGGTGCACCAGGCCTCTATCCTATCTAATAAAAGAGTAATATGCACACTGACCATCACTCCAACACACAAGATGGCTACTCCCATGTGGTCAAAGATCCTCCCCCCATGTGGATAAAAGATGGCCATGACAAGATGGCCAGCAGAAGAGGGCAGTTGGGAGGGAACAGGCCTGCAAAGTAGGGTAGTTGGGAGCAATCAAGCCTACAGGGGAGGGCAGTTCGGGGTGATCTGGCCAGCAGAGGAGGGAAGTTGAGGGTGACCAGACCTGCAGGGAAGGGCAGTTGGTGGGGAACCAGGCCTGCAGGGGAGAGCAATTGGATGGAACCAGGCCTATAGGGAAGGGCAGTTAGGGTGACCAGGCCTGCAGGGCAGGGCTGCCAGAAGGGACCAGGCCTATAGGGGAGGGCAGTTGAGAGGGACCAGGCCTAAAAGGGAGGGCAGTTGGGAGCAATCAAGCCAGCAGAGGAGGGAAGTTGGGGTAACCAGGCCAGCAGAGGAGGGAGTTGGGGACAAACAGGCTGACAGGGGAGCAGTTAGACATCAATCAGACTGGCAGGGTAGTGGTTAGGGGGTGATCAGGCTGGCAGGCAGAAGCAGTTAGGGGCAATTAGGAAAGCAGGCAGCCAAGCAGTTGGGAGCCAGCAGTCCTGGATTGTGAGAGGGATGTCCGACTGCCCATTTAGGATTAGGCCTAAATGTACAGTTGGTTATACTTTGAGGGGTTCCAGATTAGAGAGGGTAAAGGCTGGGCTGAGGGACACTCCTCCCTCATGCACGAATTTCATACATTGGGCCTCTAGTCTAAACTAATTAAAGGGTAATATGCTAATTAGACTGGGATACCTTCTGGGAGACCTTCCGCACATCTTTCTGGACAAAGCTATGGTGTCAGGGCCAATGCAGAGGTGGTTAGGGGAGATCAGGCCAGGAGGGGAGGACAGTTGGGGACAAGCAGAGTGGCAGATATAATGGTTAGGGGCAATCAGGCAGTCAGACAGGTGAGCAGCTAGGAGCCAGCAGTCCTTCATTGCAAGAGGGTTGTCCAACTGCCGGCTTAGGCCTGATCCCATAAGAGACCCAGATTGAAGAGGGTGCAGACCGGGCTGAGGGACCTCCCTTCCCTGTGCACAAATTTTGTGCACCAGGCCACTAGTATGATTAATAATTATGCTTACATTTCACACCTTCCTCCTAGATAATTTTCATTTTCTTCAAATGTCTCTTTAAAATTTATTTAACATAACTCTGTTAGAAGTAAACATCTGAGCCCTGGCAAGGTGGCTCAGTTGGTTGGAGCATTGTCCCTTACACCAAAAAGGTTATGAGTTTGATTCATGATCAGGGCACATATCTAGGTTGTAGATTCTATGCCTGTTTGGGGCATGTACAGGAGGCAACCAATGAATCAATGGATATTTTTCTTTCACATTGATGTTTCTCTCTTTCTCTCTCCTCTTTTTTTTTTTTAATAGGTAAAAACATACCCTCTGGTGGGATTTTAAAAAGTAAACATATTTTTCCTCCTGTCATGAAATATATTTTAGTTGATGTAAGATTTGTGGTATTTAATTACTTCTGACTTGCACCTTCAAGATACATTCCACATATTTGTACATTGTTCTTATTAATATTTCACTTGTGATTCTATTTGTTTTCAATCTGCCCTTTCTAGCTGTTGTTAGAATGTATTGTTGTTTTTGATATCCTACAATTTAACTATGTTGTGAATAATTATAGATTTAATTTACTTTTCTTGCTTTGAATTTGTTTGGTGCATAGAATCAGAGAATTGGCATCTTTCATACACCCTGAATAATATTCAGCCAGTACATCTTCTAATATGTATTTATCCCATGTTCTTTATTCTCTATTTCTGGAAATTTATAAGTATTTTAGGTTTTATTACTTTGTTTTTTTAAATTTATCAATGTCTTTTATTTATTTTCTACCCTATATTTCTATATACTCCTGGTAATTTTTCAAATCTATCTTCCAGTTCACATATACTCTCAGTAGCTAGATCTAATATGACTTCAATTTATTTCTAATTTCTATTTTTGGTAGAAGTTAACTTTTTTTGCAACTTCACTGAACAGTTTTGAAAATGTCTTATTCTTTCCAAGTGCTTTTAATTGCTTTTTTATTCATATATATTTATTTTATATTCTATATTTGAATATCTGATATTTCTAACCACTGCAGTCTTTATAAATCTAATTATTTAGTTTGTTGCTTCTGCTCATTCTTGCTCCTTATTTCACAATGTATTTAAATATTTTTGTTTGTATTTTGAGCTCATGTTCCTTCATACTTTATCTCTGGCAATCCCTTCTCCCCCTGCTGATTTGGTGTACCTGATTTCATAAACAATTTGCTTTTGCTGATTAGGGAAACTAGTCCCTCAGAAACACTTTAAAACTTCAACTTTGAGTCTTTTACAAAACAGTGTAATAATGTTTTTGTTCTAAAACTTGTATCTGTGTGGGCTTATGGATGAAACTTCTCAGGATAAATATATTATTTCTAATTTTCCCGGTTTTCTAGACCCAAGGATGAAGTAGACCACTTATCCTCTGCAGCTCTGTGTTTAGAGTGGATTTAATTTCCCTGGTTCACCCTGGGCTTGTGCTTTGAGAACTTTTGCTTTTTACTAGTATTTCTTATCTGACCTTCCACTTTACTTGGGCCCATGCTATCATTCCCCATGTGGTCTAATAAAATTCAAGCCTTAGACCAACAAGACTCAGGAGGAGAGAAATTTCAGAGCACTAACACCCATCTGGAATTATCGTTTCAGCCAACCATTTTATTGGTATCTACACTGAACTGTAAACATCAGGAAGGCATGAACTTCTCTCCTTTTGAACCTGCATCTCCAACTCTAATAACACTGTTTGGCACATGATAGGTGCTAAATACCTATTTGAAATAAATTAATGATCATGATAAATCCTTACAAACATTATGGCCACTCAATTTTCACAACAATCTTATTAAGTAAGCCTTGGGATTTTCATCTTTCAGGTTAAAAATCCCTAAAACTCAAATAATTTAAGTAAGCTGTATAAGATCATATAGTAGAAAATGGTAGTTAATACTTGCTTCATGGCCTGCCTGTTAGTGTTTTAATTATACCACACTGTTTCTGAAAAAAATAAGCTTAACCAACATGTTTGAAACATCTTTATAAGAAGCAGGAACTTCTAGCCTCTGGTTTTGGCTTTGAGGAGAATCAGCTGGGAGCTATCCATAGTGCTGAAGAAACTCACTCTAACGCGGGTGCCATCCAATGGAACACAATGCACTCTCAGTCTATGCAGGGAATATTTCCCTTCTAACTCTGACTACCTCTGATACTAGCCACTTTACCTCAGTTTATGCCTGTCTATAGCAGATACTTATAATCAACTGCCGGCACTGACATAGACCTAACCTGAGCACAACAAACCACATCAGCTGCCTCATTCACCAGCATGCCATGGCCTAACCCAGCCCTCTCTATCTTCTTTAATCATGTTTCTGGAAGCTAGCCTGACTCCCTGGCCATATTTACAAAGCATTAAAAAAAAAACAATCTATACTAATAAAAGAGAAACATGCAAATTGACATACCTCTGCTTTGCCCACCAGCCACTCTCACCAGCCACACCCGCCAGCCAATCTGGAGCAAGTATGCAAATTAACCCAACCAAGATAGCTGTGGCTGCACAGAGAGCAGGAGGCTTGGGTTGCCCCGGCAATAGAGGAAGCCAAGCTTCCTGCCTGGCCCTGTCCAGCCCTGGTCTCTGCTCAAAGCTACAAAGTTTCAATTATAGAAGATACATAAATCCCAGATAGCAGGGACTTTGCTTGGGTTTCTGGGGGGCATAGCTGGCCTGCAAACCACCACAGGCCCCTCTCCCAGGCCGCCTCATGCCCCAAGGAAACCCCCACCCAGATCCAGGCAAACCAGCTGGCCCCCACCCATACACAAGGCCTCTATCCTAGCTAATAAAAGAGTAATATGCAATTTGACCATCACTCGAACACACAAGATGGCTGCCCCAATCTGGTCAAAGACGGCTTCCTCCATGTTGACACAAGATGGCCACCACAAGATGGCCAGCAGGGGAGGGCAGTTGGGAGGAACCAGGCCTGCAGGAGGGCAGTTGGGGGGGACCAGGCCTGTAGGGGAGGATAGTTGGGGGGGACCAGGCCAGCAAAGGAGGACAGTTGGGGGTGACCAGGCCTGCAGGGATGGGCAGTTAGGGGTAATCAGGCAGGCTGGCAGGCAAGCAGTTGGGAGCCAGCAGCCTTGGATTGTGATAGAGATGTCCGACTGCCTGTTTAGGCCTGAGTCTACCCAGATCCAGCCTAAACAGATAGTCGGACATCCCTTGAGGGGTTCCAGATTGGATAGAATGCCGGCTAGGCTGAAGGATAGCTCCCTCCCCCCCCCGTGCACGAATTTCATGCACCGGTCCTGTAGTTATTCTACCTAATAGAGGAGAATATGCTAATTGACCTTCACTCCATCACAAAGATGGCAATGCCCACAGACAATGAGGAGGAAATATGCTAATTTACTGCCCCGCCCTCAAAGATGGCAGTGCCCACAGCCAATAAGAAGGGAATATGTTAATTGACTGCCCCGCCCTCAAAGATGGCAGCACTCACGGCCACAGGATGGCAGTGCCCAGTCTCCTTAGCCTCATTGGGGTGGCAGGCATGTGGCAAGGTTGGGCCCACCCCCAGGTAGGCCCGGTTGCTCTGCCCACCTGCCTCCAGAGACCCCCAGTCCTCTCAGCCCCACGCCCACCCATGGCCAGCCCGAAGCACAGTCAAGCCTTGGATGGCAGGTGCCTAATCATCCAGGGCCGCCAGAGGCTCAAGTAACCAGGGCTGGCTGAGGATTGCACTGCCAGCAGTGACAGCAGCAGAGGTGTGATGGAGCATCGCCTTCCCCTGATTGCGAGGTTGCCTCCTGCCCATGAGGGCTCCCAGATTATGAGAGGAAGCAGGCAAGGCTGAGTGACCCCTGCTCCAGTGCATGAATTTTCATGTACCAGGCCTCTAAAATATATAAAAGGACAAACTCTTTCCTCTAGACACTTGGGGACCAGTTTTAAGGCTAACTCTATTTCAGTATGATTTCTTTATGAAGCACATAGTAAAACGAGACTCTTTTCCATTTGCTCATAAATATATTCTCTACTACCGTAGTCAATTACATTCACTGTATTTTTAAAAGAACCTTTTAGCTGATATTTTGGGGCAATAAATAGACTGTCTAATAATGAAGAAGTCATGAGTTCTTTAATCCTGGAAATAAAGAAAAATACTTCAATCTTTAACTCATAAGGAAAGCCCAGAATCTTTTAGATGATTCTGCAAATGAATAATTTTAATATTTATAAACTTAAGGAAAGAAAAACATAGCATGTTTGGCTTTTCAAACTGTTTCTTTACTTATTAAATATTTATTAAAAATATGACGTCTGCAGACTTTGTAAAAGACCCCAGTGTGTACTGACACATCACATTACTATCAAACTCTTACTTAAACAATGTCTTCTGAGCTAGTAGAACATGTTGCCTTACTAACTCACTTAAGTTATACAGGCCTTCCTCACATTGTTTATATAATGAGAAGGGCTTAGGCATGATTTGCCTAATCTAGGAACAAGACAGCTCTTTTCCTGGGATAGTTATCACCTTTGGGATGTAAAATGTTTTCAACACTCACTTGCTGAGATATCAGACTCATTCAAGGTCTGCACTGGAAAAAAAATAAAAGCAAAAGGAAAGCAGTGAGAATCTAAGTTACGTGCCATAATGCCTCCCATTTGCTTTTTATCTCTTTCTTTTTAAGCTGAAATCTTCTTGAGGTGCCCATAATTTTTTTCTAATGAACAAAAGCAGAAAAATTCTCAATGCCATGGGGTATTGGGTTGAGACAGAAAATAGCTATTCATGTTGATGAGGGTGTGAACGAACTTGGGAAACCTTGTCATTATGTCCCTTAATGTCATCTAATAAAAAGGGTAAATTAAGGAAAGTGGAAAGGGATCGTGCAGGAAGTTAAAACTATTTGCATGGAGGTCCAAAAAATAAGTGTAGTTATCTATTTATATTTACATAAAATCTCTTCATCACAGACCCAGATGCGCTACAGATAAATAAGCAAAGAATTCCTGTATGCACACAAATACAGACAAAATAATAATAATAAAAATGCTATAAATTGATTGCTAGTGGCCTCTGATTTTCCTGCTCCTGGTATCCCAAACATCATCAGAATTATAAATAATCTGTGCTGAATTGCTGCAGGGCTCTATGTAAGAACTCCCTTTCAGTTGATGTAGTCCTAAGGCAATATCATGGCTATTTTCTGGTTGCTTTGCTCTCTAGCGCCACCTAGCAATCAGTTGACAAACCTCGTGTGGGCCCTCCAGCCATTCTGACTGCTCTAGAAAGGAGAAAGGTTTAGAGATTTCCCACTGAACAAAGGCTTTCAACCTTAAAGTTAGGAGCATGTGGAAAATGTCATTCCTTTCTTTCAATTCCTTGACTTTTAAAACCACCCTTAGTTTGAAACATATTTTCTCCATGAAAAAAAAAAAATAGAACATCAAACAAACTTCTGTTCAGAAAAGAAAGTGATGAAAAATGGGAAATTAATAAAAGTGAAGATATGAGAAGAGCCCTCTGTGTGTAAAAGTGGCACCTTTTTATAAGCTTTAAGGAGCTGCATTTATTGTAGCATAAAGCTTTGCATGCAAAGAGTGTGTGAGTGACACATCTAGGTTACAACATATGCACTTGAGAGAGAATGAGATGCAGCTCTTGCCACCGCTATTCGGATGCTATAATTTTCTGTTCTTTTCTATACTTCAGTAGTGCTTGTTAGCAACCTGAAATGGGCTCGCTCATAACCCAAAGGGCCAGCCAGAGTAGTCTTCCCTCTTCAAGAATTTTGTAATACTAATTAATGAATTCCCAGCCACAGGAAGGAAACCTGCAAAGATTCACCAGAGGCAAACGACTAAGTCAATAGTGAAGGTTCTCAGTTTCCAATTAGATGAAATGACATTGGGACAATGGAGTAGCCTGACTTTCTAATGATGAGAGTTTTATGAGTTTTTCATTCCTGGAAATGAAGAGACACCCAAACAAGGGCCTACACCCACTCTTATGTACATCAAAGCACACAGATCCTGCCTTTGGCAGTGATTGTTATGGTGTAGACTGAAAAGTAAGACTTGGTCCGCAAAAACTGCTTTTGAGACTGCTTCTCTTTCACTGAAATGTCTGACAGGACACAGCATGGGGACCAAGAGAACAGCCGGCCTAATTAAATCCGTGCAGGCAACAGCACCAGCGCTGTTCCACAGCCTGACTCCAGCTCTCCCAGCCCAGCTCCCTCCTCACTCCAGTGTTTGTGCTGTGAATCTCTCGCCAGCATGGCAACTGTTGCTATGTTTGCAGTAATAAGAAGTAGGTGATGCTGTGTCTCTGTAATGATTCAGATACAAAAGCAATGATTTCTAAATAGATTTCTGAAGCAGCTCTCACAATGGCGCTGCACTGTTTAACGGGTTTAATTCCTCGTTGATTTTTTTTTCTTTTCTCCTTTAGTAGCTCCCTCATAGACTCAGTCCAACCCTCATATAATGCGAAAATGGCAGTATCCTCCCTTTTACTTGCTAACGTTTGAAACAGGAAGTTTCCTGTTAAAGAAGACATTCCACAAGTCATAATTTCTTATTTTTTCCTTGAAAACTAACAGATTGAAGTGTTTTTTGTTTGTTTGTTTGACATTTAGGTAAGAAACTAATTCAGCCTAAAAAAAATGTGGGCCCAGAAAAAAACATAATTCCTGTATTAACCAAAGTGGAATAAAAGCCAATCACCATTAATATTCATGACATTAGCTGAGCATTTTCTATTAATGAGCAGATGTTTTAAAGGCCTCAGTTGCAAAGAAGTACGAATTCACTAGTGAAGATATGTTTACCTTCCTGCATCCTCTTCCAAAAAGATATCGAAAGAAAGAGAAATCTTTTTTTTTCCTTTGACCTTAGTTGGGTACCTATGTTCACTGCCCTCATACATGTCACTGAATGTCCCACAGGCTAGCCCTAGAGGAGATATGATTGTGATAAGAACACAGCACTAAAGGCAATATTAGCCTCCCCCAAAAGAAAACATATGACATGTTCAGACACTATTCTGCATTTCTTGTATGCCAGTCTTATTATTGACTTACCGTGTCTTCTACAAGGTAAGATTTATTTATCAATATTCCACAATGAGAAAACTGGAGCACAAAAAGGATTTGCAACTAGCAAGCAGCAAGGCCACGGCTGAGCCTGGATCAGCCTGACTCCAAAGCCCCCGATCTTTTCGCTGCTTTCTGAGCTGCTGTAGCGTGAGAGAGCTGCCCTCATGCTAATCAGCCATGTGGCATAGACACGGCCCTTCCTGCCTTGGGTTTCAGATTCTCATCCAAAGTGAAGCATGTGAGCTGGGTCCTTGGTACTCAAGCTGCTGCTCATCAGCCAGAAGCTTCGGCTTCATCCAGGACCTTGTTGGGAACTCTGACTCTCAGGCCCCACAGGCACCTACTGAATCACAACCCACATTTTAACAGGATTTTAACTGATGTGATGTACATTAAAATTTAAGAAGCACAGGACTGGCCAGTCTTCATGGACCCTACCCCTCCAGCTCAAATATATTTAGAATGGTGTCTCTCTTATTTCTATATTTCTAGATTCAATCTCTTTTCCAATGTTGCATCACTGCCCCCCATAAGCATTCACAATCTCGTCCTCCCACTTGATAAAATATTTTTCTCTCTTCTGAGGAAAGTTTTATTCATTTTAATTGGCTTACCATTTTTGACTTAGTATTATGTCTATGTTGTATATATTCCTTGAGGGGGAGACCCATCCATGTAAAATGATTTTATACCTCTCCACCAGCTGGCATTGTACATTATACTAAAGAAAATCTGTTGAAAGAAATGTTGAACAAGACATTATCTTAATTTAACTGCAAATGTCATCTAGGGCTTTGATTGCAAGGTCCCATATCACCCATTATGAACTTTTCAAAGCAAGCACTTCCCAGGAATTTTTTAAATGTGTGCCCAAAGAAACTTACAGTAGCACACATGACAAGAGTAGTTTTCAGACTTTTTCACCACACCCATTTTTTAAACACACAAATACATGAAAGATTCAATAAAGACCACACTCTACTTCAAAATCTCCTCCTCTACGAAGCCTTCCTAGATACCCACACCTGTTATATACCCATCATGGTTTTTCTTGTCTGATCCTGTGCAGATAACATCAGGGCATAGAAGCTATGTTATGATCATTATAATTATGTCACCTGCCCCTTTACACACACACACACACACGCACGCACACACACACACACACACACACACACACACAATTTATATTGCTTAAAGTCTTCTGTCTTTCATCTGTGCAGTCTTAACATTTATCACAATACTTGGCACATAGTAAGTTGGTATATATATATATATATATATATATATATATATATATATATATATATTGAATGAATGGATGGCTTAATCAATGCGAACTTTTTAAATGTAAAGTCTTTTGTTGTTGTTGTTTTTTGCTCCACGTTAGTTGCATTGACACCAAGGACATGGAGAAACACAGTTCTATGGTGAAATTTAAGAAATATTTGTTTAGCTATGTTGGCATTCCCTACCAATATGGTACTTTAATTTAATGTTGCATGAGCTAGTTATGTAGGCATATGGACTCTGAGACTTAGAAACTTGAGTGGCTTTGGGTTGCCCAAGGTTGAAAATTGAAGCAGTGTTTGCTGTTTTCCTCTCTCAGTAAGTCAGACAACCATTCATTCAGCAAATATCTACAGCGCCAGGATTTCCCTAGAAACTAGAGATGTCAACTAGAATACATAGTATAACCTTTCTTCTCTTTAAGTCATCTAGAATGAATGACAGACCCCAACTGTGTTTATAACACAATTTGATTCAGCCAATAATGGGCATGTGATTCTTAGGCCATGTAAACACAGAAGGAGGCATTACTGATTATGGCCAGATAGTCCATTGGCCCACTGTCTGTGGATGTAGGTCCAGAATTCACCCATTTGTTCTTCTCTAGAAAGAACAGTAAAATTAGGGAGGAAGAAGAAGACTGGCTATAGACTGCCTGGCAATGAATCCATACAGAATAGGAAAAACTCTGGAAACATAGAATGAAAGATAAGGAAAGCTAGTTGGGCATAGACTCATTAATGGCATGTGGTGTAAATTGAACAGGGTTTGTGGGAGAAACTTATAAAGAGAGAATTACCCAACTGCACACAATTTCCTGAGCTTCTGTTATCCTTCTAAAGGATCTACTCTATTGAAGGATCCTATTATTTTACTCTCTATATAGTTAAAAGGAAAATGGAACATCTAGGAACCTATTTCATGATAAAACTTCCTAACAGGATTTGTTCGGAAGGGAAAGTCTCTGAAGTTGACTTTTCTGTATCTTGAACCCAGGGAACCATCCCTTTCCTATCCTTCTGAAAAGGGAATGAGAAATGCTTTCAGGGCCATCAGATTTGTCAAGATAAGGAATAAGAACTGGGGAGGGGGAGAGCACGTATTCTTCCTTGCCTACTCAATACATTATTAGTTATCTAATACCTACTTAATCAGCTTTCAACTAACACTAACGTATCCTATAGGAAAGTTTCCATCAGAAAGTAACAGAAAACTCAATGAATAGTTGTTTAATAAAACAGTGGCTTGTTTTTCACACATAAGAACTTTGGAAGGAGATAGTCAAGGGCAAGTGTTCTGCTGCTTGTCAGACGGTAGAAGACAGGCTCATTTTCTTCTCTTCACCATCTTCAGCATGTAGGTCTGTCTCTGTCAAGTTTGCAGCTACATGATTACAAAATGACTACAACCTCCCAGTAGGCATGGCTCAGTGGTTGAACCAGAAGGTCATGGTCAGGACACATGCTTGGGTTGCAGGCTTGATCCCCAGTGTGGGGCATGCAGGAGGCAGCCATTCAATGTTTTTTCTCATCATTGGAAGTTTTTCTCTTCCTCTCCTTTCCTCTCTGAAATCAATTACATATATATATATATATATATATATTTTTTTTTAATGACTGCAACAGCTCCAATAATCACATCTCCATTTTAAAAAGGCAAAGGGGACTACAGTGTACCAACATGTTTTTCTGTCCTATATTCTTTTAGCAGGAAATCAAAAGCCTTCTGACAGTGACTTAATTTGTCAGAACATGGATCAGGGAAAGTGTCCCTTGGAAGAGAGGCTGAGAAAGAAGAGGATAAATTTCTGGTCACAGAAGTGAGAATTGATGAGCTACACTGGACAGGAGTATGCACCTTGAAGTCAGAGATATCTGCGTTCAAATCCCAGTTCTGCCTCCTAAGAGCAGTGTGAACTTGTGCCTGCCTGACTTTACTAAGAGTATCATAATATTACCTGCATAGGTTTTTGCAAGGATTGGAGAAAATACATATAAAAGAGTTAATATCACCTGTGAAATTTCATGTTGTTTTATTTTAAACTAGAAATAGCCCACTATTTCATAGTTTCACCTAGAGAGAGATAAACACCTTCCTAAGGCTGAGAAGAGAAAGCCTATGCCTGCCTGGATTTCAGAATCCTAATTCAGGCACTCTCTTTTCCTTTTTAACACTCTCTTTGGGATACTAGGACACTCCTTCTCTTAAATAGCCGCCTTACCCAGGTGTTTCTTGTAGTTTTTCCTCACCTACCTACACAACTTGTTTGGCAAATTTAACAATGGTGACCATTCCCCGAAAGCTACCATTTGGATTAAAGTCATGGTTGCTGCATGGTTTTGTTTTTTTTTACCAAGAAGCTATTTACATGAAAATGATAGAAATCAGGAGAAATGACTTTTGAGGATTCAATTTTTCTCCCTTTATAATCCTAGTAAAGCAAACTATAATTAATTGTGAATGTGCCTCCTAAATGCTAGCATACTCCATGAGAATAAAAAGGATTTAAATTGCCTGAGAAACAACTAATTAAAATACATTTTTTCTAAATAATAATAATAGTAATACATTGGTTTTACACAAATGAATATTTTTTCATGAACATTTTTTAAAAAGCATCCCTTTATTGCTCAGGCAAGATTAATCTTAACACTTTTCTTCAATACTACTTTTAATCAGATCAACATAGAGTAAAAAATATTGAATCATAAAAGTACAATAATTGATAACAACACATCATGTTAAGATGTTGGTTGTTGTTTTCCACATATGGTATATGTGAAGGAATACAGGGAAGAAGAGCACCAGGGGCAAAGGCAGAGAGAGAGATAGAAACCTGTGTGGCACACCTGGAGAATAGTGAAGAGTGGAGTAACTAGAATAGAAATTTAATATGCATAGAAATCTAAAGTGAGAAGAAGTAGAAATAAGAGAAGAGCACAAAGAAAAGTGAGTTCAATATCCAAGGGGTGTTGGAAGGAACGAACAGCTTTCCTTTATGCAGCTTCCCTTCCTGTCACTAAAACCTCAGACTCTTCACCGAGGTGGTAAGCATGCAAGGCTCTGGTGGAACTAGATATAGCGACCAGTCATCCATGTTGAAAGTTCTGTGAGGCATGGCTAAATTCTGACTAACCATAAATGAGCATGATTTCTGCAGCTGTGTTTAGCATGGGTCACTGGAAAGACACAGGTGGGTAGACAAACTGGTGATACAGATGAGACCTGAATGGCACAGACACAGTAAAGCTCTGCCTTGAACCCAAGATTGGTCCCTGGAACTGTGCATACCAGATAGCACTGCAATGTGGCTCTTGGCACTCAGCTAATACTGTACTGATGACACCACTCACATGGTCATCTGTTTATGGGGCTGTCTCTTTCAATAGTGGGGAAATGGAAGTAAACATATAAAGAAGCTGACATCATGATTTAAAAAGGACTTCACTTATCCAAAGTTTTCATAGCTTCTAGTTTAATCTCCACATTGAAAGGTGGGTGATGAAACTGAGATCTACTAACCTAACTGCCCAGTGTCTCAGCCGTATGCCTTATTCCTCTTTATAAACATCTCCACTCACATCTGCCTTCATCCTCTCATGCCTGAAATAGCACTTGGCACATGGTAGTTCCTCATCAACAGTTCATTGGGAAAAAGAACCAACACCTACCACTGACAGAGTGCTATTTATTCTGTTCTGTCTTCCCTGCTGAGAGTTTCATACTATATGTTCTTTAAAATGGGCATTTCACTGCAGCAGGCCTCCCTCCATATGAAAACTTCTCTCCTAACAAGCCTTATGACTGGGCAGACTGTGTGAGCACCTGAGTTGGCCTTTGCTGCCTCTCCTCCAGGGAAATGGCTCAACATGGAAAACCATAGACGACTTTTGCCATCTCAGGAACATTACCCATGACAAGATATTTGAAGAGGAAAACATATTCTTGGCTCCTTAAGGCTGATGCTAGTTTGGGATTGTTAAGAAAGGCCTTGTCAAAATAATATGCAGTTAGATTGATTGAGTACACAGATTGCTCAGTCAATGCTGCTTGACTGGCCCAAGACAACAGCAGAGGTGCCTGGGGTGAGGGACTGGTTGTAGAGAAAGAGCTGGCATAACCTAGTGAGCCACTAGTACTTTTCTAGTTCATTCACTCAGCTGCAGTTTTTTTTGAGCATTCATTGTGAGATTTGGGCATGTGTTTGACTGAAGCCCCATCCTTTCCCTTAAAGAACAAGTAATTATAATCTGGTGCACTAAGTGCTCTTAGCAAAGTGAATCTATGAGTAGGTGGAGAAATGGGGTACTGCTAGGAGTTGACAACCTGATAATGACTTTCTTGTAATATTCCCTCAGGAGAAAATGTTTGTTCAGCAGGCACATATCTGCAAAACTAGTTTCTTTTCCTTCTTTCTTCTTTTTTTTTCTCCTCCTTCCTTTTTCTCTAAACCAAACCTAAGCAAGTCTGCATTACCCAGAGGCAGCTGGTGCTCCAATGTGGGCGTATTAAATGTTTAACATCTTGTCACTTCCAAAACTGATGGAGTCATCCTTTTTGTTTCAGAGTTTCATGTTTAGGGGCTGAACAGCTAGACTGATGAGCATTGCCAGAGAGAAATATTTTTTGAGAAGTAAGTGAAGCTGATGACACGTTACTTTACAGTTTAGTGAAATTCAGCAAATCTAATTCTATTATGCTGTCAAAGTTTCACAAAAGGGAGACCTGGGAGCATATTTAAGATGAATCTTTCAAGATTTCAGGAGCCACACCACATCTGCAAAAATCTGAAGCACCTGGTCCTGACAGTCCTTTGTTTTGTATACACGAAGGGGAGTAAATAACCTTCCAAGAACGAATTAGGTTTAAATAAAGTTATCTTGGAGATGTGGTGCTTGCCTCTTCTCCCTTGAAATGATTGTCAATCAGTAAACCATAACTATATTTTTTTTAAAAATCAAAAGCTTTTCAAAGTTTTCATAGCCAGATTTACCCAGGCATACCAAAATAGAAGCTTCCTTTATGAATCATAGAATGGAGAACTAAAAGACAGATTTTATAGAGCATTCAAATCCAGATCATTTAAGCCCTTGTTTATTTTCACAATCACATAGGATATATGGTCTAATACATTCATTCTTACCAAAAGGTTGGAAGCAACTGTTTTAAAGCATTTACCTACACATTTATATTTTTGTTTGAAGTTCACATGCTGACAAACTGAAAGGGCTTTATGATGCTTTTGGCAATTGGTGGGGCTAAAATGTTTATTATTAACTCCAAGAGAAATATTGATGTGAGGGTTTATTTACATAGAAATTTTTCTCTGCTATTTAATAATCATGCATTGAAGAATCAAATTCTCACCAGAATGTGTTAAAGACTTAACATTTACTGTATATTAATTTAATATCCTTAGCTGGTAGAAATTAAATATGCCTGCAAGGTAGATATTCTCTCCATTTTAAAGGTAGCAAACTGATCAAAACAATTAGGAAATGTGCCCTGAGATAAAAAGTAGGGATGCTTGGGTTGACCCCAGTCTGACTATCCCAAAAGCCCACATGTACTCTTTCCAGAAAGCCTGAAAGATTCTGTTTGGAACTCATGATGAAAACAAAGGCAAGGCTGTGTTGAAAATGTAAGTGGATTTTATGGACTGAATTGTGTCCCTAAAAAGATCTGTTGAAGTTCTACCCCACCCCCACCCATTACATCAGACTGTGACCTTATTTGGATATAGGGTTGTTGCAGCTGTTAAGATGAGGTCATACTGAAGAGGGGTGGGCCCTTAATCCAATATGACTTGCGTTCTAATAAGAAGAGGAGTGAGATACCCTAGAGAAAGCCATGTGAAGATGGTGAGACAGAGATAATGCATCTACAAGCCAGGCCATGGGGAAGCCAGAGACAGAACAGATTCTGCCTCAGATCCCTCCAAAGGCACCAACCCTGCCAATACCTTGACTTTGGACTTTTAGCCTCCAGAACTGTGAGAAAATAAATCTCTGATGTTTTAAGCTTCTCTGTTACAGGAGCCCTAGAAAGAACACTAACATAGGGGGAAACAGGGCTTTTGAGAGCCCAGGAAGAAAACAAGCCCAAGACTAGACTTGAGTCTAGTGCCCTGCATGAGGAGCCATAGTCACTTGTTGTTTTTCCTTCATCATTTGAGGTTATTCAGAAAACCCACACTTACCCCAATATGAGATTTGAAGGACATATTATTGGGACCTTCTCAAAAAATATATATGTATGACTAACCAAAGTTAGAGTTATAAATTCTAACACTTTCTAATGCTCATATATGTCACAAGGACACTGGGAGAGGATGTTTTAGCTGAGGTTTCACCAGGGTCTGTATGATGGTTGCTGTTGGCAACCAGTCCTATAACAGATGCAGCGAAAGCCTAAATGAGATCAGGAGTCAGGAAGAGATTGCAGGTAATGGAGGTCAAACACAACTGATGTCAGGCAGGTGACTGACATCCGATGCAGTCAAACTAAGGGGATCAAGGTTAGAGGCGGGCAGAGACCACAGGTGAAGGCTGGAGACGAACACTGATGGAAAAATTTAAAAGCTGCATTTGACAAGGGACATTTGAACAAGGTCAAAAAAATATGGCAAAATCCAAGGTGAATCTGAGGTTTTCATCTTCAGAAACTTAGTCTTCTTCAAACGGCTCCTTCTTTAGAGTGGAGATCTTCAAGTTGCTAAAAGGACTATACTTACGCAAGCCATCCTAATACTCTGTGGGGCCAGTTGACCTCCCTTGTTCCTCAGGATGCTGATATCTGACTCAGCTGAGAAAGAGAAGCTTGCCTTTCACAGGATGTGAATGGGGCGCAGCACTGATGTCTTTAGGAGCCTCAGAGAGAGGGGTGGAGAAATGGTCCACTTACTGACTGATGAACTCATCCTCTGGGGATCTTGGAGTTAGAACTGGGATGAGGGTGTGAATCTGAAGTGAAAATCATTCATAGCTATCATTTTTATTGATGACAACCTTGGTATTTCAAGATTTTAAAAATCTTGTTGTTCTGAAATTTTCCACTAGCCGGAGAAAAGGTTAGCTAATGTTGAGACTAGTCAGTAAATGCTGATATCCAATCCATTCACTCATTGTTGTTGTTTTTCTTTCCAATTACTATTTACTAGACTAGGGAGAGGGTCCAAATTTATAGGTATTTTACTGAATGATAAAATAAAGACAAAAATAAAATATGATTCTTGATTTAAGAGGATAGCAGTCTAGTCAGGAAGGCCTTATCAAATCCCTAATATTCAATATATTAAGTGCCTATAATTGAGAGAGTAGGTCTTTCTACTTTGAGGCTTAATAGGTAAGGGAAACTGTGAGGAAGTTCATTGGGGGTGGAGCCTATATATAAATGAGATTGGAGGAGTAGACCTAGATCTGATGCTAGGGGCCTTGACCATTGGATCTGCCCAGTAGGGGGAATGGTCAGCCTTGTTTAATAGGAAAATCATTTCTATAGCTTTGCTATGTGCTAGAAAGGAAAGGGGAGTTCCCAGTGGAAGGAGAAATTAGTTATAATATTGTCAGAACCAGACTTTAGTTAATCTTGCTAGGCTTAAAAAGAGGAATGACAAGTCATAGGGAGTATTACAGGTGACAAATGATAACATGGTACCTGCTTAATATATAAAGGTAGTATTACATATTCCCCAACGCTAATTCAAAACATTTATTTCTCCAGCTATTTTTATAATATTTACTAATATAAATATTATCCTATCTAAGAAAAGAGTAATACATAAATTATCTCCACTATACTCACAAGCCATGCCCACCAATCAGGAAAGAATATGCAAATTAACACAACTAAGATGGCTGCAGCCACAGAGCAAGCAAAAGGCTTGGGTTTCCCCAGAAAAAGAGGAAGTCAAGCTTTCTGAATACCCTGGCCAACCCTGGACCCCACTTAAGGCTACAAAGTTTCAATTACAGAAGATAAATAAATCCCAGATACCAGGGCCTCCACTTGGGTCACTGGGGTGGCATGGCCAGCCTACAAACCACCACAGACCCCTCACCCAGGCCACCCACCCCCCAAGAGAGCCCCCACCCTCATCTAGGACACCCTTCAATGCAAACCAGTTAGCCCCCACCCATGCACCAGGCCTCTATCCTATCTAATAAAAGAATAATATGCAAATTGACCATCACTCCAACACACAAGATGGCTGCCCCCATGTGGTCAAAGATAGCTGCCCCCATGTGGACACAAGATATCTGCCACAAGATGGCCAGCAGGGGAGGGCAGTTGGGGGCAATCAAGCCTGCAGGAGAGGGCAGTTAGGGGTGACCAAGCCAGCAGCGGAAGGAAGTTGGGGATGACTAGGCCTGCAGGGAAGGGTAGTTGTAGGGGACCCAGGTCTGCAGGGGAGAGCAGTTAGAGGGGACCAGACCTGCAGGAGAGGGCAGTTAGGGGCAAACAGGCTGACAGGGTAGCAGTTAGGCATCAAATCAGGCTGGTATGGGAGGGGTTAAGGAGTGATCAGACTGGCAGGCAGGTGAGCAGTTGGAAGCCAGCAGTCCTGGACATCCCTTGAGAGGTTCCATATTGGAGAGGGTGCAGGTTGGGCTGAGGGACACCCACCCCTGTGCATAAATTTTATGCACCAGGCCTCTAGTTAAAATATATTATTACTATAAATATTATATATCAGACTATAACATATAAATATAGTAATAATCTTTAGTATCACTATAATGGACATGTCCTCATACACCCACACTCTTTTCCCAACTCTTATCATAACAGCATAAGGCAGCTTATTTCTGGGATTTTTTAAGTCTTAGAATAGTCTATAGATTACATGTCCTTATAAAAATTATCTCAGTAATTGTTAACCACATGATAGACAATATTTTCCCTAGCAACCTCTACCCAAATATGACAGAAGTCTAAAAGAAATATTTACAGTATATGTTCCCATGAGCAGAATTATGAGTGAACACTGATAATAATTTTAAACAAAACAGAAACATCATTGTCCCCAGCTTGGTTGTTGTTGATTATTCAAAGCTTGTCCCCATTTTTGCAGATGTGTCTCATTATTATGTATCTCAGGAGTCATTCTCAACACCTGTGGGCACTTTCCATGTGCAATGAATCTGTGGGAGTAATTCTTTTAAAGGAGGTTAATGACATTAATCCCATTTCACAGATGGGAATATAAGCAACTGGTTTATCATATTTTCTCAAGTCAGGCAGTAAATCAGTGCCTTATTAACATTCATTAAAAATTTTATTCCATTCAATTTCAAACTAAGCTCCTTCCCTAAGGCATGTAATTAGTATCAAGAATTTTATGGCATTCACTGCTCACTGATTCATATGTCAATTGAGCCCAAATATTGTACCACCATGTTAGTGGTACAAGACTTACCAGGAATGAAGAGTGGGTCAACTGAGTCAGCATGTTGAAAGTAGTTCAGAATGTATAGGGCTAGCCTTTAATAATAATAGTTAGCAATAGTGATATTTATGGAGGGCTCTACATGGGTAAGTCCCTGTGTTGACTATATGATCTACAGTTTACAACTCATAGTGACAACCTCAACTGGAACCCATTTTTCAAATGAGGAAACTAAGAATTAGAAAGTGACTTGTAAGGAAGGTAGCCAGTAAGCAGAAAGAGGATTTGGGACTAGACCATCTGAAGCCAAGAGTTCACAGTCTCAATCACTAAGCCAGTGGTTCTCAAATTTTAGTGTGCATCGGAATCATCCGCAAAACTTCTTAAAGCACAGGTTGCTGGGCCCACTCCCAGATTTGCTGATTGGGTAGGTGTGATGAGGAATCAAACATCTGTATTTTTAACATATTCCCAGGGATGCTGAGGCTGATAATCCAGCTACCACATATTGAGGACCGCTGCTCTAAGTTATGCTTAATGTAATCATCTTTGACTGTGTTCAACACACAGTAGGAAGCCATTCGAAGTTTTTGAGCAAGTGGTGACCTGGCCAGAGTTTTGCTTTTGAAAGATTAATCTGGCAGCTTCGTATAGGCTACTAGAGGACAGATGGCAGCGCAGGAGGTTCCCAGCTAAGACAAGTAGAAATAGAGATGGGAATAGATGTTGAGAAATATTGGCTCAATGGAGTGGAGTGAGAGGACTTGCTGATTGATTAAGGAGAAAGGGGTCATTGCAGGTGACTCTCTACTTTTTGGTCCAGGTGACTAGAAGAATTATTGGTGCAGGTGACTAGAAGAATTGTTGAGCCATTAATAGAAATTTAGAGGACAGGAGGGAGATCTACCTTCTTGTGTATTGCATCTCCCATTTCCACATAACTTCCTACCATTTTCTCCCTTTATTTATTGCTTTTATTTGTGAGAGTTTTACAGCATTTTCCTTCTTCTCTATGGGATTGATGTATCCAAAAGGCAACCACAGACTTTTGCTCTCTGCTGAGGATAAGTCTTCAACATCCCCCATCAACTCCTCCTTTTGAGCAGAGCAGTGGAGTTTATACTCTGCTTAAGGATCTTAGTGGACTCTACTAATCATGACTAAGTTTATGGCTTATGTATTGCACCTGAAACCTATCTGAGGATTATAGTGCCAGTGATTTGGGCCTCATAATACATCATTAACAGTATTCAAAATAATATCTGTTTTGCTTTTTAAGTTGAAAATTATTGTATTTTTTTAAAATATATTTTTATTGACTTTTTACAGAGATGAAGGGAGAGGGATAGAAAGTCAGAAACATCAATGAGAGAGAGACATCGATCAGCTGCCTCCTGCACACCTCCCACTGGGGATGTGCCCACAACCAAGGTACATGCCCTTGACCGGAATCGAACCTGGGACCTTTCAGTCTGCAGGCCGACGCTCTACCCACTGAGCTAAACCGGTTTCAGCTAAAATTATTGTATTTTTTTAATCTTACATTTAGCTTTTGTGAAATTTCATTTCCATAAGTAAACTATGGTTTTTAAAACACCATTTACCAATATGCATCTTTGAGAAAATATTTAGTCTTCAATTTAAAACAAATTACTTTACCTTAACAGTGCAATATTTAAAAGAACCTTAAATTGATTTTTCTAAACTAAAATTATAGGGAAGAAAACTTTGAAAATCTCTTTGTAAAGTAAATGCTTCTACAAAACAATCTTGAAAACTGTATCTTTAAAAGAGAATTTGATGTAATACATGGAATTTTTCCTAACTAAAGGCAGAGATCCAGAAATCAGATATATTATGGCTGAGATAAGCCAAAGACAAACATTTATAATGTTCACTGTTCTATTGTGAAATGTTTGTTAACTCTACCTGGATTATGAATGACAATTTGTTTTGTCCCCAAAATTTACTGAACTAAGATCTCTAGTGTAAAAATA
Source organism: Antrozous pallidus (assembly GCA_027563665.1). Lineage (NCBI taxonomy): Eukaryota > Metazoa > Chordata > Mammalia > Chiroptera > Vespertilionidae > Antrozous > Antrozous pallidus. The sequence continues at coordinate 156,819,677 of CM050508.1, read as the reverse complement.
TAACAGCATGACATTTAAATATACTTACAGAATTCACTTGCCTCATACTTTGCTGAAAAGCTTGAGGCCACTTCCCATGATTGCCACCATCTTTCTAGGTCCCTTCGAGCCTCCTTAAAACTTTATTAATTCTCTTCTTTTTGGCTTCACATAGAGAAATAGTGCCTCTCCTTTCTGAGCCTGCCTCCTCCCTTACTTCCAGGCCTTGTTCGATCCATCTAGGTCACAGTCATTACCTCCTCTGCCTCTGGCTTTTTCCCTCTGAGACCCTGCTTTTCTCCTCCTTCCTCTACCCTTTTGTCCTCTGGCACAAAATTTGTTTCAAAACTTCAAGGAAACAACAAGGCCATTGCTTTGCCTCCATTTTAAATCTACTAGCAAAGGAGAGCAAGGGAGGAAGGGAGCCTTGGAACATAGAGGTGTTTAGGTCTTGGTCCACTTGATAAAGAAGAAACACTAAGGTGCTCTTCCCTAGAAACTGTGTCCAAGACAAGTTGGGACCTGCGTGCCATATCAAGAAGCCACAACTCTGATCACCTTGGCCTCCACTCCTGCCCACTTTTGTCCTTTCAGTCACCATGTACAATTTCTGAAGAACCACATTAAATCACTGACTTCTTCAAGACTTAAAAGTTTCCAAATGTTCTTTATTTGTTATTCTTTTTAAGAAACACAAAGGTTCCCTCCTCTTTCTGGCACTGGTGCCTATCAGAGCCGCAGTTAGTGCTGGAACTAGGGACTGGAGAGAGTGCAAGTTCAGTCCCCTCCAAGGTGAAACATGTCTACGTAGTGGGGACTTGAAGCCAGGCTAACAAAAGGCAGGGAAGACCCTCACTAAACTTAGACCTGGAAGTTTCATGTGGCACTGGTTCTTCTTGGGATGTTTGAGGTTTTAATTTGCACAGTTGTAAAGGGTAGTGACATGGGAGCAGAGGTAAAGAGGCCTTGAATAGTCCCCAGTGGTCCCGGGCGGCGTCAGGAACCTACCTATCAAAGCACAGATCTAGCTTCTCTTTGTTCTTGGTTTCCTGTCTTGACAGTGTTCTTACAGATATTTTTCCTTTAGGTGACAGCTCAACCCCAAACTTCAACTTCACAACATTTTTATAAAATGTCCTTTCTCCTCAGCACAGGGATGTGCAAAGGCTGAAATTATGGTATACAGGGAGGCTGTGTGTAGTAGTGGTGAAAAGTATACTCTCCCAGGTGGATTAGCTGAATTCATATTCTGGACCTGCACGTCTTATATGTGATGTTATCCAAGTTAATTAACCTCTTTGTATTTGCTTCCTCATCTGTAAAATGGGGAAATAATAGTACTGATTTTATGATTATTGTGAGGATTAAATGAAACAAACTATGTAAATCACTTAAAAGAAAATCTGGCCCACAGTTATACTGCTCAAAATATACATGTTTTGCTATAGCAATTTTCAATGTTTTTCATCTCATGGCACACATACACTAATTACTAAAATTCTGCAGTACTCCAAAAATTATATATTTTACGATCTGACAAAAAAATGTATAATTTTGAATTATTAACACCAGATGACCATTGTTGTGTGGCTGTTGTTATTTTCTTATTTGACAATCTAAGGGAAAAGAGGTCAGTGCCCCTTATTAAATAGCCCATAGTTATACTGCTCAATGAAATACTGTTCTAGTATAATAAATTCCTACATTATTACAAATACAAGCAAATATGTAGAGAAATATAGATATAGATATAGATGATATAGATATAGATATAGATATAGATATAGATATAGATATAGATATAGATATAGATATAGATATAGATATAGATATATAGATAATATTAAATGCTAGTTCCATAAAGCCTTTTTCATTTTTTTCTTTCTTCTTTCTTTGGATTAGCAAATCATTGATAAGGACTCACTGTATTTCAGTCTGGGAGGATATAATGATCAGATGGACCCACAGAGCTGGTAAATAGGCCATTTCAGCAAAACCTGATGCATTTTATGTGAGGGGCACAGGATCAAATAATGAATGAATGCATACAGAAGTGAGTGAAAGATTCTATGTATTTCTATTTAAATATCAAGTGTTTAGATCCTTGAAGATAAGTAAAAGTTTCTTTCAAAATCTGTGCTCCTCCATATGTAATGCCATTTCTGCTATGAATCATAATTACTCCAAAGTCCAGGGTGATTATAAGTCTGCATCCACCTATTGTTAATTTTCCAAAAGGGTAGCTGGGTTCCAGACAGAGCCAAACATCCAGGTGAAGGAGATATATCAAGATCCTTCCCAACATAGGCAGCAGAAAGTGATTACCATCTGCCTCAGCTCCTACCCTTCTCCCTTCCTGACTTTCCTGCTGAGAGTCACTGACCAGAGTTGTTCTTTTCTTATTCTTCTTTTTTTTTTTTTAAATCTGGTGTAGCTGTATTGGAAACTTAGAGCAGGTGAAGCATTCAGGCCCATGATGAATCGAGGCCAGACCCAAATAGAAGGCTGTAGACTCAAGGGCTTCAAAGAGAGACATTTAGGGCAGTTCTGTGCTTGGAGCTGCTGCTTGCACTTGTTAACAGCCAGAATCTAAAGGAGGCAGCTGCTGCAAAAGCACATAAATAGAAGAAGTGGTTCCCAGCATTCCTATGGGAACCCACGGCAGTTCGGATTACCCGTTCCCCAGACGCAGCTTCCTTTCAGCTGGGTGTCTTATATTAAAAGGGAGACCAAGGGATACACTTTCAGAGTGATGCTTGGGGGATATTTGTATTTGGGATTGCATGACTAACTCTCACAACACAGAATGGAAGGATTACTCCTGAGGATATTATACATTTTAAGAGTAGCATGAAAACGAGGGAAATCTGTCTTTTTCCTTCATGTTCCAAAAATGCAAGTGGTTTATTTTTTATCCCTAAAGTGTGTGTGTGTGTGTGTGTGTGTGTGTGTGTTAGAGAGACAGAGTCAGAGAGAGAAATGTCTAAGGAGGCAATACAAGAATAACATTTATTTTATTCAAATACAGTATTCAAATAATATTGGAATAACAATTGTGTGGCTCAAATCTAGATTTAAGTTGGTCTTTTTACAGGTTCAAAATGTGTTTTCTTCTTACTCTAGCTTAGCTCCTGACCTCAGTAGAAACTTTGCCTGTCAAGGAAATTCAAGATTAGACTGGGAACACATAAAACCCAGCACTGCATGATCTAAAGCTCCAAGAGGTTCATGATCAGCAGCACGAATTTCTAACATCAAGTCTAGTTGTCCACTGGAGATTGAAAAATCCAAATTCCCAATGAGAGGAAAGAACCCCATGTGTCCCCTTCACTCCAGCAGATCACAGGGCTTTCTGTAACACAGGGACACTGCAGAGCAAGAAACAATGAGTCCCGTGTGGGCTCCAGTCCCTCTCTCTATTCTTGGCCAGGTCATTCTCCCCTGGCAAATTACCTGACCTTTGTGCCCTTCAGTTTCTTCATAATAACAATAATGCATCATCATATTAATAGCTATTTCACATGCTCGAGGATTCAATATTAAATGTATATGTGAAATAGATATTCCAACACCTATGATTTAAAAAAATACTTTTATGGACATTATCCTGATAGTGCTGTGGAAGGTATGGCTTTGTAAAGATAAGTATTACAGAATTGTGAGTGCCATATTCACAGCTTGCTATATTCTCTGGATTATGTATCTAAGAGGACAAGGCATTTTTCTCAAACCATGGTTCCAAAAGCATGGGTGAATTTTGAATTCTTCCTTTCACTAGAGAAGGGTTTTTGCAAAAGTTTGGCATATGGCAAGAGCCCACTGTGGCCAAGCCACAATTACAATCAAGTAATTTTTGTTGTAGTGTCCACAAAAGCTCTAGTGGATTCTTCTATGTAAAACATCTTTAAAACATACAGTAACTATGTGGAAATTGGACCCAGATAGTACTTGGAAGCACTTAGAAGAGCCTGTTGGGTATTGTAGCAGCGTGATCTCTGCCCCATTCAGCTGGTTAAGGGAACCTGCAGAAGGGATATTCCTGTGGGCCTTCCTTTCATTCAACTATTTAATAAGTATTTTATTTAACACAGGCTGTGGGCTGAGCACTGGAGGAGATAGCAAGTAAACAAAGCAATGATCAACAATGTCTGGCTCTTCCAATAGGAGGGGCAGAGCTTCTACATCTGGCACTGTGTGGATGCCAGGGCTGCTGCCTGCTCCCACTGGCTATGGCTAGACCTGTGGTAGCACTAACTGGTAACTCACTAAGGAGCCTCCACAAAGCCATTCCTATTCAATCATTGTACAAGAAAATGCATTGTCAAAAAGCCACAATCTTTCTAGAAAGAAGCTCATAAAAGATTTCCCATTTTGCTCAGTCTGGAGGCTATGGGCATTCTTTAATTTAATAAATCCATTTGTTTAGCAAATACCCAGATCTTACACTTTGAGGCTCTGTCATACAACATCAAATGCACAAATAATCTCTCCCTCACAGAGCTATTGTTTTAGTGGAGGAGAAACGTGATATACTTTTTTTTAAAGTAAATTATGCAGCATATTAAAGCAAGGGTGTGGGAATTAAAAATAAATTAAATAAATAAATAAATAAATAAATAAATAAATAAATAAATAAAGCAAGAGTGTGGGTTACAGGGGTGCAGAAAGAGATGTTATTTGCAATTTTCAACATCATGGTCAGAGAAGGCCTCACCCAGAAGTAACATTTGAGCAAAGATGTAAATACAGTGAAGCAGAAAACCACAGGCCCCTGGGGGAGAACATTCCAGTTTGTGGGAACAGTGAGCACAAAATTCCCAAGGAGAGATGAAGTCTGTGAACTTGGGGAAAATCCGGGAGAGCAATAGGGCCACAGTGACCATAGGGGAGAGGAATAGGAAACAAAGCAGAGAAACCATGGGGGTGTGGCAGATCATGAAGGAACTGCAGGCCATGGGGGGACCTGGGCATTTACTGAGGCCCAGATGCTTCCCCTGCAGGGAATTGAGCAGAGAAGCAACAGGATTAGGTCGCTTTTATGGCACTGAGAGAAATGGTAGGCAATTAGTATGCTCTTTAAATCTACTTTCTTCTCATTCAATTATTTAATAAGTATTTTATTTAACATGGGCTGTGGGCTGAGGATGGGGGGAGACAGCAAGTAAACAAAGCAGTGATCAACATGTGATCAAGAACATACTAAAGAGGGCAGCGAACCAAGTGTTGGGAAGAAAGAAGCCTGCAAAATGCGTAACATTATTAAATGGAAAAAGAGAAAAGAAGAATGCTTTAGGCAGAAATGGTAATGAGAACGAGATTATTATGTCTTGGGATTTTGTATATCATTTTCATGTATATCATTGCACAATCCACCCGACAATCCTACATATGTGATGGGTACTATTATTATCCTCCACTGTACAGAAAGAGAAAATGAGGCACAGGAAACTTAAATAACTTGGTCAAAGCTACAACTAGGCAGTGCAGGTGCCAATACTGGAAACCTGATTATGTCTGACTGAGACCTTGTGCTCCTAACCACTTGGCAAACCTGCCCAGGGACTGGGGCTGAGATAGGAAGCTGGAGAAATGTTCAATTCTACAAAATTTGTTATTTAAATGTATTGAGAACATATTCTGTGCCAGGCCTCAAATGCCAGGGTTACAGAGATCAATAACAAAGCATAGCTCCCATTCTGAAGAAATGTGCAATTTGGTGTGCCACATATGAAGGCTTAATAAATACCAATGCAAAACTGATCATGGGAGTCCAGCAGTTTTGAGGCTCAGAGCACTTCATACAGAACCCAGTCATGTTCCTGCCAACACAGAAGGCAGGAGCACTGACCTGCTCAGCAGGAAATACCAACCCCTGGCTGGCCCCAGGATTCAAAGAAGCACACCGTGAGTCACACGGAGTGGGGTAGGAATGTATCTTCCAGCCCTTTATTGGCAAGAGAAGAGTTTTTCAATAAGAACAAGGCACCTTAGCAACATAATACCTTTTTGCTATTTAGGCTCTGACGGCAAAGAATACACAGAGGAGGAGGGGAAAGCTTTGGTATTGAGTGATGAGGAAAAAGGTCCCAGAGGTTTGGCATACATGCATTTGTAACATTACAACAAACATCGCTTGTAATTTGTAACCTCCTTAGGGTTTTTCAAATGGTTTGTGAAGATCAATGTCCTGCATGTTCAAAGAGTTTAGGGAGTTTTCAGCCTTCTCATCCAGACTGGCCTGTCGTAAAGAACAAAGGAACATGGAATTTCTTGCAGGGATCTGAATTCATACAATGGAGCCTAGAGATGTAACATCATCAAAGATGGACTTTGAACTTTCATCAAATCGAAAGGAAAAACGAATATGTACTCCTTTATGGGAGCCTATCTAGTTGCTGCTTTTATCTTTAATCAATAAAATTGGACTTTTAATTTTCATTTATGTATCCATACAGTGGCCATTATTATAAAGTAGTAGTTAAAAGCTTGGGCTCAGATAGACCCTGAGTTCAAATTCAAGTTCTACCATGTATAAGCCATGTGACCTTGGGCAAGTTAGTTAGGCTCTGTAAGCTTCAAATATCTCAAATATAGGATGAAATGAGAATATATATTGTTTCAGTGAGGATTTAGTGAGAGAACAATTTGTGCATGTCTGATATACAATAAACATTAAATAAATGTAAACTATATATTTTTTTCTTTTGCTGTTACCACATTCATTTTAGTCTTTATTATTCAACTTCTAGGAAAAACTAATTGAAAGGTGAGTGGAAACTCTACTTCCATTAAGCTAAAAATTGTTTGGCCCCAAAGTGGAAGGCCCCTTCGGGGAGAACCCATATTGGGTTTACCTGTTGCTTTAAAGGAAAGGTTGATAAACTATGACCCATGGACCAAATCCAACTCCCAGCCTGCTTTTTACTTTTTATTTTATTTTAGTGGAATACAGCCTCACTCATTTGTTTGCACATTGTCTATGTCTGCTTTTGTGCTACAACAGCAGAATTGAAAACTTACAACAGAGACCATATGATCTGCAAAGCCTAAAATATTCACTATCTGACCCTTTACTGGAAAATTGTTCTGACCCCTGCTCTGAAATATAAAACATCCATTCTTTCCAAATCACATAGCTCGAAAGCTGCACATTGGAAACTCATCTCCCCATGGAAAAATATAAAGGCTACTTTCAGGAGTCAACCCATTTATTTTGAATAGTCAATGCCAGGGGCTGTGTGAGGTCCCAGAGAATACAAGGGCTAATAAGGGTCCCTCCCCATGAACAATCCAGAATCCAGTTGTGGATCAGATGAATAGGCATCATGAGACAAGTTCTGTGCCAACGATGAGAGCAATCATTGAGTCAGCACTAAGGGCACTGTAGTTGCTTCTCCTTTTATATAGGGCCATCACTCTGTCACAGAAAAGGTGAAGTTTGAACAGAGACTCTCTCCCCTGTGCTGGATTCACTTTCATATCTCTAAGACTGCATGGAGGACACTGGATGGATGATGAAGGCTATAACAAAGAATCATTCTCAAATTTCCCTGGCAATGATGTGGAAGGTGATATGGGCTGGACAGGGAATAGAACTGGGAGACTTCTGCAGCGATCATTGCTCAAATGCATGCAACAGTCAGGGGAATACAGCTTGTCCCTGAGAGTGGCTAAAGAAATGGAAAGAGTTTGCTCTAGCTCATTGATTAGAGCATCGCTCCACACACCAAAGGGTCTCAGGTTTGATTCTCGGTCAAGCGCATGTACCTGGTTGCAGGCTCTATCCCTAGGCCCAGTTGGGGTGCATGCAGGAGGCAGCCAATCAATCTGTCTCTATCACATTAATGTTTCTCTCTCTCCCCCCTCCCTTTTTTCTCCCTTTCATTCTCTCTAAAAAATCAATGGAAAAAAAGTGTCCTTGTGTGAGGATTAAAAAACAAACAAAAGAAAAGAAAAGAAAGAAGGTTGACCAATGAATTATATGTAAATAAACATGAATAAAGTTTCATTTATTCAGTAATTTATTTAATACAATAATTTATTTAAGGCATTAGGGATCAAAGCCCATTAATAAGCAAGATAGACAAGTTCTTGCTGTTATGCAACTGACATTCTAGTCAGGAGAGGCAGGACATCTTAATTTGAGTTCCTCCAAAAACAGACCATGACACAGGATTTGAGCGTAACTTGCTTTTTTGGGACATGATTTCAAGAAGCATAGGGAAAGAAAAAAGAAGAAAGAAAAAGTAAATAAGGGCTATGTTAATGAATAAGCCACTGCTATAGGTAACCCAGGCTTTATCTCATTTTGCAAACTTAGAAGAACAGGCCTTAGAATTGTCAAAGGAACACTAACTCCTTCTGCCCTCCTTTAAGAATAGAGACACAGGAAACAATGAGGGTGTATAGAAACCTCTGAAGGTGATTTCAAACTAGTTCAAGTTTATAAACAGTACTGTATCTGCCTACACAGGTGACAAATGTGTAGGGAGATACAGTATGATGGTAAATGCTATCAGACAGGGTAAACAGCTTGGTGGAATAAACAGTGACTGAAAGGCAAGCTTAGAAGAGGTGGATAGAAGAGCAAAAACAAAGAAGATCAGGGGGAAAAGCATTCAGGTGAACTAAAAAGAAAGTGTAAAGTTCATATGGGAGGAACAAAGAGAAGAAATAGAGGAGAAGAAAAAGAAGGTGAACAGAGGGTAGGAGGCAGGGGCAGAGTGGTGCAGACTAAAGTCCCAGGTAGACAAGTAAGAAGCCAGAGCACAACGGCTTTACCAACCCAGACAAAGCATTAGGATGTTGTTCTATACGTGTTGACTGGTCACAGGGATTGTGAGCAGGGACATAATATGTTGTGATTAACATTTTTGTTGTTGTTGTTAATATGCATCTGAGGACTTTTTTTCCATTGATTCTTAGAGAGAGTGGAAGAGAGAAGGAGAGACAGAGAGAAACATCCATGTGAGAGAATCGCATCAATTGGTTGCCTCCTGCAGAAGCCCTGACCAGAGCCCGGACTGGGGAGGAACCAGCAACCAAAGTATGTTCCTTGTCCTGAATCGAACCCAGGCTCTTTGGTCCACAGGCAGGCATTCTATCCACTGAGCCAAACTAGCTAGGGCTGATTAACATTTTTAAAAGTTCATCCTTGTTGCTCTTCTCTCTTTCCTTCTCTTCCGTTCCTAAACAGTTTTGTTCACAAGCCATTAGACAGGACTGGGCAAGGTCAGCTTCCCCCCAGGGGACAGAGCAGGATATCTGACTCTAAAGCAGGTGCAGAGAATATCCAGGAGGATGGTGAAGATGGTGGGTGGCAGCTACCTGGCATGACATGTCGGAGCCAGAGCTGGAGGAAGAAAGGGTCTCCACATGGACTTGGGGCTGCCCAGCCAAGGTTTTAGAATCCAGGTACAGCACAGAACCTGAGTAGAATGAGGAACATCACTCAGTGCTGAGATCTGGAGCCCAAGAGAGATGAGGAGGGTGGACAAGTGGGAAATAGACCAAAGAAGGGTGTTAGAGCACAAGGGGGCAAGAAGGGCATCCACATAGTGGAAACAATGGGTATGGGATATTGGAGCCCAAGTGAGATAAAGGAGTTATCCGTGTTTGTGTGTGGGTGTGTGTGTGTGTGTTGAGGGATGGGGTTGTGACAGCAACAGAAGACTTGTACATTCAGGGGCATTGATTAAATAAGTAAATATATTAAGGAGTGTGGGAACCAGGTTTCTCACCATCAGAGAAGAGCAGTATAGCTATAGAAAGGGAGAAAACTGGAATGGACCCTGCAATGTTGATTGAAATTGAAGATATGGGTATGAATTTATAATTTGAGAGCAGGCAGGGATCTAAAAATGTTTACATATGCATGTATATCCATGCAGGTTGTCTAGTTTTGCCTACTTGATGAGAAGGCCTGGGAACAGCAACACTTCAAATGGCAAAGAGCACACCAAGCACCTAGATTGTGATTTCTAAATTCTCCACCCAAAAGAAACAGTGTTTTGAAGAAATGGCAGATTCCAAGGTTGGGATAAGGAATGTACAAAACAAGCCAGGAACATCTTATGTGGGAAAGTAAAGAGGTACTCAGAGAAAGATGGGTGTATCTCAAAGGGAAAGCTACTCGATTTCCTAGGTCTTTACACATACCTCTATGTCTATCCTTGTCCCTGGGAACCCCCTTCCCTGGGGATTCTTGCTTGTCCTTTTCCTATGTCTGGGAAGGTACCTTTTAGAGCAGATATCATGTTCACAGGCACTGAAATCAATCTGTACATGCTTATATCATTATCTACCCCAGAGAGTAGAATCCATGCCCATCACACTCATATCTGTACCCTTAGCACTTAGCATAGCACCTGGCATTATGCTTGATAAACAACATTGGAGAAAGAAAGACAGATGAGGTTATAGATGTAAATTTAAAAATCATTTATAGAGCTAACAGAGGTAAGTGGGGAAAAATTTGGACGCTGCTTGGCCTAGGTTTGAATTACAGGTGTGTGACACTGGACGAGACACAAACTCTCTGTGCCTGATTTCCTTCACATGTAAAATGGGTTGTCAGGTGGAGCCAATGTAATAAAGTTTGTAAGGCACTTAGCAGATTCACAGCAGATTCTAGGTATTTTTTTCCTTCTTAAAAATAAGGATAAAAGCTATCAAAGAAGACTAAAAATTCAGGACTCCATGTTATACTCCTGACTTCACTGTAACCTTGATATATGAACCCAGATGTTATTTCACTTTACAATGCTTCTTGGTAAAGTGAGATGTAGAAAAATAAAGGCGTGAGAAGTGGGCTTTATGGCTGTCCTGCTACCAAGACCTCAGAGCTCTAAAATTGTAAATGCTTTCCTTTTCTTAGGTGATGAGTACAAAAGGTAAAGGTTAAGAAAGATTTCGCTATATTTAAAGCATGTTCCTCAGTTTTAGCAGTCAAGGCAAGCAAAGTCCATTTTATGCTGGATCGTACAATTGACTCATTTATACCTGCTTAAAGTATAGGTAACTTGAGAAGTGTCGGTGCTGTTACGCTACTGTTGAGCATATTAATAATTTATGAGCCATCCAGGAATTAACACACATTTTCAATTCTCACTGCATTTTTTTCTTATTCATAATTCTTTGCCTAATTGCTTTTTTCTTTAAAAATGGGGGAGCTGAGACCTTGGATGTTTGCCTAATGACTCAAACACAGCCATGACCCATTGCCAAGTCTTTTAGTCCTTTTATCGCCTGGGGACATTTGCCATTGAAAGAAAGCTGATGGATTTGATTTTCCTGAAAGAGATATTTTGTACTGAACTCTGACCCCATTAAATACTTTGGCCATTGCCCATTCACTGTAATGAGAGCAATAAATTTGTTTTAATTTAGGACATTATCAAGTAGGGAATATTGACAAAAACAAAATAATGTTTTGAAAACAGCCAGAATGAAATCATGAATAAATAAACATATTGAGCTTAGCTGATAAATTAGCAAATGCTTATTCATAAGAGTCTGACTGGACTATTTCAAAGTTAGGCCAAAGGTGATCCCATTTCTAATGGAGTCTCTTTAGGCCAGAGAAAAGGTGTGCTTGCACAGAAAAACATTGCAAAGTCTCAGAAGGCATTTATCCCTCTGACAGATCTGTTTTAAATAGATCTATTTATTTTCAGCTGAATGCCAAAGGGAACAGTCAGATGACTCTAGTAGCCTTTTCTATGACAAGGCATTTATTTTCCTCATGTAAACACCTTTATTAGTGATCTCAGAGGGCTGTTTCCTCCACCTTTCTTTGTGTTAGTAGTGCAGGTACTAGTGTCAAAAGAACCGAAATTCTGGTTAGATGTTACTTGTATATGTTTCCTTTTGAGTGAGAGAAATGACTCCTAACTTGGATATATTCCTTGTAAGGAAGGGGAAGGAAGGGGATAGGGTGCATTGACTCTTTTGTTAATATTCTCATGTAGGTAACATCATTATGACAGATAGCCAAAAGAAACAACATGCCACCCAGCATATTTACAAGGCTGTGAAGCCTTGATATGTTGCCTTATGCAAAGTCCAAGTAGCTAAATCTTCCAGGTTACAGGTAACCTGAGGGCATTTTCAGCTGCATACAAACTAATTGGACCAACTTGAGTGAAAGAAGAATTTGCCTGAAGTCTTTAATCATACTAGTAACCTAACGGTTTTCTGTTCAACATAGCCCGGGGCAGTATTTAGGAAGAGGGATCCATGCAAGATCGGCTTAGGAAAGCTTACACACTGAACTTTCTAAAAGAAAGTATCTCCTGTTTTTGGCATCACTGCATGGGACAGGCAAGTCAATGTAGGGCAGGGAGAAAGTAACATCCGAATATATAAAAAGCCAGGTGTCATCACAACCAAAATGAAAAGATAACCAAACAGCAGGCTAGAGAGCTGAGGGAGCTGGAGCTGTAGGTCCCCAGCCACCCGAGGCATGATGACAGGAGGAGGGAGCTGTGGTCCCAAAGGACCAAAGGACTGGTCCGGTTCTCACAGCACGGGGGTGGAGGGGGCGGGGCTGTGGAGGCTGAGGAGCCTCACGGGGCGGGGACCTGTGAGCATGGAGCTTCCCAGGGTGACTGAGCAGAAGAGCGTTTTGGGGTGGGGGCAGCAATTGTGGAGCATCACAGGGCAGGGGCTATGAGTGTGAAGCTTGGTGGGATGGTTGAGGTGGTGGAACATTGTGGCGGCGGCTGAGGCGGAGGAGCATCATGGGGCATGGGCGGCTGAAGCCAAGGAACCTTGCAGAGTAGGGAGCTGTGAGCATGGAACTTCGTGGGTCATGGACCACGGAGGTGGAGGAGCGACGTTGGGTGGCAGACATGGTCCTGATTGCAGCTAGGCCTAGGGACCCTAACCGTGCATGATTTAATCATGCGCTGGGCCTCTACTGTTTTATAAAATCTAGCAAACAAAAAAAAAGCTGATCTGCTTTCTGATATGATGATGAATGTTTCTCTATGAGAAATTGAATGTTCATCTTTATGTGCAAAAGGCCCAAAACTCTAACTTGTCCTAACTCAGTGAGCTCCCCTTATGGTAACAGACCAGTAGTTTGACACATGCTATGATTAAATGTAGTGTGTTTCAACAAAATAAACTGATGAACAAAAAAGATCCAGAGACATAAAAGCATGGAACGGACTGTCCAATCTCAAGGGAAGGCAGGGGTGGGTATGTGAGTGGGAAGAGATCAACCAAAGAACTTGTACCCATATATGCTTAACCCATGGACACAGTGTGGTGAAGGCCTAGGGCTGGAGCTGAGGGCAGGCTAGAAAGGGTTAATTGGGGGGGGGGGGAAGACATATGTAATACTTAAAGATAAAGATTTACTTTTTAAATGTAGTGTGTTTTAGAAGAGCACGGACTAGAAATTTGAAGATCTTTTGTTCAGGTTCTTATTCTGCCTCTGTTGCGCACATTATTCAAACTTTCTGAGCCTAACTTTCTATCTGCATAGAATGGAGGTGAAATGAATGCCTTCCCAGACACCTCCTTTTTAACCTCATAAAGTGAAAATGTTTTAAGCTAATCAATAGGAAAGTATATGCAAGCTATAAAGCCATCTGCAAATCTAAGAAATTATTATTATTATATTATTATTATGATAGAAGTTAATGCTCCAGGTCTTTACTTTTTATGTGGTTGCTGTAATTTCCCTCTTGCTTTCAAGTCATGTGGACTGTACTTATATATTCACTGCAATTCACCAAATCTAAGTCCCAGCTCTGCAAAAACTACATTTGGACAAATGTGATAAAAATGGACTGTATGCCCATCTGAAGTCTTCCCTGGAATGCAATTCAGTCAGAAGCCATTATGACACTAGCAAATATTCTGAGATTTCATGAAATCCCACAGCCAAAAAACCATGATTCATTGCTCCAATGCCAAAAGCATTTGGCAGGCTGTATTTGGAAGACACAATACTGGCCACTTTTGAGGTCTGAAATGGGTCCATGTGGACTCACTGTGGTACTGCCTGCTACCACCCTCTGGAGGGATGGCACCAGACATCCTTCAAGTCTCTTCTGGCAGAATTTTCCTTCTTCCTCTTGGGCCTTGGTTAACAACATACCTTTCTGGATTAATGGATAACATCGTGTTTTAGGTTTTTTTCCCCACCCCTCGGGCATTGCAACATAAATATTCTACACGTATCTTATATAAAATACTTTGTGAAGCAGTCTGGATTTCCAGTACCTAGCATGCCATTTAAACCTCTAATGATGGATTTAAGTGAAAGTGACTTCTTCACACTTTTCTTTTGCTTCATCTTCGACTGTGGTGTGGTTCTTCATTTGAAACAGCATTAAAGGAGATCGTTCTTTCAAGGAAATAGTACAGTTCAGTTACAGTTTTTTTCCTTCTTCTTCTTTTTTTTTTTTTTTTTTTTAGTTTTTGCCATTTCAGTCTGATTTGAAGGAGGAAGTTAAGGACAGAATAATAATCTATGATCACCCTACATTTTCTGTAAATCAAATGGAATACCTATACACAAAAAGCTACAAACACCAAGTGAGTTGTAGTGCTAATGTGTGGCCAGATGTGCTGTGGCATGTGAGTGGTAGGAATCAGGCATTCAGACCTGGCCAAATGTCAGACACTTCAGATAAGGAAGATAAAAATCTTCTGCCTAAGATGGAACTATGAAATCTCACTCTGCCTTTCAAAAACATCAAAGCCAGTTTCACAAGTCTACAGGGTTCATAAAAACCTTTAAAGAACCACGTAATGTAAGAAACAGAGGGACCTGGGATGTCAGGTCATCGAGGTAACCACTTATATCCTTCTTACAGCACCCAGGGCCATCAGATGCTCTGAACACGGTTTGAACACTTCCAGCGATTAGAGTATTCCCTTCTAGAACAACTCAATTTATGTCTGGACAATTCTATTTTTAGTAAATGGGCTATTTTTTTTTAACTATACCCAATGTCTAAGGCTCAGCTTAACGCTGTGGATAATGTCACCTTCCTGGAGTGTGTACCAGTTCTGCATGTCAGCCAGTGACAGTGCAGTCTAACCATTTGTTAGTCTGGCACAACTCTCCCTTCTTAGTTACAAAGTAATCAGGGTCTGTGAAATCCAGATGTATGTTCGGATTTCCCCCTTTAAATGTATCCCCACTCAAAAGAAATAAAGCAAATCTAACATGATATCTTATTCTTACTAAACCCATGATAGCATCTAATAATCAGTAATTTGTTTAAGTGTACAGAAAAACTCTGTTTTAATATTTATTTTTTTCTGGAGTTTTGTCTGCAATATATACTAACCCACTTATTTAGATTATAGACTCTGCCTTATTCCTCCTTTGAAGAATTTAAGCTAGCTTTGGGGTATATTCTGTCTTCTAGCATTTTTTCCATACTTCATGACTCTTCTGTAATTTACATTTACTTCTCATTGGGTACTTTTTGCCAAATGTGCTTGCCATGGGCATAATTTTCTCTGCATTCATTTCAGCCAAAATAGCCTCACAATTTTATTTTGAGCACCCTCCTTGTCTTTGGTCAGGGTGCATAGTTTATTCACAAACCATGTGACTATTAGCAAACATGCTAGTTTGTGCTGACAAGCCATGGCCTAAATGACATGCACACACAAATGTACAAATCACATATGAGGGGCTTGGGTGAGAACTATCCTAAGTAATAGACAGCCTGATGGGTAGTCTATACCTATAAAACATGGATTGAGAAGCAAGAAATATGTTTTCAATTTTGGTTCTGTTCTTCATTCTAGATAAATTATTCATTTCCTAGTGCAACTTTGTAGGAGACAATGGCTGATGATTATGCTGATCTTTACAAATATATCACAGAGCTTATATGAACTGTTTAGCCTAAAATGACTGAAACACTTTGAATACTAAAATATGATGTGAAAGTATGCAAAAGGTAACCTAAAGACCATATTATTCTTTTTGAGAGAGAAAATTTTATTTCATTCTCACAAAAAGCATACATGAAATAATCCATATAATATTATATATTATTCACATATATGCCTCTATATGATATACAATATCCTATTAGCATAAAGAAGCCTACCTAGTTGAATAATAATATCGAAACACTGCAAAATTGAGTGCCTTTCTTACCTGTCATTAGTTCACATTTACTTTCATTGAATTCATGGTGCAGCTGCATCTCTGAAATGCTTATTTTCATTGACCACAACTTCAGCAAAGAGAGGGCCCGTTGTTTCTGTTTAAACTCTGGGCTTCTGTGAAACTTCTGCTGATGTTGGGATGCACATGGGTTGAGGACAACTAGTTTCATTGATCAGAGTCTGGTTTCTTCTGCTTTGTTTGACTTGGGCATGCTTAGCTTCCATCTGTCTGTCATCCTGTAACAGCATCCAGAGCCAGAGTATGTGGTATCTCTTGGGCAGGAAGGTTAAGTCCCCTGGCACAAATTGCATTCAGCAACTGAATAAATAAGGCAGCTTGAAGATGGGATTTTATTCATAGGAAACCAGATAGCCTTTTTGATGATAAAATATTTATTCTCTATTATCTTGTTGTTGCTAAGACTACTGTGCATAGCATATTTCTTAAAAGGAACTAGGGTGCTCAAGAGGTTATGGGTATTAGTAGAATACATTTTATTTTGAAAAATATCCTGAATGACATTTATCGCCCAGAACTGAGTGTGGTTTGCCATTTAATGTGGATTGAGATCACAATATGTCCCACTTTAAGTCAATACATTTTCTTATTCCTTTTAATCATTGCTTTCCTCTAAGAAACAGCATCTTTCCTTTATAGCTTAAGAAAGTGAGGCCAGCCCAGCCAGTCTGGCTCAGCAGATTAGTGTCAACCCAAGAACCAAGAGGTCACCAGTCAGGGCACGTGCTTGGATTATCGCCTCAATCCCCAGTAGGGGTGCATGAAAGAGGCAGCTGATTTATGATATTCCTCTCTCATTGATGTTTCTGTCTCTCTATCCCTCTCCCTTCTTCTCTCTAAAGATCAATAAAACATATTTAAAAAATAAAAGAAAGTTAGGCCAACCCTGTCTGGTCTGGCTCAGTTGTCCCGTGCACTGAAAGGTTGCTGGTTCAATTCCCGGTCAGGGCACATGCCCAGGTTTCAGGCTCAGTCCCCAATAAGAGGTGTGCAGGAGATAGGAGGCTTGAGGAAGCAGACGATGGATGTTTCAATGTTCTACTCTTATACCAATTTTTCTCTCTCCCTCCTCCCTTCCTCTTTCTCTAAATATCAATTTAAAAAATCTTTTAAAAAAAAGAAAATAAAGAGAGGCTAAACATGGAGTTATTTGTATAGTAGTAAGTGAATTAATTGTGGAAATTTAGAGAACTCTAACTTTTCCGAGTGAACATTTGGCAATACAGTTAACATACTTGTATTATTTTAACTATTTATAAAGACTAAGCTAAGCCCAGTGGGAGATCCAAAGGACCTCTGCCCCTCAAGAGTATCTATTTGGTGGGGTTCACTAGCACACTCATGCAGATCATTCTTCACCACAGCTGGCTCTGATAAGCACTGTGAAAAAAAATGCGAAGTATAAGAGGGTATGGGGTTTAGACTGGGGGTTTCCAAGAGGACTTTGAGGACATGCTGTCTTTGAGTTGAACCTTGATGCATAATCAAAGTAGGTAACATTAATTGAGTGCTTACTAAATGCCAGCACTATTCAAAGGACTTCAATCTTATTAATTCTTTTTATTCTCATGATTCACCTTGTAAGTTTTGTATTCCAATCTTATAGTTGCTTACACGGAGGTATAGAGCAGTTAAATGAATTTGTCAAAAATAATAGAGCTAGTAAGTGATGGAGTCAAAATTCAAACTCAAGAAGTCTGGCACCATAATGCTCATTCTTCACCACAACACCACACTGCTCCCTGTCAGGGATAAAAAAGACATCATCAGATAGATTCAAGTGTGGGAGCAGCTCAGCTACCACCATAGAGTAGGGAAAATTTAGGAATGTTTGCAAAATCCATTAGTGTGGCTTGAACTTGGGAAATGGAGGGGGTGCTGTATAATGCAAGATACACACAAAATACAAGGAGGGTTCGATTTCAGAGGAATCTGAACATCAGCCTGAGGAACTACAGTGGGGGAACGTATGTGCATGGTAAGATTTTTGTCACAGGAAGACCTTGTGAAGTGGAGGATTGAGTGACTGGAGAGAAGGACATCACCTAGGGATCTATTAGTTAATGAAATCATTCAATCACTGGGTTTTTTTTAGTGTCATCTATGTTCCAGTCACTGTTCAGAGTGTTGAGTATGTAGCAGGAAATAGGGAGATAAGATAGATAGATAAGGCTTCCAACCTCATTTTGTAAAAGAATATGGACAGTATGTAAATAAATGGATAAATAAGCAAGAGAATTTTATGGAATTCTGGAAGGAAGGAAGGAAGGAAGGAAGGAAGGAAGGAAGGAAGGAAGGAAGAAAGAAAGAAAGAAAGAAAGAAAGAAAGAAAGAAAGAAAAGAAAGAAAGGAAAGAAAGAAAGGAAGGAAGAAAGAAAGAAAGATGATGTGATATGATGGAAAGTGACCATAGGCAGAGGATGGCCACTTTGAAATGGGGTCAGGGAAGACCTCTCTGAGGAGATGACATTCCAATTAGGTCCTGAATGGCAGAGGAGCCAGGCATGGGTGAAGGCAGAACAAGGGTCCAGCCAAATAAGATTTGAGTTCATCTAACATTCCAAGCAGTGTCAATGTAAAAGCTCTGGATTGGGAAGGAGCAAGGAGAGTTGATGGGACAGAAAGGATGCCCAAAAGAAGTGCTTAGCACAAGCTGGAGAGTGGCGTACCTGCAGAGGCCGTGTCAATGAGGATGAAATATTTGCATTGTATTCTAAATGAACTGGGAAGCCAATGGAAATTTTTCAGTAGGTGAATAGCTTAATCTGTTGTATAGTTTGAAGAGGTCACTCTGGATAATGCACAGAGATGGATTTTAAGGGGACAGGAGTTAAAGCAAGAAGATCAATTAATTAAGAGCCAAATTGCAGAGGTCCAGACAAGAAAGGGATTACTAGTATATGACCTAGACCATGAGGGAAGAGAGAGATATTGTAGATTAAGATTATATTTGGAGGCAGGGCTAAAAATTTTAAATTAGGGGAGAGAAGTGAGAAAAAGAAAGATACCAACGATTATTCCAAAAATTTTGACTTAAGTAACTGAAGGATGCAGTGGCAGGTGTTGAGATGGAGAGAAGTGGCTTGGGGAGAGGATATTAATACTTCTGTTGTGGACATTGTGAGGGTAGTCCTGGAGATAACTATGCAAATTATTTGAGGATGCTAAAATGTGGATAAAACGGATGGATACAAGACTGATACCTAAGTAACTGACCAATGTGATGAAATATTAGGGTTAGGGTTTTGATAACTTTAGGTTTTGAGTCTAAAGACGTAGGAGGATGGCAATGCCATGAATCGAAATGATAAAAGAGTAAGAGGAGTGTGGGGAAAAGAAGGACCAATGAAGGCCAGTAATCTGGAAGAAATTCCCTTTTGAATAGTGGATCAGCACACATGCTTTGGAATACTAAAAAATTGGGTTTCTATATGAGCCATTTATGAAACCTGTGTGTTACTCAGTTGCTCCATCTTCAGTTTTCTAACCTATAAGAAGAGAGAAATGATTTGATGATAAAGATTAAATGAGATTATGTATGTAGAAAGCATATGACATATATTATTGTTATTCTCTTTTAATTGCCACCATAACAATAATAATACCTTCTGGGATATATTTGACTTATATTGGTTATTAGTAAGATAATAATATTGTGGTTATTAGTTCCTTTAAAGTAAGGCTTGCAAGCATATAACCCAGATTTTTAGATTCACTGCTCCTTTTTGCTATATTTAATTATTAAAACAAACTCAAAATTATTTAAGTACTTGTCTCATCTAAATAAACTGAGGATCAGAAAGAGTGGCATGCCCAAGGTTACAGTTAGGAATTCTAGCCTACCTGGAGGAGCCAGGATTCACACTAGATCTGACTTACTACAAATACAGTAGCCTCCTCCCCTCTTATCCACAGGAGATACATTCTAAGATCCTCAATGGATGCCTGAAATCATGAATAGTACCAAACCCTACATATACTATGTGCTTTTCCTATGTATACATACTTATGATAACGTTTATACTACTCTTGCACTTTGGGGCTATTTAAGTATAACAGGAATTACTTGAGACAAGTACTGGGATACTGCTGTAGTAGATCTAATAATCAAGATGGCTACTAA
The DNA here is from genome assembly GCA_027563665.1 of Antrozous pallidus. Taxonomy (NCBI): domain Eukaryota; kingdom Metazoa; phylum Chordata; class Mammalia; order Chiroptera; family Vespertilionidae; genus Antrozous; species Antrozous pallidus. Next base: position 156,799,407 of record CM050508.1, on the reverse strand, counting down.
GTGCATAAGGAGAGGGTAGCAACTGTATTATTGAGGAATTCTACTCCAAGTCTTATTCCTTGGATAAGTGGTTATGCTGGACAGATACATCAGAAAATAGGGAGACAAGATAGACAGGCTTCCAACCTCATTTTGTAAAAGATTATGGACAATATATAAATACATGGATAAATAAGCAAGATAATTTTATGGAATTCTGAAAGAAAAATAAAATTCATGGATTGCTTATTTCTGGAATTTTCCATTTAATATTTTTATACTGTGTTTGACCATGGGTAACTGCAACCATGGGAAGCAAGATCATGTACAGTATATGGGGGGACCACTGTAATTCTGAACCCTTCCCTGAATTGGTTTAAAAATTTTCAGTTTGCCAGTTCTCTGGGCTCTATGCTGAGTGAAAAAAAAATCTGTTTTATAAAAATGTTCTCAACAAACCACCACCATGGTTTTCACAATGTGAAACAATGCATCTCCTTGAATTTTCCAGTGCTGGACAACATTCCCCTCAGGGCCTGTCTTTGGAGGAGATGAAGAGAAACCTTCAGTTCTCTCCCATTGACAAATATGGTAAGTGTACACATTCTTCAGACTAATTAAGGAAACTGCCCAGGAAGATGATATCTATTGGATAACAAGGTGGGAAATTTTTATTTATTTTTATTTTTTTAAATATATTTTATTGATTTTTTACAGAGCGGAAGGGAGAGGGATAGAAAGTCAGAAACATTAATGAGAGAGAGACATCGATCAGCTGCCTCTTGCACGCCCCCTACTGGGGATGTGCCCGCAGCCAAGGTACATGCCCTTGCCAGAATCGAACCCGGGACCCTTCAGTCCGCAGTCTGATGCTCTATCCACTGAGCCAAACTGGTCTCGGCAGAAATTTTTATTTTGTAATAACTAGAAATGAAGGTTGCTTTTAAAATATTACAAAAGTGCAAAGTTTGATCTTGAAGTTCTATAATTCTACATTTACCTTTGAGTTTAATAATGTGTGAGAGTGTATGTGTACATACCTGTGTAAGTGTGTGTGCAAGTATATGGCAGTATGTGTGCACATGGGAAAATGTACAGCCCTTCTCAGGAAAATCACCTCCTGCATCTGGTGACATTTCAAACACACCGTGTTGTTGATTTACTGAGTGCATGCCTCTAAGCCCCCCATCACAGGAATGTAGGGAGGGAAGGAAAAAACAGATGAGTTTCTACACTTATATCATATGCTGGGGGAGTGCTTTCTCTTTAACAAGCACCCAAGGGTAAAAGGTACACCCTGCCATTTCCTCGAAAAGGTGGAGAGAAAGTAAGGTCCTCACTGACGAGATTCGTTTTGCACAGGACTGCTTTAAAAGGAATTAATAAAGCTCTTTGAAATTGTTAACACGGTTCTATGCAGGCCCCTGAAGCAAAAGAGTGGACAATCGCCCTTATCATCAGCTGCCATATGCATGTCCTGGGCCTGTGACCTCCTTTTTCCAACCTCTAAGCCTGAGAGGCTCTACATTATTTGGAATGTTGGTACAACGGGCTCATTTATTCATGAAAACTTCCTATGACAATATGGAGGACTGGGATCGGGGAGGAGGAAATGTCAGTTAAAGAGATCAGATCTATTCCAAAGCACTAGGTCTGGGGAAGAATAAGTTGGATGGTATGTTCCCAGTGCTGTGATTTAGATGGCAATCGAGCCCAGAGGCCCTCAGCTTCAGAATCCTCACAACACACCTCATCTGCAGAATATTGCTACCTCAGACATTGGGAAGCTTTAAGACACAAAAGGGAGAATTATTCTGGGTAGCTGCAGACAAACTACGTGGGAACACACTCAAGGAAGGAAATGCTGTGCTTCTGCTCCCTACACATGCACAGAATCCAACCGAGTGCAATTTTACTACACAATTGGCCAGTCAAGTAATGGGAGATGTTCTCTGAGTGTTACATGTTTGATAGGTATAATATCATTTTCTCAAATGATGGGACTTTACAGATGGGACTGCACAATCACAAAATATAGGGCACCCCTAGAAATGTGCACTTTAACCAGAAATCTTACCTTTCATGATAGAGTTTCAAGATGAAGCATTTCTTTGGTTCAACAATCTGTTTCTTAAAGGAGTAAGACTTGGGGTAGGATTCCTCAAGATGGAGAAATAAGACAAAGGGATTATAAAATACTAAAGATACATTTTTCTATGCCTATCGGTACCAAGGGTAAAAGAAAACATGAAGGTGTTTGGATGGAGTGGAAGCCCCAGTAGACAAAGAAGATATATTTACTGCCCTCCCCCATAACCATCAAATTGTGCAAGGAAGAACCCTTTAATTGCCCTCCATTTCCACTTCATAAACCCATGTGGTTTAACAGAAACTTTATGAACTGTTTCTTCTCTCCAGCCCCACACCCCAAAGAGCAGGGCTAGAGTTCACCCTAAAGTAACAGAACATGTGCAGACACCATTCAGTCTTTTCCTAAAGCCTGTGGTCAGATTTAACTTGGGTGGCCCTTACGCTGAGTGGCTACCCATGTGCAACATATTTGTCCTTCAACTCTGGCAATGACAGCTTCAGTAATAAATGGCGACATCCATGCCCTGCTGATTTCGCTACACCTCCCTGAAGGAGATCCTGCCCACGCTGGAGGGATGTGCGCACAATCAGATTTCCATTGGAGTGATGTGGGGAGAGAGGCATGGAGCATTGCAAGGCAGTAAAATCCCTTGTGGTACATCAGAAGGTTGATTACAGTAATAAAAGGATTACGACCTTACTAAAGCATCTATCTATGCCTGAATGAAGTCACAGTTTCAGGCTGGACAAAAGGAATATTTTTGCTCTAGGGTGTCAATTGTGTTTGAGTCCAACTAGAATTAGGACTCAGGAATGTGTGCCCTGCTTCCCCTCATCTTAGCCCCACTGAAGGCTGGTCTGCAGCAGCAGCAGCAGCAGCAGTTACAGCTTTCCTCACAGGAGAGTTTATGTGCTGCCTAGAGATTCTGACAGACATCTTTCTTATGAAAATAAATACAGCTATTCAGCTGCATATTGCTAGAAGTCTTGATGCAAATGGAGATGGCTGAGTCCTGAAAACTCTGCTATCAAAGGGGAGCAAAAGCAGCAATAAATATTGACAAATGTGCCCATTTTCCCAAAAGCTTCCTCGCTAGGAATGCAAACGGAACTGCTTCCCTGCCTTGCCCTGAGTTCTCTAACAGAGAGGCCAGACCCTGAGCCACTAGTTCATGTTCTGGATGCACCCAGGTCTATTGCTTCCATGAGCATCAAATGCCACTGGTTTTCAGACCTAAGCATTAACATGTACTTAAAAATTGGGCTCTTATCCCTGCCACTTTAGCTCTGTGATGGAGCATCACTTATGAACCAGGAGGTCACGGTTTGATTCCAGTCAGGTTGGGGCACATGCCTGGGTTGCAGGCTCCAACCCCAGTGGGGGGCATGCAGGAGGCAATCAATCAATTATTCGCTCATCATTTATATTTCTATCTCTCTATCTTCTCTCTCCCTTCCTCTTTGAAATCAATAAAAACATATATATTTTTAAAAAGAAAAAAATATTTGGGTTCTTAGGTAGGAAAAAAACAAACCAGAACCAACCTACTACAGAGAATGGCTCTTTCCTTTATCCTTACTGCCATCTCCACTTTCCCTTTTTAGCCATAGGTTTTTGGGTTATTTTTTAATATATGTTTATTGATATAAGAGAGAAAGGGAGAGGGAGAGAGAGATAGAAACATCAGTGATGAGAGAGAATCATTGATCGGCTGCCGCCTGCACACCCCGCACTGGAAATCAAGCCCACTGCCTGGACATGTGCCCTCTACCGGAATTAAACATGGGACCTTTCAGGCCGATGCTCCATCCACCAAGCCAAACCAGTTAGGGCTTTAGCTATAGTTTTTTAGGGTTCACTCTATGTCAGACCCTGTACTGATTGACTTATATGCCTTACCAACCTTATGAGTAAGTAGTATTGTTTGTCCCATTTACAGATAAAGACATGGATACTTAGAAAGGTTGACAACCATCTCAGAACCAGTAAATAAGGAAGCCATTGTTCAAACCTAGACTTGCCTGCCATGGAAGCCCATGTTTTTAGCCACCATGATATACCATCTTTCTGAACTGTACCCTTCTTTATTCCAAACTCAACATACCACCTTGCCAGCTGGAATCCGAAGCAGACAGCTAGCATGTATTCCTCTGGTCTCAGCTCTCTGTTTTTATTTTAAAATTTGCTTTTGTTTTACAACTGCTTGCCAGCAACCCTTGTCTGGACTCCATTTCCACAAACCAGGAGAAGATGCCTGGCAGCCGTGCATGGCACTGGGTGAGGCTGGTGGAGAATAATGGGGAGATGGACTTAAAGGCCAAGTAACAGCTGAACTTCTTTTCTCACGCAGGCTACGTGTCCGATCCCATGAGCCCGATGCATTTGTATTCTTGCCGGAATAGTGGCAGCTTTGAGGACAGCAGCTGACAACATTCTGCACAGACTTAAGGAGAGTGTTCCTCCCATACAGACACAGCAGTTTCAACCATTGGAGACTTGCTTCCAAATAGAATATTTTACCCTCTAAAATCTCCTTAAATTTGCTTGTTTACACCAGTCCTATTTAATTTCCTACCACAAGTTGGGCTTTGGATCCGTAGCCAAGGAATTCAAATGCAAAAGAACCAAAATGGAATGTATTTGAAGAATTGGTTTTAATTTTGCAAGTGAAAAAAACAAATTTATATTGTTACTTGGAGATAGGGCCTACATCTGTGGTGAGCACAATTATGTTTTCCTAGACTGAATTATGTAGACTCTGCTTAAGAGTCATGGGTTTTATTTCTTAGAATATTGTTTATTTTCTTATCTCATTATGTTACTTTTAGTGTCCAGCTTGGTGATTAAAGATTCTTTGGTGGCATATAAAATTGATTCAGAAGTGTGTTTCATTCCAACAAGACTGCTACTAAGTATATCTTCTTTTAGGCATACTGGTAGAAAAAAAAGCCATGACTTTCAGATCAAGAAATTAGCATAATTATAGCACTTAATAATTTAGCCTTCTTTTCTACATCTCTCCAAGTTCTCTGTGCTCTGCTTGGTCAACATGCTGCCTTTAGGAGCAAGGTGTCATAAATGCAATTGGTACAATTATGAAACTGGCCCACAAATGCAAACCTGCCATTCACACCAGAGTCTGACATACAGTAGTGCATGGGGGTGGTAGTATCTGAGGTACCTATTGCCTTCAGAAAATAACAACTCTGTCCTCCATGCTCATTTCAACCAGGAAGATAGAACTGCTTCTACCAAACAAAATCATTTTGCCATTAAATACAGACTTGGAAAAAATAACACACAGGAAACCTTAAAAATTCAGTATGTCATTTGCCAATGATACATCTAATAATATTAGTGAAGGAAGATGGTTGTCCTCTAAACCAAGGTTTCTAGATCTCCGCACAAGTGACATTGTGAACGGGATGCTTCTTTGTGGGCTCTTGTATGCACTGTGGGATGTCTAATAGCTTTCTGGCCTCTACCCCACCCAGATCTCAATAACAGCTCCCTTAAATTGCAACAAACAAAACTGTCTCCAGATGATTCTAAATAAGCCCTGTCAGACAAAATTGTCCCAGGTTGGGAACAACTGCTGTAAATCCTGAGAGGACCACTAGGGGCCTGATTGACAGACTGGCTGCATCTAGGCAAATCTGCTTTTTCCTCCTCCTGACTAAAGTGGACTCATTTACAGATGGAACTGAGTAGAAGTGCTGATGGCTCCTTCTTGGTGTGTGACCAGTTACTTCATCCTCCCATCCACCAATTAGAAAATAGGTTTCTTCCCAGCTGGTGTGGCTCAATGGTTGAGTGTTGACCTATGAACCAGGCGGTCATGCTTTGATTCCTGGTCAGGGCACATGCCCAGGTGGTGGGCTCAATCCCCAGTAGGGGGCGTGCAGGAGGCAGCGGATCAATGATTCCCTTTCATCACTGATGTTTCTCCCTTCTACTCTGAAATTAATAAAAATATAGTTTAAATAAGAAAATAGGTTTCTTGAGGGCTATTTTGTTTTTCATCAGAATAGTAACTCTGCCTCATTTCTTATGATGTTTGGATTCAAAGTCAAAAGTCTGCACATGCTCTGAATAGTTTCTGGACAGCCCAATGTAAGTCCAGAGGTAAAGGTTAAAACCATGGGACTTCTAGTTAGATGTATCCATTTGTAGCCCCTAGTCATTTATTTCCCTACCCAATTATTATAGTCGCAGGTACTCAATCTGCCGTGCCAGTTTCCAAGGGGCTTTATAATAAGCAGAAATGGGGACCCTGAAGTGGCCATGCAGGGATAAAGCCTCTGGCAATGACAGAAAAGAGAATAAGAGGGTAGGGACAGTAAAGAGCACAGCTTCCCCTCTATTCCACCACATTCACAGCAAGGGAAACAAACAAAAAGTAAACAAATGGGACTACATCACATTAAAGAGTTTTTGCACAGCAAAGGAAACCATCAACAAAATGCAAAGACAACCTACTGAATGAGAAAACATATTTGCCTATGATACATCTGATATGGGTTAATATCCAAAATTTATAATGAATTTATAAAAGTCAAAACACACACACACACACACACACACACACCACAAAACAAAACAAAATAAAAACAACAAAATACCAAAATTCAATTAAAATATGGGCAGAGGACCTGAATAGACACTTCTCCAAAGAGGACATATAGATGACCAATAGACATATAAAAAGATCCTCAATGTCACTAGTCATCAGAAAAATGCAAATTAAAATCTCACACCTGTCAGAATGGCTATCTTCAATAAATCCACAAGCAACAAGTGTTGACAAGGATGTGAAGTAAAGTGAACCCTTAGGCACTGTTGGTGGGTATGCAAATTGGTGCAGCCACTGTGAGAAGCAGTATGGAGTCACCTCAAAAAAATTAAAAATTGGGCTGCCTTATGACCCAGCAATTCCAATTCTGGGAATTTATCTGAAAAACCTGAAACACTAATTTGAAAGAATATCTGAATCTCTATATTCATTGTAGCATTATTTAAAATAGCCAAGATTTGGAAGCAGTCCAAGTGTCCATCAGTCGAGTGGTGGGGTAGAGAGGAAAGCTATGGTACATTTACACAATGGGAATACTTACTATTCTTCCTAAATTTTACCCTTTTGCAACAGCATGAATAGACCTTATTCCATGCTAAGTGAAATAAGCCAGTCAGAGAAAGTTAAGTACTATATGATTTCATTCACATGTGGAATTTAATGAACAAAGTGAACTATCAAGCAAAACAGAGACAGACTCGGAGAATAGGCAGACAGTTTCTGACGGGGTGAATGTTACGGGAGGTGGAGGGGTTGAGCAAAAAGAAAAAAAAAAGAGAAAACTCATGGATATGAGTAACAGTATGATAACCGCAGGGAAAGGAGGTAGATGAAGATGGAAGAGGGCATAGAAGTGATAAATGGTGATGGAAAAGATAAAAATATTAAATAAATAAATAAATAGATAAATAAACCTTTTTCTGTATATATATATATATATATATACACACATATATATCTACATTCATACTATATATATATATATATATATATATATATATATATACATATATATATATCTACATTCATACTAGTTTAACTAAAAGACTTACTGCATGCGGAATGCTGAATGTGTGTATAATCAGGACCGTGCTGGGGTAAACCAGGTGTGCTCCCAAGGTCTCATTGGATGGAGGTCACATCAGAGGAAGGACTGTTGGCTTCTGAAATACCCCTCTTACAGAGGAGAATTTTCTAGAGAAATTTTGTTAGGCTCTATTTCTTTGTTTTCTTTAATTAGCAACCTCCTCTCTCCACACTGTATTTTCTTGTGTTGCTGCTTCCCTCTGGCTCTTGTCTTGTCAGGTATCTGCAAATAATGAGACTAATGTGTCCTGATTACTGAGAAAGGGAAACTTTTCACAGACACCATAAACCCTTTTTATTACTGCACTGTTAATGAGGCCCAGGGATCATCTTGGAGCTAGTCTCAGAACCGGGGTTTTTTTGGGTGTGTTTTTTCTCCTTGCTGAAAAGTGTCTCACTAATTGCTTTCTTTTTCGGCTGGTAGAATGAACTTCTATGATCATGTTTTTGCACGCTTAGCACATTAAATTTTTTTCCATGTGCATGCAGCACTGAGCTCACTTAGATGTTCAATTAGCTATAATTGTAAGCCAAATTACAGCAGCACCAGGAAAGAGTTATTCCAACAGAGTGATTATTTGGGTTAAATTATTTCCAAAGCTGACATTTCCCTGGGAAAGGCGGTGGGGGAGGGGAGTGCTAGTGGTAGGAGGAAAGGCAAGTACTAGACAACCCATCTCAAAGGAAAGACCTGATTTCTCCCTATCATCCATTTATCCATCTATTTATCTATCTAATCTCTCTCTCTTGCTGTCTTTCTTTTCTTAATTTCCTCCAAACCTCCTTCCCTTCCTTCCTCCCTTCTTTCCTCTCCCCCTCCCTTTCTTCCTCCCTTCCTCTTCTGTCTTGAAAAAATTAGCATTGGCTTTGGAATCACCCAGACCTTTCTATAATAGTTGTGTGACTTTGGGCACATTCCTTAACCTACCTAAGCTCCAGTTTTTTATCTATAAGATGGTGATAATGAAATGTAACTTATAGAGTCGCTGTAAGGATTACAAATACTATAAACTGCTTTGTACAATTTCTGGCATATCACAGCAGCTATCACTGCAAATGCTGGTGTTGTTCATTATTACTATTAAATCACCACACAGCCAAAGAGCTGGACATTTTATTTCTTATGGGCAAATAACCATTAATGTGCTTAAAAATCCCACATTTGCAAATAACAAGCTGCCAAACTTAGTCTTCCGAGGCCATTTGAGCCAAGATCCAGCTACCTTAGGTAGCAATGTCTCATCGACACCTGATATAAAACCAGAGCAGAAATCTAATCCAGAAAGAATTCCCCAAACAAGGGAGGTGTTGAATAAAAACAGAAAGAAAACATTTATTGAGCACCTGCTGTATGGCAGGAACTGTTTCAGATGATTTTAAGTGAATTATTTCACTTAGTTCTCTGAATATCTCTGGAATGGGGGGATTTTACCTTTCAAGTGAGTAAAGTAATGGATCTGAGTGTACAATGGAGTCAGGTTTCTAAACGAGTTTGCCTTCCTCGGTATCCATGGTTTGCTCACTACAAAGGACTGCCTCCATTGTGAAGGAGGAAAGAGAATAAAATAGCCACTCTTCACAATCCAGAATGGGGGTAAAAGCAAACAGCCTTGCAGTCCTGAAGAAATTGTGGAAGTTAACCCTAGAAGAAGTTTCAGAGACCAGAAACCTTTTCTGATTGCAATGGCTCCTCATTGCCAAGTAAAACCAAGCAAGCAATCATCATCACTTCCTCTGTTTTAATTATGGAAAAGAAAAGGCTGGAATAATCTCAAGGCTCAGAAAACACACATTGTTATTTTCCAGGCAGAAAAAGCCAGAAATGATTGACAGAAGCAAGATTCTCTCCATGATAAGCAGAAACAAAATAAGCTATGAGGGCAAAGCACAGCAATTAGGGAAGCCAAGGTGCTCTACATTTTCTCTTCTCATTAGCACACTGGGGAGGGAAAACAGGGGCGATGGTGTAGCCATTACCAGTAGCATTTGAATACCTTATTCCAGCCTCCTTTGTGTTGCTTACAGTTACTCAAGCTTAGAGCCTGAAGAGTTCCCGCTGATCAATTTCCTTCCATATTTCAAGAGTCACAAGGGCAAAGATGAGCCCTTTGACATTTGCAATTCTTTCACTGGGAATAAGCTGAAGGCTCAGCTGCAGCAATGATAGACTGTAGCCCAAGACTGTCAACTCAATTAGCGCCGTATGCAAAACATGATGGAGAAGCCAAGTTCCTCTCCCTCCTTGGCCATCCCACCTCGTATGAGGCTAACTAGAAATAAAAAGAGCAAGGGTTGCACATTTCTCCTCCGGCCAGAGATCCCAGGCAGCACAGCGGCTGACCCAGTGTCGGGTGCTAATTAAATTAGGCTTCTTGAATTAAAACCCTGCCACGGGTGGGAGACCCTGCTGAGGAAGACATGTCTCCAAAGCACTTCAAGTTTAGCTTATGTTTAATTAGTGAGATAAAAAGAATATCTCAAGTATCTGTCTTTTAAGCAATGGGCTCATAGGCGGAAGAAAGCTATATTCAACCATCTTTAAAGAAGGTTTCGAAGCTCACTAATTTTACTAATTTCCATCTCTTCTTTTATCTCAAATAATCAGGAAAGGGTAAGATTCCAGCAAGACCATAATACGCAATAAAAATAATTTGAACGTTGGTCTGCTCCTTAATTTTTTTTTTTTTTACCCATAATAATGTATGGTCTACTTAACGCTGCTTCAAAAGTTAATCCACAGTGAAGAGTGTCATGTTCTTCGTTTCAGGGTTTGTTTGTTTTTCTTTCCCCAAACTCAAATTAGTCTAAGGAAAAAAGAATCAGTGTCAAGAATGAGGCTAATTTAAGGTGAGTAGAATAAAAATGAAGGGGACCTAGGTGATGTATGTTTATCCAATTCCAGGTATGACACTAAAGGGGGCAGAATGGCATAGAGCAGTTCTTCAACTCTAGTGTGTGTCAGAGTCCTTGAAGGGTTTATTGAAATGCAGATTGCAGTGCCTTTGCAACTCACCCCAGCAATTAACACTTGTAGACCTAAGGGGTTAACCTTTGACCAATGGGAGACCAGAGCCAAGGGGAAAGCTTTCCAAGAATTTGCATTTTCTTTTTTTTTTTTTTTTTTAATTTTATTTACAATATAACTTATATTTAATAGTAGTACATATGTTTTCCTCCCCCCAATATCCTCCCCCCAGCCTCCCCTAGCCCCCCACACATGTCCCCACCTGCCTCCCTCCCCACCCCAGAGTCTTTCATTCATTGGTTATGCTCATATGTATGCTTACAGGTCTTTCGGTTGATCTCCCCCAGCATCTGCCTCCCCTCCACTCCAGCCTTCCCCCTGTAGCTTGACAGTCTGTTCGAGGCCACCCTGCCTCTATATTAATCACTCTCCCCTGTTTCTTTTCTTCAAAAATACCTTGCCTCTGCATACTGAAAACAAACGTATAAGAGCAAAAAAAGTTTGAGTGTCAGTTTCGATGTCCAACTGTTCTGAGTCCCAGTTTCAATGTCAAATAGTTCTTCATGTGTACATGTCAGCAATGGTATCCAGATGGTGGACACATCGTGGCAATGCAAGATCCATCCTCTCTGGTATGTTCCTGGGCCGCCTACAGCCCCACACAGCTGCCGACTGCTAGCATGGCAAGGTGTTGTCAGCATCCGCCATCTCTGGACCGTCCTCGTTGATGGAACAGGCCCGTCAGTTCCTCATTGTCGCAGGAACCCGCATGGTCTTGGAGTTGTTCTCTGCAAACACACAAACACATTCTCGACCAAAGGTTAACAAAGGGATCCTCTCTGCAAAATAGACTTGGGATTCTTTTTAATTTTTTTGCCTAAATGATATTCCTTTTGGCTTATTTTGACACCATGTGTGTTTTTTTGGGGGGTGTCCTGCAGCTGGTTTTACAAATGGAATTTTCTTTTCTGGGGTAAGAATTTTCTACATGTATTTTACTTATAGGATATTTTTCCTTACATGATATTACCTCATTGTCCTCATCCCCCCTTGTTTTGGTTAATAGGGGCTTTTGGAAATTTTATCTTGCAGTCTTGGTAATTTTAAATTTTAATTTTTGCACACAAATATTACTACTTTAGGTTCTTTGGATGTTAGGCAATTTTGCAGTGAGATGAACTACTAATAGATAATTTAGTTAATGTTTTAGGAAAAGCTTTTTGTCCAGTACAGTTAGATTTTCTTGAGTATTCACTTATTTCACTTGGCCAATTTAAATTAATCTGAAAACTTGATTACTATTTTACTGTCAATTTTAATACTCAAGCAGAAATCATAGTTTACCCAGTAAATACTTGTGGAAAGGAATATTTGCATTTTTGAGTAGGCCTCAGAATTCTTTGTAATAAATTAAATTTAGAAATAGGGCAGCTATTGCTGGCCGAGTCTCTGTCTACCACCTGGGTCCCGGTGTGAGTTGTGCGTGGGAGGTGTAGCAGCCGTGGGGGTAGGAGACCTTCCTCAGGAGGGGTGAGAATTCAAGCCCCTGTAAGGTTTGTGGATGAGGGTCTGTGCCCCACCTCTGTTGATCTTTTGGTTCTCTCCTGTTGGCCCCTCTGCGACTGTGCCTGTCTTAGGTTGTTCCTTCCCTGAGGAATCTTACCCGTCTCTGGCTAACCAGCCATCCTCCGGGGCCAAACAGGGTGATGTGAGGTTCGGTCCTGTCTCCTTTGTAGTCTATGCCCCCCTGTGGCCTCCACGTCCAGTACCTGCCTTGGGGTCCCCTCGCCTGCTGGCGGGGTCCCGGTACTGATCACATATCTCGGGTGACCCAGGTTTCTTCTCCAGAGAGGGCCCAGCTCACGCCACTGGCCGAGAGACTGATCCATGGTGCCAACTGCCCAGAGACTTCGACCACAGCTTGAACTGAAAGTTCACACATCAGCTGTGTGTATTTGGATAATGAGAAGAGGTTCCCTCTTGGCAAAAGGGCCAGGGGGGCCAATATAGAATGCTCGGATTCCTTCCCAGTGCCTTCATCCCTTCTGAAAGGGATTAATTCCTTTCCTATCCTTTTTTTTTAAGTTGCTGCCCAACATTCAAAGAATTAGTTTGTAAGTTTATTTGGGATAATTGTATAATATGCTGTTGTCAAATATCAAATATTATAATGACATTGTAGAATAATATCATGTAAGGGTATTGTGGTGTCACGGGAGGTTAAGGAGGGCCTAGCCTAAGAACTGGTGTCCATAAGAGATGACATGCTCTAGGCCATGTTAATTCAATCTCAAACTAGCTGCCAATTTTTTTTTATAACTTTAAATAAACTTTGTCAGGGATATAAAAACACAAATCACTTACCTTAATTCAAGCATTCAAATATATTGACTTTCCCCCTTACTCCCACCACCTGCCACTTACCCTGAGGTTTGACATTTTGATGGACTTTTCTCAGTCTCTGGATCCATTCTTGTTCATCAGTCTGTGTCATTCATTATATTCCTCAAATGAGTGAGATCATGTGATATTTGTCTTTCTCTGCCTGGCTAATTTCACTTAGCATAATGCTCTCTAATTCCGTCCATGTTGTTACAAATGGTAGGAGCTCTTTCTTTTTTACCGCAGCGTAGTATTCCATTGTGTAGATGTACCACAGTTTTTTAATCCACTCATCTGCTGATGGGCACTTAGGCTGTTTCCAAGTCTTAGCTATGATAAATTGTGCTGCTATGAACATAGGGGTACATATATCCTTTCTAATTCGCCTTTCTAGTTTCTTGGGGTATATTCCTAGAAGTGGGATCACTGGGCTGAATGGGAGCTCCATTTTTAGTTTTTTGAGGAAACACCATACTGTTCTCCACAGTGGCTGTACCAGTCTACAATCCCACCAACAGTGCAGGAGAGTTCCTTTTTCTCCGCATCCTCGCCAGCACTTGTCATTTGTAGATTTGTTGATGTAAGCCATTCTGACAGGTGTGAGATGGTACCGCATAGTCGTTTTGATTTGCATCTCTCGGATAATTAGTGACTTTGAGCAAGTTTTCATATGTCTCTGGGCCCTCCTTTTGTCTTCTTTAGAAAAGGTTCTATTTAGGTCTGTTGCCCATTTTTTTATTGGATCATTTGTCTTCCTTTTATTGAGTTGTGTGAGTTGACTGTAGATGCTTGAGATTAAACCTTTATCACTGATAACATTTGCAAATATGTTCTCCCATACAGTGGGTTTTCTTGTTGTTTTGTTGATGGTTTCTTTAGCTGTGCAAAAGCTTTTTATTTTGATGTAGTCCCATTTGTTTATTCTGTCTTTAGCTTCCATTGCCCTAGGAGCAGTATCATCAAAGAAGTTCTTTTGGCATATGTCTGAGATTTTATTTCCTGTAGCTTCCTCTAATGTTTTTATGGTTTCCTGTCTTACGTTTAAGTCCTGTATCCATTTGGAGTTTATTTTTGTGTATGGTGTAAGTTGGTGGTCTAGTTTCATTTTTTTGCATGTATCTATCCAATTTTCCCAACACCATTTATTGAAGAGACTATCTTGATGCCATTTTATGTTCATACCTCCTTTGTCAAATATTAATTGAGCATAGTGGTTTGGGTTGACATCTGGATTCTCTATTCTATTCCATTGATCTATATGTCTGTTCTTGTGCCAGTACCAGGCTGTTTTGAGAACAGTAGCTTTGTAGTACAGCTTGAAATCTGGTATTGAAATCCCTCCAACTTTGTGCTTCTTTCTCAGGATTGCTGTGGCTATCCGGGGCCTTTTTTTATTCCAGATGAATTTTTGGAGAGTTCTTTCTAGGTCTGTGAAGTATGCCATTGGTATTTTAATGGGGAGTGCATTAAATTTATAGATTGCTTTGGGTAGTATGGACATTTTAATTATGTTGATTCTCCCAATCCATGAACATGGAATGTTCTTCCATCTGTTTACATCTTCCTCTATCTCTTTTTTTAGCGTCCTGTAGTTTTCTGCGAATAGGTCTTTTACCTCCTTAGTTAAGTTTATTCCTAGGTATCTTAATTTTTTTGGTGTGATGGTAAATGGGATTGCTTTTTTAGTCTCCCTTTCTGTGAGTTCACTATTGGTGTATAGGAATGCCATAGATTTCTTGGCATTGATTTTGTAGCCTGCTACATTGCTGAACTCATTTATTAAGTCTATTAGCTTTTTTATGGAGTCTTTTGGGTTTTTTATGTACAATATCATGTCATCTGCAAATAAGGATAGCTTTACTTCTTCTTTTCCAATTTGGATGCCTTTTATTTCTTCTTCTTGTCTAATTGCAATGGCTAATACTTCCAGTACTATGTTGAATAGGAGTGGAGAGAGTGGGCAGCCCTGTCTTGTTCCTGTTCTTAAGGGAAATGGTTGTAGTTTTTGCCCATTGAGTATGATGTTTGCTGTGGGTTTCTCATATATGGCTTTTATTATGTTGAGGTATGATCCTTCTATTCCTACCTTGTTGAGAGTTTTTATCAAGAAAGGGTGTTGGATTTTGTCAAATGCTTTTTCTGCATCAATTGATATGACTATGTGATTTTTATCTCTCAATTTGTTAATGTGATGTATCACATTTATTGATTTGCGGATATTGTACCATCCTTGCATTCCTGGGATAAATCCTACTTGGTCATGGTGTATGATCTTTCTGATGTACTGCTGGATCCGATTTGCTAGAATTTTATTGAGGATTTTGGCGACTATATTCATGAGGGATATTGGCCTGTAATTCTCTTTCATTGTGTCATCTTTATCTGGTTTTGGTATTAGGGTGATGTTAGCTTCATAGAAGGAGTTTGGAAGTGTTCCATCCTCTTGAATTTTCTGGAATAGTCTGAGGAGTATAGGTTTTAGTTCTTCCTTGAATGTTTGGTAAAACTCCCCTGTGAAGCCGTCTGGCCCTGGGCTTTTGTTTGCCGGAAGCTTTATGATGACTGCTTCAATTTCTTCCATAGTTATTGGTCTGTTGAGTTGTTTAGATTCTTCCTGATTGAGTTTTGGGAGGTTATATTTTTCCAGAAATATATCCATTTCCTCCAGATTGTCTAGTTTGTTGGAGTAGAGTTGTTCATAGTATTTTTTAACAATCCTTTGTATTTCAATGGGGTCTGTTGTTATTTCACCTCTTTCATTTCTGATTTTATTTATTAGGGTCCTCTCTCTTTGCTTCTTGGTGAGTCTGGCTAGAGGTTCATCAATCTTGTTTAATCTTTCAAAGAACCAGCTTTTGGTTTTGTTGATCTTCTGTATTGTTTCTTTGGTCTCTATGTCATTTATTTCTGCTCTGATCTTTACTATTTCCTTCCTTCTGCTTACACTGGGCTTTTCTTGTTGCTTTCTTTCTAAATCTTTGAGTTGTTGTGTTAGATAATTTATTGCCGCTGTTTCTAGTTTTCTGCAGTAGGATTGTAGAGCTATGAACTTCCCTCTCAGAACCGCTTTCACTGTGTCCCATAGATTTTGGATTGTTGTGCTGTCGTTGTCATTTGTTTCCATGATGTTTTCTATCTCTTCCTTGATCTCCATCGTAACCCAGTCATAGTTTAATAGCATGCTGTTTAGTCTCCATGTGTTTGATTTCTTTGGGTTGTTTCTATTGTAGTTGATTTCCAGCTTTATGCCATTGTGATCTGAGAATGTGTTTGATATGATTTCTATCTTCTTGAATTTGGAGAGACTTTGCCTATGACCCAACACATGGTCTATCTTTGAGAATGACCCATGGGCACTTGAAAAGAATGTATATTCTGTGGCTCTGGGGTGAAATGATCTGAAGATGTCAATTAATTCTTTCTGGTCTAGTGATTCATTGAGGAGTGATGTTTCTCTACTAATTTTTTGTTTAGAGGATTTGTCCAATGGTGATAGTGGGGTATTAAAGTCTCCTACTATGATAGTATTGCTGTCTATCTCTCCCTTGATATCCTCTAGGAGTTTTAGTATGTATTTGGGTGCTCCTATATTGGGTGCATATATGTTTACCAGAGTTATTTCTTCTTGTTGGATTGCTCCCTTTAGTATTATGTAGTGGCCTTCTTTATCTCTTGTTACATCCTTCACTTTGAGATCTAATTTGTCGGATATAAGTATTGCTACCCCAGCTTTTTTTCCATTTCCATTCGCCTGAAGAACCTTTTTCCATCCTTTCACCCTCAGTCTGTGTGCATCTTTTTTTTGGAGGTGGGTTTCTTGTAGGCAGCAGATATATGGGTCGTGTTTTCTTATCCAGTCTATTACCCTATGTCTTTTGATTGGAGCATTTAAACCATTTACATTTAAAGTAATTATTGATAGATAGTTATTTATAGCCATTTTTGTTCTTTGCCCCTATGTTCTTTTACGGCTTCCTATTGCTTTTCACAGCAGACCCTTGAGCATTTCTTGCATTGCTGGTTTGGTGGTAATGTATTCCCTTAGACCTTTTTTGTCTGTGAAGCTCCTGATTTGACCTTCAATTTTTATTGATAGCCTTGCTGGGTACAGTATTCTAGGATTCAGACCCTTTCTTTGCATAACTTTGTATATTTCATTCCAATCCCTTCTGGCCTGATAAGTTTCTGTTGAGAAATCACTTGCTAATCTGATGGGGGTTCCTTTGTAGGTGACTTTCTGTCTGTCTCTGGCAGCTTTTAGGATTCTCACTTTGTCGTTGATGTTTGCCAATTTAATTATAACATGCCTTGGTGTAGGTCTTTTGGGGTTTAATTTGCTTGGAACTCTGTGAGCTTCTTGGATTTGTGTGGGTTTTTTCTTTCCTATATCAGGGAAGTTTTCTGTCATTATTTCTTCCAACAGGTTTTCTATTCCTTGCTCAGTTTCCTGTCCCTCTGGAAGCCCTATTATACGTATGTTGTTTTGTTTCATGTTGTCCCAAAGTTCCCTTAGGCTCTCCTCCTGCTTTTTAATTTTTTTTTCTAGAAGTTGCTCTACTTGGGTGTTTTTTCCTACCTTGTCTTCCAGCTCACTGATGCGGTCCTCTGCTTCATCTAGTCTACTCCTGATACTTTCTATGGAGTTCTTTACCTCAGCAATGTCACTTTTCATTTCTTCTTGGGTCTTCTTCATTTCTTCATAATTTTTCTTCATTTCTTCATAATTCGTCTTCATATCTTCATAAGTCTTCTTCATTTCTTCATATTTCTTATTCATTTCTTCCTGGCTCTTCTTCATTTCCTCTTGATTCCTCTTCAATTCCTCATGGTTCTTACTTGTTTTGGCTTCTGTTCTCTTCATCCACCCTATGACCATTTCTCTGAACTCTCTCTCTGACAGGTTGTTTGCTTCCATTTCAGTTACCTCTTTTTCTGGTGAGGCTTGCTTTTCTTTCATTGGTGGGCTATTTCTTTGTCTCCCCATAGTCTTTCTTCTCTGTGTGTCTTGTTATGTAGTTCTCACTCTCCTGTGTTGATTTAAAGGCTCAGACTACAACACAACCAAGTGCAGCACACCAGGCACAGAAGAAGTATGTATTCACAGAATTGGTAACTCCAAATTAAAAGTGATTGCCAAAGGAAGGTAAATTAGGTGATAGGTGGGGTAAGAGAGTGAGAGAAAACACACTCGCACACACAAAATAAAGAAAGACAAAAAGAAAGAAAGAAAGGAAGAAAGGAAGAAAGAAAAAGAAAGAAAGAAAGAAAGAAAGAAAGAAAGAAAGGAAGAAAGAAAGAAAGGGAATGCCAAAATAAAGTTGGGAAAAGGGGGAGGAGTAAAAAGAAAGGAAAAGGGAGTAAACTATAAATATGGGTTGGAACCTCCCAGAGGACCACCACTAATCCCAGCAAAAGCCAGCAACTAGTACCTGGAGACTGATAGAAACTACATACAACAACTAATATCAAGGGAGGTTAGGGAACACAGAAGCTTAAGTCTATCAAAAAACAATATAAACGTCACCAATACACAAAACACTGCCAACTCCCGCTCCACAAAACAAATTAAAAGGAAAGAATAACCAAACCAATTTCACAAATGTGCATAAAATATAAACAACATCAGCAGGACCGAGAGAAAAACATTTTAGGATAGTGAAGTCAGAGAAGCATTAGATGTGTATGGACTTGGAGCAGGTGGTTGGAGATTGGATATAAAAGTGGGGTGAAATTTTAACAGGGGCTAAAAAGAGAGAATAAGGAAAATCTAAACCAGAAAAAGTGTAAGGGGAATAAGACACTAACTAAGGAAAGGTTAGCAAGAGAGTTCTGGCATAAGGGGGAAGCTGAAGTAGGTTAAAGAGATACTAAAGGGTAGATGAAAAAAGACTATATATCACTAATGTCTGAGTAGAATAAAGATGGAATAAAATGGCACTTAAAAATTTTAAATAGTAGTAGAACAAAATTGATTCCTTAATTTGTGTTACACAAGAGACAATTTATGATTCAGCCCCTAGATGGCAGTGTTTCTGAACTGACCTCCGGGTCTATTGGTCCTTTCTAGCCTGATCTAAAATCCCGCTATGTCTATGGTATTTACTACTGATTTGTGGAAATAGGCTACCCCAGAGCTGCCTCTCTAATGGTGAGGACCTGTTCTGATCCCCAGCGTCAGAAAAACAGCTCGCCCCTGTGGTCTCCCAGGTTCTCCCACACCAGGGGATCCCCCGTTCCTCGTTCAGTGCTGAGAAATTCGGATTTAGAGGGGACAAACGGAGGCGCGCGAACTCACGTCCTGCTGGTATGTTTGCGCGAAACCCTTTCTCCCCTTGGGTTTGGCAGCCCGCTCCCTCCCAAAACTGCCAGGCTGGCCCTCTCCTTCAGGTCCAAATGTGTCGCCCTCTATGTATCCCCCCTCCTGTCACCAGCTCCGAGGACCCTCTTCCACGTTTGCCGGCTCCAACAGCCACAGACTTTTCCTCTTTTTTCGCCAGGTGCGAATCTCCCTGTGTTACCAGCTCCCTCAACCCCCGGAGAAACCTGACCTTTCCGCGGCTGAGCTCAGGTTTCCTCGGAGTCCGCTTCTTCACCAACTAGGAACCGATGTTGGGGGGGAGGTGGGCGTCTCAGATGCCCAGTGGGTACCGCAACTGTAAAATCTTCAGGCTCTTCCCCTTTAAGATGGCGCAGCCGCCTCTGAGCCAGGCTCCGGGAGAGAACCGAGCCGCACCGGAGCCGCTCCGTTAAGGGCGGCTAATCTGGCAGTCCCCTTCCTTCTCCCAAAGCCCTACTGTCCCCCCACTCACCAACAAACACTCCCCCCCGCGACCCTCAGCTGCTCACCCCGTCTACCCCGGGACACAAATGATTACGCGTCCTTCTGACCCGCCGCCATCTTTTCCTCCTGCATTTTCAACATGTTCCCAGGAGATGCTGATGTTGTCAGTTCTGGGACCACACTTTGAGCACTGGGATAGTGATTAAGAGGGTGAGCTTTGGCATCACGCTTGGGGAAGGTCTGGTTCTCTCTCCTCTCCCCCTCATTGTGTGTCCTTCCATCAGCAAGTTACTGAGTCTCTCTGATCCTCAGATTCCTCATCTATAAAGTGAGATAATGAGTGGCAATGATAATGAGAGAGGACTAAGTAAAATAATGCATGAAAGTCACACATCACAGTGCCAGGCACATGATGTTTTGTAGCAATTGGACATTCTTTATGTAACAGTACTGAGAGAGGAATCAACTATGAACCAGGGGCTAATCATTCATTTTCCAGGTCCTAATGAAATGGTTTTGGCTTGAGAAAATGTAAGTGTTATAAGACAAGCCCTAAATTAAGATCCTGTTGAAATAGAAATTTGTAGGGGTGAAATAGGCAGCGTTAGGGGATTTTTAAAATTAAGGGGTCCGTGGAAAAAAATACACAGGGCTACAGAGTTGTAAAAGGGTACATTTCTGTAGGACAAGGAAACATGGAGGCAGCAAAAGTTATATTTCCTTAAGACAAGGAAGTTGGGAGAAGCAGCAGTTACATTTCCATAAGATAAGGAAACTGGAAGTAGCAAAAGGTCTGTCTTTAAAAAAGAAGAAGAAGAAGAAGAAGAAGAAGAAGAAGAAGAAGAAGAAGGAGGAGGAGGAGGAGGAGGAGGAGGAGGAGGAGGAGGAGGAGGAGGAGGAGGAGGAGGAGGAGGAGGAGGAGGAGGAGGAGGAGGAGGAGGAGGAGGAGGAGGAGGAGGAGGAGGAGGAGGAGGAGGAGGAGGAGGAGGAGGAGGAGGAGGAGAAGGAGAAGGAGAAGGAGAAGGAGAAGGAGAAGGAGAAGGAGAAGGAGAAGGAGAAGGAGAAGGAGAAGGAGAAGGAGAAGGAGAAGGAGAAGGAGAAGGAGAAGGAGAAGGAGAAGGAGAAGGAGAAGGAGAAGGAGAAGGAGAAGGAGAAGGAGGAGAAGGAGAAGGAGAAGGAGAAGGAGAAGGAGAAGGAGAAGGAGAAGGAGAAGGAGAAGAAGAAGAAGAAGAAGAAGAAGAAGAAGAAGAAGAAAGAAAGCCCAAAGGATATAAGGGAGGAGGGGAGAATGGCCTCACTTGTCTCCTGTGAGGTTTGACCTTTGAGCTCAAGAGTTGCTATAGTAACCAAATCAAAAGGGGATAGTGACCAATCAGAGGGGATATCAGGACACAGGGACTTGCAGCCTTTATAAAACATGGAAGGAGGAACTCTGTGTGACTCTTTCCTCTTCCCCACGTGGGAGTCTGTACTTGTTCTTCAATAATTTTCCACCTTTGCTATACCATCATCTGTCCATGGTTTCATTCTTTGACTCTTACCATCAAAGAATCCAGGAAGCCATGTTGTCCAGGGAACACAAAGTGTTCCAGTCCAAAAATCATGCATCATTGTGGTTGAAGCTATATAACAAGTATCCTATCTAATAAAAGGGTGATATGCAAATTGACTGTACCTCCACTATACCCACCAACCATGCTCACCAGCCAATCAGGAGTGATATGCAAATTAACCCCCAACCAAGATGGCTGCTGTCCAAGGCCTAAAAGCCTTAGCCAGAAGCTTTCCCAGCCTTGGGCAGGCCGGGACTGGGGCACAGCCAGCCACCAGCCAGATTGCAGCACGATTGCTGGGGATCAGCCCAGGTCCCCTACCCAAGGCCAGAAAGCCTCTGGCTGAGGCTTTGCAGACTTGGGAAGGCCAGGGCTGGGGCGGAGCCAGCGATCAGCCCCATTACAGGGCGATTGCTGGGTGCCCAAGACTGGAGCTAGGGCAGAGCCAGCGATTGGCCCCATTGCAGGGCAATTGCTGTGTCCCCAAGGCCTAAGGCCTTGGCCAGAGGCTTTCAGCCTTGGGCTGGGAGTGAGCTGTCAATAGGACATCCCCTGAGGGCTCCTAGTATGTGAGAGGGGGCAGGTTGGGCTGAGGGACCACCCACCCCCAGTGCATGAATTTCATGCACCGGGCCCCTAGTCTAACAGCCAATCAGACTGAGTATGCAAATTAACCTGAAAAGATGGTGGTAGCCCCACCTGCTAGCCACTCCATGCCTGTGAGAATCCCAGAAGTCCTATGCCAGTACCTGAGGCTGGATGCAGCCAGAAAGACCAAGAAGCTGTCTGCCCCATGATCTCAGGCCACAGCCAACCTCAGAAGCCTCACATCTGCCTGCCCCACATCCTGGAGGAGAAAAAGAAACTGGGCCCCAGCACCTGAGGCTAGCTGAGGGCCAGGATATGAAGAAGCTACCTGCCCCATGATCCCAGGCTACAGCCAACTGCAGGAGCTTCACGTCCACCTGCCCCAAGTCCTGGGGGAGACAGAGAAACCTGGTGCCAGCGCCTGAGGCTGGCTGCAGCCCAGGAGATGAAGAAGCCGTCTGTCCTGTGATCCCAGGCCACAGCCAGCTGGAGAAGTTGCATCCCAGGGAAGACAGAGAAGCCGCCTGCCTGTGGTCCAGGCACCAGCACCTGTGGCTGGATACAGCCTGGTAGATGGAGAAGCTGCCCAACCCGTGGTCCCGGGCACCAGCACTTGCTGCTGCAACCCAGGTGAAGCCATATGCCCACCATCCCCTGAGGCTGCAGCTGGCCTGGGCGCCTATGGCCAGATAGAGGGTGCCTGTGGTCAACTGGAGGAGGGAGGGAATCCTGAGTCCTGGTGCAGGGCCGAGGCAGAGGTGGCAATCAAGTCAGCAGGGGAGCAGTTGGTTAGAGATAATCAGGCTGGCAGGCAGTGGCAATCAGGCAGGTAAGCGAGTGGTTAAGAGCCAGCAGTTCTGGATTATAAGAGGCATGTCCTACTGCTGGTTATCCCAGGAGGGGTTCCAGATTAGAGAGGTGCAGGCCAGGCTGAGGGACACCCTCCCCACCCCACCTCCATGCACGAATTTTGTGCACTGGGCCTCTAGTACAGTATATGAGGATAATACAATAAGCACACCATGGATAAAGTTAAAATGAGATTTGCAATGCAGTTAAATATAAACAGTTAATTACTAATATCTCCAAGAAACATGTATTAAGCACTTTGTAGGTGTCACCTCAGGGCATCTTAGACTCATCTATGTCATTGGCCATCGCATCACTGACCATCACCATAACCAACTTCCCATGGACATAATCTGACCACAGCTTGCCTCCTGTCAGGATAGCACACTGAACCTCCTAGGTCACTGCCATAAAGCTCCTGTGGTCTTAGGAGAAATATAGATACCCCAAGACACCAAAGGTTCTCTAAGCCTTTGCAACTCAACCCAAGCAGTTAACACTTGTAGACCTAAGGATTAAACCTTTATCAATGGGAGGCCAGAGTCGGGGGAGGGGGGGAATCTCTACCTTCTCTGCAACAACCCCAATGATCCTGAGGCACAGTTCTTTTTAGAGCTTCGGAAGACAATTGATGAGACTGACAATCTGATACCAAACAGCATCCAGCTCACACTTCAGGGTCGGGGCTTCTTCTTCTACTTCTTTACTTCTTTGCTCATTCCTGCTTCTGAGGGATTGCCCTCACTAAAGAAGTAGTGGCATATGAGCTTTTGCTCAGACTCCACCTTCTGGTAAGACCAAACTAGGCTAGACAGCATACAAATAAACTGGATTTTGACCACTAGTTCTATTGGTATAGATAGCTAGATATTAATAAAGAAAGGGAATAAAGGAAATAAGACATTAAGAAACCGAATCTACTAGGAAGCTACAGCTTCACACACTCCCCAGGGGATCACAGTTTTGCCCCACAGAAAGGATTAATACCTTTCTCTTCCCCATATAGGGAGGAAGGAATAGACCAGGGTACAACTGGTCTATTCACCCAGACTATGGGAGAGGAATAACAGGGGAGGTGAGCACATGCCCCATAGAAGCCAAGATGGCATAGAGGGAGGTGTTTCTACTAGAAGGTATATGCAGTGGAAGCCAACATGGTGGCCATAAAGGCCTGTCTATCTGGCCTGGGAAATGGATTGGATTGGATAAGGGACACAGAACTCTAGAAGATTAAGGAAATGGATTGATTAGGGGAAAATCCAACACAAGTCCACAAAGGATTAGAAAATTGATTTGTTAGTTTGAAAAAGCACCTAATCCTTTCCAAGTCCAAGATAATATAACTCAAGCTTCACAAAGTGTTCTCTCTGTATTTCTCTCTCACTCTCTCATCTGTGTTCACTGTGTTTGTTCACATGTTATCTATAGTAGCCATGTGTCCCTAACAGCCCTGTGGCTTGGGGGTAGTGCCAGCCGAAATGCAGCTGGGAACAGACTATGCTAGTTGACTAGGGACAGAATGGATTAAACTGGACTAAGCTTTGAGATTTTTATATTGGATTGATAAAGACAAGGCTGAACTTTTTTCCATGGCGAGATGAACACAGATGAGACACCGGAGCTGAATCCAGGACAGTCCTTGGTGTTTGGTCCAGTTTTAATTAACCTTACCACTACCCCACAACCTCCTATGTATGGGTCCCTGGAATGCTTTCCTTATAACCCCACAAAAGGAGTTCATTTTCACTGGCAACAGTTTCTCTTTAGTAAACAGTGGTTTGAAGAATGAAGGAATGTGATTGCAAACTTAAATGAGAATAAGAGTGATTTAATAAATGAATAAAGGGGTACAGTAGGCTGATAGGCTAAACCTTGTTTCCTTCTTTAGCCTTGTTTTTTCAGCTCCTTTTAAGTTTCCTACTGTCCTTGTTAAAAGACGAGAATTTTTTGTGGTTTTTTGTGTGCTTTTTTTTTTGGTGTGTGTAGCAAAAAATTTGTTCTAATCAGGCAGTGATTAGAAGCACTCTAACAGGAACTAGAGGTGAGATTTTTATAGAGAAAACAGAAGAAAAGCAAACAAATCATTTGATTGGCTATAGCTTAAGGGGTTACTTTATTTGGGAAAGACTAGTTCACTGTAATTCACTGTTGAACTTAGGTTTTGATTTCTTAACCTTGAGGCATTGAAAGGCTTAGGTTTCAGTTTGCTTATTGAAGTTACTGAAGTGTTAGAACTGCCTCAGTCTAATGGCCTCCTTCGTGTAATTTAACTTTGTTTTAGTCTGATATGTGTGGGATGTAGTATTCAGTACTACTATGCTTGAGCATGTTCTTTATAAGTCCCCTTATTCCAAGCAAAATGAATACTGTTATTAGGACTTTGTTACCTTTGCTCTAAATTTCTGTAAACTGATATTTTTCTCTCCCTTTTTGATTCTTGTTATTTCTTTTATCCTACTAACCTGCTTATTCATTTTCCTGCTTTATTAATACACTAGAGGTCCAGCGCACAATTACATCATGCATGTGTAGGATCCCCCAGGCCTAGCCTGCCATCAGGGCCATGTCTGCTGCCCCATGATGCCTCCCACGCTCTGTGGAAACTGCTGGCACCCCACAATGCTCCCAGCTCATGTCCTTCCTCCATGCCACCTCCCCTCACTGCCGGCCAGGTGTGCCCTTCCCTGCCCTCAGGACAGAAGCACCTCTGCTCACCACCTGGGGACCCACGCCATGCTCCCCACCATGCCTGTCTGGCACCCATCCCTCATGTCCTCTTTGCTATGTGGTCCTGCCTACCTGCTGCCCACTGCCTGCCTTGCTGTGCCCTCTTCACTGCACACCCCTCCACCTCCCCACTAGCCCTGCCCGAGCCCCGCCTCACTGCGCAAGCCCTGAGTCCTGCCCCATGAGAGGTGCTCCCTGTACCACAGGCCTTTTATGATATAGACTAGAGGCCCAGTGCATGAAATTTGTGCACAGGGAGGGGATGTCCCTCAGCCCAGCCTGTACTCTCTCCAATCTGGGATCCCTCCAGGGATGTCTGACTGCCTGTTTAGGCCCTATGCTGGTAGGATCAGGCCTAAACGGGCAGTTGGACATCCTTCTCACAATCCAGGACTACTGGCTTCAAACTGCTCATCTGCCTGCCTTCTGATTGCTCCTAACTGCTTTTGCCTGCCAGCCTGATCACCCCCTAACCATGACCCTCCCAGCCTAATTGATGCCTAAGTGCTCCCCTGCCAGCCTGTTTGCCCCCAACTTCCCGTGTCTGCTGGCCTGGTCACCCATAACTGCCCTGCCCTGCAGGCTTGATAGCCCCCAACTGCCCTCCCTTGCAAGCCTGGTCCCTCCCAACTGCCCTTCCCTGCTGGCCTGATCACCCACAACTGCCCTCCCTTGCAGGCCTGGAACCTCCCAACGGGCCTCCCCTGCTGACTATCTTGTGGTGGCCATCTTGTGTCCACATGGGGGCAGGATCTTTGACCACATGGAGGCAGCCCTCTTGTGTGTTGGAGTGATGGTCAATCTACGTATTACTCTTTTATTAGATAGGATAGAGGCCTGGTGTAAGGGTGGGGGCCAGCTGGTTTGCCCTAAAGAGTGTCCCAGATCAGGGTCGAGGTTCCCTTGTGGTATAGGGAAGCCTGGGCGAGAGGCCTGTTGTGGTTTGCAGGCAGGCCACACACCCCAGTGACCCAAGTGGAGGCCCTGGGATCTGGAATTAATTTATGTTCTACAATTGAAACTTTGTAGTCTGGAGCAGAGCCAAGCCTTCTGCTTGCTTTGTGGAGACAGCCATTTCTGTTTGGGTTTATTTAAATTCTATAATTGAAACTTTGTAGCCTAGAGTGGAGGCTTAGGTGCTAGGGCTGCAGAACCTTGGCTTCCTCCATCGCCCTGACAACCCTAGCCTCTCCTCTCTCCAGCTCTGTGGCTGCTGCCATTTCTGTTGGGATATATCTTCTGTAATTGAAACTTTGTAGCATTGAGTGGAGGCCTAGGCCAGCAAGGGCAGGTGGAAAGCTTGTCTTCCTCCATTGCCTGGAAAACCCAAGCCTCCCTCCTGCTCTCAGTGGCCACAGCCATCTTGGTTGGGGTTTATTTGCATAATTTGCTCCTGATTGGCTGATGAGCATGGCTGTGGGTGTGGCTTGATTGGAGGTATGGTCAATTTGCCTATTACTTTTTTATTAGCTTGGATTCCTATTTAGTCTTCTCACCATTCCTGGTATTTTTTCCTTCCTAGTTCCAGGTTCAGTGTCTCTCTGCAAGTTGGAAATGACTTTTTATATGTCCTTCAGGAAGTCCGATCATTTGGATAAAAATAACTGGCTTCCTGGCATGGCCAGGAGGGTAGTAAATCTCAAAGCAAACTCTGTCTCTATGGTATTTCTTGTTCTCTCAGTTTAAGCATCCCTCACACCATTGGAGGTCTAATGAACAAAACATGCTTTGATTGCTTTTGCTTTTAGCTCCTCAATGTTCATTACATATGAGCTTCGGGTATTTTTTAGCGCCAGTCCCAAAAGAATTAAGAAGCAATCACACAAGTTTTGTTATAAGCGGAGAGGAGCCGCACCTACCATGTTATAGCCCCTCCTAAGATACAATTTAATTGGCTGCCCATCCATCCCCCATAGTTCTTCCCGAAGAGAACAAGAAAACTGAATGAAAAAAATTAACAAAGCGCTGCTAGATTGGAAAGTCACCAAGTAAAGGTAAAGATGAGGATGAAATCAATGGAGTAAGGTGCAGGGTTGAAATTTTGGTATCCACATATTCACCAAAAACATTCCATCTTCTGGAATAGTCAATGCATTTTGAAGGCAAGTTCAACTGTTCAAATCTATGCAAAGCAAGCACATTTAAAAAAATTCTAGTAATTAAAATAATTGGCTAGCTAAGAAAAGACCATCTCAGTTAATTGGTCTCCACTGAAGAAACATTAGGCTTTAGGGAAAATGCGTATTTAATATAAGTAATAAGTTATTAATACAAATGGAACTTCTGCAAAATGTGAAATAGTGGAAACTTTAAATTGCTTGCTGAAGCATAATTAGTTTGTTTCTTTCCTCCACCCTATCCATTAAGCTGTTAATCAATTTGAAGTATTAATGCAGCTCAAGAATCAGAGACACCTCCTTATTTGCTTTTATTTCTGTCACATGTTTTAACTACTGTATTGAAAATGATTATCCATAATATAAGCATATATTGCAATTAATCAAAGCCATACTCCAAAGGAGTGTTTTACAGATGTTTATAAATATTCTTTGTGTTCTTAACCTGCTTAGAGAAGAAAAAAATCTACTTTTATCCCCTTATAATTTTAAGTGATATACCTTAAAAGTCACATTTCCTCCTATTTTTATAGATTACACCAAGTTTATTTTTCCTGTGGTGTTAGTTTACGGTGTTTATTTGTAACTGTAGCAGTAATAACAAACAACTTAACACCGTGCACTTAAAAGGAAACATTAGTTTTGTCTCCAAAGAGAAGATGACTGGTTTTCTGCAACTTCAGGCAGCTGCCAGTCACCCTGCAGAGTCACTCGGGGATCTCTTAACAGAGTACACATCAGGCAAATGAGCATTTGTTATCACTAGCGGGGCGTTAGCCCACAATCCTTTGGAGAAGTAAGATAAACCATAACTGTGCCTCAGACTCCTTCTCTCCCATTCTTATAAAGGCCTGCTCAGAGACAGGTACAGCATCTTCCTTCAAACCCCTTGCCACCAGACCTTATCTTATTCTCCACTCTACTGTTTTTTTTAAAACCTTTTATTTACATAATGATTAATTCATAGGAATTTCTAAGATCGTATGCATAGAAGTCCTGTGTATTTGTTGCCAGAGAAATCAGTGGGTCCAGTTTCCCTTACATTAGTGGGAGTGGTTTGACTCTTGTGATATCTTTAGAAAATGAATTTTCTAGGACTCGAATGGGAGACTGAATGTTTTTTACTGTTGTGGAATTACATTTCCCAAGTTTCATAGTTCCAGCCCCTTAACCCACCCAGTCTTGGAAAAGGTGGAGCGGGGGGTGCAGTATAGCTAAAAGTGTCCAAAGTGTCTGCTCCATGATGGAGCTGGGTCTGATGTAGCATCAGGCTAATTACAGTCTATTAGTCCTTTGTGTGGGTCCCACATGGCTGTGGACCATGTGGACAAATGCAGGGAAGTGCACACTATGCAACAGGAAAGCAAGGAGCACAGACAAGGAGAGAGGGGGGGAGAGAGAGAGAGAGAGAGAGAGAGAGAGAGAGAGAGAGAGAGAGAGAGAGAGAGAGAAAGGCTCCTTTGTTCAGGAGCTTAAATATTAAATTTTCCCGTGCTTGCAGTGGCTACACCTACTCTGGCCACTGGTTTGTTCCCAAGTGTGACTGACAAGAGCTTATTGGGCATGCACTATTGTCCAGTCCCTCCCCAATGATCTGTAGAGAGCATACTTGGAGAATGCTAACTGTAGCTTCCTGGAAAAGCTGTGCAAATGGCATGCCTATATTATCTGGGCTTCTGTTTACTCCTTTCCTGTTAAATAAGATTGTTATAACAGTATCCAGTTTCTCCCAAAGGAACATCTTGCATAACTATCTACAGAGCAATATGGAAACCCAGATATTGACATTAGTCCACTCCGCAATTTAAAGGGGCCTGTTACTCACCCCTATGTAAAAAGAGGCTTTGCACTCACCTTATTTTACCAGCTGTAGTAGACAAGTTACAAGAGAGTGAAATAAGTGAAAAATTAGGTACTCTGAAAATCGAATCCTTAAATTCTTTGCTCTGCTACTTTAAAGTTTCATACAACCTAGTTGTTTCCTTGACCCATATGTGAACTCTTCCTTGGAGATGAAATAAGGTAAGAAATACCACTAACCAGAGCATTACAATGTTAAGTGCCACTAAAAAGAGCATTACAGTGTTAGATGCCAATAACAAGTGCACTGCAATTTTAAAATCTCTTCACAACCATTTTAAGACAATTGTGTTAAACAGCGTCATTTAGGAAGCTGTAACTGTGGAAAAATTTAGTTTCATTGCTAGTATCTTCATAGTCAAGACAAACCTTGTTCTGAGAACTTGAACTTACGAACATTTGAAAAAAAATATTCTCTTACTTTACTCTTAAATGATGTAATTATTTTGAATATTGTGTCAAAATCTGCCTTTTTTTCATATTGGGACTTGATACATTGACAGCCTTCTTACTAAAATATGAGTAGGTCCTACACAAAACTTATTATTTTCTTGCTGAACTTTCAGGGAATAAAGAAAGGTGTTTGTTGTTTGTTGTTGTTGTTGTTGTTGTTGTTGTTGTTTTGAAGTGGGCTACAACCATCTGGGTAAATACAAGGAAAAGCAAGTTTTCCCTGAAGGCAATGGGCTTTTAGTACTACAATTAAAGACTAACCTTGAGCTAATTCTGACGGATTTATTAAAGATTGGCACATTAACTGGACCCTGAAAAAATTATTCAGAAATTCAGATTAACTCAGTACTCACAAACATAACCACTGTGAATGAAAGTCAGCAGAAATAACAGACTATAGAGTCAGACCACCAAGGATACCAAAGATGAGAAAAATCAGTTGCAGAATAGGAAACAACTCCATGTGAAATACTTCAATTTAAGAAATGAAATGATACAAAGTAAGAAAAAAAATGAGAAAGCAGCATGTGGCCATCAAAAATAAACAGATAGGTTTGAATTACAGACTAAATACAACTTTAAGAAATGAAAAATAAAATTGTTGAAATCAAGGTCAGTGGCTGCATTAAACAGAAGATTAGATATGGGTACATTTAAAAAAAGAGAGTCGGTATAGAGGTCTGAGAAATTACACAGAATGCAACATTTAGGAACAAAAACTTAGAAAAAACTCTTTTGTTTGTTTTTTTATAAAATAATTTAAATGCTTGTCTATCTTCTGTTTGCTACTAGATTCTACTTCATGAGAGCAAGGTATGTATGATAATCTATACCAAGCAGGTAAAATGGACACTAGCTCTGTTCCTTTCCATCTCTTTCCCTCAGGCTTCCCTTATTTATGTTATTTTTCTCTTCATTGGTTTTCTTCCAACATGCTTGTTTATTATACCCTGATACCCTGACTCCCTGGACATAACTGTTGGGAAGTGAATATACACTGATTTGACGAGCTGAGGTGTTTATCTAGCTGTGGATTGGATGAGTGTGGAACTATATATCATACTTGGGTTAGAGGAGACCCCTTGACTTGAGTGGCTCAGGGTGCATAACTATTTTACAATAAGCCTTAGGAGATGCACTGGTGAGAAAGAGCCATGAGCACAGGCTCTCCTACTGAGAAGCAGCACTGAACACACAGTGGCTGTCCATAGGCTAAATTCACCACAAATCTACAAACACTCAGCTGGACCAATCTTATAGTTTGCAAATGGAGATTAAAATTTGAAAACAGCAGAATCTATTGAGTGAGAAGCATTTCCTTCTAAAAGAGACCTCAATGTTGAAGGGAAGGACTTGAATAAGCATCTTAGAGACCAATAGGGTAGGTCTCTAATACTATCTCTCATGTGACAACAAAAATCCCAGCATTAATTCTATGATTGGAAAAGTAGCCTGTGCCAGAAACCCTCATCTCCACAGGAAGGGCAGGGCATACTGTGGCTAAGAGGGTAGAGTCTCTACCTGAGCTGTACTGGAGCTTTAAGAAAGACTGGCTCCGGGTCCTTCTCCCTGGGGATTCTAATGGTCCAGGATGCAGCCGGGCATCAGGATTTCTTTTAAGCTCCCCAGTGAAAGCTAATGTGCAGCCCAGGCTAGGAACTCTTGATAACAGTGCCTCTTGCACCTGGTGGGCTTTTTAAAAACACAATTTGAACTCTGAAGTTCTCAAAGACAGGTTCAGCAACATCAGCATCATGGGAGGACTTGTTAGAAATACAAATATCCTGGCTTCTTGTGGCCCTAATAGATGGGAGAATCTAGGAGTGGAGACCAGCAAATTCCATTTAGTATCCCTCCAGGTGATTCTAACGCAAGCTGAACTTTGAGAGCTCCTTCTCTGGATGGAGCCAGTTTTTCTGGGTTAAATCCCAGCTGTGATACTTCCAAGCTCTGTGACTTAAATGTGTTACTTCATCCTTTTGTGTCTTAGTTTCATCATCTGTAAAATGGGACTAATAGTACCTTCCTCATAGCACTGTGATGCTTAGTAAGAGAGTAAAATAATAAAAACAAGTGAAATAATAAAAGCATAATACCTTAAGCCAGTGGTTGGCAAACTGCGGCTCACGAGCCTCATGTAGTTCTTTGGCCCCTTAAGTTTTTAGCAAAAGCTAGTTTAGGAGTACCCTAATTAATAACAATGTATCTACCTATATAGTTTAAGTTTAAAACATTTGACTGACTCTCTAAAGAAATTTCAATCACGGGTTGATACTTGGCTCTGTTGACTAATCAGTTTGCTGACCACTGGGTTAAGTTATATTTTGCCAATTTAAATTAGGCTTCTGAAGTCACGTTGCTGCCTACCTTTTAAAATCAGTAGTTATTCAGACTTGAAATCTGTGGTGTGAAACCTCGGCTACATATATTAATCACATGCAGAGATTTTTTTTTCTTAAGTTCCAATGCCCAATTCTCACCACCAGTGATTTAAAATGTTAATGTGCAACCTAAAGTTGAGAGTCAGTGATTTAGATTTGAGTTTGTTAAGCCCGTTTGTATATGCTCAGATAGGTTTGTAATTTGTTGAGTTCAACTGGAGAGTTCTGTGCTAGGCAGGGAGCCACCAGAATTATGATTAGTTCAGTGGGGAGAGTTTCTGTTCATTCTCGGAGATTTTCTTTTCTCTAAATGACAGGTGTGTATGCATGTCTGTGTGTGTGTGAGCTCTCACATGCATAAAATAACTAGACTGTGGGTTTTCTGCTATTTCTAACTATAAGCCTTTCCTGTCTCAGTGGGGATTCCAAACAGGCAATGACAAACCTTGGGGGTGTCTATAATCCAGCCAGCCAAAAATGTTCCACTTGCACTGCATTTGAAATCTAGTAGTTCAGTTTTTGTAAAGCAAGCATTGAACTAGCAGTTCATTTTTTTAAAAAATCAAGCTTTAGAGAATGAATTTGATTAGAAATTAGGATTCTGTGTCTCTAAAAAGAAAATCTGACTCTGAAGCTCCACTGCAAAGAGAAATAAACTCTAAAGACTTCTAGTCTTTTTGTCCCTAACCAATGTGTAATCCATTCCTTAGACTCTCCAGGGCTCTGCTTTCTGAAACCCAAAAAGAAACTGGTAGAATCTTTGATTTCTAGTGTCCCTATCAACTCTGATATTTTATGAAAACATTTTCTCTTCACTCAACAAATTCATATACTCCTTGCATTCTATTAACATCAATCATAATTAGGCTTAAAATTTGTAGAGCATGTTACTTCAATCTGCATGGCAGTTCATTTAGTCGCTCATTTACCTGACCCTGAGCATGTGCCTCATGTCAAGACACTGTTTTTGGCACAGGGAATAATAGGACATGGGCCAGAAGAGACCAAGTCTCTTCTTCACGGGCTGAAATGCTATTGAAGAGCAAGTCAGCCTGTGATACATAAAACGTGATCGACAGCTCCTTTTCCTATTCACAACATCTCACGTTGGCATTTTAACAGATGTACCAGAGAGATGTGGGAGGGAGGTATTATAAACCTAGCTAAGATTTAATAATAGCCTTAAAAAGAGAGGAAGATTTTAATAATTCCTTGTGCTAGTTATTTCCAAATTTTTCTCTTTAAAGCATTATTTTTGAAAACTAAAATTTCTGTGGCATATTGCAGAAGGTGGGGGAAGTGAGAATTCGTTTACATAGTTACAGACTATTATTTTTTTCATGGTCTGTAGCCTTGAGGAACTTGTGTTTTTATTCATTTATTTCTTTTAAATCTTTGTTGTTTAAAATATTACATATGTCCCCATTTTCCCCCCATTGACTTCTTCTAGCCTGCCTCCATGTTCCCTCCCTTGGCCCCAGACCTTCCTCACCCTATTGTCTGTGCCCATAGGTTATGCATATATGCATATAAGTTCTTTTTTATCTTTTCCCACGTACCCACCCTCCCCAGCCTTCCCTCTGAGGTTCCAAATACTGTTCCATGCTTATATGTCTCAGGATCTATTTTGTTCATCAGTTTATTTTGTTCATTAGATTCCACAGATGAGTGAGGTCATGTGATAAGCCTCTCTCTGCCTGGCTTAGTTTGCTCAGCATAATACTCTCAGGACCATTCATGCTGTAGAACTATTATTTACTCGAATGCTTGTTAGCACGGGTTGGCAAACTATACTTCTTAAGCAAAATCTGGCAGTCCACTATTTTTTTTCTTAAATGAAGTTTTATTGGAACACAACCACACTCATTTGTTCAAGTATTGTCTGTGGCTACTTTCATCCTACAATGGACAGATTGAGTAGTTACAACAATATGTCCCACAAACCTAAACTACATACTATCTGGTTCTTTACAGAAAGGCTTTGCTGACCCTGCTCTTTAGCACTGGGTTTCTGATTGAGAACCACTGTGGACTGCCCCTGCCTGTGTACTCACACACACTCAAGGGGCATGCTTCCTTCCCTAGAATTAGCCAGGCATTGTACTAGAGCTCTGCCTTCTTCTTTGTTTCAACACCAAGCCGCATGGCCCTCTGATTTACTCTTCTGACCCATATCACTTTAATACTGTGTAGCCAATACAAACTGCACATTAATCAGAATTTCAGCATCCACTTGTGGTAGCTGCCATGCTCTGTAGCTTGAGAAATGCAGCTCTGTGCTCTTTACCATGTCCATTTCGATTGAGCTCTTCAAATATTTCTGCTCAGAGAGAGCTTTGAAAAACTCTCAGTACCCTCTCACACAATTTTTACCTTTAGTTGATATTTACAAACATTCATATAAGTTTAACCGTTACATGTATAATTTTTAGCATGTTATAAAATGGAATGTTTTAAGATAAAATAGTTAAATATCTTCCCTAGATGTGTCCAAAGATGTGCCATCACAATTTGATATCACCTTTATCCATGTGTTGGATGTGGTGGGGTGCCAGCGGACACCTCCTTCATAGTCAATGCCTTAATTCTCTAGCTGCCCACAGTGAGGTCAGCTGCTGGCTCATGTCCGAGTCTCTTCACAGGAAGTGCTTTGGACTGAAAGGAGCTACCTAGTTAAAGGTTATGCTCCCTTCTGGGGAAGCAGCCAACATCAGTGATTGGTCTGTTGTGGGGACACAGAGATCTAGCCCTTTACCTCATTTTGTCATCTGAGCTCCATAGCTCCCATGGAATGGGCTGCAGCCTCTGGGGTAGCTACACCACAGCCCATCTGTCTCTCAACCCAGTTCTAAGTCCCTCACTCCCAACAGTGCTATTTCCAAGAGAAGTCCCCAACAAACCTGCACACAAACCTCTGTTCTAGAGTATTCCCCAGGGAACTTGACCTAAGACAGTTGTTTTCAAAAGTACATGACTAAGCTCTTCTTTTGCATTGGGAAAATCTCACATTATTTTTTTTCCTAAGTAAAACTTACATGTTTATTCCACTTTTCTCACTGATTTGTATCCTATTATATTTTGATGCTTGAAAGTCTTTTCTTGATCACCTCTCATCATACTTTTCTATAACTATATTATATAAATTAAAATTTAATTTAATTATGAATATAGAATTTATGATTTAAATTCTTTAAGGCCAAGCTATCATTGTACTAATTTTAACATGCATTTGATCAAAACAACATATACATGTATTATAATTTTTGATAAACATATTAAACAGAAATAATAAAAGAAGTGCATCTGTTAAGGTAGTATTTCTATTTTTAATTAGTTTTTGCATCTGTGTACAAATATAATTTACTACTAAAAGAGAGTGTTAGACATCAGTTGTATTCCATTTTCCATTTTATTTGTGGAAATGCACTGATACAGTATTTGCATGTCACGTAAGTAACAGATGGGAATGGAAGTAATTTCATTGTCTTGTGCTGCAGTACCTTTGAATTTCTTTTGAGTGCTTTACCAAAAATCACAGGCTCGTAAAATTCCAAAAAGTATTTTAATGACTTATAACTGACAGTGTAATTAAGTCCTCAGGTAGTTTTCTTTTTTTAAAAAAATATTTTATTGATTTTTTTACAGAGAGGAAGGGAGAGGGATAGAGAGTTAGAAACATCGATCAGCTGCCTCCTGTACACACACTACTGGGGATATGCCTGCAACCAAGGTACATGCCCTTGACCGGAATTGAACCTGGGACCCGCAGGCTGAGGTTCTATCCACTGAGCCAAACCGGTTAGGACATATTTTCTTGAAAACAAAGAACTTAGAGCCCCTTGACTTGCAGAAGATTTGTTAACCAGGCATGAAATTCATTCCTTTTCTTAATACCGACACTATTCCAAATTGTTCCTTTGTCACTTGTGACATTCCAGAGACAACACAGGAAAATTGGAAATGAATGAAGTCTGCATCTATTGTGAAGAGAGAGTGGGGAACTGGAAAAAGGGAAGACTGTGGGTATAAGCCACTCTTCAGGCCCATTTTGTGACAGAAGTGCACGTGGAGCTTGAATATATGCAAAGGAGCCTGGGCAATGAATTCCCTGAACACCTTCATCTCCTGTCAGAGGTACATCCACACCAGTGGAAAGGTCTCTGTGGCACATTAGTACAGAGATCCTGAAAAACTGCGAGTTATCTCCTATAACTTTGTATTTAACAAAACCTTTCATACTAAGTAGATATTTAATAAAAACTAGGACATATTTCACAAAGAAGGCAGAGAGCTGATTCTCAAATAGACTTTGGCACAAGCTTCTCTATCCCACATGTTTTCTGTGTATCTTATTTTTCCTAATAAAGAACGGAGGTATTGCTTCATTCCAAAATATTGTAAGAATTGCAAAAACTATTAAACAATCTGACACTTCCAGAGGAATTTCAAAAGGAATATGCCTTCTCAAATATCTAACATTTTATCTTACCGAGTGTTTTGTTTCCTGTTAGTTTGAAGAGCATACTGTTCCTGTCATAGAGCATGATATACAGGGCGGGGGGTGGGGGGAGAAACCTTAGAAAACAAAAGGGAGAGTTTGAGAGCTACTTTTAAAGAAGTCTGCTTGTATTTCCTGTTCTCTTGTACCTCTAGCTGCTGGCCATGATGACAGGGAACTTTTTTGAAATGACACAATCAGGTGTTGTAGAAGACTGGAAGGACATATTATCCAAGGTCACAAATGGCCTCTCCTCATTGTCCTTAAAGATGTTGGAATATTTCATTTATTATATGAATTTGATCTATGTTTCTTTCTCACATTGATATTTTTCTCTCACATAGATGTCCCCCCCTTCTCTCTCACCTCTCTCTCTCTCTCTCAAATAAAAAATTAAAATTAAAAGCAGTTCCCCATCACCATGGCCAACAATAAGAGGTTTAAGAGAACAGGGAATAAATGCAGCTACATTTCTTTAAAGTCATTCTCAGACTCATTCTTCTTTCTCTTCTTTGCTATTTTTTTTTTTACTTTCTTCTACAAGTAAATAAAAATACGTACAGTACTAGTAGATGTTCACCTCTAGTATCTTAGTGTATTCCCAGAAGGTAGTGTATGTGTTAAAATAGAGTTTGGAGGAAGAAGACCTGAGGTTGACCATGACTTTAAACAAGCTCCTTAACTTTATTGAGTTTCTACTTATCTGTGAAATGCTGACCATACTTTTCCTCTGAATGATCACATGTATGTGAAAGACATGTATGAATGGAGTCAATATAAACACATATACTCAAAAATACAGTCCAATGAATCTAATACTCTCTGCTCTGCTCTTTGGAATTTAAATTTTGTAAGAAAAAGACAAAGACAATTTTAAAAATTAAGTCTTATTTATAAAGAACCATTCACATGTCTTATCTGTAAACATATGGTTTATTTGTGATTTTAATAATGAAACTAGAAAAAAAAAACAATTCAATGGAACACACAAATAATTTTATTAACATAGAATTTGCTGAGAAAGCATCCATTTGATCAAACTATCAGAATGCTGAATTTCATAGTTAAACTCACATGCAGATTGTAGAATTCTGTTACAGAATGTTTCAATGAAATACATTAAATATAAAAATAATCCAATACAATTTCCATTTAACGCATTGTACCAAATGCCTTCTTCAATAGAATTAACAAGTTTACAATCTTTCCCATAAAGTGCTATGCATTCAAAATGCTCTGTAGCATTGAGGTTGAGATCAAGGGACAAATACTGTAGAGTTCCATTGTAATGCAGCTCAGTAATCAATTAAATCAGATGTAATGTAGATGAAATTCTTTCAGAGGACAGAGATCTATGATGTGCCATCATTGACACATCCTCAATAGGGGGAGGGGCTGAAGGACTTCATATACAGGTCATCACAGCCATAATAAAAATGGGTTTAAAGTTGAATTTATCACTTTCATAGTGAGTACCCTTTACTAGATAAAGAAAAATAGAAAGTGACAGAAAAAGTGAAAGACACAAACAAAAAAAAAAAGTTCACAATATTTCTATAATCCATTTTTTTGACTGACACAAAACCTTCAATTCAATCAATTGTCCACAACAGCATATTTTAGACATTAGAGCACATCAGAATTACCTGGAAGGCTTTCTAAAAACAGCCCATTGCTAGACCCTGCCCACAAGAGTTTCTAATTTAATAGGAATAACATGAGGACAGGAATTAGTATTTGGGACAGTTCCAAGTGATGCTGACATCTTGATCACATTTTGAGAATCACTGTAGGCAGCCAGCATGGATTATAATATGATTTAGGGCAGCAGCTCTCAATTCTGACTACATAGTTGAATCAACTAGATTAAAAAAAACACAACTGTGCCTGCTCCCATCTAAAGCTAATTAAATCTGAATCTTTGGGGTGGAACCAGGGATTGAATCATTCATACATTCAGGAGAATGTCTCATGAAAGTCTAATGTGTAGTCCACCTGGAAAATCACTGCTTTAGGAAATTTTCTTTCACCTCAGGTGGAGAAGAAAAGATAGCCAGACATATGTGCTCTTTGGGGTATTGGTATATGAACAAAGACATCTTAAAAAAAAATCAAAATCTTTAGTAGGCACACTGATACACAGCTATTGCTAGCAATATCAGGGATAATTCAGAGAGTGATTGTGACTGTTGATTTACAATGCACTCCAAGGTTAATTCACAGGTTTGAAATAAGAGAATTTGGAAAGGTGAGCTGCAGTCTAATATAATCCAACTTTCCTTTCTATTGAATAACATCAGCCAGTCTAGAGTCTAGAATGTTGGCATATGTGTTGATGTATAAGGTTTACCCGCTATAATTATTGTTACTCATTTCACTCAGCTCAAGTATTTACTACTATGATTAAAATTACAGTAGCCCCACAAATAAGGCCCCAAGGACAAAATCTCATGTGCATTTAACAGTCTACTTCAAAACTACAGAAACACACAAAAAAACAAAAGGCATTTTGAAATAATATTTCCATTTTATATCACCCTTCTGGCATAAATAGAAGGAATTAATATTTGTAAGTGATTATACATTTCATAGGATCATTTTACAGGTTCAGGGCAATCTTTAGTATGGGAGTATACATAGAAGGATCTTGAGAATTCATTTTCACAGATGGAATCATTAAAGCTCCAAGCCACAGTTTTTAAATAAAACTTTCATGTATGAAACTGAGAGTAATATTTGATTATAAATAAAAAGGAATTACACAACCTTTAGATGTCAGAACTGGGCCTTTCAGATGATTCTTTGGTAAAAGTCATGCATTGGAACACTATGAATTTGACTTGCATATAGACGCCTCAGCTATATTGAATATGTGACTTCCTCAGAGATCTTTATTAGAAATCACTACCCATAAGAAGAGTCCTACATATCTGCCAAATATTCTCAAGGTGCTTACTGTGCTTCTGACCAGGATGACAAACTAGAAACTAGCTCAGATAAACATAGTCAGTTTACTTAATAAAGATAAAATAAAAAATCCTGGCGAGATGCTTGGGTGAATCTCCATTCTTGAATTCTTCCAGAAGAAATCTTTAAAAAACAATAAAAGAGATAGTAGAACTATGAATATAATCACTCAGGACAGTAGAAACTGGACACTAAAGATATGGAGGCATCAAGGAAATAGGCAAACAAGAAAATGTTAAAAATAATTTTGGTCTTTTGTTTCCATTTTAATATTTTACATATATTTTATATATATTTCATACTTTAATATTTTAATTTCTTTTATATATGTATGGCTCTTAATGTATACATATATATTAAATTTAATAAAACTGCAGAAATTAAGGAATGGAGCATATTTAAGGGCAAATAATCACAGCCATTCCTTTCAACACTAAAAGGGAAATGAATTCTGGAACAGTTTGCTTTCTTTCCTTCTGTGGTATGTCCCTGGGGCACCTTCACCTCTGTATTGCACCTTTGGGGCTCTGTAAGGGAGATAAGAATCTCACTGTTTCAGAGAGCTGTTTGCAAAGGCAAAGGATGTGATTTAGAGTTGCAAAGGGAATAGAGTAGGTCCCAGTGAGTGCTTTGGCCCCACCTCCATCTTACCCATCCCGGTCCTGATAGGCTGGGTGCTAAGCAGCACAGAACTAAAACCTGTGTGCTATGCATATACAAGGACTGATAAGGGATGAGCCAGTCCAAAAGAGAGGGGACCCAAGGTGAGGTATCTGCTTACTCTCAAAAACAGATCAGGCCTAAACTCACCATCTGCCATGCAGTCTCTTAGGCCTTCTTGCTGTTCAGGGAAACATCTGTGTTCTCACTTTCTCTTTGCACTGTGTGCTCTTGTTTCTCTTGGATTCCAGAGCAATTGGCTTTTACAGGGAGTATTTCCACATCCTGTAGACTCTCTCTGCTCAGCTCTGACTCTGTCTGTTGGGATAATCCCAGTCTGATATCTTCAGCCTTGCCTGACTCCTGCCCCCTACCACGGCTCCCCATCTCTGTTTCACCTCCCTTTTGAACTGGCCCTAGCTGAGCAGCCTTCTCTTCCAAGTCTGAAGATTCCCCTAGGGCCCCTACCTCAGGCTCTGATGCCCCAATCACTGTCACCTCCTCCACTGCTGGCACCTCCTCCCTGCTCAGCGCTATTTCCTCTGCCACCACCTTCACTACAGATGCTGTTTTTTCTAGTAACTCATCCATTTTGTGCCAAGTTTTCTCATCAGCAACATCTGAAAAGGAGGAGGTTGTATTTGCTTCTGTTTTTCCCTCAGCTGTCTTCAAATCTGCCAACACTTCTCTCTTCTCGTCAGCCATTCCTACCACTCCTCCTTCCTGGAGATCTTTAGCTACAATCATTCTTCCTTGTACACTCCCAACCCCCTCTTTGTGCCCATTCTTCATCGCTCCTATCCCCTGAGAGCACTCTTGATCCACTTCTTCATCTGGGACCTCATCCATCACTTCCTCACTTAACTTTGCTACCATCATGGACTCTCCTTCAAAAATACCTTCTTGAGTCATCGCTGTGGCCCCCACTCCTTGTTGCCCTTGTAAAGACCCTTCATTTTTTCTTCTTTCCAGTCCTGCAAGGCCATCTTGATCTTTGGCTGTGCACTCTTGGGCATGTCCTGCTGGGTCACTTTCAGGAGCTCCTAACACACCTTCTCCCTCAAGGCCTGGCCCCTCATTCTGATCTGAGGGAGCCATCTTCTCACCATTCTCCCTGCAGAGCAGCTCTGCTCTGCCTTTATGCCCTGTGTCTCCAGCTTCTCTTATTCTTTCCCCTCCTCCCTCTTTCCTCTCATCTACTGTATTTTCCAGTGACATTTCAAATCCAGGTGCTGCTTCAAGCATGGTCACCTGCCTCTCTCTCTGTGAATCATCCCCTTGTGGGCCTGTGTCTTCAGACCATTCAGGACCCTCCACGGGTGCTGTATTCTCAACATCACACTCTGTTTCATCTGGGGTTCCCGGTGTCTCTTCCATGGGTCTTACTTCTTCCCAATTTCCCCCTCTTCCCCTTTAAAGTTTTGTTCTTCTGATAAAATATCTTCATCCTGAAGAGCATTTGCCCTTGTAACCTCTTCTCTTTCAGATTCAGTTTCACCCAGAGGTGTTCTTGGCCTATCAGCTTTCCTCCTCTGTCTTGCTGCATCTAATTCCTCTGGTAATCTTTCTTTCCTGTCATCTTTCTTATTAGATTCTACCTCAGTCTCAACATCCTTCCTTTTCTCAGCTTCCTTACAAAGTTCTTCCTGGCTTTCCTCTGAAATCCTCATCCTGGTTGTTTCAGTCTTCTCAGAAGTGGAGGAGCTCAAAGGTGTTTGAGTTCTCATTACTTTCTTCCTCTCTCTGGCTGGTTCCTCACCCCCAAATACTGCCTCTTCTGAACCACCCTCTCTCTCAAATGCAGTGTCATTCTCAGGTGCCGTGTCCCCTACTTTTATAGATGCTTCCTCTTCACTGTCCTCCATGTCTGGCTTTTCAGAGCCTGCCTCACTCACAGCCACCCCACCCTCAGCCTCTCCTTTCTTTGGCATCACAGCTGGAAGGGCTGCTACCTCCTGAACACATTCTGAGATCCGAGCTGCAGCCTTGCTGGCAAACACTGCCTTCTCTGAACTCTGCTCCTCTTTATAAGCTGCCTTCTCTGCCTCCAGCACTGTCTGCATTGAGGCCTGCTGTTCAGGAGCCTCTTCATCCAGACTTCCAGAGGCTCTTGCTGCTTCTTTTCCTATTTGGTTTAACCCCTCTTCATCCAGCTCTCTAGCCCCTTCTGCTTCTGCCATGCTTGCTATGCCCTGATGGATCTCGCTTTCCCCAGCAAACAGTGCTACTAGAGCTGGCTGCTCTGCTGTTGGCTTCCGCTCCCCCAAGGGAATCTCATTAATCCCTGCTTTACTCCCCAGTGTTACAC
Source organism: Antrozous pallidus (assembly GCA_027563665.1). Taxonomy (NCBI): domain Eukaryota; kingdom Metazoa; phylum Chordata; class Mammalia; order Chiroptera; family Vespertilionidae; genus Antrozous; species Antrozous pallidus. The sequence continues at coordinate 156,756,588 of CM050508.1, read as the reverse complement.
CCTCTTTTTCTTCTAGTGTGTCAGCATTCCTGTGTTGGGGAACCTCATCTTCTTCCACTGCTTCTTCCTTCTTCACTGTGTACATTTCTGATGCAACTGGCTTGAATTCCTTGTTTGAGGTGAGGGCTGTACTTTCTTCCAGCACTAAAATCCTGTTTGGTACTATAAAATAAGGTTAGAAAACAAGGTGACTTTAATCAAGATGCACAGAGAGGAAATATTATATGTAATATTATGTACTATAAGAGGTATTATATATAATATCAAGGGACCATTTATATTATATATAAAACAATTATCTATTCTATGATGCTATCAACTATAACAAGCATCAAAATGGCTTTTCATGCTGAAAAGAAATGCTATCAAATTTAATGGGTACATTGATGTTAAAGAAAAATTCAACATCAGAAATGGCGAATACAAACAAAAATTCCATGTCTTAGAATAATAAAACCCCCCTCTCTCTCTCTCTCTCTCTCTCTCTCTCTCTCTCTCACACACACACACACACACACACACACACACACACACACACCACCCCTCCTACTTTTATTTGAAATATTAGAAACTGCAAAAAAAATTATGCAATAAAAAAGTCTTCAAATGAATTTCTTATTTAACAAGTACATATATTTCTGTTGAAATGATCTACACAAAATAAAGCCATGTCATGTCACTCACCCAAGCATTTTAATTTTCACATCATAAAATAATACTTTGAAAGATAAGCGCTTACTTCTAAAATGGTTATCTTAATAGTTTTTATCAATTTACATTTTTTCACTTATATATGACACTGGCCTAGATGTTATAAAATAAGTTATCATACTAAGGTGTCAACCTCCAAATTATGTCAATCTATAAATAGGCAAATGTGTCTTCCTCATTTATTTATTTGCTTGACTTTCTGAGTAGCCATTTCACCTCCTATCCCATTACCAACAGTCTACCAGAAACCTAAATCCCTGATCTTATTCACATTTTCTGTAGTCTGATACCCGACCCAGGACAGTCTTCTCATTCCATGTCCTCTCCTAATACAAAATATGGATGTCCTTTCTTGCATTCCCTCTGTCTCGTTAGCTATTACTAGAAACCATTTTGAAGTAAGGTAATAATAACTAGCATTACATTTTCCTTAAAAATGAATTCAGAAGGTATCTTTTAATGTCTTCTTTCATAGTAATAACACAGAAATTTCAGGTCTATCAACAGAGTTAGTGTTGACTTTTATAGACTGTCCTCAGCATATCATAGTGGTTATTTACAAAATTGTACATAGAAGGCCCCAGAGGAAACTGTTGAACCAAATGTTCACTCAGAGAACATGCAGCCAATTCACCTAAAATATTGTCCATTTTATTTCATTACAGATTATTTTCTGATTTAAAACAGTGAGGAACTACAAAGCATGCCAAGTCTCTTTAATAATATATCTGCTGTTATTCAAATTCCTACATGAAATATATTAAAATTCAGTTATGAAAGACATTTAAAAAAAGTCCTCTGTTTTGCTAACCTGGCCTCTAAAATTATGGATTATTTAAAGAACTTTCAGGAAAACAGGGGAATAAAATTGCCTACCCACCATGTAATAATATACTATGCCTAAATTTAAAAAGAGAAAGTACTAATGGCATCCAGCTGAGCTATTATATGAACACACACTGTTGAGGAGTCAGACATGACATTCCCAAAGCAAGGGAGAAGGAATAATTCAAGCCCTTCTAAGAAATATCAGTACAAAATTAAGACATGTTTTTTGATGGTTACCTCACGGGCTTTTGAAAGAATGACTACAAGAGAGCAAGCAATATTCACAAAAAGGGGTAATTTGGTTGAGTGGACTGAGTACAGACTTGGGAGTCAGACAGACCTGGGTGAGAATGCCACCCCTGTCACTTACTAGTCTTATGAACTTGGGAAATAATGCCTCGCTAAGCCTTCATTCTATAATCATAACATAGAAATAGAAAAGAATTTCACAGACTTCTGATGACAGTAAAACATAAAATGATTAGCATAGTGCCTGGCACACAGAAAGCCCTATAAAATATTCCTCCCATATTTCTCTCCCACTGCTTACAATGTATTATATCTTTTGCTTTAACCAAATTTGATCTAACAACTACTGTGCCTGCATTGTAGAACATTTGGGGAACTCCTCAGGTTTAATTCCCAGTACAAAAGATTTGAATTCTCCAAGCACAGGGGTCCCTGTCATAAAACTCACCCCACTTCATGTTCAAAAGTCACCTGGCCCTCTTCAAAATGCCCAGGGGGAATGGGAGCTCAGGAAACCAGCAAAACTACAAATATTCTAGCTACCGCTATTTTTTGTGAATAATAAAGTTTTCTCTGACCTAGAAGTCTTGGGTCTTCTGCTAACATTCATGAATCTATGGCTGGCTAATTGTTTGCTTAAAAATAGGGTAAAATCTCAAATACCTCAAAGTGTTTAATGACTACCATTAAAATTTTTAGGTGACCATATGATGAATAAAAAGAATACTCCTTCCCCTGCCCCCCATAAACATATGTTAAAATCAGGGCATTTTTGGAAAAGTCACCCACTAGCAAATGGGAATCTTGATTTCAAGGACAGAGGATGTTTGAGCAAATATGCATGAGTCATGTCTGTTGGGTCACTGTAATTGGCAGCTGGAAGGCTGAGCATCAAGAGCCAGGTCATATGCTGATGGCAATAAATTATTTCCTAATTTTTAAAATATAGAGAGCTCAAATAAGTCATTCTGAAGTGTTCCTTGGCTATCCAGTCTTCAACCCTCCTATTCAGTCAACTAACTAGAGACAATCTATAAAAAGAAGACTAGATCTGAAAAGCTCTATCAATGTTTTTTATAATCCAAAATTCCTTTTTTTTCATTCTAGGCACCAATGTATTCAAAAATTAACATTTACATCTGTTAACAGCTTGAAAACTCCCCTTGAAGCCTCTCAGCTCCTCTTGTCATCACACTCATCAGTTAAAAAGAAAATAGACCTGGAAGAGGAGGAACAAGGATAAAAAGATGGAAGATGGAAATGGGGCTGACTCTGGCAGAGAATTTCTGAAGGTTTATTATTATTATTATTATTATTATTATTATTACTAGAGGCCCGGTGCACAAAATTTGTGCATGGGGGGGGGGTAGGGAGATGTCCCTTAGTCCAGCCTGCACCCTCTCACAATCCAGCACTGCTGGCTCAAAACTGCTCACCTGCCTGCCTCCCTGATGGCCCCTAACTGCTTCTGCCTGCCAGCCTGATCACCTGCTAACCACTACCCTGCCAACCTAATTGATGTCTAACTGCTCCCCTGCCAGCCTGTTTGCCCCCAACTTCCCTCCTCTGCTGGCCTGGTCACCCCTAACTGCACTCCCTTGCAGTCTTGATCGCTCCCAACTGCCCTCCCTTGCAGGCCTGGTCCCTCCCAACTTCCCTCCCCTGCTGACCTGATCACCCACAACTGCCCTCCCTTGCAGGGCCTGGAACCTCCCAATGGCCCTCCCCTGCTAGCCATCTGCAAATTACTATTTTATTAGATAGGATAGAGGCCTGGTGCATGGGTGGGGGCCATCTGGTTTGCCCTGAAGAGTGTCCAGATCAGGGAATTTGCTTGGGGTGAGTGGCGACCTGGATGAGGGGCTCGTGGAGGTTTACAGGCTGGCCACGCCCCCCAGTGATCCAAGTGGAGGCCCTGGTATCTGGGATTAATCTATGTTTACAATTGAAACTTTGTAGCCTGGAGCAGAGCCAAGCCTTCTGCTCGCTCTGGGGCAGCAGCCATTTCTGCTTGAAACTTTGTAGCCTACAGTGGAGGTCTAGTCCGGCAACGGCAGGTGGAAACCTTGGCTTCCTCCATTGCCAGAGAAACCCAAGCCTCTGTTCTCTCCAGCTCAGTGGCTGCCACCATTTCTGTATCTTTTATAATTGAAACTTTGTAACATTGAGTGGAGGTCTAGGCAGGCAACAGCAGGCAGAAAGCTTGGCTTCCTCTGTTGCCAGGGAAACCCAAGCCTTCCTCCTGCTCTAAGTGGCGACAGCCATCTTGGTTGGGGTTTATTTGCATAATCTGCTCCTGATTGGCTGGTGGGCATTGCTGTGGGTATAACAAAGGTATGATAAAATTTGCATATTACTCTTTTATTAGATAGGACTCATTATTATTATTATTATTATTATTATTATTATTATTATTTTAGGTAATGATGTGCCCTTACCTGTACCTGTGTCAGTCTCCAGCTTGGTCAAGAGCTTCTCCTCCTCATCTGTGCTGTTAACACCAGACTCAGCATCATAGGGGTAGTGGCAGCCAGGTTCCACAGCTCCACCTAATATCTGTCCAACTGATTGCAGATTATATGAAATGTCAAGAGGTGTCAAAACAGGTCATGGGACCATTGCTATTTCACATCATTTCAACATATGGGGTTAATTTTAAAGCATTCACATGAATATGTGACCTTGTTTTTAAAAATCGATTAATTAAATAGTTCCAAGCTATGGTTTTAAAAAGAAAATATAATAGATTATGAAGTAGAGATACCCATGCAAAGAAATGCTTGCATTAAAAAATGACAACAGCTAGAAGCAGTGACAGAGATGCCATATGCACATGCAATAGAATGATTGGAAAAAGAGTATGTTTGCCTTTTACTTTCCAGAAAGGTGTGTTATGGCTTTTCAAACACCAATCACCACTGCTATTTTAAATTGTTAAAACTACCAGAGCTGACTATACTATTTTATTCATTAGTAGATTTTAGTGATTTTACCTCAATACTCATTCCATGTGGACAGAGCAAAAAGCTATTGCAAGATTCCTATAAATTTGACATTAAAAACTGTTATAGAAATTCCTGTTATCTGCAGGTGATTATTAGCACAGAATCTCAAGAACACAAAGACCGAAGTTCAAGTCCCATACTCCATACTAACTGTGTCATTGTGGGAAAGTTTTTAGCCTAAGCCTAAACCTCAGTTTAACCATCTGTCAAACAGAGGTATATCTACTCAATGCTTATTGGGAGGATTTAAATACAGGGGTTGGAAAAGTAGGTTTACAGTTCTGAGTACATAAAACACAGTTCATTCTTGCATTATTATTTATTGACTATTGAAGTATTTTCCACACAAACAATTGTAAATCTACTCCACCATCCCCCCATTAAGAAAAATATATATGGAGCATACTTGTCTTTCACTATTATCAAGTGCTTAAGCACTTAATAAAACATAGTTATGATCATGATGATGATGAGCATGGATATTATATGTAGCATCACCCAATGTGGTATGATTCTAGACAACACTGTAATATCAATTAAGTCAAGTTTCTGACATGTCCCTGTCTCCATTCATTGCCTATCATCTGATGACCCATTTCCCTAATTCCCTGACATCCAGCATTATACTACTTTACAGTTAACAAAGCTCATTCAAGTAACACTCAATCTAGACCTGCCCTCTTAGATCATAACATGATCTCTTCAAAATATCCTTGCCTTTCTTCCTCTCTCCTTCCCTTTTCCCTCCCTCCCTCCCTCCCTCCCTCCCTCCCTCCCTCCTCCTCCTCCTTCCTTCCTTCCTTCCTTCCTTCCTTCCTTCCTTCCTTCCTTCATCCCTCTTTCCTCCCTCCTTCCCTCCCTCCTTCCCTCCCTCTCACACTTTCTTCTTTCTTTCATACTTTCTTTCTTCTCAGGTATTCTGATTCAATTGAAGGACTTGGAGGAAAACATAACTAGAATGTGGTCTCTTGCTTCGTTTAAGCTGAATTCTAAGTTAGTTGCTTACTGATCCCTCTGTGTTTAGAAACAGAGTATAATGTCTGTCTTATTAGATTTGGGGCAGGAGGCAATGGAATGACTTAACTACATTAATCTTAAAGGAACAAGAATGGAAATGAGGAGGTGCATCATGCAGTTCAAATGTATTCCCTTTAAAAGTTTTTTGAACATCAATTTTTCTCATTCATATAGTATGCCAAATAAAAATGTTTTTAATAATTTAGAGATGACATCAACTTATGAAAATTAGGTTATAGTTAGGTTTGTTATCAAGTCAACCTTTATTTTAGGAACTTAAGAAACATAGTACATATAAGTTGAATATCATCTTCCTCATTCCAATAATGTTAACACTGCATAACTAGAGAGTTTAAAAAAGCAATGTTTTAGGTTTTTGCATATAAATCTGCTTGGCTGACTGAGCATTAGAAATCCTAAGGATAGTGGAAGAGGGCAAACGGAGGAAGTCTGATTTCGTAACAATTACTCGGAGCTTTGTTTCATCAGAGCCAACAAGATATCTAAGGTTTATTTCCAAGTAGTCCATAGGCTATAAAGAAATATGGTTTATTATACAAATATCAGATTGTTATGTTGTATACCTAAAATTAATATAACCTCAATAAATTTTTTAAGAAATAAGTTTACACTAATAATAAGCAATAATGAAAATAAATAATTAGCAGCTATTGAACCAAAAAATTATTCTAAGAAGCTAAAGAGCACTAGCATAATCTGAACATTACAACTCACTCAGGATCGACAGTGTAGCATGAAGTCCCTCTGTCTCAGGACTGTAACCACCACTTGCTCATGTCTGCTGCCTTGCCCTTGGAGGGTTACGCTTTGGAAGTAGATGAAAACCTGAACAGTTAGCTGTTGCCTGCTTCTGATTCAGCAAGAATGAGACCCAGCCTGAGCATCAAGGACTTATTAGGTGTGAGAACAGAAAATGCCTCACTTGGTCATTTTTTCCCCATTTCTTGTGAAACTGAACCTTAAAAGCAAGAATTTGGCCAGTGTCCAACTTTAACTATTTTTGACCTCTCATAAGGGAGGACTGCATGCTGAGACTCCCAGGCCAGCAGTCACTTTGTTCTCTCTAGTTAGCCCTTCATCCTTCAAGGTTCCTCTCTTTTACCTCTCCATAAAGATGACCATGAAAAGCAAAGGTCATTGTCAGATCTCATAGCTGTTGTAGCAAATCAGAAGAGGGTCATATAGCAAATTTCTTAGAAAAGCTTTTTTGTCCATCCAAATGATATAGGATATTTTAAGATGTTTTTAAACACTGACATATTCTTGTGTTTTTATTATAAAAGCATATATTTTACAATAATATATACTGTATTTTCCTAAATATAAAAGTAGTACATATTCATTATCTAAAGCTTAAAAAGATAAAAAGCACAAAAGAGAAAATAAAAATTGCCCTAACTCTTAAAGAACTATTAGTTAACATTTTCATGGATTTTAAAGTATTTTTTACTCTTCTGAATATAAATAGCATTTTGTATCCCATTTTATTAATGTAGCAATATATTGTGATCAATTCATATGTCATTAAAAACATTTCTTCAATAACTGCATAAAATTTTCTAATGTTCACTAAAATTTGGTTAACAAATTGCCTATTTGATTTTGAGTTCTATTCTTTTGTGTGTGCATGATTACAAAGCTATATTAAATACCACTTAAAATCATTTTTTTTTATTTTTTACTATTCCCTTAAGGTAAATTTCCAAAGTTGGAATTATTGGGCCAAAGAGCATGATGTTTTTTAATGCTTTTGATAAATTTCTATCATTCTTTAGAAAAGGAGGTAATCAATGAGTAATTTTACCGATAATGTAAACGGCCGTATGTCCTTGTACTATTGGCAACAATGTCACAATTTCCACCAATTCTTTCTATATTTGATAATTTAGTAATTAAGAAGTGGTGGCAAGAAAATGGTTTTCAATATTAGTAGGCAAGCTTTCTAAATTAATTCCCTTTCCTCTGCTTGTTTTGAAACAAAACAAACAAATTTCATCTTAGAACATGCTAAGAACCCTAATTCAATAACAGAAGAAAGTTTTACCAAGGACTTTTCATCTGAATTTTAAGAATCTAAAATGGACATAAAAGCAGAAAAACTATATATCCAAGTTTATTTCAAGTTCTTGGTCACCTTGAAAACTATTCCTGTACTTTGATCATTCTTTGTGTAGCCAATCAATTATCTTTCCAACAACTCACCATGACAAAATGCATGACTAACATCATCCACCTACACAGTAAAGATGCTCCTGCATTGCCTTTGGCAGTGAAACATAGCCCATAAACACCCAGGATTAATTACAAACTCAAGACCACAGCTGTTCAAAGGTAGCCGCTGCAGAAAGCTAACATCTATCCTCCACAGAGCAGCAACAGTGATCTTTTCACAACTTTGGACCATGTCATTTCTACACTTAAATTTTTCTAATAGCTTCCTGTCTCAGAATAAAATCCTCCACATGGCACAAAGTGTCACCCTCAACTGTCGTCTTTGACCATTCTCTGGATTGTCCATTCTTCTCTTATTACATTGGTCTACTTTTCAATCCTTCACTCAGCAACTGTGGCCCCACCCTAAGAGTCTTTCGTTTGTTGGTCCCTCTCTTCCTTCTTATTTCAGGTGACATAGTGGCTTACCTTTGCACTTCATTCAGGTCTCTGCTCAAATGTCCCCTTCTCAAAAAGCCCATCCTTGAAATACTAGCCCTTCATCAAACCATCACTCTTTTCCCTCACCTAGATTTATTTTTCCTCTAGTAATTTGCTTAGATTCTGAAAGACATATTTATTTTCACTTGCTAGATACATCTCCCTCTAGAATATAAATTTCAATATAGTCATGGATTTTGTTATGTTCTAATGAAGAACTGTGAGGATTAAGCAAATACCCAACTAATATTTATTGACCAAAAAAAAATCTATTGGAACAAACAGCTACATGCTTTCCCATTCACTCAGAAAGTGTATTTATTTATTTATGTATTTTCAAATTTGGAGGAATTTCTTTTTTTTTTTAAATGTTGTTAAATTTATTGGGATGATATTGGTTACTGAAATTATATAGGTTTCAGCTATATGATTCTATAGTACATCTGTATATTGTTTTGTGTGATTACCTTAGACTGCAACACATAACACAACTTTTTTGTCCTTTTATCAGGACTATTTTATCTTACTTGCATGATAATAAAATTGCATTTCACTTTAGTCACAACATTATGTAGGTTTGAATTACCTGGCCAAGCATCATGCCCTCTCCTGACTCACATACAAAAGTATAAAATGACTACATCTGTATACATTTTACATTATACTTTACATTATAATGTTTTAATTTTAATATTTATTTATATTCATAATGTATAACTTATATTAACTTCACAAATTAATACTTCTGAATTGTTCCACCATTAGGACATATTGCAAAGATTGTGTCACAATGCATTGAGGCAACTTAAGCTAAAAATAAGAGAAAAATAATCACACTAAAATAACACTATGTCCTATAATACTAAATCGACTCCCAAAGACAGAGAAGCCAGCAATTATAATGTTTTACATTTTCTATTTCACTGCATTCAACTCATCTTTTATATCAGTTTACCTGATTTTTTGGTGCACTGAATGAAGCCTAATAGATATATATTATAAAATAATTAGAAGAAAAAGATCAGTTTATATTTTCAATCTTAAAGGTAAAAGGTATTGAATGTAGTACTTTGTTAATTTAGCCACTGTTATAATTTTAGGTGAAAACAATTCAGATTAAGTTATGTTAGCTTATATACTATAAAACATCATTAATTGTATGTAATATTTTGCCTATAGACCTATTTTAATATAATCACAGTTTTTATTCTCTCTAGTTTTAAAATGATTAATTCAGCACCAGACAAGTAAGGTAATCTTTTATATATTATCTCAGTCCCCATTGCACTTCAACCTAAGGATTTAATCAGGAATCTAAGTAAAATACACACATTTCAATCTGTACCAACCTTCTAGTCTAATTCATGTAAGGTGTGTTTTTCAGCACAGTCATCTAAATGATCTTCATTTCAAGCATGTAACTTTGGTTCCATCTCTCTCTCCCTGAGCCATTTAACTGAAGATTCAAGAAAGAACAACCAGCCACCACCTCTTTATTGGGCATCAAAATCAGTATAACACATGATGCAATCACTTCTTGGATTATTTTATCTATAATTTTCTTAGAAATGTTTATGAAGATCTTTGAGAATTTTATGACTTCTTTTATTTTGTTATTTCAAATACTTACAAATTTATTGCATCATTTCTTTTAGTATATTTTAAAAACATCAGAGCCCAACTGTTATAATCTACTCCCTCTTAGATTTTAAGAGCATTAATTCTTCTGCATCACTCTGAATGTTTTGTTTTACCTACTACTTATTTTTCATTGTACTTTATAATATCTGCCTCTTGAACTTCATAACACAATTTTTAAAATTATTTTGTGAAAAGTGGGCCATAGAATAAATATATCAGTTATTGCACAGAAAGCAAAATATTTTCAGAAAATTTTAAAAGTTATAAAAAGGCAATACAAATAATTAGTATGTTTAGTAAATAAGAATAAAGCACAGTTATGTGTGTTGATATGAAAAAAATACCCAAGAAACATTTTAAGTGAACAAGCAAGCTATAAAACAAAATATATCATGTTTGCATCTGTATATAAAAATAACATATATGTATGTATAATATGAATATATTTATTGATGTGTATATAAAGAACATTTTATGGAATCCTTTATAAAATATGTTATCTACCATTAAATCTCTAACTCTTGGGAAAGAGTAGAAGGTGGACAAGTAAGACTTCAGCTTTCATTTTATTCTCATCTGTTTCATATTTTTTAAACTTTCCAATCAATCATTTGCAAAAAAAATTTGTTTAGCCAAAACCTTAAACTCTTTATAAACTTAGATCCAGAAATTATACTTCTAGCTACCTAGCCTAAGAAAATAATTAAAAATTTGAAATTATCATAAATAATAGTACCCTAGAATACTATTAATAATAACGAACATAGAAAAAAAGTATAAATATCTAACAATAAAGAAATGATTAAATTATGAGAAAACCACAGGATGTAATAAGCAGCAGACATTAATCATATTCAGAAAGATTACATAAAAACATAAAAATGCTTAGGCTATAAAGTTAAGAATAAAAGGTATACATTTTATAAAAACACTAGAGGCCTGGTGCACAAAATTTGTGCATGGTTAGGTTCCCTAGGCCTGGCTAAAGATCAGGGTTGATCTGTGGGGCAATTGACAGGGTGACTGTGGGGCCCCTGCTGGCACCCACCTTGGTTTGCCTGGGGCCTGCTGGGCCTCTTATATTGAGCATCTCCCCCTGGTGGTCAGTGTGCGTCATAGTGACTGGTCATTCTGCCAGTCATTTTGCCATTCAGTCAATTTGCATATTAGAATTTTATTATATAGGATGACAACATAACTTTGTAACCCTAAGTTTAGAAATAAAAAGCGTGAACAAATGTTAAAAATGAGTTTTTGTGTGATAAGTTTATGGATAATTTTTTAAAACTACCTTTCCCGCCGAGACCGGTTTGGCTCAGTGGATAGAGCGTCGGACGGTGGACTGAAGGGTCCCGGGTTCAATTCTGGCAAGGGCATGTACCTTGGCTGCGGGCGCATCCCCGGTGGGGGGCGTGCAAGAGGCAGCTGATCGATGTCTCTCTCTCATCGATGTTTCTGACTTTCTATCCCTCTCCCTTCCGCTCTGTAAAAAAATCAATAAAATATATTAAAAAAAAAACTACCTTTCCCTATTTTCTAAATGTTTCTAAGCTGTTCATGAAAAATAAATACTGATAAAGGGACTTGGAACATATATTAGAGTTTAAGAAAGATAGTCACAAAACTTACAATCTAGTCTGAACTTTAATAAAAAGATAATAAAATGTTTTAAATTATAGATGGTATCAAGTCAAGAACACAGAGTTCCCATCATATTTGAGAAAAATAATAAGTATACACATGTATACTTTACAAATCCCGAAAAAAAGAAAATCTATTCTCTTCCACATGACATAATCCTATCAGTATTTCTGCTATTCTGTCCATCGCCAAAATACAGCCTACATGTGTGCATCTTATTTTACAGGAAAAATGTCTACTTTTAGCAATCCAGGTAAACAATCTAGTTAATTTAAGTGGAAATAAAAATAATAACGTCAATGTTACTACTTGAGTTGTATTATCTCTACCTTTTTTGACCAGCAGCTTGCCAAACTGTACACATTTTCTAGATACTATATTATACATACCTGAACTGCACAATGAAATCCAAGAACAAAGACTTGAATTATTTTATAAAAGAGTTTTAAATATCTATAATAATAAAAGCATAATATGCTAATTAGACTGGACAGCTGAATGACTTTTCAGATGAGGGCCAAGCCCTTTGCATGAATTTTGTGCATCAGGACTCTAGTATTTTAATAAGACTCCTAGCTCATCTATGGCAAAATCCCTTTGACAATGTTAGAGATACCTGTGTTATAATCCTAGGGCAGAGGTGGCAAACGTTTTTTGTAAAGATCCAGAGAATGAATTCTTAGGGCTTTGTGGGCCACAAGGTCTCTGTTGCAACCACTTCATTTTGCCCTTGTAGTGCAAAGACTGCCGTGGAGAATATGTAAATGAATGAGCATGGCTTTTTTCCAATAAAACTTATTTTGTAACACTGACATTTGAATTTAATATAATTTTCACATTACAACATATTTTCTTCTTTTGAATTTTCCCCCAACCATTAAAAACAAAAATAGCTCACAGGCAATACAAAAAGAAAGGTACTAGGCCAGATTTGGCTCATGGGTTGAAGGTTGAGAAACTGTTCATTCTAGAGTTTATTTTTTAACTTCTTTGAATGTTCTATCTTTTGCTGTATTCCACTGTTTTGGATGCTTTTATCCTCCTCTATTTCATCTTCAAAATCATATGTAAACTTTAAATACTTTCTCAACAGGTCCTTCACAAAACTTTGAAGATGTCTTTAACCAAATGGGACTTCTCTTCCTTTGAAATCCCATAGCATTGGTACCTTCTCTGGTTTTACATATGGCTACTGAACTTTGGCCAGTTACTGGTGTGCCAAGCCTTCCTTTCAACATTTTGTGGGAGGAATCTCTCTTACACATTTCTTATGGACCATGGTGCCCTGTACATAATATAGGGTCAATAATAATGGTTGAAGTAAAAAATGACCTTGTCAGTTCCTAGATGGCTTAGTAACAGCTTTTAAGGTTCTAAAAGAAATATAGACATAAAAATAATTTATAACTTTTAAGACACAGATGGATTTTTAGTAATATTTAAATGTGAAAACAAATTCTACCTTGGAATCAAGTAGCATGCCCATCAGGTTGGCCAAGGAGAGAGATGAGAGAGAGCAGGGAAAGGATCGAGATGCAAGTTACAGGGGACGGGGTGCTTGCTACACGAGAGCCAAATGTCTGGCAGGCAGAATCGGACTGTTCACAGAACATAACTCAGTTTTTTCACTGTATTCCAAAGCAGACTTTTTATGTGTCTAAGGTAATGAGACCTGATTATTCTGGGACAGTCCCCCTCTTCCCTGTTAAATGGAACCTTTCTACATACCCAGGAATCCCCTGGGCCAGGAAGTTACTAAGCTTCAGAGAAGCACTCAAAGTGAAGTTTGGAAGTTTCTATGAAATTTTTGTATTTTTATCTAAATCTAAATATGTTTATTGCACAGATACAATAAGACATTTTTTGAGACTGCAATAGCTCTGCTTAAATTCAAATCCTAGGAATGTTTATTCACCATATGATCCTTGCAAACTTATTTCATCTAGCTATCATTTTGTCATCTATAAAAAAGATGATAATGGGACCTAACATGGCGATTGAGCTGTTGTGAGTATTAGATGAGTTAATATATTTAAGTGCTTAGAACTGATACATAGTTAGCACCTATCATTGTTAGCTATGGACATCTATGAGTGCACATATAGCTAAAGAAACATAACATTGCTGGCATTAACCTCTAAAAAGCCACACACACCCTTGTCTTCAAGACACCTGCTGGGTTTTATTTGATTCTTCAGACAGAATTACCATAGGAAGACATTTACAGAAAATAAGAAATCGACTATATAAGAATTATCAAGTTATTTTTTAAATGCAATAGAAGGAAAACAGCAAGCTGAAAATATATGTATGATTATGTGACAAAGAGAGAAATAGAACACAGTTGAATCCCTCTGGCATTATCACAACAGTGTTTCCCAAGCGTTGGCAGAATGCAGTGACCAAAATCAACTTCCATGCATGGGGACAATGGCAGGCCAATTCAATGGCCATACTTACCACCTTTCTCCACACTACAGAGACCTGCCTTTTTGTCCTTCCCCTTAGCAGTGCTTCCTTTCCAAAGCTTATTCCTATAATTTTCCTTTTCTTCCTTGGAAACATGTTCCTGGGACTTCTCCGATAAGGCCTCTGCAATCACTTGGCTTCCATCCTCTGTTTCTTCTTCAAGAACATTCTCCAAGCTTTCCTCTCTTGGCAGAGATTTGATCCCCACATCTGCTTTTATGATTTTTTGCTCTTCAATTTCTAAGGAATCTTCAATGGGAAGGTGTGATTTTCCTGGCTCATCATTTTCACTCAACTCTTGAGAAGATGAACTTCTGGCACTTTCGTCTGCACTATCTTCAGCGTGTGCTTCCCTGTCCTCCAGTACAGATTCGTCTTCGCTGCAGCTAGAGTAGGGGTGACTTCTGCATGAGGAGGACGATGCAGTTTTTATATCTACAAATAATTAAAATGGTGTGGTGTCATTGTTTTTATAAAGCAATTGGTTTAACTATGGGAACTATGTTAATGATTACTCTTACTAAGATTCATTAATATAGTTTAGTTAATTTTCCCTGTATGTTCTACATAGTTGTCATGCTTTTTTAAAAAAATACACTTGTATAATTTGTGATTCTATAGAAGTTTTCAAGAGGAAATCACATTTAACTAAAAATTAACTATTTTTTAGAGTGTCATTTTATTGGAAAACATTTGTAAGTATATTTTGTTATAGAAGAAACAATAAATTTTTTTAGATGATGCGTATGTAGAGGAGGCTGGGGCATGTACTAGTATGTAGAAGATGTTGTATTATTTCTGGTTCCCCAAAAGCAAATGCTGAGATGAGAATTCATGGATAAGTGACATATCAAGGATATAAATGCTCCAGGAGAAGCTTTTACAGGTGTGGGGGAACAGGACAGGGAATGGAAGAAGTCAATCAAAGGAGCTATTTCAAGAAACATTTAAACAATCTTATCTCACAGGGACCTCTGAAGCCTACATTATATTAGCATTTTTCCTCCCTCAAAGGAGGAGTTGGCTTTCACACTCTGTTCTAGTTCACTCTAGGGGTGGGTAAGTTCCTTGGCACTCCGAGGCTCTTTGCCTCAAGACGAAACAATTCAGTTGTCCACGGCTATCCTCTGAAGGGGGCAGAGGATGCAAAAGCTGGGGATAGACACACTGAATCTTTAAAAGAGATTCTAGGAGATCCAGGCAGTACATTTATATGCTACTACAGATATGCAATCTAAAGACTTAACACAGCCAAACATTAGGTTAGTAATTACTACCCCAAAACACTTTTTAAAAATCTCCAGGAAAGTGACATACACACTGAATCTTAGGATGCCGCATAGCCTAATCTACAAGCCATTTCATATGCTGCTGAGGACCAGAGAAATACAAACTTGTTTTACTTTTTAACCAATATATGTTTATAATTGTTTTTTAATAGAATATATTTTCAAATGTAGTATCCTACACTTGCATGGTGCCTAGCCTTCTTATTTTCTCTTTTCTGTGTGCTTCTTACTCTTTTTTTTCTGTTTCTTTTATTTTTGCTTGGCAGCTACACAGATGGCTGTTGCAGTTGATGCAGAGTTTAAGGGAAGAATTACCTGTCTTCACTCTTATCCTTTTCCCTCAGTCCCGCCAGCCCCAACAGCTCTCCATGACAGGTCTTAGCATTTTAAGTATAGTCTCAGAGACATATCAGAGTTTCCATAAAGAAACTGCACAGCAGTAAATAACAAGCTCTAGAAAGCCTTTAAGCAACAGAACCCCTTAAGTACAAGTCCATTTATTCTTATCTCCCAACTACCTATACAGGTACCAGATGACCACAGTTTGTCAAAAAAATTACACACTTCAACTTCTTATTCTTTACCTCCCCTATATGAAATCAGGATATGCTGTTTTGTGTATTAGTTCAAAAAACTTTAGAGGTGGTGACATTCCCCCTCTCTCAAGCATCTCACATTTGTTTTGTTTTTAATAAAAAACAAGTCCAGTTGGCTAGTGCTTTGATCAATGGCTTTCATTAATTGCATAATTAGCTAAGGCACAAGGTCATATACTTGCTTCAAACTTCCAAAAATATTCACGTCTACCATCTCAATAGTGTCATGATGAGTCCCACTTTGACTCTGAGAGTTGTTCACTAATAAATAAATAAAAAGAGTGATTCTCTATATTTCTTTAGTAGCTTCTATTAATCATTTGATTTTCAAAGGCTAATACACACTCTGGTTCATTTTTGAGTCAAGGCTTTGGAGAATGAATGGCCTCAAAGAAGTGAGGGTAGCTGACCTCCCATATAAACTCATTTCAGTTTTCAAATTTCTCTCTAACCTCAACATATAATTTTGCTTCACTCTCATTCTTTACTCTCATTTTCATACCAACACTGGGGCAAGACTTGGCATATAAAAAATGCTCACAATGTGTTACCATTGTGGAATTCAACACTAACTTTATTTATTTTCTTAGAAATAAAGCAAGTTTTACATAAATGAACTTTGAGGGTATATTTTTGAATGTTTTTGTCATTAAGAGGGAACAAGTAATCTCAGAGACATGTTGGAAATCAACTCTGCCTCCCACCCAATTCCATTTGTCTCTCCAGTGCTCCCTCCAGGTATTGATGCTAAAAGCATCTGCTCTTAGTCTTCCTGGTTTAAAAAAAAATAAATGATGTGCAAGTGTTGCCTGAGACCTTGACTAAAGCCAGCAAGTATGGTGCCCCCATTCCATGACATAAACAGGATCTCTGACTTTTAGTCAGTCACTAAATCCTTCACTGTTTTCTTTTTTCATGTCATTGATATCTATTCATTGACTAGAGGCCCGGTGCATGAAATTCGTGCACAGGGGCAGGGGATGTCCCTTAGCCCATCTTGCACACTCTCCAATCTGGGACCCTTCGAGGGATGTCTGACTCCCCATTTAGTCCCAATTCTGGATCGAGCCTAAATGGGCAGTCAGACATCCTTCTCACAATCCAGGACTGCTGGCTCCAAACTGCGCACCTGCTTGCCTTCCTGATTGCCCCTAACTGCTTTTGCCTGCCAACCTGATAACCCACTAACCCACTCCCCTACCATCCTAATTGATGTCTAACTGTTCCCCTGCCAGCCTGTTTGCTCCCAACTTCCCTCCTCTGCCAGCCTGGTCACCCCCAACTGCCCTCCCCTGCTGGCCTGATCACCCACAACTCCCCTCCCTTGCAGGGCCTGGAACCTCCCAATGGCCCTCCCCTGCTGGCCATCTTGTGGTGGCCATCTTGTGTCCACATGGGGGCAGGATCTTTGACCACATAGGGGTGGCCCTCTTGTGTGTTGGAGTGATGGTCAATCTACATATTTCTCTTTTATTAGATAGGATAACTTCCTTCCTGTGAATCACCAATATTTTACACAGCATGAGAGAGAAAAAATTTAGATCAACCAATGACACCATATATCCCAACTCAGTGGGCTCAATACCCTTCTGAACTCTGATATGAATTATATATCTCTTTTCCATTCCTTAGTCTAAGGCAGTGGTCAACAAACTGTACCTCGTGATCCACATGCAGCTCTTGGGCCCTTTGAGTGTGGCTCTTCCACAAAATACCACGGCCTGGGCAAGTCTATTTTGGAGAAGTGGCATTACAAGAAGTTTAAGTTTAAAAAACTTAGCTCTCAAAAGAAATTTCAATAGGTATACAGTTGATATTTGGCTCTGTTGACTAATGAGTTTGCCAACCACTGGTCTAAGGGATTAACTAAGCAAAACCTACATAAATTCTGCTCCTATTTTCTTCAACTAACTATGACACATCAATTTATATTTATACTATTACTTGTATTAATACTTCTACATTGATTATATTTATACCCATAAAAAGCTGTTTATATTAGATACTGTGGTTCAGTAAATATTTTCATGTACAATAATGCTAATTAGACAAGTGCTTTGTATTCATTATTATCAAATGACTATATGCTTAATGAATATATAAATAGAAATTATGAAATTCCATTTATGAATAGTAACCAGTTATTAGTATTATGGGAGAGCATGTAGCTTCAGATGATCATTTATTACTCAATTCATCAATGAGACAAATATATACATTACTTTGTAAGAATAAATATTTACAGGTAAATATAGACATAGCAGGAAGGAAACAAAAAAAAAAGCCTAAAAGTTCCTTCTTCTTTACCTCTAATTTCACTTTATAAACATTAAAACAAACACTTAAAATACTGAGAGTATAATAAAATCATGTGTTACATTGTGCTATTGCCTAAGTCTTTTTACATTTATTCATTAATCTAGCCAACCAGCCTGGCATTCTATAAGATTTTATTGGGTACCTGGGCAGTACTTTTGCTTTGAATCTCAAAAAGCTATGAAAAAATTACTTCATGGAAATTATTTTATGTGAACTAAAATATGTTGCTTCATCTAAATATTTACCATGACCTTAACTGGTTTGGCTCAGTGGATAGAGCATTGGCCTACAGACTCAAGGGTCCCAGGTTTGATTCTGGTCAAGGGAATGCACCTCGGTTATGGGTACATACCCAGTAGGGAGTGAGCAGGAGGCAGTTGACTGATGTTTCTCACTCATCGATGTTTCTAACTTTCTATCCTTTTCCCTTTCTCTCTATAAAAAAATCAATAAAAATATATTTTAAAAATAACTAAATAAATATTTATCATGACTTCCTACTTCAACAACTGAAAAGTAAATATAGATTAAGTGTAGGAAAGCACGGGACCTAGTGGGACAATCTGTAAGGAGGATTCTCTGAAAGGCCAGAGGCATCTGGGAGACCTTGCCGAAGGTGGCAGCCCCTGACTTGGTTTTTCAAACAAGTCCAAGCCCCTCGGGTGTTTTACTGGAATCTTTATGTTAAGACTTCAAAACATCCTTTCTGAAAGGATGCATGTTTTCTCCTGGTTACTTACCCTGCTGATAGTACCTACTAGTTAATTTTAGTTGAAGCTGTTGTTACAGTAAAAGCCTAAGGAGGCAGACAAATGAAGCTACTTGCTGGTTACAGCCAAGCAATCCCTTAGCCTCTCTTTCACAGAAACATGTCAGAGGAATCATTCATCCCTTGTTCAGGGTCTGCTGGTCAGTCCCGGCAATTAATGAATTCTTGTCATTAATAAAAATTAAAGTTTGACAAATCATGCAAAAATGACACATATAGACTTTGAACAAAAGGTCTCCTACAGTATTCCTTTAATATTTTCCAGCCCAACCAACAGACGAGTTATACTGAAGTTCACAGAGGGTTGTTTCATAGCATATGTAATATCAGATAGAAAGAGCAGCCTTTCCTCATATGCATCTTTTTATGCCCATTGGCCAAGAAATGAAGAGAAAGATCTGTGCAGTCTGTAAGTCAAGTAAACAGAATACTTTTGCTACTCTGGGATTTTAAAATTCTATATGGCCTATTTCTTCACCAGACTGGAAAATAGCCCAAGAGAAATGTTTTCTTTTTTTATTAGTAAAAAATATTTGCTTTAATTTTTAAGTTCTTCTCTTTGTATTCTAAGAATGAACACTGTCTCCTTACTCCCCAAACTCTTCTCACATCTTTCTCATAAGGAGCTACTTAGCATTTAGCTCTTATTCATAGGCACTATCATCCAAACTGTCCATAAAAGGATGAAAGTATATTCTCAGTATCATGACACTGTCCTCTCATCCTTACAACATTCATTTATGACAATATGTTTTCATTTGTCAAATTAGCAGCTGGGGTTGCCAACACCAATGCAGAGAAAAAGAAGCTGTCCTTCTTTATAAACGATGGGAAGTCTCACACATCATTCCTAAAGCAGAGTCTTCTCTGAGTCAGCTCTCAGTCCCTAGCACTCTATCACTCACACCCTGTTCAGCACTGTGTATTCATCAAGGTCGGTGGCGCAATTGTTAGCTGGCAGTTTAAATGGGGCCAACTTGTCACAAGAGTGACAGCCTGGGCAATTGTTTGCCCTCTGGGAACAGGTGCAAGAAGGTTCAAATGAAACACATCCAAATACTAAGAGCAAGATTCTTAATCATGTCAATAAAAGGGTTGTACTGGTGTCTGGGATTCAGTGGTCACAATATGCCTCTTGTGCTTTGGAAGATGAAGTGATGTCTGGTTTTCAGTAGACATCACTTCCAATGATTCTATCATGACATTATCATTTTTAATACATGTTACTTGATTGCTGGATGTAATCTAAAATTCTGATATTCCACACACTAAAAGACATACTTTTAAATAACATAGGGTCAGGTTATCAAAGAAAAGGGATGGAAAAATAAACAAGCCTGACGGTGGAAGAAAGATTAACAAATATTTTATTTCAAAATAATGTCAAAGTTTTGACATATATACCAAAGATACAAAGGAGCTCTAAAAGTACAACTTAAAAACATCATTATTGAAAATTAAAACAAAATTATTGGCAAATTTAATTATTGGCTCTTAAATTCCTCAACACTTATGGACTAGGTTTTATACATTCTAATAACTTTCACTATATATCTATTTAAAATATTCTATATTCTATATCTATATAATACAGCAAAGTATATACAAATTTTTTCAATAAAATTCCAATAATAATCATATAGCATAAATGTAAGTAGATTTTACGACACTTTGGCGTTAAAAAAATTGTACTTGCTTAATATTTACAAAAGATCTTTTAGGAAATCACCTCTGTGAGCAACAACAATAAAGTCTTAGCTTTGATTGGGTAATTAACTTAGATGTTATCAATTTCTATAATTTGTGTGTTTTGAACTGGCATAATTACCTTGAGCAAAATTTAACACACACACACACACAAACATAAATATAAATCAAACTACTGAATGACAGAGTCTTATAAAGACCTCAGTGAAAGCTGATGAAGTGGAAATGTGTCAGAGGAGGAGGGGTGTGAGCTATTACTGAACAAAAGGCCTGGGAATAGATTGGGAAGTCTATCCAGAGAGGAGAAACATGAACTTGGGTAAAATTTTAAAAACCTCTATTTCTATTTCCTTTGTTTAAAAATAAAATAAAACTAAGAAAGGAACAAAAACAGAGACTAGAGAACAGGATTTTAAAAAGCTCAAGATAAATGCCTCTAAAATGTTTATAATATAATCCCTTTATTGAGGGGATTTGCTTTAATTTTGTTTAAGGGACGATTTTTTTATTTGGAGAAACATTATATTTGTATTTCCCAGAGTTCAGGCTCTGCAGTTGGTAATATTAGTTCTGACTGTGAGAGTTACTTAATCTCACCATTTCCAAGTTTCTTTGTAAAACAGAGATAAAAAGAAAGTGCCTGTTTATTGTTTGAGGTGAATTAGATGATTCGTTGAAAATATTTAGCACAATGCTTAAACACAAAATATAATCTTAATAAACAATAACTATAGAATGCCTTTCTAAACACAGAATTCCAATTATTTATATGTAAGCAGTATTCAGTGTTAAAGCTTACACATCATTGTCAGTTATTCCGTAATTACATGTCTAAATGGTTTAAGTTTTCCCAAGATCCAAGTATTGCCTACACCCTCTGTTAGAACATTAAAAAAAATTATCTTAGAAAAAAATCTGTCTGATCCAAGAAATCAAGCTAATTATGACAAAAATAATATCAGATGACTATATATTAAATGAATGTCCTGAATCTTAATGAAAGCTAATTTCGCACCATTATTGAATAAATTAAAAAATTGAGTCCTGTATTTTGAACCAGTTATACCTATATGCAAACACAGTTTCAATCCTTTTCTAGGTTCAAGTCATTGGTATGGTTTCCTTAAAATTTGATTCAGCTAACTCCACTTTTCCATAGAATTCTTTAAGTTTCTCTATTTCAGATAGGACTATATACTTACCCAATATTGACATTCGAATTGAGAAAACTTATATTATTCATTTTTCCAGAGCTACAAAATGGTGTGTGTGTATGTGTGTGTGTTATATAAGGAGGAATAGTTTAGGATAAAAAAATAATTTTCTAAGTAAACAGCAGATGTGTCACTGTAAGTTTTACCTGACATCCAGCTAAAAATCTTAGCAAACTAAGGAAAGAAGAGGGATTAAAGAGTCACTCCATAATTTGGATATCTACAGAAGACTGATTGATCGGCACCCTCTGGTTGGGGAAACATGCTCTAAACATTCCCTTATAAGAAGATTATCTTATCTATCTATAATAATAAAAGCATAATATGCTAATTAGACCAGATGACCTTCCGGACAAAGCCGGGGCTGGAGAGAAGCCTGGGTCCTGGGTGCCAGAGGGTAGCTGGTGCCTGCAGCCAGGGGAAGGAAGACCTACTCTTGCATAAATTTAGTGCATTGGGCCTCTAGTTAAACATAAAGAAGAAAACTGGAATGCACACTTGTTCAACAGTCTGTGTCATATGATAAACTAAACAACTTGCCTGGTTTATCTTCTTCCAATTCACTATCAGGGCATCCATCACTCTCATCTTTCACACTGTCATCAGCATCTGGTGTCTTCTGTGACGAGGTATCACTATCCTTTTCAGGGTCTAAATTATCTTTTTCATCATCTGATGGTAACTTTAACATTTCATTTATTTCATTATTAGCTTGTCCCTGTTTATTAGCTTTCTCATCTTGTTTCTCCTCGTCTTCTTCAAAATCTTCTTCATATTCTGAGAAAAAAAAGTTCTCCACTATGAAAATGAAAATAGAATCCCTAATACTTAAGTGAATTCACTTTAATTAGAACTTTGACTCAGTTATCCTTTTCCTTTGGGTCTTTCTTCACTTCTATTTCACACAATTAGTGAACATGGAAAACTAACAGTGAATGATCAAGATTTCAATCAGTTTTATATAGAAGAGCACAAAAGAAATGAGGCTCCAAATGACAAGTCTGAAACTTAATAAGAGTTTATTTACAAAAGGACATCATCTAACAATAACCAAAATGGATAAGAGAACTTGATAGAAAATAATAAATTAGAAATAAATTAAAAATGAAAAGAATAGGATAATTATAATGAAAGTTAATTTGCAGATCCAGTGAGGTCATATTTCATATAAAATGTTCAAAATATTTTGATACTAAGTTAATGAATAGTGAAGTGGAAAAATGTAATTAATCAAGTCCAAAGGCCCTGAGAAGTAGCACTGTGAAAAGCACATTTTTTTGAGAACCAAATGGACCGAAAGAAAAGGCATTATGAAGAATTCTATACTTAGGCCAGGACTGCAATCATATGCATTATTCATCCTTACAATCAATTAAATAATTATATTCCAAGGGTAAAAATTCATATAGAATAGAATATTACTTTTCCAGCCACTAATTTGCTTCGTTCCCTGCAGAAGCGCACCAAGTCTGCAGCAGAAAAAAAAAATTGTCACATCATATGAACTCCAGCTGTCCCTTGTGGTTAGAAATTTTCACCTTTGATATTTGATTGTTCCCCTTTCTTTCGTTAAAAACTAACAATCTTGGAGTAACAACATACCGAGGAGAGAGAGCAAAATGATTTCATGCAGAATCAATTAAGCAAATAAACAATTATCTTTAAGATGAAAATTACAGGGAAAGTAAAGGTTTCCCTATTTTGAATGTTTTAGTTATTAGGTATTCTGATTTATTTTCCATTGGTGGGGGCCTCTCGGGTAATTACATGAGAGTTATCCACCATGTCCAATGAAAGAAACTTAATTTAGAAATGCAAGCCCTATGTGTACAAAAAAAATGCTGTTAATGCAGAGACAGTATGAAGGAGATGTAAGAGGAAAAGTGAAATCAGAAACTTAAATAAAAGCAAAGAGAATTCATCACAAGATTATTTTCATTAAATATATTTAATATGAAGAACATTAAGTGAAAATAAGAATTGCAAAGTATGCAAAATGATGAAAAATTTGGTTAATATTACATGAAAGAAACAGGAAATAGAATAAAAACAAATGAATCTTTTTATTTAAATTTTCAGGCCAAGTAATAGAATAATTCTTTACTTAGCCCAGTTAGTTATCAATCAAGAAGCCTTTATATGGAAGAGGAAAACACTGGAAGATAAAACATATTACAGTAACACAACATTTACTTTCAAGGAATCTCCACTTTTTGTTGAGAACATAAAATATGTTTACAGAAGAGATACTATACTTATAGCAGTTTGTATACATAGTCCTCAGTAGTGTTTGTTTCAATATTACTGGTCTCCATTACAATGGATTTTTATATAATATTTGATTAATTATATGAAATAGAACAAAATGAGTGGAATGGAATCAAAGGAGAGCAGAAAGGAATTTGGAGATTGTGGAAAACTTTGTAAAAGAAGTAGTTTAGGCTAGCCACAGAATGCACACACAAGGAGAAACACACACATGTATCACTTTACAGATATTTGCTCATGATCACAGGATAAGCAGGGGGCCAGAGAGCACCTGAGTGAATTAGGTAATTCCACCAACAATACTAGATAGTATTAATTCCATTTGATGGGGTAAAGATCAGAAGTTTTCTTTTATATTTTAATCTTTATTGTTCAGTTTATTAATTAAATTGTTACCCTTTTATTCCCCCTATAGCTTCCCTTCACCTGGTACCCATCCCACCCTCTGCCCTTTCCTCCTCGCCCCCTGCCACTGTCTTCTTCCATAGGTCCTTCTTCTTTGTCCAGTCTCTTGCTACACCTCCCACACCCCTTTTCTTCCCAAGAATTGTCAGTCCATTACCTATCTATTCCCATGATTCTGTTATATTCACCAGTTTATCCTGTTCATCAGATTTTTAATTCACTTGATTTTTAGATTCATTTGTTGATAGATGTGTATTTGTTGTTCATAACTTTTATTTTTACCTTTTTCTTCTTCCTCTTCTTAAAGAATACCTTTCAGCATTTCATATAATATTGGTTTGGCAGTGATGAACTCCTTTAGCTTTTTCTTATCTGCAAAGCACTTTATCTGACCTTCAATTCTGAATGATAGCTTTGCTGGGTAGAGTAATCTTGGTTGTAGATTCCTGCTATTCATCACTCTGAATATTTCTTGGCACTCCCATCTGGGCTGCATAGTTTCTATTGAGAAATCTGTTGACAATCCTATGGGTGCTCTCTTATAGGTATCTAACTGTTTTTTTCTTGCTGCTTTTAATATTCTCTCTTTGTCTTTTGCTCTTGGCATTTTAATTATGATGTGTCTTGGTGTGGTCCTCTTTGGATTCCTATAGTTTGGGGTTCTGTGCACTTCCTGGACTTTTAAGTCAATTTCTTTCACCAGGTGGGGGAAGTTTTGGTCACTATTTCTTCAAGTAGGTTTTCATTGCCTTGCTCTCTCTCTTTTTCTGGCACCCCCATATTTCGGATGTTGGTATGCTTGAAGTTGTGCCAGAGGCTTACACTATCTTCATCTTTTTGGATTCTTTTTGCTTCTTGCTTTTCCAGCTGAGTGGATTTTGCTCCTCTGTATTTCAAATCTTTGATTTGATTCTTACCGTCCTCTAGGCTATTTTTAGGCTTTTGTATAATATTTTTATTTCAGTCAGTGTATGCTTAATTTCTAGTTGGTCCTTTTTCATATCCTTGAGGATCTCATTCATATCCTGGAGGGTCTCATTCATATCCTCAAAGGTCTCGTTCATATCCTTGAAGGTCTCTAAGTTCATTGGCCTTTTCTAGGAGCCTTTTGAAAAACCTTATAACCATGGCTTTGAACTCTATGTCCAGTCATTTTTTTCCTCCATTTCTTTCACATGTGATTTCTTTCCATGTCTCTGCATTATGGCTGCTTCCCTGAATTGGTCAATTAGCTTTATGTGGTAGATGTCCTCTAAGGGACAGTGGCTCAGCCTCCCCAGTTACCTAAGGTAGATACTCTTGGTGCAGCCCTTTATGGGTTGCACAGTCTTGTTGAAGTTAAACCTAGATTATTGTTGTTAGCACTAGGAGGGTTTGACCTCCAGGCCAATTGGCTGTGAGAATCAGCTGTGCTCAGAATGGATAGGTGGAGTATCTGGGTTGAGCAGGCAGCCCCGATTTCCTGTCAACTCCGCCCTATGCAGCACCTGGGTCTCTGTGCCTGGTGGTAATGGCTGCATGCACCTCTGAGAGAAAGTTGCCACTGAGCTCTACCTGCTGCGGGACAATTCAGCCTCTCCTCAAATGACTCTGCATACCCAAAGTCTCACACAGGGTTGTAAAACAATGCAGTCTGGTGGTTTCCCTTCTTACTTTCTTTTTTATTCTGAATGAGAGAGCAAGTCACAAGTCCTCTCTGAGCACTCGTGTGCTTCTGCAGTCCCCAAGTTTATGTGCCCTCTCTGCAAGCTCACAGACCTCTGCAGTGCCCCAGTTTCATCATGCTTCCTCTTTACTGTCCAGTTTCACCCCATATGAGCATGGGTTCCCCGGACTCACCTGGAACTGGGGAATCAGTGCAGTGGGACACCTTTGTCTCCCTCCCTGTTCAAGAAAACCAGTCGGGTTTACAGCCGCCGGCCCTATCTGCTCGTGCGCACATGGCTCTGAACCTCTGACTCCACAGATATCCTTAACACTGCCCTCTGCTGTTCCTCTGAGTCACAGTGTCCTATCTTTACTTTTATTTGTGGAATTTCCACTTAGCCAGCTCTCCAGTGATTCTAGATGATGTTTGTTCTGTCATTAAGTTGTAGTTTTGAAATTGTTGTGTGGGGCAGCAAGATAGGTGTTTACCCAGGCCACCATTTTGGTTCCTCCCTGGACTCAAGATGAGAGTTTTTGAATAAGGCAGTCACCTGTCCAAGTCTCAGTTCAAACACTCACTAGCTGTGTGACTAAGGCAATCTGCTTAAAAAAGCTGTGGTTCTAAAAGCAATCAGCCCTGGAACATGCTTAGAACAGTGCTACAGCCAGTAGGCGCCTACTCAATATTAGGCATTTAGTAGTAATAGGTATTGTAATTGGGGGATGGAGGGAGTTGGTTGTACAAGAGAAATTACACACACAGTATGTGCTCTATACACTTTGGTGGAAGCACCTGATTAAGACCAGCTATGTACAATGTCCACAATTAGAACACAATTACAGGTACATTATTGAAGCAGAGCAGAAAATTGAAGGAACATGTAGTGACCACACAAATAGTCCCTTTTATTTTGCAGGAGCTTCTGTGTTTTTTCCCCAAAGTATGAAATATAAGGCTACCTTGCTTTTATTTTACCAATCACTACCATCACATCTAAATATCAGCCTTCTATGAACCACATTCTCTTAGCATCATAGCTCAAAGAGCATCTCCTTTGTGTCATCCACTCCCGTGTTTTCAATATGAATGAACTGGTGGCAAGCTTTCTGGATTCCTTTTCATGATTTTGTTTTCTCCCCCATCTCATCTTTCTGCTTCTGAGAATTTAATTAGCTTGTTGTTTACCATCCTCACTAATGAGGAAGAGAGTCAGCATGAGGTCAACATCAATCCAGCTGCAACCCTCCCTCACTGACCTCCTCAAGCTTCTCGTGCCCTTCCCATCAGCCACTGTTTTGCAGAGAGCTGAAGCCTTGCTGCTGCTGCTTTTTTTCTTTTCTTTTTTTTTAATGGAAATGGGCAATTAAAGTCCATTAACTAGCCAAGCCAGAAGAAAAAATCTTGGAAAAGCTGTATTTTAGGCATCAACTATGCTACTCACAGCACTGGCCATGTTGGTTCGAGAGAGAATAAATGAAGAAAACAAAAAGCCTCTATGGAACATAGCTTTAACAAACCCACAGTTCTTGAGGTTTAAAAACAAATGGGAAAACATCCCATTTGTGAATATCTCTGTTTTTGATGTTGCTATAGATGTTTCTAAATTCTCAGTCTAAGATAACAATAAAGAGTAGAAGAGATGATGGTGAGAAAGAGAGAGGTACCTGGCTTAAAGTATTAGAAGGGAGATCTTTTGGAAGATAAGTCACATGATTTCAGAAACAAACAAGCATTGAATCCAGTGTCTCACCAGCTCTGGGATTACTGCCTTTGATTACTGAAACCCTTGGGCAGCAACAAGAAGTGGTGAGGATGTGCCTTTTCTTTTTGCAGCCTCTTCACAGGCCATCCCCAGCCCAAGGCCATCACTCCTGCAATCTAGGCTTTGTCTTCTGCATATAAGGAGGATTCTTAGGCAGCTCCAGTTTCCCTTTCTTTCTTTCTTTCTTTCTTTCTTTCTTTCTTTCTTCTTCTTTCTTTCTTTCTTTCTTTCTTTCTTTCTTTCTTTCTCTCTTTTTCTCTCTCTCTCTCTCCCTCCCTCCCTCTCTCCCTCCCTCCGTTCCTCCCTTTCTCCCTCCCTCCCTTCCTCCCTTCCTCCCTCCCTCTTTCTTTCTTCCTTTTTCTTTCTTTCTTTCTTTCTTTCTTTCTTTCTTTCTTTCTTTCTTTCTCTTTTTTATTCTTTCTTTCAACAGTCCTTTATTGTTGGAAGTATTACATATGTCTCCCTTCTTCCCCCATTGACTCCTTCCAACCCACCCCTACCCACCTCTCCAGGCCTTCAGCACCTTATTGCCTGTGTCCATGGATTGCTTGTGTCCATGGATTATGCATATATGCATACAAGGTCTTTGGTTGATCTCTTCCCAACCACCCTCTCACCCTCCCCACCTTCCCTCTGAGATCCCCACTTATTTCATGCTTCCATGTCTCTGGATCAACTCCATTCATCAGTTTATTTTGTTACTTAGATTCCACATATGAAGTGAGATCATATGATATTTGTATTTCTCTGACTGACTTATTTCACTTAACATGATACTCTCTAGGTCCCTCCATGTTGTCTCAAAGGATGAGCGATTCTCCTTTTTTTTACTGCTGCATAGTATTCCATGGTGTATGCTACACAGCTTTCTTATCCACTCATCTACTGATGGGTATGTAGGCTGTTTCCAGGTCTTAGCTATTGTAATCGTACTCCTATGAGTATGGGGATGCATACATTCTTTCTGATTGGTGTTTCAGGTTTCTTAGGATATAGTCATGGAAGTGAGATCACTGGCTCAAATGGCAGTTCCATATTTAATTTTTTTAGAAAACTCCATAATGTGGTTTTAATTTGTATCCCTTTGATGATCTATGAGAATTTTTTCATATGTCTCTTGGCCATCTGTATGTCCACTTTAGAGAAGTGTCTGTTTAGGTCCTTTGCCCATTTTCAATTGGATTGCTTATCTTCTTTTTGTTAAGTTGTACAAATTCCTTATGTATTTTGGATATTAACCCTATATTATATGTATCATTACCAATATGTTCTCCCATACAGTAGGTTCCCTTTTCCTTTTGTTGACGGTTTCTTTTGCTATACAGGAGCTTTTTATTTTGATATAGTCCCTTTTATTTTCCCTTTGTCCTCGGAGATATATTGGTAAGCATATTGCTATGAGAGATGTCTGAGATTTTGGGGAAACTCCATTTCTGATGTATCACCCACAACCAGATAACGTCAAGCATAGCTTGTACAGACTAGGAGGTTGGTCAGTGTTTGAAAGTCTGGGCTTTGAAATTAGAGAAACCTGGGTGTTGAATAGTAGCAGAGTATGCCACCCTGAAATACACAATTTTGGCATAGGCTTATGGCAACTGGGAAGAAGTAGATACAATAAACCTCTCTACCCTCCCCCTGCCATTTGCCTAAAAGCAAGACATACATTTGTGAAGGTGTTGTCCTCCCTTTCTAGCAGGAAGTATGGAAGTTAATCAAGAAGACAACTTCTAGACCTTATCCTAGATATACACCAGAGGAGTCAACCTAATGAACATCAGTAAAACTAGACCTCAACTATCATTAGTCCCCTGTATAATTATCTTTCCACAATTTGCTGTCCCTGGACACTCAAAGTCATTTTCCTTTGTCCTGTCACTTCACTAAAAATATATTGTTCATTTTGTTAACATGTCATATAAACTCAACAACTAACCACTCCTTTGAGTTACTCAGCTCCAAGTGTTCCCACATGTTCCCACAACAAATAAATTTCTGTGTTTTCCTCTTGTTAATATCTTCTGTCAGTCTAACTTATAAGGACCCAGCCAATGAACCTAAGATGGGTAAAGGGAAAAAGTTTTTCCTCTCCTGTGGTTTGAATCCTAGTTCTGCTACTTTTTCTCTCTGTTTGAATCTCAGTTTCCCAACTTGTAAAATGGAAGCAATAATAGTAATAATACCTACCACATGAAATGATGAGGATAAAAATGACACAGTGTGTGTAAAGTGCCTGGCCCTTTGAAAAGTGTGCCTATTACTACTACTATAGTTATATATGGAGAGAGAGAGAGAGAGAGAGAGAGAGAGAGAGAGAGAGAGAGAGAGAGAGAAGAAGAAGAAGAAGAAGAAGAAGAAGAAGAAGAAGAAGAAGAAGAAGAAGAAGGAGAAGAAGAGGAGCAAGAAGAAGGAGGAGGAGGAGGAGGAGGAAGAGGAGGAGGAGGAGGAGGAGGAGGAGGAGGAGGAGAAGAAGAAGAAGGAGGAGGAGGAGGAGGAGGAGGAGGAGGAGGAGAAGAAGAAGAAGAAGAAGAAGAAGAAGAAGAAGAAGAAGAAGAAGAAGAAGAGGAGGAGGAAGGAGAAGGGGGGGAAGAGAAAAGTGAAGGAGGAGAAAAAAGAGTGATGGAAGAGAGGAGAGAATAGGGAAGGGCAGGGAGGGAAGAAAAGGAGAAAAGAAGAAAGGAAGAGAAGAATAAGAAAACAAAAAGGTGAACAGGTAGACTCTAGGACCCCAAGCCTATGGCAACTGTTTCTAGTTATGAAATACTCTACCTCCATACAATCATATAGATTGTGCCTACGTGATGCCATCAATTATCACCATCATCACTAAAGCAAGTACTGTGCATTCAAATACTCAAAAAAAAAAAAAAGCCATGGTCAGTTGGTCAGTGTTCCCAATGGTTAGAGCATCAGCCAGTGGACTAGGGTCACAGGTTTGATTCCCAGTCAAGGAACTTAGGTTGCAGGTTCGTTCCTCAGCCCGGTCAGTGTGGATGGAGGAGGCAACCAATGGATGTGTCTCTCACATTGATGTTTGTCTTTCTTTCTCCCTCTCTCTCTCTTCCTCCCTCTTTCCCTCCCTTTCTTTGCCTTTTCCTCCTTTTCACTCTCTCTAAAAAATAACAAACCCTATCTAATTAAAGAGTAATATGCTAATTAACCACCACTCCACTATACCCACAAGCCATGCCAATTAGCCACACCACTAGCCAATCAGGATAGAGTATGCAAATTAATCCCAACCAAGATGGCTGTGGTCACAGAGCCAGCAGGAGACAGGCTTGGGTTTCCCTGCTGATGGAGGAAGCCAAGCTTTCCACACACCCAGGCCGACCCAGGCCTCCGCCTAAGGCTACAAAGTTTTAATTATAGAAGATAAATAAATTCCAACAGAAATGGCTGCCACCTCAGAGGAAGCAGAAGGTTTGGATCTGCTCTCGGCTACAAAGTTTCAATTATAAAAGATAAATCAATCCCAGATAGTAAATCCCCCACTTGAGTTACTCAGGTGCATGGCCAGCCTGCAAACCACCACAGGCCTCTTGCCCAGGCCACCCCATGCCCCAGGGAAACCCCCCACTCTGATCTGGGACACCCTTCGAGGCAAACCAGATGGTCCCCACCCATGCACCAGGGGTCCTATCTAATAAAAGAGTACTATGCAGATTGACCATCACACCAACACACAAGATGGCTGTCCCCATATGGTCAAAGATCCTGCCCCCAAGTGGACACAAGATGGCCACAGGGTAGGGCAGTTGGGGAGGACCAGGTCTGCAATGGAGGGCAGTTGTGGGCAATTAGGCCAGCAAGGGAGGGCAGTTGGGAGGGACCAGGCCTGCAAGGGAGGGCAGTTGGGGGTGATCAAGCCTGCAGGGGAGGGCAGTTAAAGGTGACCAGGCCAGTGGAGGAGGGAAGTTGGGGGCAAACAGGCTGCTAGGGGAGCAGTTAGATATCAATCAGACTGGCAGGGGAGTGGTTTGGGTGTGATCAGGCTGGCAGGCAGAAGTGGTTAGAAGCAATCAGGAAGGTGAGCAGTTAGGAGCCAGCAGTCCTGGATTATGAGAGGGATCCCAGATTGGAGAGGGTGCAGACTGGGCTGAGGGACACTCCCATTCCCATGCATAAATTTCATGCACTGGGCCTCTAGTGGAAAAATATTCTTGGGTGAAGATTAACAAACAAACAAAACCCCAAATACTAAAAAAGCAAATAGGCAAAATTCTGTTTGGTTAGAATGGCTCTCTCTGCATAATTGAATAGACTAGAGCTTCTGGATAATGTATGGAGCAGCCCTAAACTCCCCTTCCTTTTCTCTCTCCCTCAAGCACCTGTAGCCCCTGTGGAGTTAGGCTTCTAAGGTAAGTGACAAGGGGCTCCACGTGAAACAGTGGAGGAAGGTGATCAGGTAGTCCTCACGTGTCATAGGATCACCTACATGCCAGAACAGTGACAACATTTAATGGAGAGTTTTGCAAATTTTGATAATCCCATTTTAAAGACTGAGGCAAAAGAACATGTGCAGTAATAACAGAACCCTGTATCACCCATTACCTTACCGTATTTAAAAATATTTTCCTGGTCATCTTCCCAAACATGTTGTTTTCCTTTACGTTCCATTTCTTCTACAGCAGTTCTTACATATTCAACCCCTGTTTTTTCTTCATTGGCTGAGAAAAAGACTGAAGAAGAGCTTTTGCTCCCCTCCATCTCATTTTTTCTTGGGACGATGTATGCTCTATCCTTCATCAGTTTCCCCTCGCCCTGTGGTTCCTCGGTTTTCTCAAGACTTTTTTGTTTCCTAAGTTTTGGCAAAGTTGGTTTTTTGTCAAGGCCCATGGCAATAATGCACCTATGAAAAATATTCACATAGGATGTTTATTAACTTTTATACCTAGCCAAGTGGAAGTACAAAGCTTTTCAATCATGTACCTCTTATTCTTGTAAGAAATATTATAAGAAATATTTTATTAAGGTATATACCATTAGTTAACTAAAGTAACTTTCTTTTTATTAATATTAAAATCTCATAGAGCACAACAAATTCTTAATAACTTTACCCTCAATAATAAACAAGAAAACAACTACTAAGAACTTTAGTCTCAAACTAAAATTAGCGCCTTAAAACATATTTTGGCCTTATAACAGAGTCATACTGGATATAATTCAAGTACTTAAATGAGAATTATGTGACAAAAGAACATCCAGGTTTGCAAGCACAGGTAAGCTGAGATAAAAATATTCAGAAAAAGAAAGATGCCATTCAGTCCACGATAATTTATTATTGCAACAACATGACAACAAAATACTTACATACCAGGTTGACTCTGAATAAATATGATTGATATTTTAAGAAACATACAGTCACATGTTGTTGTGCCCTTTAAATAAACACCTCAGGAACCTTTATGCTTATTTTAATAGAATTGTCATTATTGCATTTAGAATGGCCTTTTGAAACTTGTACCACAATCCTTGGTGACTTTCACTGCATATAAGCTTGTTCTTTAAAGACAGCATTGATTTGTAGAGGTCACAAAGTCATTCAAAATCAAATCTGGTGAATCAAGCAGATAAGCTGCATACATTAAGACATTAAAAGTATTTTTTAAATCAGTTACATCAAGAAATGTGAGTAAATTCTTCCATAGCTTTTTTCCTATCAAGTTAATGTCAAAAATAAAAATTCTAATAATGATAACATATGCATTAATAAAATGATGGTTATCATAATAAGATTACAGAGCCCTCCCTCTGTGCCAAGAGCTTTGCTATGTACCCTTGCTATGCATTATTTCACCAGGTTTGTTTCACCACAGACCAATACATTGAGAACTGTCATCACTAATTTTCAACAAGGAATTTGAGGCTTCAAGGGTTCCATGACATGCCCAAGCTTGGATTCTAGCTCCATACTGTTAAACCTCATGACCTCACACTGAAGTAAAAAAACATTGCTAGATTACAGGCATAGTCCTTTCAGATGACGAGCTACGCAGACAAATATTACCCTGCTGGGTTCACCACCAGGGAAGGTATTCCCACTCCTCGCTAGTAATGAACAGAATCTGGAGTTTTCACCAAACTCTAAAGACAATCCATGACCTGGGAAAGGAGGCTAGCACTTATCAGTTCTTCTCTAAAAATACAGATGTCCCTTTAGCTAAAGGTTACATGGCTCTCAGGGAACTGAATCAAATAGAGTGGGTGGGTAAAAAAAGATCAGAATGCAGTCAAGGCTTGTCAGTCCAGGAAGACTAGAATATGATAAATTTTAAAATTGCCTCAAGGTGAATCAAATCCAATGACAATTTCTTAAACTCAAGGGTAACTGAATTTCAGCCATCTCCAGTCTAGAAATAGCATAAGAATTAATTCTCTCAACAAGAAAATATGAAAACTTAGCTATGTTACTTATCCTTTGAATAGCTCCCCATAAAATAAAACTAAAAGGCTCTGCACTCAAAGTAACTATCAGGATATAAAAAAAATGAGATAAGAATAACAGAATCATGGGCATATAGAGGGAATGGACTGACAATTCTTGGGGAGAAAAGGGATGTGGGAGGTGCAGTAAGAGACTGGACAAAAATCATACACCTATGGAAGAGGACAATGGGAGGGAGGAAAGGGCAGAGGGTGTGATGGGTGCTGGTTGGAGGGGAGCTATAGAGCAAAAAAAAAGGGGAACAATGAAATTAATAAACTGAAAAATAAAGATTAAAATATAAAAAAGAATACACTTACCTCACCCATATTAAGCATGATAAATACTTGACTTCAATGATAATCTACTTAGCACATTACTTTCCTTAAAATAAAGGTGTCCTGAATCTTCATAGAATATGATTACCTGCATTGCCTTCTGTTCAAGCTGTTCTTCTCTTATCCATGGCATCACCAAATCCATTGATTTTGAGCCTCTGCTATACTATTACTTTAAGTTTATGTTGTGACTCTGTAGATGCTTTTTTGCCTCCCTACTGCATGCACAGACTTTTTATTGCCCATCTGCTTATGGGAATTGGACAAACAAAGTGAGTAACATCTGTGCTTTCCTCATCACTGACTACCTAGTTGACTTCTGAGTATACTTTGAGGTGTTGATTACTAAACTCAAAGCTGTCTGCCTTCTATTTGGTTAGGCAATCCTTCTCCCTGTGATTTGCTCTAGTAAGTGAAAATAACTACTATGTCTTTTTGAACAGTTCCCATGGTTGTGGGATAAATATAACTGTTTAAACTTCACACTTTGTAAGTATTCACTGTTGAGCTTTTCTTGTTTTCTGCGAACCTTAAGCAGATAATTCCTAATCAATTTGGTATTCGAATTACCTACTGTTTTATTTTATCAGAG
Organism: Antrozous pallidus; assembly: GCA_027563665.1. Lineage (NCBI taxonomy): Eukaryota > Metazoa > Chordata > Mammalia > Chiroptera > Vespertilionidae > Antrozous > Antrozous pallidus. The sequence continues at coordinate 156,721,020 of CM050508.1, read as the reverse complement.
TAAAAGTTCCAGCAACCATTACTTTTAAAATGAACTAAAATTAATTTCATTTTTAAGAAATTGAACAGCCCTTAAAATAACTAAAATTATTATTATGAATGTGACAATAAAAAACAAAGATTATGCAATATTATAAGTATATCAGTCTCCTTAGGGGTAGCTCTCGATTTTCACTAAAAGTCTGCAGTGTCTATACTCTCTGGCCTTAGCTCTTTTCCAATTATGTCTTCAACTCACTACAATCAAACTTGCATTCCTACCCTCCACGGTAACTTGTCCCAAGATCAACAATAGCCACCACTTTACCAGATCATGCTCAATCCTCATTCTCCATTTACTTCATCTATCCACACATTCAGTGCTGTTGGTCATGTCTTTCTTTTCAAACATTTTGTTCATTTCTAGGATGTCACTCTCTCTAAGTTCCTTTCTAATCCCTGGCTTTCCTTCTTAGGCATTTTGCTTTCCCTCATTTTTGAGCTGGAGTAATCTGGAGCTCATTGCTCAGATATCTTCTCTATTTGTATTCCATTCTTGAGGAATCTCATCTCATCTTATGATTTAAATGTCATTTATATGCAAACCTTTCTAAAATTCATATTTCTAGCTTGGACCTCTTATTGGAACTTATAAGTGTCCTAAACTTAATTTGCCCCAAATCAAAATCCCTTCATTCCACTTTTATATGTGTCCCCACTCCCCCGCCCCACTGTCTTCTCCATCATAATATAGTTAACTGGAAATCTTTCCAGTTGTTCGACCCAAAACATTTTCAATCATCATTTACTTTGTTCTTTAATCTCATGTCCTATAGTCAATTCATCAGTAAGTTCTGTAAACTAAATATATTTAGGATTCAATCATTTATCTTCTTACCATTCTCCTCTAGATTGAGTAGTTTCCACATTTCCATCAACCTCCCTAGGAGGAGCTACTGTCAAATCATGACAGGTCATTGCCCCAAACTTATCACAGAAGCTTTACATCATTCTCAGAATGAAAGTCAAAGCCCCTGTTTTGATCTTTGGACTCCAATGACTTGGTCCCCCTGTCTCTCTGGCCCCTTCAGAGAGGCCTTTCTGACCATCATATATAAAATAATCCTACCCTGACCTTTAACCCCTTCCCACTTATATGGTATATATTAATTTGTTTATTGGGATGTTATTTTCCCTTCCCCCATTAGAATGGGCTCCATTGAGGGGAGGAGTACTTTGCTTAGTTCACTGGCTGCTTTCTAAGCTTGGCCTAAGACTCAATTCTCCATGAGTACTTTCAGAAAAAAAATAAAGGTTGAAGCAAGTCTCACAATTTCAATCAGAATATTCAATACAAACATGGATAAACAAACATTAAAGCTGACCTTTTATTATGCATTTTTTTAGAATGATACTTGGGCCACACAATAACATAGTCAGAGCTCTAAAAAGGATAACCTACAATAATTGACCTTAGAAGCCAGATGCTTGCACATGCTTTGCGGCTCAGCCCAAAACCAGCTACTAAGAGGAATAAGAAAAAGAAGGAAAAAAAGAAAAAAGCCTCTCTCACTTCAGAAAGAGAGCTGAAAGCGTGGTAAGGAAAGGATTAGATAGAGAGGGTTACAGGATTTAAAACGCCACCACCTCTTATCCCCATTATACATCTGGAAGTCGAATTTATATCCTACTAGAGGCCCAGTGCACGTAATTCATACACAGGGCTATGGAAGGGGGAGTCCCTCAGCCAGGCTTGCAAAGATGCCAGCATCCTTCACCCTGGCCTCTAGCAAGAGGTTCCTCTCCTCCTTCTGCACAGCCTCTGGGAAGATGCCTGTCCTGGGGCCTCCTCAGGGCCTTGGTCCATGATGCCCTACAGCTGGAGTACTTGGGGGCTTGGGCTGTCATGTCTGGCTTCCCCACCTGGCATGGTGCACATCAACTGCCACAGGAGCTGTGCCTCAGGAGCTGCCCCCTTGGGCCATACTACTTGTGTGTGTGTGTGGGGGGGGGCTCAGGAACTGCCCCCCTGGGCCACACTACTTTTGTGTGTGGAGGGGGGGCCTCAGCACCAGTGATTTGATGTCTGTAGTGTGCCTGTGCGACACCCCCCTCCGCCACTCTGGTCATGGCAGGGGGCTTCCAATCTGCGACTGGGGCTGCTGGGCTGTGACTGGAGGCTGCAGGTAGAGGAGCCCAGCACCCATAGGACTCCATTAGCATCAGGAACTGAAAAGACTTTTTTTTTTGTTCTTCCCCTCCCTCCCCATGATCAGGCCGGTTCAGCAGGATGCTGTGCTCACTGCCCCTGCCGGCCCATTCCCTCCCTCCTCTGCCAAGGAGCAGATGCTGTGCTCCTGTTGCCAGAGTGATGCCGCCAGCATTTGCTATGGGTGCTGCCATTTTTTTTAATTTTTATTTTTTTGTGGAGTGATGGTTAATTTACATATTACTCTTTTATTAGATAGGATAATGTCTAGTACAACACACAGTTAAATCACCTTTAATTTAGGCTCATTTACACTGATATATTTCTCAACAAATTGTGCAGAGAAATATATCAGTAAAAGGATAAGAAAATGTGCAAAACGTGCCCTCTCCCAGAGGACATTTGTTTCCATACCTGTAGCAAGGCGATGATCTCTCCACACACACAAACCCAAAGTAGCTTCCTTTGCCTCCAAGTCTGGAGCCTTTCCGATGCTTATATTCACAGCAGGAGCTCAACCTGTTCACCTGCATCCCATTCAGGAAAAAGGTGAGACTGAAGGGGAAACCATGGTGCCTTTTGGAAATAAACTGAAAGGTCTCTGGAATTAAAAAGGAAAGAAGTTAGCGAAAGCAACTGATTTTGGACTAACATGTTCTAAAACACATTTTTCTATTAGATAAGTACCATATCATAGTCTAGATCACCTTTTAACTTAGGGACACTTATTTATCATGAAAAAAATACATTCCATTATCTTTATCTATTAAAAAGTACCTCATGCCTTTATAAAACTGATTTTTAACAACATCATAATACCTATCATTGTATGGCACTTAACTATGCCCCAGCATTATCCTGTTCTCTTGAGTGTGCTATTTCTCATCAACCACATGAGGTGGGAATATTATTATCACTAGTTTCTAGATGCAGAAATTAAGGCTCAGAGAAGTTCAATAATGTACCCCAAATCATTCATAATGTGGGGAAGTTAGCATTTGAATCTAAACATCTCTCTAAATTCCATGCATCTATCTCACTGTTACCTACTGAAAAAGTACATGAGAAAGGGTTAGTGTGAACTCAATACTACTTTTAAATAAAAAGTGTATTTTTACTTGTGACTTGAAATATCCTAATTCATACATATGAAGCAGACTTATTATATCTCCAGTCCATTTCAATTTTATCTGAATTTGAGACCCCTTTTTGGTCCCCCCCCCGAACCACTCTAAAGTCCCACCAATAAATTAAAAACCACTGCTTGCAATTAATCAGTTTTACCAGTAATTCCCCAAAGTCTTTATAAGTCTCTTAGAAAAGGTCTCACCTTAAAGTTACTGAGCCCTACATCTGAGACACCATATTCTGCGGAGTGGCTCAGAAACCTGCTACTCCGAATGTTTCTACTTCCTACAAAAGAAGCCTCTGGGCCTTTCACTTCTACTAATAATAGAATTAAGATTTTTTTTTCATCTCTGCTATGTACACATTTCCTATTGTTGCATTTACTGCAATATATTAAAATATGCCCACATCAGCAGTTCTCAAACTTCCATATACATCAGAATCACCTGGAGAGTTTATCTAAACACAGATTGGTGGGCCTCACCTCACAGTTTCTGATTCAGTAAGGCTCAAGAATTTGCATGTCTATCAAGTTGCCAGGTGAGGCTTATGCTGTTGGTCCAGAGATCACACTTTGAGAATCCTGCTCTAGAAGCTTGCTTGCCCTACAAGTTTATGAAATTCATGAGAGCGGAAATTGGTCATACTCATCTTTGTCTCCCCCAATCCCAGGACTATGGCATAGGATGCCCCCAATAAATAATTAGTAAGTTCTTATTTTAACTTAATTCTTTCACAGTCACCTAGAGATACTACGTTTATATCACATCATGCCTGTAAAAAGAAATATGAAGCAGATGCTAAATAAATCTAGTAAAAAATTGAGTTATTGAGAAAGTAATTTTGTCACTCGTATATTAGTATTTGTAATGTGAAATTAAACAAACTAGGAAAGAAAGTTGAAGGGTAGTGTCTGGAGAAACTAAGCTTCAAAAGATTTTAAAATCCAATTGCGTTTATGGTTTTTAGATTTCTTTAGTGGTGTCTAGAAAGATTTCATTACAGAAACTTGAATGGGGCATTCATGTGATTCATGTAATTCATGACACTCGCAGTACCCAGCCCAGAAAGAAAGTGTACCCAAGGAAGTCCAGAGTACAGGACATCAACTTCTAGATGTATCTACTCTGCCATTTGGTACTCGTGTGACTGGAGAGCACATTCACCTATTATTCCATTCCTTTTTTTTTCCCCAAGCACACTGAACAAGAATTGATACCCTCTGCCTTTATGCCTTTATTCCCTTGTTAATTATTTTATAACTAGAGGCCCAGTGCACAAAAATTTGTGCACTTGGGGTGCGGGGGAGGGTCCCTCAGCCTGGACTGCATGCACCCTCTCACAATCCAGGACCCCTCAGGTAGGGTTCCGAAGCCTGGTCTGAGATCAGGGCCTATTGGGGCTTTTCTTTACCCAGCTGCAGGCAGCTGCTCCTACCCCCACCACTGCCACTGCTTGACACCTGTGCAGCGCTGCCCCCTTACCCTGACAATGGTGGCCTCGCTCTGCAGGTGACAAGCATGGGGTGTGATGGCTTGGCTGGCCTGGGCCTCTCTCTGTGGGGAGATCACTGGCCAGCCACACACCTGCCACAGAGTCGCCAAAGGTAGTCTGGGCCTTCCTCTTTCTTTGCTGGGGGACAGGGCCAGCCCTGCCAGGGCTATCTGCCTACCTGTTCGCCCCTAACTGTTCGCCTGCCTACCTGATCACACTAACCACTTGCCTGACTGTCTGATCACCCCTAACTGCTAGTCTGCCTGCCTGATCACTCCTAAACACTCTGCCTGACTACCTGATTGCCCCTAACCATTTTCTTGGTGGCAAAGCCCTTCGAGGGGCTATCTGCCTACCTTCGAGGGGCTATCTGCCTACCTGATCGCCCCTAACTGCTGGCCTGCCTACCTGATTGCCTCTAGCCACTTGTCTGCCTACTGATCACCCCTAACCACTGGTCTGCCTACCTGATCATCCCTAACCACTCTGCCTGCCTGCATGATCTCCCCTAACTGCTTGCTTGGGATTGGGGCTAGCCCAGCAAGGGGCTGTGATAGTTCTGATCATTTTGCTTATGATGGCTGACCTTTTATTATATAGGATTTCATATTTTAAATTTTAGTGTCACTTCCCAACCCTGACTTGATAGCTTCTACCTAGACTAGTGGAAGGGAGATTGACCATTTCAGAATCCTTATCTATGAAATGGAGAAGGCAGGAGGAGTGGGTGAGGGAGTGAAGTAGAGGGGGTGTCCCAGTCTACCCACTTCACAGAGCAGTCTTAAAGGTTATATACAGTGCAATATTGAAAAGCATTCTATAATATTTATAAAATGTAGTTATGCATTTAAAAATTCAATTAAAAATTCATGACCTCCTAGACCTCAGAAAGTGAGCCGATTTGGAAACCAGGATCTTTGCATATATAATTAGTGAAGGGTCAAGATGGGCAGCACTATTTTAGGCACTAAGGAGAAACAAAAATACTGAAAAAACATCAAATGTGGCATCCTCCTTTAAGAAATTATAATTTGGCAAGAGAGACAAAATGAACATATCAGACTTCTAGAGTGAGGTCACCAAATCCTCTTCTCTTAAAATGGTATCTCTAAAAATGTACCAAAAGCTTAAACTGAGCAGCAGTTATTCCTGAAAACCTACTGAACTTTTGGTAAGAAGAGTGGAGATCTGCAGCATCCTTGCCTGGGGCTGCTCACATCCCTCTCACCTGCCACTATTGCATCACTGCAGTTCTAACAGGGTAGGGCAGGCCATAAATAACCAGCAGCTTCAATGTCAGTGGGAGCTGACTTGATTTGGAGCAGAAGGCAAAATAACCGTGGCCAGTGGCTTTTCCACTAATAAGTAGCAATATCAGAGGCAAACTGACACAGAAAGACAGGGGTTTTGCTAGCCTGAAACTGTAGTTCTAATTAGGGCAAGCATCAGGCTAGTGGGCTAGCTAAAAATTCAGCCATGAGATATAGGTCATAAGGCAATCATAGATGCACTTGTAAGAGAACAAAATTTGCCACCCCAAAATGTGTCTCTGTGGCATAAGGATTATTTTAAGAAAACAAAAGACTTGTTAGAGGACCTGCTCAATAAGAAAACTATCATCATACATATAGTTTAATACGAACTAGATATAACAGACAGAGATGAAGCTAACAAGGCCCATTTTGATTAAAGTTTTCTTTCTGTCCCATTGTTTCTGCATGGCCCACAAATATTTATTTAGCCAAAATTAACTCTTTTCATCTACCTATGAATTCTCTTACTTCCCTTAGTCCAGGATGGCATATATACCTTATCTTGCCTAACTATCTTTGGAATCTCTCATGTTTGTGCACATTTCCTGAACATATGTGTTAGATTTTATCCTTTTAATCGATCTTATGTTATTTTAATTAATTGATCAGTCCAAAGAACCAAAGAAGGGAAGGGAGAAATTGTCCCCTCCCTCACATTCAGTAAACTTTATACATATCCTTTGCTAACTGAAAGTGGCACGGTTTGGAGTAGGCTCAACCTATTCATATATCCCTAGCCAAATGGGAGTTTGCATCCATGAGTAAAGGAAACACAGGAGGGCCTGGTGGAAAATCAGAGTTGGAGCAGACCTGAAAATGGCCTGTACTTTGAATGTACTCTTTTTTTGTTTTTGTTTGAAATGTCAACTTATATTTCTTTATTCTTTTTTTAAAAATTCTTTATTGTTTAAAGTATTACATATAGTAATGTCCCTTTTTTTACCCATTGACCTCACACCCACATCCCACACATACCCTTACCACCCTGCCCTTAGTGTGTGTGTCCATTAGTTATGCTCATATGCATGCATACAAGTCTTTTAGTTGATCTCTTACCCCTCCTCCATCCCCTGCCTCTTGAATCTACTATAACAGGATGGACATTGCCCTCTAAAATATCATGACCTCCTAGACCTCAGAATGTGAGCCGATTTGGAAACTAGGGTCTTTGCAGATATAATTAGTGAAGGATCAAGATGAGATCATCCTGAATTTTGTCTTCATTTCAATGACCTATGTCTTTATAAGAAGAGGAGCAGCCACACACAAAACCATACAGAGAAGCATGATATGTGAAGACAGGGCAGGGATTGGAGTGATGGAGCTACAAGCCAAAGCATGCCAAGTATTGCAGGAATCATCAAAAGTTAGAAGAAACAAGGAAGGATTTTCCCATAGAGCTCTAACACCTTGGTTTTAGACTCTGGCCTCCAAAACTGTGAGAGAATACATTTCTATTGTTTTAAGCCACCAATTTAGGGGACATTTTTTACACCAGTTCAGGAAAATAATAAACCTACAAACATCCTCTTGCACAAGGTGGAGACTTTACTGGCTCAAAGTTTTGAACATGGCCTTTGATAAATCACTGGATAATCTCTAAACTATGAAGACACCAAGACAAGCCTGAAAACTGAAAAATATAATCAAAAAAACTAAAGGGTAGAGACATCACCAGCTGTGTACCAAGGAGAGAGAAAATGAATTTCACAGAATTGATCCAGATAAGTTACTAAACAAACAGTAACAACAATAATCTTCAAGAGAGAAATGTCAAAATTCAGAAACCACAGTTGCTCTAATACATAATTTAAAATGTTCTGTTTTCATCAAGAAATCTAAAAACACATAAAGAAACAGGAAATATGATCCATACTCGGGGTGGGGGGGACTATCAAACCCACTCCTAAGACTTACTCAAGAGAAATGAAAACAGACATCTATATAAAACTTGTATATTTGTAACAGCATGATTTATAATAATTATAAAAGAGAAAACTGCAAATATCCATCACCTGGGGGTAGATAACTACGTATTCAGTGATATAAGATCAGAGAAGCTATTGATAGATGCTACAAATGGATGACTCTCAAAAGCATTATGCTAAGTGAAAGAAACAAAACACAAAATACTACCTATTATATAATTTCATTTATAAGAAATGTACAGAAAAGGCAAATCTGCAAAGGTTGCCTGAGACTGACCATGAAAATGGGAATTAACTACCAGTAGGCACAAGGAAGCTTTTAGAACTAATGGAAATAATCTAAAGCTGGTTTGTGATAGACAATGGTTGCACAATGCTACAAAATTCCCAAGTATTAGTAAACTGGAGGCCTGGTGCATAAAGTTTGTGCAGGGGGGAAAGGTGTGGTCCCTTAGCCCAGCCTGCATCCCTCTCACAATCCAGAACTGCTGGCTCCCAACTGCTCCTCTGCCTGCCTGCCTCCTTGATTGCCCCTAACCACTTCTGCCTGCCAGCCTGATCACCCCCTAACCACTCCCCTGCCAGCCTGTTTGCCTAATTGCTCCCCTGCCAGCCTGTTTTCCTCTAAATGCTCTCCGCTGCAGGCCTGGTCACCATTAACTACCCTCCCCTGCAGGCCTGGTCATCCCTAACTGCCCTCAACTACAGGCCTTATACCTCCCACTTGCTCTCCCCTGCAGGCCCGGTCACCCCCAACTGCCCTACCTTACTGGTCATCTTGTGGTGGCCATCCTTTGTCCACATGGGGGCAGGATCTTTGAGTACATGGGGAAAGCCATCTTGTGTATTGGAGTGATGGTCAATCTGCATATTACTCTTTTATTAGATAGGATAGAAGCCTGGTGCATAGGTGGGGGCCAGCTGATTTGTCCTGAAGAGTGTTCCGGATCAGAATGGGGGTTCTCTAGGGGCATGGAGCAGCCTGGGTGAAGGGCCTGTAGTGGTTTGCAGGCCAGCCACACCCACTAGCTACCCAAGCGGAGAACCTGGTGTCTGGGAGCCTGGAGTGGAGCCAAGCCTTCTGCTCACTCAGTGGCTGCTGCCATTTCTGTTGGGATTCTATAATTGAAACTTTGTAGCCTTAAGTGGAGGCCTGAGCCAGCAAGGGCAGGCAAAAAGCTTGGCTTCTTCCATTGCCGGGGAAACTCAAGCCTCCTTCCTACTCTCTGTGGCCGCAGCCATGTTGGTTGGGCTTATTTGCATATTTGCTCCTGATTGGTTGGTAGGCGTGGCTTGTGGGTATAGTGGAGGTATGGTAAATTCGCATATTTTTCTTTTATTAGATAGGATTGTACACTTAAAATGAGTGAATTTTACAGAATATAAGTTATAACTCAATAAAGCTATTTTTTAAACAAAAAAATAGCCTCAATATATGGTAACAGAAAAAGAGAAATTAAAAAAAAGTTAATATAAGTCTCAGTACAATGAAAGGCTAAGGTTTAAATATAGAATAAGAGCCATCGCCATCAAGAGAGATGGATAACAGAGTCAACTGAGAAAGCTGCACAGCTTTATTCTGAATCTTAAAAGATGGGGAAGATTTAAACTTAAAATCCTATTTTGAATTTCAAATCCATTGTTCTCTTGCAGACAAAGGAAATATCACACAAAAAGACAAGAGACTAAATTAGGAGTAGGGAGAGTACTTGGGAATGCACAAATAGTTACAACAGAATTAGGTTTGGAAATGGGAGATAATTGGGCCAAAAGGAAAAGATTATAAGAGGGTCAGAAAGCAGTTCTTTGTAGCCCCATGACCCCAGGAGGCCAAGGTTTGCCTCGTTTGTTATGATGCACGTGGCAAATCAAAAGTCCTGTGAAGAACTGCATTCTCCACAAGTTGTATAAATGTTCAGTGGCTTCATCGATGGACATAATAAACAATCAATGTACAGCTTGATGTCTAAAATCAAACCACACGACATCATGAACTACTATGGGAATAAAAGATTCACTTGCCACACTATTAAATAATTAATTTTATTGTTATTTCTCATCCAAAAGTGAAACAAGTTAATGAATGCCACATTTTTTAAATGAGTTTTCTCCTCCAAGCATAACATTAAATATTTTCTTTTCCTAACAGAAATCTCAAAGCCTATTCACATTTCATTGAATCTTACACAGCTTTGATTTTTAAAAAGGGCAGATTCTTTTTAATTCAGCTAAATTGCTAAGATTGCTGAACCACAAGTCAACTCTGAGCCACCGCACTTTTCAATTTTGAATAATTACTTTCCTGGCAATCAAGAACAAGCTGAGACAAAATTATTGTGTGGATGGGATTCAATTACTTATGTCCCCATTGCATCCTATAATTCAAGACTGTCCAATGCTATAACAAAAAGACAGTCCCAGGACCAGTATGTATGCAAAATAACACATAATGAGGTAACACGCTCTCATAACCTTTGACTTGACATATTAATCAGAGTATATATCGTCTCCTAGAAATTCATTCAGCTGAGTATTACTGTGGTGTTTTGCTCTTACACGTGTATGTACCATGCTTTCGAGCAGTCAAACAGACATTATATATGCATTTTTTAAAATAAAGAGTGGTCTAAGATCCAGGAAGAGTTAGATTATGTTAATTCCAATTTTAGACCACAGCTAATTCCAGCAATTCTTCTAAATTAATAGTTGAAAGTTATACTTTTAAAAAACAAGTGCATGTATCTATGCCACTATCATTATACCCATCATATGATGAAAATGTAGGAAGTTCTTTGCTACTGAGAATAGCTAATGAGAGCTAGATAGTACTAATCAAAGGTCCTGCACCTGGTCAGAACTGCATCTGCTCTTGACCCTGCCCACAGCTGTACATTTGACCTTGGGAAGCCTGTACCTCTGGACTCCACTCATTTTCCTCATCTATAGAATGGAATAAAGGAACTCTCAAATGCTACAAAAATGAGGCAAAATTAAATTCTATCTTAGTCAAGTATATAAAATGAGGAAAAATATTTCCAGCATTATTAAGCATTATTTTTATAAATTATACATAATTTTATAAAGTAAAAGATATTTTATAAAGTAAAATACAAAATAAAAGTCACTATTTAAGTGTTTGTTCTTTCTTATATTGGAAAGTTTTAATATTTAATCCCTAAGTATGTATAGTTTCTCTTTTAAGTATTTGAATTTTTTAAATTAATATTACTGTTTTCTTGATGAGGAAAAACAGAAAAGCCAAAAGTAACACTTCCATGCTTGCCTCCAACTCCTCCCGTAACCCCTAAATCTGTATCAAAATTTTGATACAGATTTAGGGGTTAAGTCACTAATATAAACATTTCTGTTAATTAGTGAAAACTCCATTACTTTCTAAAAAGAGTTGATCTCAAGCAAGGAAATCACAAATAGTATAATCCTGTAACCTTTCTTCCTTTGAACTTCTGTCCCACAGATTAAGTAGACAAAAACCACTTCAGTAAAATATGTGAAACTGTATCTGTAATATAAAAATTATTTTATGCCACCAAAATATATCTTTCGGGAATATTGATTATTTTAATAGTATTTTTTAATGTGTTTTTATTGACTTTAGAGAAAGAGGAAGGGAAAGAGAGGGAGAGAGGGAGAGAAACATGGCTTGGCTGCCTGGGGATGTACTCTGACTGGGAATCAAATTAGCAATCGTTCTATACATGGGACGGTGTTCAATAAAACCACACTGGCCAGAGTGAGATATTGATTACTTTAAGTTGAATCTTTTTAGGAAAAGAACATTCAGGAAGAACCTTAGACCTTCTCCCTTATTTCCTAAAACAACTCAGGTAGAAGGCCTGTTCCAGCAAGGGAGCTGTCGCCATAGGTCACTCCAATATAATATGAACTAGGTGTGGTCGGGAGACTCAGCAGAGCCTCAAGATCAAAGTTCATTTTGTTTCCTCTGGTCTCTGCATGCCTAGTAAACATTTTTTAATTTGTTTACTGAACCTTTGCTTTTCCAACTCCATGTGAATTGCCTTCTTACCCTTTGAACCTAGACTTCTACCCCTTCTCCTTGGTTCAGAAAGGCACATAAGCCGCAATTACCCACTTTGTCTCTAGGCCCCACATTCTTATAGAAACTCCTCCACCCTCTAGGTATATAATTGAATTTGGTTATTTTCCCTTATTAATCTAGCTCACATCAATTTAACTCTTATTTCAGGTAGAACTTAAAAGTGCAGAAGAAAATTTTTTCCTCCCCAACACTAACAAACATGGATTTATGATCAACTGAAAGTGAAAAATGTATTAAATGCATTTGGCTCAATTCTGCACCATGTTATTAGGTGTGATTCCCCCTAAAGTTTATTGGGTTTGTGATTTTATCTCAATATACTGCTAAAGAACAAATTGCCAATGTTATATTTTTCTCTTGGAATAATGTATGATGTAGTTCACTGTGGCAAGCCAAATAATTAACTTGTAATTTGGGGACAGTTTATTTGTGCAACATTTTAATGATTATATATCTCTATCCCCCAAATTAATCTGTTACTGGGTTAAATCACTTCAAGTTCTTTCTTTCACAATCTGTCAGAGTAATTGCTGCTCCAGTTTTAATCACGGAGCAGTAAATCCAGATTCACTTTGAGACAGCTATTTTATAAGTCCCTGGCTATGCACAATTTCATAGAAAAATTGAAGTAATTCTAATATCAACAATAGTTTACCTATAATATTAACTTCAAGTACTTAAAAAGAATTCACATTGTATGTGTACCTTTTTCAAGTAATTTGCCTGTGTAGACACAAAGGTTTTCTCCACCACAGTGTTGTTGATAAACTTTTATTTCATCTCGGAACTCTGGGTAATCATAACTTAGGTGCACAGTCTTCCCCAAATAGATCATTGTAATGACTGCATTACTATGCAGTGGTGTTTTATTAATCCTTCTGGAATCCTAGAATAAATAAAAAAGGGAGATTGTTAACTACCTACCCTCTAACAGAGTGCAATGACATTGTAATATGAAGAATAAAAAAGTCTATTTTTAGGTACCTAGCAACAAAACCTTTATAAAATGTCAATCTTCACAAAGCTCAAAAAGTAAACCCGATTACAAAATACATCTCTTTAACAGTTATTACATACTAGTGACCATATGCACAAAATTTGTGCATGGAGTGGGGGTTCCCTCAGCCCAGCCTACACTCTCTCCAATCAGGGACCCAATCGGGGGTTTTTGACTGTTGACAGTCAGACATCCCTCTTGCAATCTAGCAACACTGGCTCCTAACTGCTCACTGGCCTGCCTGACTGATCACCCCTAACCACCTCTGCCTGCCTGATCACCCCTAACTACCTCTGCCTGCCTGTCTGATCATCCCTAAGTGCTGCCCTGCTGGCCTCATTGCTCCTAACTGCCTCTGCCTTTCCCACACCTGGGACCCAGGCCTCCCTCCCTTTGGCCAGCTATAGGCACCCAGGACCTGGGCCAGCTTCACTCTGGCCGGCCACAGCCACAGACAGCTGCAGGCACCCAGGACCACAGGGAATGCGGCCTAACTCCAGAGCCAGAAAGGGTCCCCGCCCCTCGTGCCACCGCCCCACCCCTCGTGCCGTCACCCTGCTCCTTGCGCCACCACTGCTCCAACCCCTGGTGCCGCCACCACCGCTCCACGGGGCTCCAGCCTAGGAAGTGGATGTTGCACTGGCGGTCCCAGCCAGCCCATGGCACCTGTTCTGTCCCTCCACAGGGCCCCACTGAGTGGTGGCAATGCCCCTCACCTCGCACCGCTCAGCCTGCCCCCCCTCCTTATTGGCTGGTAGCGTAGCGAAAGTACAGTCAAATTTATATATTACTTTTTATTAGATAGGATATATTTTGGCTTTGTATTTTTAATTAAATGCTAAGACTTGTACAAAATTTGTCACTTTTATTTTAGGTGCACGCGTGTGTGTGTTTTACATATAACCATAATGTCAAGGATGCTAATGGGAAACTGCTCTTTGCTCTTTAAGCTGGATATCAAAAAACAACAACAACAAAACCAAATTAAATTAATTAAATTTTGTGTCATAATTTTGTTCTAATTTGAACTGACTTAACAATTGTGATAATGATTTAATAATCCTATCTAATAAAAGAGAAACATGCAAATTGACTCTTCCTCCGCTATCCCCACAAGCCACGCCCACCAGCCAATCAGGAGTGAGTATACCAATTAACCCAACAAATATGGCAACAGCACAGAGCTGGAGAGAGCAGGGGACTTGGGTTGCCCCTGGCAATGGAGGAAGCCAAGCTTCCTGCCCACCCTAGCCTCTGCTCAAGTCTACAAAGTTTCCATTATAGAAGGTAAATAAATCCCAGATACCAGAGCCTCTGCTTGGGTCATCAGAGCATGTGGCTGGCCTGAAAACCACCACAGGCCCCTCACCCAGGCCACCCCATGCCCAAAGGGAACCCCCATCCTGATCTGGGACATCATTCAAGGCAAACCAACTGGCCCCCACCCATGCATAGGATAGGCCTCTGTCCTATCTAACAAAAGAGTAATATGCAAATTGACCACCATTCCAACACACAAGAAGGCTGCCCCCATGTAGTCAAAGGTGGCTGCCTCCATGTGGAGACAAGATGGCCACCACAAGATGGCCAGCAAGAGGGCAGTTGGGATGTACCAGGCCTGCGAGAGAGGGCAGTTTTGGGCAATCATCCCAGCAGAGGATGGCAGTTAGTGACCAAGCCTGCAGGGGAAGGCAGTTAGGAGTGTCCAGACCTTCAGGGGAGGGCAATTAGGGGCAATCAGGAAGGCAGTCAGGTGAGCAGTTAAGAACCATCAGTCTTGAATTGTGAGAGGGATTCCATTTTGGAGAGGATGCAGGCTGGGCTGAAGGATACCCGCCCCCCCCATGCACAAATTTCTTGCACCGGGCCTCTAGTTAGTTTTATAATTGAGCACTTAATATTCCAGCAATGACACCTGAGCTTATTCTGATGCACACATTTGAATATTTCTGTGGTCACTCGGAGGATTACGACAATGTATGTTATCTGCCTGGGATTATCCAGTTTCATAGGAGGCATTCAATTCAATAACAATCAACATTATTATTTTAAATATCAAATATACCCAACAACAAAAGACCATTTCATAAACCTCATATCTGATCTTCTCTGTCATTGACCAATTTAAATAATTTATAAGATAAAACAACCTAAATGCCAGAGGTTAAAAAAAAGTCCTATTCCTTAACTTCCCTATATATTCTAAAGTATTTTTCACAACAGTGAATGAGCATAGTGTTTGCCTAATCTGCAAGAGGAAGATGAGGAAAGACACTTAGAAAAAGGAAAAAGAGGATGAGGCAGAGAAATAGGAATTGCTCACTGAAAGACTTTAAAAGGACCTGGAATATTTTGGGTTTCTGGCATCATACAGAGACCAAACATTACTTTTAACCTACTTCATTTTTTCTAAAAATCAATTCTTAGCTAAATGAAAAATGTGAACAGACCAACTTGTAATGAATCCAAGGCAATTATTTGAGTTTGATTTCATCGAATTACGGATGCCTTGAAAGCATGCATTTTTTAAAAGAATTGCAAAGCTGCAACAAAAAATTCTGAAGTAACTACTAAAATAGTTCCATCTTCAAACTCATCCCCTTCTACCTCAGAGGACTTTTCTACTTCAATTCTATTTCTCTGAAGCAAAAACCAGAGGAAGTAAATCTGATAAATGAAATTCTATAAATAATAGTGTGAAAAGTATAGAGCGAGGCTGTGAGGTTTAAAATTTAAGCAACCTGTCTTGCCTGTGAACACACAGAACTCCCCAACAGAAATATTTCAGGACCATCAAGAGCCATGAAGGTAAATAGAAACAGGTCCCCGAGTCACCGTCAAAAGCAAAGGGATAATGGCAGGGCTGGCTCCTCATTTGCAAAATGATGCCAGGTATCCTCTTGCCTAGGTGTGTGGAGCTGTGACATCCATGTGTGCAGCCCAATGCAAAACCACCAGCCTAAGGCAAATCCAGTTCCAAGCTCCCACTGGAACATTTTATGACATGAAGGATGAAATAAGAGCATCCCCCTTTTGTTAAGTAATTCTTTCTAGAGGGACATGGATTCGGAGCCTGCCCTGTGAGCCTTTAGAAGATGAGCACTATATAAATACAAGGTAATAGTGGGATTGGGGTGAAGCAAAGCCTGCCTAGAAGAATGAGAATTAGAATAAGAACTAGAAGAACGTTTAAAATAAACAACATAACAGCTCTTCACCCTTTTCATTTACTCTTATTCATATTTTTTTCTCTGCTAAAATGTATTCTTGATAGCAACATCTTTTTTTGCTTTATTCCTTTAAAAAATATTCCCCAATTATTGTCACCAAATAACCTTTCTGGGTTCTAATGAGAGGCCCTAATGACAGTTCATGATTACATATGTGTACTAGGAAACAATTTTTTCTTTCAGTTGACTAAATTGTCTTTGTACTCACTGTCTTCCAAGGTTAGAATGACCTCAGACTGATGAAATTTTGATAAGCTTTTGTGGCCCTCTCTGCTATTCTCAAGCAAAAGTCAAAACCCTCTGTTCCTAACTAATTTTGCTCAGTGGTCAGAGCGTTGGCCTTTGGACTGAAGGGTGGCAGGTTTGATTTCAATCAAGGGCATGTATCTCACTTGTAGGCTCAATTTCCAGCCCCGGTCAGGGTTCGTTGGGAGGTAACCAATCCATGTGTCTCTCTCACATTGATGTTTCTCTCTGTATTTCTCTCCCCCTCTTCCACTCTCTTTAAAAATCCATGAGAGGTGGAGAGGATATCATCAGGTGAGAATTAACAACAACAACAAAATGTTCATAAAAATTCAGCTTCATGTTAAGAAGAGCAGCAAGTCTTCATGGCCCTGAACAACTAAGCGTTGTCTTTCTAACTTCCTCTTCAGTTGCTTATGATTTTACTTCTCATTTCTTTTCTGAAATCTCTGGCAATTACAATCTGTACTGACAAACAGTAAGACCCTTGAATAGTTAAGGAGTTAGCCATTATGTATTTGTAATATTTAGCACTCAATTGATAAAACAAACACCCACTGGTATCTATCCTGTATTTATGCACAGGCCTGTGTGGGGTGGATATAAGAGAGTTCTAAAGATGTCGAAGAGCCTGTACCTGTTGGTAGTGTTGGGCAGCAATTTCTTTCCAGCCACTTAGCCAAGCCCTGATGAACTCTGGAAATAAATCCTAAAATCTTATCTGTACCACTGCAATAAACTTCTAGTTAGTATGTTGACCATAAATGTATTTATTTTTAGAGAGAAGGAAAGACAGAGAGATATATTAATGTGAGAGAAACACATTGATTGGTTGCTTCTTGCATGCACCCTCACCAGGACTCAAGCAAGGGAGGGGCCCTTGACTAGAATTAAACCTGGGATCCTTCAGTCCCCCAGCCGACATTCTATACACTGAGCCAAACTAGCACACCATAGAATTTATAATCCAATCTAGGACACATGCTAGAAAAAATGAGCATTAATTTGAATTGTTCCAGGAAAACTCTATCTGGCTTTTGAACCCCAGGCCAATATTCCCCAACCCTAATCACCCCGGTATCAGGTACCAGACAATTCAGGACAGCCCTTAGACCTCGAAGCCTGTCACAAGTATTCATCCTACCCAAACCTAAGCCTGCTTACCCTGCCATCTGGTTCCATTTCTCAGAAACACAGCAAAGGCTCTTGCCTATATAATCTTCATACTCCTTCAGCCTCCCAAATGACCCCAGCTGTCTTCTATTGCCCTGTGTGACACGGTGTGATGGTTACCTTTGTCTGTCACCTTAGCTGGGCCACGATGCCCAGATATGTTGTTAAATGTTCTTTTGGACAGAACCCTAACTAATCCGTGGCATGTCCCCTCTTCTTGGGGACTCAAATGACAACCCCTCTCTTCAAAGGCAATTATCTCCTGATCTATGGATCTCAATATACTGGAATCACAATAAAATCTACATTTTAAAACAGCCAACCAAAAAAATATACCTGACCTCATTAAGAAAGAGAACTAATGAGGGTTTAAGCAGGAAAGAAGCATGCTGAGAGGCACTTCACAGAGTTGACGCTAACATCATTATGTAGAATCTGCTAATACTGAGATGGACTTCACTTACTCTTTTTTCCCCTTCCTGCTTTTTTTACATGCTGCTCCCTGATTCTATATGCTAGCTTCCTACTCATCTTTCAAAGCCCATTCCAAATGCCACCTTCTTTCTGAAGCACTCTCCAATCTCCTCATTCAGAATGACTATTTCCTTCCTCTATGTTCCCATTGTGCTTTATTTATATTGCTATGCTGGTTCTCATCACCATGTATCATGGTTAATTGCAGATATTTCTTTCTCTCTTGCTAAACTGCAATGTTTCCAAGAACAAGGATTTGATCTTATTTATGTGGGTAGCCTCGGCACCTAGCACAGTACTTGTCATTATCAATAACAGCTAAATTGAGCTATTTGTTGATTTAGAGCCAGGATATAAGTATGTTGATGATTGCAATAGCCTGGTTAAGAGTTAGGTAGCAAGCATCTGAACTGAAGACGTAGTAGTGAGGATGAAAAAGGATTACCAGATATATGAGCCATTGTTAAGGTGTAGAGCTGTGCTGTCTGAGATGCAGTCACTTGCCATATTTGGCTGCTAGGCTTTTGAAAGGTGGCTCATTCAAATGAGAAGTGCTGTAAGTATAAAATACTTACTGAATTTAAAGACATGATATTTTAAAAATATATAGATCAGTTCTTGCCAGGAGAAGCTCTTTGCCCTCTCTTTCACAAATCACATAAAAATTTAATTGATAAACATGATGATGAAGCAGGTCTTTTTTGAAAGACTGTATTTTCATATTTATAAACACTATTGATGGAACCATCCACCTCTTCAATAGTCTACTGTATAGTGTAGGTGAACCAGCAATCCTGAGTGAAAACACGAGAAGTTTCAGATGGGTGAAAGAAGCCTCAAAGGAAATTCTAACTATTCTCATAGATTCTATAAAAGCAAGTCCTCGAACAAGCAACAGGACATAGAAGCAATGTGCTGTGCTGTGAGATCTACCACACCTCATCAATTGGCTCCATGCATCATCCCCTAGGGTCCCAGATCACAGAATCCAGGGACCGTGTATTACACATTCATAGAGGAACAAATGATGGGCCACCAGCAAGCTGTGTTTCTTTGGCTTCTACCTCTTTCTTTCCTTTTAAGAGCATTTAAAGGATGCTTGGGTCCTAGCCAGCATGGGACCAGTGGTTGAGTGTTGACCTATGAGTCAGGAGGTCATAGTTTGATTCCCAGTAAGTGCACATGCCCAGGTTGTGGGCTTGATCCCCACTATAGGGCATGGAAGAGGCAGCTAATCAATCATTTCTGATCATTGATGTTTCTATCTTTGTCTCCTTTTTCCTTCCTCTCTAAAATCAATAAAAATATATATATTTTAAATTAAGAATGCTTTGGGATGATACTCATAAAATAATAGAGTGAATTTAATGTGTAAATTAGTCATGAGAGTCACCTCCCCTTTAAAAATCAGTTCTATATCAAAATAAAATAAATCCAAGTACTAAAAGTAAAAGTACATGAGTCATCCCATTATGCCAATTTTATTCTATACTCCAGGACCCAGGAGCTAATGAAAAATCCAAGGCACACCTAGAATGCTATCAAAGCCATGGGGGAAAAGGAGTACATACCCTATCTAATAAAAAGGGAATATGCTAATTGACTGTCATGCCCTCAATTATGGCAGTGCCCACAGCCCATAAGGAGGGAATATGTTAATTGACTGCCACACCCACAAAGATGGCAGTGCCCATATCCACAAGATGGTGGTGCCCAGTCCCCTCAGCCCCGCCGGGGTGGCAGGTGTGTGGCAAAGCCAGGCCTACCCCCAAGCAGGCTCCACTGCTCTACACACCTGCCTCTAAAATCGCCCAGTTCCTTCAGCCCCCTCCAGCAGCCCAGAGCCAGCCTGAGGCACAGGCAAATCTCAAATGGCAGCTGCCCAGGACTAGCTCGAGGTTCAGGCAAGCCTTGGATGGTGGCTGCCCAGCCACTGAGGGCTGCCTGAGGCTCAAGTAACCAGGACCAGCTGAGGCTTGCAGTGCTGGCAGTGGCAGCAGCAGAGGTGTGATGGGGGTGTCACCTTCCCCTGATTTCTGGGTCTCCTCCCACCTCTGAGGGCTCCCAGACTGTGAGAGGAGACAGGTTGGGCTGAGGGACCCCCTTCCAGTGCATGAATTTTCATGCACTGGGCTTCTAGTTTAATAATAATAATAAATTGTCAAGATCTAAACCATGCTGATGGCTAGATTAAGAGGTGAGGCAGAAGAAGAGACACAAAGGAGGAAGAGTTAAAAGCAGATGGCAAAGCAGCATTAAAATAGAATGCCATTTGAAGACAAGAGAGGGAAGTTTCGAGGAAGAATCAATGAAAGCATATAATGCTACTATCTAAAAAAATATGATAAGTAGGAAATAAAAACTAGGATGATAGAATTAAGTTCAAATACACTACCAAATAAAATAAATGTAATTGGACTAAACTCACTTATTAAAGGAACAGAGATTCTCAGCTTGAAATAAACATAGAGCATCCATATGTTGCAAAAATACATGTAAAGCCTAAAACTTAAATGTACAGAAAGTAAAAGAAATGTATATTAAATTCTGATCTAAAGAAAATAAGGAAAATAACTATTAACCAAAATAGGTTTTGAGGCCAAAAGTAGCAAATAATAAAGATCTTTTTTAGTGACAAAAAAAATCACATTGCCAGTAAAATAGAATCCTAATTCTGAGAGCACATAAGATGTTTTGAACATTTACAAAACAGAACTTGACATTTACAAAACAAAATAAGGAGGAAGTGACAAATCTAAATTATAGAGAATGATCATTAGAATTCAGACACTGTGAGACCACATAGATTTTTTTAAATGCTAAGAATAAAAAAATATATATGAATGACAATTTACACTTCTTATTTATTGGGCATTTATGGAATGCTGATCACAACATTTAGAGAAGCACATTTCTTACAAAAACTGAACATACATTAGCCTACAAAGCAAGTCTCCACAAATAGCAAAGAATCAAAATCATACTGAACAACAAGAAGAAGGTTTTTTAAAAGTAACATTCAGGGAACACAAAAGGAGTAATTAGAATTAAAATAAGGCAGTAGAAGAAAAAACTCAGCAGTATGTGTGGAAGATTAAATTGAAGAAATCTCCCAGCGAGGAGAACAAAAAGACAAAGTCATAGAAAATGAGAGAGAAGAGCTAAGAATATTAGAGTATCAGTTTAGTAGTTCCAAAATTCCCAAACTATGGATATTGAAAAGAGAGAACAGAGGTGTTGTTTTTTTCTTTTTAAGTTCTCTTGTTGTTTGTTAATTGTTTTTATTTTTTAAAACTAAGGCAAACTGAAGTTTTGTGACTCAAGAGAAAGACATGCCCAGGTCTGTCAAAGCAAGGCTGGTGTTGATGCCATACTGCTGCATTTCCAACCTCGGGGCAAAATGCCCAAGGGAAGCTGCCTCAGTTGCCACTGTTGCCTCTGTGCCCATTTACACCTCATTCACCTGACGACATTCCTGTTGATGTCTACTAGCTGGCTCACAGGAGGACCTCTCTCGATTCTCTGTCTCTGGTGAGTCCCATTTTCTTAGGACATACTCATGACCTGGCTTCTATGACTTCCACAGAAGTTCTTAAAACTATTTTAAAATTTACACCAACCCCAGACTGTGACTCAAAAATTCTCATCAGCCTTTTTTCTCCAGGAATATTATCATTTTGTTTCAATGCTAGGGTTGAGCTTATTTCTGAAGATTACTGAATAAAGTGATAGAACTCCAAAGAAAAGCAGGGACTCAGGTAACACAGATGTCAGTATGAGAGTTGCTCTGGGAAGCAATAGGGGATGTGATAGCTCAGGACTAGTGGGTTCAGAACATGACAGTAACATTCTACTTCAGAAGTAATGATATTGTTGTTTAACTTGCACATATAAATTTTATATATTCTTATGGTTTATGAGACATTTAAACTTTTTAAAAGGATGAACAGTACAGTTTATCTCAGTAATATATTTTAACATCAAAAAATCAAACGCTAAGAGAACCAAGATGGCGGCATAGGTAAAACACCTATCTTGCCGCCATACACAGCAATTTTAAAACTACAACTTAATGAAAGAACAAACACCATCCAGAATCACTGGAAAGCTGGCTGAGTGAAAATTCCACAAATAAAAGTGAAGATAAGACACTGTGACTCGGGGGAGTGGCTGAGGACAGCGTTGAAGATACGCGCGGAGTCAGAGGTTTGGAGGAGCGGGTGCCAGCAGATAGGGTGGGTGGCTGAAACTGGCCAGTTTTCTCGAACGGGGGAGACAAAGGCGTCCCACTGGACTGATTCCCCAGCTCTGGGTAAAGTCCAGGGAACCCACTATCATACAGGGTAAAAACTGGACAGTGGAAGGGCACGCAGAAGCTCGGGTGTTGCAGGGGTCGGCGGGCTTGTGGAAAAGGCGAGCTTGTGCAGAGTGTGTGTGAGCTTGGGAATAGCGCAGCTGCCTGACCGCGCAGAGAGCGCTCGTGAATTGCTCTTTCATTCGGGAAACCGTCAGACTGCATTGTTTTGAGACCTTGGGTGAGACATTGGGTGTGCAGACTCATTTGGGGAGAGGCTGAATTCTCCAGCAGCCTGTGGAGCTTGGCAGCGGCTCTCTCTCAGAGACCCTGGGGCCGCATAGGGCAGAGCTGATGCTGTCTGCTTGGCCTGGAGACTCCGCCCCTCCAACTTGAGCACAGCTGAACATCACAGACAATTGGCCTGGAGTTCAACCCCTCCAAGTGCTAACACCGATTAACCTGAGCTTAACTTCAGCAAGACTGCAACCCATATCCACCTCAGATATCTGGGGAAGCTGAGCCACTGTTTCTTGTAGGACATCTACCACACAAAGCTAATTGACCAACTCAGGGAAGCAGCCACCATGCAGAGACATGGAAAGAAATCAGATGTGAAAGAAATGGAGGAAAAAAAACAACTGGACATGGAATTCAAAACCACGGTTATAGGGCTTTTCAAGAGGCTCCTAGAAAAGGTCGAGACCTATAAGGAAATAAGAAAGACCTACAAGGAAATGAACGAGACCTTCAAGGATATGAACGAGACCTGCAAGGAAATGAACAAGACCAACATGGAAATGAATAAGTCCTACAAGGAAATGAACGAGACCTACAAGGATATGAACGAGACTCTCAAGGATATGAAAAAGGACCAACCAGAAATTAAGCACACACTGACTGAAATAAAAAATATTATACAAAGACCTAAAAGTATTCTAGAGCACCCCAAGAACCAAGTTAAAGATTTGAAATACAAAGAGGTAAAATCCACTCAGCTGAAAAAGCAAGAAACCAAAAGAATCCAAAAAATTGAAGATAGTGGAAGGGGCCTCTGGGACAACGTCAAGCATACCAACATCCGAATTATAGGGGTGCCAGAAAAAGAGAGAGAGCAAGACAATTAAAACCTATTTGAAGAAATAGTGACTGAAAACTTCCCCCACCTGGTGAAAGAAATTGACTTAGGAGTCCAAGAAGCGCACCAAACCCCAATATATAGGAACCCTAAGAGGACCACACCAAGGCACATCATAATTAAAATGCCAAGAGCAAAAGACAAAGAGAGAATATTAAAAGCAGCAAGAGAAAAACAGCTAGTTACCTAGAAGGGAGCACCCATACGATTGTCAGCAGATTTCTCAACAGAAATGATGCAGGCCAGATGGGAGTGGCAAGAAATATTCAAAGTGATGAATAGCAAGAATCTATAACCAAGATTACTCTACCCAGCAAAGCTATCATTCAGAATTGAAGGTCAGATAAAGTGCTTCACAGATAAGAAAAAGCTAAAGGAGTTTATCACCACCAAACCAATATTACATGAAGTGCTGAAAGATATTCTTTAAGAAGAGGAAGAAGAAAAAGATAAAAGTGTAAATTAGGAACAACAAATACACATCTATCAACAAATGAATCTAAAAATCAAGTGAATTAATAAGCTGATGAATAGGATAAACTGGTGAATATAACAGAATCACGGACATAAAGAGGGAATGGACTGACAATTCTTGGGGAGAAAAGGGGTGTGGGAAGTGCAGCAAGAGACTGGACAAAAATCATGCAACTATGGGAGAGGACAGTGGAGGGGGTGAGGTCAGAGGGTGGGATGGGTGTCAGGTGGAGGAGCTATAGGGGAAAAAAGGGAACAATGTAATTAATAAACTGAACAATAAAGATAAAAAATAAAATAAATAAAAAATAAATCAAATGCTGCCTCCAAGTGAGGATGATAAGGAAGCCACTATATTTGCTAAATGGGAGCCACATCCTTAAAGACAGTACGTTTGTTGGCCTGGGGGACCAGCAGGCAATGGGTTCACAATAAATTGATATATGTGGTAGGTTCTATTATTGCTCCAATATCTACCCCCAATTTGTGTGAGAGGATGATACTTCCCACTCTATTAATGTCATTTGATACTAGAGCTCATGTCCAAGTGACACATGTCAGTTCTGAGTGGAATCTTCAAAGAATTCCATGGTTCTGCTGTCCATGAGGCCACATACCTAGGCAGGGATAACTCCTTGAGTCTAGGTCCCAGAATTACAGGTGACAACCAACAGATAATAATGAGAATAAGAAAGAAACTTTTGTTGTTAGAAGCTTAGTTGCCTGGAGTTGTTTGTTAGACTCAGCTATACTATTCTTCAGAGAACTTTCAGTAAGAAAGGAGAAAACAGAAGTCTAAAGCTATAGAATGTGAGGAAGGTATTTGGTAACTTTATATAAGGCCTGGGGATATTGATTGACAGAGATGAATATTAAAGAGAGAACAAACAATACTAGTTAGGAAGGAGAATGACAGACAATAGTAGGAGCCATGGACAATGGAAAAGGATAAGGTCAAGGAGACAGGGGCGAGCCTGCAACTCAGAGTCTGGACCAAAGGAAGAGAATTGGGAAGAAATAGAAGTGAAAGGAAGAAATTTGAGCAAGCATGAGGAACTTAGTCCTGAGTTTTTGAGAAAGTTATTGGTGAGTATAGATGCTAAGAGTAAGATGTAGACAAATAATAAATAAAGCACTTAAGAATGAGTTTGATTATAGTGGCATTTTTCATAAAAGTAAAACAAATACTTTTAAAATTTGTTTGGAAATATAAAAGACCCAAAACAACAAAAGCAATTTGAGAAAGAACAAAGCTGAAGACATTATGATTCCTGGCTTCAAACTATATTACGAAGCTATAGTAATCAACACAGTATGTTATTGACATAAAAACAGAAACATAGATCAGTGGAACAGAATAGAGAGCTCAAAAATAAATTTTCACAAATATAAAAAATAATTTATAACAAAGGAGCTAAAAGTATATAATGGGCAAAAGACAATCTCTACAATAAATGGTGCTGGGAAAACTGGCTGGCCACATGCAAAAGATACTAGACTATCATCTCACATTGCATACAAAGATTAATTTAAATGGATTAAGGACTTAATGGATTAAGGACTTAAGATGTAAGACCTGAAATCATAAAATTCCTAGGAAAAAAACATATAGGTGGTAAGGTCCTTGATGAGATCCTTGTCTTAATAACTTCTTTAGATATGACTCCAAAGGCAAGAGAAACAAAAGCAAAAATAAAAAATGGGGTTATTTCAAACTATAAAGCTTTTGTACAGCAGGCAAACCATCAACAAAGCTAAAAGGAAACCTATTAAATGGGAGAAGATATTTGCAAATCATCTATACTAATAAAAGGGTAATATGTTAATTAGACTGGACACCTTCCAGATGAAGCCAAGATGGTGGGGCCCGAGGCAAAGGTGGTTAGGGACAATCAGGTTGGCAGGGGTGAGCAGTTAGGGGGCAACTAGACCAGCAGGACAGAGCAGTTAGGAGGTGACCAGGCTGATAAACAGAGGCAGGTAGTGGTAATCAGGTCTGCAGGCAGAGGCAGTTAGAGATGATCAGACAGACAGGCAGGTGAGCAGTTAAGAGCCAGCAGTCCTAGATTGTGAGAGGGGTGTCTCATATGAAGAGGCCGAGCTGAGGGGACCCTACCCCGCACCTGTGCATGAATTTTGTGCACTGGGTCTCTAGTTTATTTGATAAAAGGTTAATATCTGATAGTTCATATATATATAGTTCACACAATCCTACAACATAAAAACAAATGACCCAATTATAAAATGGGCAGATTAAACAGACATTTTCTATGAATACTATAAATGGCCAATAGGTACAAGAGAAGATGTTCAACATCACTAATTATCAGGAAAATGCAAATAAAAACCACAATTAAATATCACCTCACATCTGTAAACATCAAATAACAAGTGTTGGAAACAATGTGAAAAGAAGAAAATCCTCATAAACTCTTGGTGAGAATGTGAACTGTTGTGGTCACTATAAAAAAATGTTTGGAGATTCCTCAAAAAGCTAAGGTTAGAACCAGCTAATCAACTTCTGTATATTTATCTGAAGAATAATAAAAACCCCCACTAATTCAAAAGGAGGCATGCACCTCTAGGTTCATTGCAGCATGATTTATAATAGTTAAGACAACAATCTAAGTACCCACCAATGGATGAATGATTAAAGAAGATGTGATACACACACACACACACACACACACACACACACACACACACACACAGGAATAGTACTCAGTCATAAAAAAGAAGGAAAATTGCCATTTGCAACAATACAGATAGACCTTGAAAAAAGTTAGACAGGGAAAGATAAATATAGTATGATTTCATTTAAATATGGAATCTAGAAAGAACTAAATAAATAAAACAAAAACAAATTGAAAACATACTGGTGGTTACTAGAAGGGAAGAGTCTTAGAGAGAAGGTTCAATGGTTGAAGGGGATCAATTGTATGGTGATGGATGGTAACTAGACATAGTAGTGAACACTGTGCAATGTATACAAATATAAAATTACAATGTACCCCTGAAGTATAATATATATGATCTTGTATACCAATTTTACCACCATAATAATTTAAAAAACAAGAGTGATACTGGTTTTAAAGAGACAGCATGAAGTCTATGTGCATGTTGGTATTACATTCCCTGATTCTCGTTCAGTGAAATGTTGACCCAGCTACCTGCTAATCACAAAAGTTACATATAATTATAATTAGTTGTATATCTACACAATAAAAATTAAGGATATTTTGCCTTCATACTAGCCTGTCCATATATAAAGTCGTACTGGTCTTAGGACTATTCATCAGTATTTTGAAGAAATAAGTATAACAAAGTACAATATTTTAAAATAAAATTGAAATGAATTTTTTTCTAAGTGTTATAAAATAATTTGCCAACAATCGCTAAAAGTGATTATTAAAAGCTTACTAGAAGTTATTTTATATAGTATATTGTTTTTTATGTTTAAGTTTCTGAATTTTCACAAATTAAATGTTAAAAAGTTTCTGATGTGTGATTGAATGAGCAAATTAAAGGAAATAAGTAAGTAATAAATTAATTTTCCAAAATAATAAATAATTTGGAAATGGGTTATAGTACAAACTAAATTTGATCTCCAGGTTCACTGGATTTTTTTTTAACCAATTGTGCATTACTTTCTGAATTGCACTTCTCAAATATTTGATTGTAGATTCATTCAAGCTTACAATTACATTAATAAAGTATTATATTTCTTTGTTCAAGTCATTTAGCCTTTTATTTCCTTAAATTCTTTTACTACAAATCTAGAAATTTAATAATGCAATGATAAATTAATAAACAAAAACTTGATTCCATAATCACCCTGGTAAAGACTGGTTCTAAGCCATTTGGAACAGTGGTTGGCTGAAATCTTCTCCTTCTCCATGTTCCAGATCTATTTTCCGTTGTGATTTTTCCATTCGGGGAAGGAGATGGAGGAGGAACAGGCATCATGTAACTGTTAATGTTCAGAGGTTGGTATTGTTTCATTCCCTGTGAATTGTCCATGGAGTTCCTAAGCTTCATCATTGCCTTCTTGCCCTGTAATCACATTCCATGCCATAAGAACCAGTGAAAGAGAATTAAGTGGTGATTCAATGTCACCAAAAATTAGAGACAACAGTGTATGATTGACATTGCAATGCAACACAACTGATAGAAATAGGCAAACTCAAAACAATCCATTCTGTTTGAAGCAGCCATAGCAAATTAAGTTTTTATGAATTTCTAACATTATTTAAGTATATTTTTAGACCAAATGTAGTGATGGCATATTTAGATTATTTATGGATTTTTCCTCAATAATCCTTAAATCTAAGTGTAGTTAAACAATTTGGAATCAATAAATTTAAAGTGTTTACTTTGAAGCAGGGTTGAAGAGTCTATTTAACAATGGAGTCTTAGCATTTTTTTCATATTCATTTTACCCATTAAGGTGTTATAGTAGTCCTGAAAATACAATATCAAGGTACCAAGTACAGAGGCTAACCCAAAGACTCCATTGAGCTTATTTTCCCCTAAAAACTCAACTTGTAAGAATAAATGGCCAAGATAACTACAAAAGTACACTGATGGAAATGTAAGGATACTTATTAGTACACACACAAAAATACACATTATGTATAACAAACTTAGTAGAACATCAAGTCCATCACTAGGAGAATGTTCAAATAAATTTTTTTTGTTCTTAGAATCTCAGCAGGCTTCAAAAAGAATTGTGTGAATCTAGTCATAAAAAGATCTATGTAATATAATCCTACATTTCTTTTAAATAATTTATATATGGATTTTGATAAAATTAGGGATATCTAGAAGAATTGAACGTAAGGTTTTCATGGAGATTTGGATATTTGGGGAGAATATCATTTTGTATTTTATATATGTGCTAGAGGCCTGGTACACAAAATTTGTACATGAGTAAGGTCCCTATGCCTGGCTGGTGATTAGGGCTAATCAGGGCCTTCCTTCTGGCTGCTGGCTGGGGCTTTCCTTCATTCAGTGTCACCCCCTGGTGGTTAGAGCATGTCATAGCAAGTGATTGAACTCCTGAGGGGATACTTTGCATATTAGCCTTTTATACATAGAGATCTTTATATTATTTGAAAGTTTGAACAACATGTATTACCTCAACAATTATAAAGCACCAATAATTATGTCACTTTGTTCAGGTATATTTGAGTCTTTAGATTTTCAAAAAATGATTATTTTTGTGTCTATGAAGTAGTTTTTCAAACTTTCAGTCACCTTTAATCATTTTTTTCCATTTTATACTAATTTATTTGGCATGGTTTCAAAATCGTTTTAGAGTCAACTTATTCTTAATTTTGAGATGCTTAAATAGTGAAAAGTTATTTTTAAGAAAGTAAAATCATTCTCTAAACATTTCTCATTACAAATTCATAAAACAAGATCAAATAAAGATATATGGCATACATATTTTGATTGAAAACAACATTTATGTGAACAGAGAGGGATTTAAATAGAATGAACCAAGAAGTTTAGAATTACTGCAAGTAGTATGTTCTCATTTTACTTTTTCTACATTTTTTTTCTCTTTCTGTGATGGTGTGGATTGATATTGTTTTGTTTTTAATATATTTTATTGATTTTTCACAGAGAGGAAGGGAGAGGGATAGAAAGTCAGAAACATCGATAAGAGAGAAACATTGATCAACTGCCTCTTGCACAACCCCCTGCTGGGGATGTGCCCGTAGCCAGGTTACATTCCCTTGACCAGAATCGAACCTGAGACCTCTCAGTCCACAGGCTGATTATCTATCCACTGAGCCAAACTGGTTTCGTCATGATATTGTAATAACAAATATAAATTAAATTAAATTAAATAATAACAATAAAATGAATGAATGGAAAACTTTCAGGGGTTGGGGAATTTTTAATTTCTAAGTAATTATCAGTCAACTACATATCTTATTTGGAAATGGTCTGATAATTTTTAAAAAGTTATCATGCTGTTTCTTACCTCACGTACTTAGTCCAAAACATCTTGAACATCTTTTCATGACAGTACAAAAATTCTACCTTATTATTTTAAACATACTTTAATATATTATAACATTTTAAAACAATACGCTAATATATTTGTAGGTGTTTTTATAATTATTCACTATTATATTACTAAATATTCTTGAATTTATTTTTTTTCACATATGTGTTTATTCTGGAGAGAAAATGCCTAAATGCTGAAATGCTTTGAGCATGTTCATTTAAAAAGTTGACAGATATTTCCATATTGCTTTCACAAGAGCTGTACCAATTTATATTTCTATCAATAGTACATGAGAAACTCTCATTCTAAGGATAATCATTTTCAATCAAGTCATTATTTTTACTCAATTGGATTTCAACCAGCTTGTTTTTTTACCAAATTGCTTTTACCTAAATCAAAAACCCTCACTTCTGACATTTAGAAAGATCAACCTGCTTATGTCTGTTACACTTTGAACAATTCCCATATGCTTACCACATCCTTCTTTAATCTTTAAGAAAGCAATACAAATTTAGTGGATGCTTACTACATACTCATCAATCATGCAGACTACCATTCTTCAGAAATTTCTTGTCTGATTTTATATTAAATCATTTTTATCATCAATGCCATTGAAAAAATTAGATGTATTTTCTTTTTCCTATGAACATTATAATATAAAATCTAGTAATTTAGAGAATTTTGCCTGTCTTGATAATTGATATACCCCCAATGCTTACAGCAGTAATTATCCAATGAAAAGTGTAATTTTAGCTAGTTTAAACTAAAATGAGATTGATATCAACCTTGTCAGCCATGTAAGTTATCATTAAATGCCTGTCCTCCAATCACTCACATCCCCCAACTTGAAAACAGGAAAATAAAAATCTCTATGCAAATTTAATTAATAAATCCATACAGTGGTTAAGAGCAGATATGGAAAACCACCTGAAAGAAAACAAATCCCTCTCTAGACAACAGAACTTGAATATTACCTGATTGATACTATTCACATATCTTACAGGAAAATGTGCCTATCAAAGTAGTGTAGTAAAATAATACTTATAGGAGCATAGAGAAGAATATAGTCACCTTGGAAAACATGGAAAGTGCGCCTCCAAGTACTATCTAGGGTAGAGGATGTATCACCCATTGGACTTTGAATATTTCTAGTCCTATTGGCAAAGTTATTCTTGGAGCATACAGGGGGTTTTAGCCAAAGACCTTTGAGTTTTCTGGAACCTTTGGCATCCCATTCCTAAAAAGAGCTAGGTGCTTCATGCCAACTTAGCCTGATGCAGTAACATTCCATTCCACATCTGCTCATTCTGACCCCATGCTCACCAGGCAACCATCTCATTGTGACACAGCTTCTCATGAAGGTCTGCTTATGGGGGGAGGCATGATGCTTCTACAAACTGTGATTATTTAATAGCTTGTGAATTAATGGTCCCTGATTGTGATTTTTCTCCTCATTCCAGTTTACTATAGGGAGAAAAACTAGGTCATTGTGAGTTATTTTAGTTAGCCGAGACAATCTCTCAGGACCTGACCATTCCTGAACACTAGCTGAAACAGGAAATGTCTAGGTCTCTAAGTAGAGACCAGATTCTGGAAAGTGTCAGCCTAATTGACTTATGACCCAATAAGTTCCTGCCTAGCTCTACGAAGTCTTCCCTAGAAAATGTGCCACCACTTTTGGTTTAATTTCCCCTGATGTTTTTCTGATAAACTACTATTAAATTATAATGAGGCTTTGTAAAAAGTGCTATGAAATCTGAAAACCATAGTAAATGGGTTAAAATATTAGTTATCATTTTTAGAGTTATATGTATACTCCCACTGTGAAACAATAATTTGTATGAATTAATTCTTTAGTGTCAAGATTGTCAGTGTTAGATAGAAATACCTTAATTTCACGTATCCTGTATTTCCTAATAAAGGAATGGAACTAAAGTCACCCATTTGAGCATAATGACTGTTGCATTATGACACAGGTTCTCAAGCTGCCAATGTTTCTTCTTTGTGCTAGAAATACAAACAATACCCTCCTTGCCCCCACAAAAAAAATAGCCTCTCTTATTACTGAATGTCTTAGTTATATATCCCTGTTTAAGGAACTGACTTTTATGATTATTATGCCTCCTTCTGTGTTCTATTAAAATAACTGAAATTACCTGAGTCATATATAACCTTAAAAGGGAAGCAAAGTCAAGCTCCCGTGTGTGATTAATTCAGCATTTTAAAAAAGGTGGACATTCTTTTCCTTCTATACCCAACGTTCTTCAGAGTCAAACTTGAAGCAATTTCATACACTGATGGTAAAGTAAGTCAGCATGCAAATGCAAATCTATTCTTGGAAAACTTCATTTTCTAGGTTTCATGCATTTAAAAATGTAAAAGCAGTCAACACTGGGTTTATTCTCACAGAAGTCATATCTGGCTATAAGAAGGTCCTCTTTGTTTTTCATACAACCCTTCAATTAATGAAAGATTACTTTACATTATTACATTGATTCCTTACTCTTTTTGCTCACTAACATGGAAATAATAGGCCTTCCCATTTGAGTAAGATAACTAAATATAATATCATAATAAGCACTTAATAAGTGCACAATACAAATGTCATTGAGTAGATTAATTAAATCTAGGATCTTAAATGCTGTGATAATCTAATACTCTAATCAAGAATAAAAAGATATTCCTTGAAGGGATAACATTTACCCCAGTGGGAAAAAGAGCTTCAGTTTCCAGCGGTGAGGTTTTGGATCTGGACCCTGGAGTTATCTTTGGAACCGTTCCTGCTGCAGGATGACTGGGAAGAGGCTGTAATCGAATTGGAGGCTGCATAATTCCTGGGGCAGTGTGTGGTCGAGGGGCTGTCTAGACAGTTAGGAAAAAAATCCATTTAAATTAGTACCTTGACATGTTTCCAGATCCAATTAATAACCCAACAAATTGACTAGAGTAATTAATGGTGCCTTTTTACAGAACAGATTAAACTTTAATTATGTCCTTCCATTATACATGCCCTTATGACCTGAAGTATTTGTTAAAACATATGGTGTGGAGGTTCTCCACATAACTAAATGCCACAATTATAGAGGACTCTAGACAAAGGAGATGTTCTCTGTCAGGTTCCTGTATTTCATTCATACTGTAAACTCGCTGACAATACCTACTTTATGCTGTGCATAGATTAGCTTTGCTCAATTAAATGTTAAGTTGAATAATGTTCCTATTTTAGAGATCTAAAGGAATATGATAGCAATGGACTCATTTCTATTTAAATGTTCACAATATGAATTCTACTCTGAGTCTTAAGATTAGTGCCAAAGTTACAAGCAATATGATTCAAAACAGAGGAAAGGTAAATGCGTAACTGTAATGCATGACTATTAGGTCAACTTCTTCCTTGAAATATCAGGGAAACAAAAATGAAAAGTAGTAACTGGCAACTTTGGAAAACACTGAAAAAAACTGAGATTTTTTTTTGCAGGCTGGGAGTTTTCCATTTGCCCCTCTTCTGTGCCTTCTCTCTCCTGCTCCATCCTCTGGGAGTCATTTCTCTATGGACTATGTACCAACTGACCTCAGATTCCAGTTAGATTTGGCCAAAGACACTGGCAGAAAATCAAAGATAGGAGGAAATGAGATGGGTGATTTATTTCTTCTGGACCCTTCCCACCAAGGTTGCTAGGGCCCTCCACCAAGTCCACAGCTCTATCAGGAAGCCCTCTCCCAGCTTACAAGTAAGAGAGGCTCTCTATCCAAACCCTCTGTTCCCCCATAGGACAAGGTGATGTGCTTCCTCATTGGGCTGACCCCAACAGGCTAAACATCCCTAGCTGTTTTTCCTTACCCTGTCTGCTCTTTGTAAATAGTTTCTTTATTAAGCCATTCCTAATTACCCTATTTGTGTGAGCCATCTGTTTCCTGCTGAGACCCTGACTGATACACTTTCTAATCCAGAAAATACTGTGGAGAGAACCAATCATGCCAGTATGGAACATGAGTGCTGTTTTTGTGGCACTGACAGAACATTATGGATTTAGTATAAAGAGAAGCAATATTTCAAAAGCGAGGAAAAAAACAAGGCTTTTGGCCCAGTTGTTCTCATATAATAAAATAATAAAAAACCTGGTAAGAAAAAAATACCTGCATTTTTATACCAGAGGGTGTGAGAATAGTATACAAACTACTCATAATGAGGTTTAATTCATTGACTCTAAGGAGTAGCGAACAAAATAGTCAACTACGTAAAAGTGTAAATACATTAAAAAAATGATAGAGCAGCTTCTACCACCAAAAGTTGGTCTCCATGCCATCCTGACAAGCATTTCATATGTGATAAATATCTGATTTTATTAAGTCAATATATATTGAATTCCAATTATAAGCACTACGAAGAGATTAAAAAGTAATTTTTGACATCTAAGAGTAACACAAGACAATTAGTGCCAAATAACCCACACAAATTCTACCAAATGGACAATACAATAAGCATACCTGGGAACTCACAGCAGCTAGAACTAAAGTTATCTGGGATAAGCCAATGAAATGGAAAAATTAAAGGTTTCAGAAGCAGTTATATTTTATTCAAATGGATGAGCAACAGAAGAAAATGGAGGAGAAAAGCAAAGGACTGATTAATTTGAACAGCTGAGTAAGAGAGCCAGTTGTAAGCCAGACATGGGAAGGGGACAAAGATAATAGTTCCCAATTTCTGTTTCCCTTTCTTCACAGGTAATAGAATTTTAATCAGGAAGCACAGATATTATAAATAAAGAGTGAATTTTCTAGCATCTCATGTAATTCTGTATAGATATATGCTCAGTTTTGAGTAATAAGATGTGAGCAGAAGTGACACATGAAACTTCCAGATCATGCACTTAAGAGGGGCGTCTGAGCGGTTGATGACCTTGTACAGTAGAGATGGCACCCCAGCTGAGATCCATGCATGCCCATTGTCTACACACAAGCCTATATCCTAACCACACAAAAACCAATGAACTGACAAGAACCACACTGGATTTCATGAAACAGAACGTTAGCCTATTTGAGTCCGAAAGTGCAAGGTCATAACACCCACCCACAAAAAATCAAGCTAGAGGTTTCTGAATAAGGGAATCAGATCACCCAAAAGAATTCCTTTGAACTCAGTGAAACAAATATGCCTTAAGACTCCTGTGATATAATCCAACTGAATACAAAAACATTGAAAATCAAATGTAGGAATTCAAAAAAGCAGTTCCTATAAACTAGGACATGATCAATGGGCTGTTGTGCTCTAAATTTTACTTCTCCACATTTGCATACAGACATCATTCAGTTAGATGAGTGTGGCAGTCAAATGTTTAACTGATTACATTTATCTCTAAAAACAAATCTGCACCATTCAACCAACAGCTGTGAACTACAAACTGTTGTAGTTCACATCAAAAGCCACGTTAAATTGGCTATATTTTAAATTGTTCATAATATATTTTCTTGGAATAAACATGGCACTGTAGCTTAACATTTTCAAATCTGTACCAGAATGTGAATCGAAATTGACTACCTGGTGATTATTCAGCTTAGCTGAGCATTTCTAATTCGTAGTGGAAGATCTCTGGGGGTGCATTTTCCAAGTCTGTGTAGAATTAGTTGAATGACTTTCCAGAGTTTTAATGGGAGTAATACAGCTAAACGCTTATATGTTATTTTGAAAGTTTAGGTGCAATTAGTGACCAAATGCAATAACTATTCACTGGGTGCTTTCCTTATTCACTCAAGAAAGTTAAAAGAGAAAAATCGATGGCAGTATCCCCAAAGGATTTTTTTTTCTTTGTCTCGATGGCACTTGGAGGTCAGGAGTCAAATTTAAAGGATATGTATCCAGGTTGGGAAAACAAAGAGGAGGACTTGAATTTCTGTAGAATGGAAACTACAATGCCAAGATTACAATAGGTATCCCTTACAGTGCAGACTCGCCACAGGGGGTGACCAAGCGAAGAATTGTGGCTTACCAGATAGAAAGGCTTCTGAAGTGCTGGTGTCAGTGTTTCCTGTAATTTTTAAATTACTTTCTCATTCCTGCCACATTAAGATCTCCTGGATGTATCATAAACTACTTATTGAGGGTGTTCAGCTGGAAAATTGAAAAGAAAGCCTTTCAAGGGTTTTTCCACTCGGAAACAGGTGGGAAGATAGAAAACAGCACTTGATTGTTTCTTTTGTTTCACCCAGTTTAAGCTTCTGAGAGTATAGTGAGATTGCCACCTAGTAAGAGAATTATCTGTGTACATATGCATTTAAATGAAGCTTGAAAATATGGTAGCAACAAAGGGAAGACGGTTGCTTTTCAGAACTTGAGTTGTTCACCCGGAAATGTCAAAACATATTTACCTTCTGAAAAATGTCAAAGCTTAACACTATATGTGATGAACGATGAACGTGCTTTAGCAATCTGTGAAAGCACTGCAATGTCTCCATAAACATTGTGCAATCTAAAAAAAATTGTTCATTCTAACAAGGAAATATATTAGGATACACAAAGCAAGAATAAAGACGTAATCAAGCAATTTGTTTACAGCTTAAACCACCAACCTTGAGCAAATAATTTGCAAATCTTTTCCTGCATCTACATTGCTTCAAGCTACCGTACCTTCCTTCAAGCAAATACCACCTCTACTGTATAAATGAATCAAACTAGAAGGAAAGGTCAGTGTGTAATATCTTTAAATAGAATTTCTACACATTTAATTATTTTTATCTTAGAGTACCTGCACATACTTTTAATAAACGAAGTACAAATATAAGTATCTGGCCCCAAATGCTATGGAGTACCATTGAATTTGTGTGCATAATTAAGTGCTACAAGTAAGGTGAGAGTCAAGGGAATAGCAAGAACAAAATGCAGAGGTCAGAAAATATAGCACAAATATGGAACAACTAGTAGTTCAATTTGCTGCATTGCAGGATGCTAAAGGGTAATTGTAGGGATAGCTAAATTGAGGTCATATAGTTCAGGGTCTTAAATGTCAAGTGAAAGAGCCTGTGGTTTTCTATAGGTGACACAAAGTAAGTGAAGGTATTTGGGCATTTAAATAACATAAGTAATCTCTTCCTAAAGCAAATTGACCTAGCAGTAACAGGCAAAATGAATATGACAGGGGTGATGTTGATCAGAGGTGGGCCATTCAGTAGAGACAGAGTTGAATAGATATAAGACTATGCTTTTATTCAGTAGAAGTCTCAGGCTTATACAGACATCTACCCAGAGAGCATTCTTTCTCAGAGTAGTAAGAAATTATAAATGGCTTTGTTGGGAATGGTACATGACAGAGAGTTTAATATAACTCACCACTGTTATTGGCCTGGAATGCCCTTCATCAACCAGAACACTATAGCCATGGTTAGTCTTTGGGCCCACTGGGGGGTGGGGAGACAGCACTGGCATGTTTTTTTCTATAGACCATCTTGTAGGTTCTCCCTAGAATAAAAAGTAATTTAACAAATCAATACATAATTAGAAAATTAGGTTAAGTTAGTGTCTACCAGGTGAAAAATACTATATGACTAAAGAAGTCCTTTGTCATTACTTTCAAAATGTTCCTTCTGAGATCTATCAGGGTAGGCAGAAAAAGTTTCCACAGCTGTACTGGGGAGGTGGGTGTGGTAGTGATAGGCAGGAAACTGAGTCTGCTTTTATTCAAAGAAGTAGCTACAAGAGCAGTGTATCCTCAGTTTTAGCAAATGCATTCATTAATCTGCTTTAAGTAGATCACTAGAAGAAGCATAATGCTACTCTGATCAGTAGAGAATACCAGAAAGTATTACTTTTCTATCTTAAAAATTTATTAAATAACCAGGTGGTCATGGCTCAGTGATTGGGCATCAACCTATGAAGTAGGAGCTCATGGTTCAATTTCTAGTCGAGATACATGCCTGGGTTGTAGGCTCGATCTCCTGTGTGGGGCGTGAAGGAGGCAGCCATTCAATAGTTCTCTCTCATCATTGATGTTTCTACCTGTCTCTCCCCCCCTTCCTCTGTGAAAGCAATAAAAAAATATATTTTTAAATTATTAAATAATGCCCTAAGAAAAGGTTATTTCCATTTTACATAAAAGAAGCCAAAACATACTAGTAGGTCTTTCACTAAGTGCAGCTATAAAGTGAAAATGGTTACAAGTGAAAATCATACGAGGAGGAACTGGAGTGTCTATCACAAATCTTCCAAGGCTGTAACCTGCCCATCTACCCAGTCAGTGTGCCTGGCACACTGGGTGAGAGTAGAGCACACACCTCTTCAGGCAGCACTAGTCACTCTTTATTTCCAGTAACCATTTTTCTCCATCAACAGTTCAGCAGAAATTATAACTCAGTCCGTGATGTAGCACAACATTGGCAAAGTTGAATTAACCACAAATCTCTACACACTAACTCTTCTGATCTTGAAAAACTGACCCATCTTCTCTTATTTAACAACAGTTTTATAACAAGATTATCTTTTGACCATGATAAAATAGAAAGATATGAGCCTATTAGGCAAGAGGGAAACATTACTATCTTATACAGAAAGTCATTCTACAGAAACTTTACAAATATTCATCAGTTTGTGAAATGTCTTAGGCCTCACATTTGTAATACAACACAGAAAATGAAGAAGATCATGTAAGTTTGAATGGCTCAAGAAATTGAGTAAAACTGCCAACCTACATTGAAGCCTTTCAAACATGCCTAATTGAATCTCTGATATTTTGGTCCAAATTTATATAGTTCCTAAATTTACTTCAAATAATAATATGAAATACAAGAAGAGAAAACAAACAGGAAAGTTTGAAATATATATACAGAATGTCTAAATCATATGATCTTGTTTGCTAAAATAGATTTTTCCTAGCACGTATTCTCCAGGGTCACATTTGCATGAAAATGTACCATTGGGTAATTCTTAGAATGCCCTGTTTTCCTTCACATTGGAAACATGACCTTTTATTTTTAACTTCTTAAGACAAAAAAAAAAAAATCCTTAGGCCTCTATCATATATCAGCCAAGAAAATACAAAAATTTAATTCCAGCTCTGAAAATAATGTTTTCAAGTTTTTCTTTGAAAGTTTTCAAGTTTTCTTTGTGCTTTATAAAACATTTTGCACGGGCAGCTCCTATTTTGTCATGATCTTTTGTAATAATGGTAGCTAAGATTTAGGCTTGGAGAAACCATCATTTGACCTCAGCTATGAGTTATCCCAAAGTGCCCCAAGAAACTTGAATAATAGCATCATTGGCTTCCAAAATCATAAAATAATATGAGATGAAAAAGAATTATGTGGCTTCTTACCTTAAATCTCTGAATTCGCTCCTTTCTGGCTATGGTCTCCAGTTTCTTTTTAATTTCAAGCTGATGGTAACGCTAAGCATACAGGAAAAATGGAGTAGAGATTCATATCAATTACAGCAACAATTTTTTTAAAGGAAAATAAGCCTATCAGCTAACTGAGTCTCAATTACCCCTCCTGTCATTGAGATGGAGAAGAATCACCTGCTTTAGTGTGCAAGTGGGAATATATATTGGTACAACCCTTTAGAAAGCCAATATAATATATCTTAGAAAGCCAATATAATATATCTCAGATAGGTAAAAGTGTCTCTTTTTGCCACTAAATTTCACTTCTAAAACTTAGAAGAAAATCTGGATTTTTTAAAATATGCATACGATACTATATAAGTGGCCCAAATATACTATCTAAAAGGTTTTTGTTGCCCGGGCAGCATGGCTGAAAGGTTGAGCACCGACCTATGAACTAGGAGGTCGAGGTTCAATTTCCCATCAGGGCACATGCCCAGATTGCTGGCTCGATCCCCATTGTGGGTTGTTCAGGAGGCAGCCCATCAATGATTCTTTCACATCATTGAGGTTTCTATCTTCCTCTCCCTCTCCCTTCCTCTCTGAAATCAATAAAAATATATTTGAATCCTATCTAATAAAAGAGTAATATGCAAATTAATTGTACCTCTGCTACACCCACAAGCAATGCTCACAAGCCATGCCCATCAGCCAACAGAAGCAAATTATGCAAATAAAGCCCAACCAAGGTGTCTGCAGCCACTGAGAGCAGAAGGGAGGCTTGGAAAAGAGTAATATGCAGATTGACCATCACCCCAACACACAAGATGGCTGTCCCCATGTGGTCAAAAATCCTGCCCCCATATGGACATAAGATGGCTACCACAAGATGCCCATCAGGAGAGGGCAGTTGGGAGGGACCAGGCTTGCAAGGGAGGACAGTTGGGGGCAATCAAGCCTGCAGGGAAGGGCAGTTAGGGGTGACTAGGCCAGCAGAGGAGGGAAGTTGAGAGCAAACAGGCTGGCAGGGGATCAGTTAGACATCAATCTGGCTGGCAGGGGAGTGGATAGGGGGTGATCAGGCTGGGAGGCAGAAGTAGTTAGGGGCAATCAGGAAGGCAGGCAGGTGAGCAGTTTGGAACCAGCAGTTCTAGATTGTGAGAGGGATGCCCGACTGCCCGTTTAGGCATGATCTTGCCGGGATCAGGCCTAAATGGGCAGTTGGACACCCCTGGAAAGGTCCCATATTGGAGAGGGTGCAGGCTGAGTGGAGGGAAACCCCTCTCCTATGCATAAATTTTGTACACTAGATCTCTAGCATATATATATATATATATATATATATATATATATATATATATATGAAAGGGCTTTTGTTTTTGTTGTTAGTAGTATTGTTTACTTCAAAGCAAAACTTCAGAAGCACTATTAACTTTAAAGAGAATGGTTAAGTTTTTGGTACATCCATATAATGGAATAGAATATAATCATTAAAATTAAGTTATAAATATTTTGTTTAAAAGTGGAAAATATATGTAATACTCAAAGAAATGATACAGAATTGCACAGAAATGCAATTTAAGTTATCAAGTGCATATATGTGCCTGTCCCCATGCTGTAGGGAGGGGGGCATTTTGTGTATATCATCTCTTCCTGAACAACTCTAATTGCTAAGCAGTCTTATTTTACAAAAGAAGAAACTGAGGCAGAGGTTCATGAATTTTGTCTCAAGTCACACAGTGGTTGAATTTTTAGTTGTTTGTTGGATTTTTGTTTTGTTTTGTAATTGGTGTTTATTTTTCACAAAACCATGGTCTTCTCAAAAAATAGCATGCTTTTATTAATGTATAGATATGAATAGAGATTTTAAAAAAGCAATTATCTCTGAGAGGAGGCTTTAATGTGGTTATTTTCCTTTTTCATACTTTCTTATGCTCTCCAATTTTTCTAAAATATATTAGTCACGTAATCTGCATGTAATTTGGGTTGAAATTATTCATACACATCTGAGAGCACTGTAAAGTGTTTCTCCTCTATTCTTGAGCCCTCTAGATGCTTTGAGATTCTGCAGATTCAGTCATTCTCTATCTCAATATCACACTTTCCTTTCTGTCTCCCCATTTCCTGTTCTCTCTCCCATTTTCTCACCAAACTTGATTAGATTCTATATATATTAACCACTTTCCATCTTCCATTTATTCCCAACTCACCAAAGTCTCACACTCCCACCATCTCTCATCACTACCACCCCTGGACCTGCTTTCGCCAAGGCCACCATCGTCTTTGTCCTCTGGGTCAAAACCTAATTTCTCATGTCCCAGTACCCATCTTACATAACCATTCTGCCACTTGTGAGACTCTCCTGGCTCTCAGGCATGTTTTTCTTCCACTGGAAGGTTCTTTTCTAGCCTGTGCTGTTGTTGTTCTTG
This sequence comes from Antrozous pallidus, assembly GCA_027563665.1. Taxonomy (NCBI): domain Eukaryota; kingdom Metazoa; phylum Chordata; class Mammalia; order Chiroptera; family Vespertilionidae; genus Antrozous; species Antrozous pallidus. The sequence continues at coordinate 156,679,110 of CM050508.1, read as the reverse complement.
ATCTCCTGCAATGCACACCCCCCACCAAACTAGAAACCTCAGAATTCCTCTGGGCTCTTTCTTCACCCCTCCTCACTCAGCCAGTGCCAGTCTTTTCCCCTCTTCCCCGTCTCTGCAGACAGCTGTATCTCCCCAGTATTTTAGCTACTGCTGTTAGCTCACACCCTTTGGCAACAGCTTCCTAATTGACCTCCCACCTCTAATCTTTTCCAGCTCATTAATCCATCTCCCACATTTTTAACAGCATCATCTTTCTACAACAGCTCTGCTCATTTGTTTCAATCTCCTGCTAAAAAATGTTTCATCGCCTGATCACCTATACTCCAAACCTAGTTTGGAATTAAAGTCTCTCCAGAAACTGGGCCCCGATTTATTGGAGAGTGTCTTTTCCTGCCACTCATTCAACCAACCCACAGTGCAGTCTGTCTGGCCTCAGTGAGCTTTCCTTCCCATCGGCAATGCCCTTTCATATCTCTGTGAGCTCACTCTCTGAAATGCATTTTTCATGGTTTCATGTGAGGTCCCATTGTTTTCAAGGTCCAGTTCAAATAGCAGGACCTCTGTGCAGCTTCCTCTGACTCCCACAGAGGGAAGCCATCAATCCCTACTTTTCTGAGCTCAGTCTGTTCATTCCTTTCTTCTAGCATTTGATCACTTTCTACAGTGTTTTTTTTTAATTATATCTTGCTGCTATATATCACATAGCCTCATAATGATACATAGGTGAGCCTGATATATATTAATATTTGTTGCATGAATGAATACATGAATATTAACAGAACTAATTAATAACAGCACCAGCCTAAACTAAATATGGCAATTTAGAGAAAAATAGTCTATTTGTTAGTTAATTTATATATTATATTTTGTAATTATATATTATACTAGAGGCCCTGTGCACAAAACTCGTGCATGGGGTGGAGTGGAGGGGGGGTCTCCTCAGCCCAGCCTGCGCCCTCTCCAATCTGGGACTTTTTGACTAATGTCCAACTGTCGGTTTAGGCCTGTTCCCTAAAGCAGCAATTGGACATCCCTCTCACAATCCTGAACTGTGGCTCCTAATTGCTCACCTGCTTGCCTGTCTGGTCACCCCTAACTGCCCCCCTTGCCAGCCTGATCGCCTCTCACTGCCCCCTGCCAGCCTGTTCATCCCTAATTGCCAGCCTGGTCACCCCCAACTACCCTCCCCTGCTGGCCTGATTGCCCCTAACTCTCCCCCTGCTGGCCTAGTCATTCCCAACTGCCCCCTCCACCAGCCTAGTTGCCCCTCATTGCTCTCCCTGCCAGCCTGGTCATCTCTTACTGACCCCCCCTGACATCCTGGTCGCCCCCAACTGCCTCCCCCACCAGCCTGGTCACCCCACGTAGCTTGCTGTTCAGTCATTTGTTCATTTCTCACTAACCCCCTGCCAACCTAGTTGCCCTACACAGCCTGCTTGTTCAGTCATTTGATTGTCCCTCACTAACCTCCCTGCTGGCCTGGTCCTAGGCAGCCATCTTATGAGGGTGTGAGGGTTAATTTGCATATTATCTCTTTATTATATAGGATATTACATTTTTACCATTTATTTAAGAATATACAAAGATGCTTAAATAATACCATATTTACCAGTTATAATATGCCAGTTATATAAAAGTTTGGAAAACTTCCAGGATCAAGGCTAATATATAACCTCATGCCTACTGATTAAATTTGAAACTAGGTATAGATTGATTTTTACACTATACTATTTTTTTAACATTAGTTATAAAATTGAAACTAATACTTTCATAAGCAAGTGGATTTAGGGGCCATAAACAGTGATTCTACGTAATTGATGCACATTATATAAGCACAAAATTAATTCCTAAATTAACAGGTCACATACATCTTGACTAAAAACATTTCCTCAATATAATGGTAGCATAATTTTCAGTGGCACTGAACTTAGTAGTGGTTTACTGCTGATTCTACAGTTGTTCATGAATGTTTACTGCACCCACAGGTCAATGGTTTTATGAGCCAAGTTTTCTGATTTATTGCTCTATGTTCAAGCCAAGAAGTGACATGCTTTTTCACAGAGATTAAAATGGTATTGATGCTTGAAACTACAAATTTTATGGTGCAAGGCTAAAATAATTTATCAAGTTAGCTAGATATCCTACTAAAAATGTCATGTCAGATTAAAAAGAAATGTTGTTGACTGTACGTCTATGCTGACCAATGTGGCCTAAAGTAGGAGGGACAGCAGATGTTTCAATGCCTATTCCTTGAAATTTAGCATACGGCTGAGCTTCAGAGCCTTAAAAAATAACAAATCTGAAATAATTCATGGCAGTGGAATTACTGATATTTAAACAGATGTCACTTTTTTTTAGCAAGTGGAAATTGAGGTGCAGATGGTGAAGGCGGTTTTGCTTTAGAGTAGCCATTATGGATTAGAAATCTACATTTGTTAAATTAAATATCACAAAGTATATAATGGTGTCCATATTTTTCTCAAACATAAATGGAGAAAAGCTTACTTTAGTCTGTTGGCTCCTTGCTACCTAGAGAGATATGGAGCATTTCTCAGGTCACCTTATTCCATTCGTTTTTAGTGAAATTCAAGAAGAATATCTCTGCCTCGGGATACAGAAGTATTATTAATTATCATATTAGAAAGTATCAGTTATAAAGAAAAAAGTAAATACTTGTACCTCCAAATCAAGGACCTTATGGAAAAGAGCCTGGGCTAAGCACTCCCGGACATATTTTTGGTGATCCCTCTTCATGATATTTAGTTTGTATTCTTTTTCAGAAAGTATCCTTCCATTTCTTGTGATCTGTCATGAACAAATAAGACACACATAGAACCACAAAGCAGAACATGTTACTGTTAGTAACCAAACAGGGAGAGATAGAGAGGCAGTGTTTCCTAAGCCTAAAGGAGTACACCACTGTGGTTGATAAACTTTCACTTTTAATAAATTTTTCATAAGGCAAAAATAAAAGAGAGAGAGAGAGAAAGGCAGTCCTGCCTGTATACCCATCACCATGAAAACACACACAGATGATGCACTTGTTTAAACCAAGGTTTTCATTAGAGTAGCAATTTTCCCGTGATGGAACCCAGGTGTTCTTTTCATTTCTTTTTTTGCATGCATTGGGGAGGAAGTGGCAGGATGCTATCGTGATACAATAAATAGGAGCAGTGATCACAGGACTGATGATCTCATAGGAAATTTACTTTGAAAGGCAAAACAGGTAAGCTACAGAGGCTCTCATCACTTTGTTTTTAAAATAATTGGCTTCATTACTTTGTCTTCACTCTGCTTTTTCGTCTTCCACTCTCTAGCCCAGAATGTAATAGCATTTGTTTTGACTTGGATTTTTTTAGATTATGCAATGCTGCAAATATAAAGGTATTCCAGATTGGTGTTTATTGGCTCCATTGCAAGTCCCAGGAATGGTAGTTTCTGCTTTTTTTATCTATAGTTGACCCTTGAGCAACATGGGGTTAGGGGGTACCCACCCTCACACAGTCAAAAATCTGCATGTAACATTTGAGACCTCAAAAACGTAACTGTCCTTCAGTATCTAAGGAAAATTGGTTCCAGAAACCCGTATAATACCAAAATCTGGGGATGCTCAAGTTCCCTATGTAAAATGGGTTATATGAATGCATATAGTCAGCTTTCAGCATCCAAAGATCAAAAACAATACAGGTATTTATTGAAAAAATCCACATGTAAGTGGACCCAGGCAGTTCAAACCTGTATGTGTCATTCAAGGGTCAATTATACTTGTTTTTCTTTTCTTTCAATCTTTCCTATGGCAACACTTTTTTATTTATTTATTTATTTATTTATTTATTTTACTTTTCTGTATGTTCTCTAAACAAAGAGTTTTATTTTTTTCTGGATTGTTCATCTTCTTCCTTTCCACTTGATTAAGCCTGCCCATCTTTTCAGGTCTAATGTGCACTCGCATGTTTCTCACTTTTGATAACTAGATTTTTAGCACTGTAGTTGTAACATATTGGAATGTTGTATTAAGTTGTGCAACAAGCGATTGACTATTGATAATCTTTTTTTATGAATGCATTTTCCAATGAAAGAAAGAGGTGTGGCTATAGAAAGTACACTTGGAATTACAATTCAGTCACAGTCTTTGAAATGTGCTGTCGATGGGATATCATGTCTTGTGCTCCCACTGGAAAAATAGATTGAGAATGTGCTGCACTGCCTCTTCCCCTGCAGTTAACATGTGTCCTTGTTATCTTTCCCCTGGGAGTCGTCTGATCTCTCCAACTATCCTGGAAGTTCCTACATGGCAAATGCTCTTAAACTTGAACCTGTCTCAGATTTTTACATAGAAGACAATTGAAAAACAGATTAGAAATTTTGATGGGGGTTACATTTAATCTGTATATAGGTTTGGGTAATGTGGCCATTTTAATTTGGTACAGCCACAGTGGAAAAGAGTATGGAAGTTCCTCAAAAATTAAGAATGGTGATACCATATCAACAATCCCTCTTCTGGGTATCTGCCTAAAACATTTGAAAACATGTATGTTCATTGCAGCATTATTCACCATGGCTAAGACATAGAAACAACCAAAGCGTCGTTGGTTGTTTATCTCTATGCAGATAATTGGTATAGAGAAGATGTGGTACATATATACGATGGAATACTACTCAGTTATGAGAAAATTTGAAATATTGCCATTTCTGACAACGTGGATGGGTCTTGAGAATGTTACGCTAAGTGAAATAAGTCAGATGGAAAAAGTCAAGAACCATATGATTTCACTCCGATGTGGGATATAAAACTGAAAGCAACAAATGAAAAACAAGAAAAGCAAATAAACACTCATAGACACAGACAACAGTATGGTAGCTACCAGAAGGAAAGTGGGATGAAGGGAAATAAAAGAAAGTAAATAAATGGTGATAGAAGGAGACTTGACTTTGGGTGGTGAACGCACAATTCACATGATGGATTATAGAATTGTACACTTGAAACCTACATTACTTTATTATCCAATGTCACCCCCAATAAGTTTAATTTTAAAAAACTAATTGATTGGCCTCACCCCATTAACTTCTGACTCAATTGGTATGGAGTGGGGCTCTAAAATTTGCATTTTCTAACAAGTTCCCAGGTCATTGCTGATTCAGGGACTACATTTGAAAGACTACTCTAGAGAAAGAGCTGTACCTTCCTTCCTTGAGCTGCCACGCACATCACCACTGTTCAATTAAGTGTTTGTTAATGATGTCAATAAGTAAATACCAAGTCCTTCCTATTTACACATAAAGCTCACATACTGTTATCAAAAAAGTAATGTTAATAGTAACCACAATAATTACAAACATTTATGACACATCTCTAATTGCCACAACAATCCTAAGGACCAGTTATCATCCTCTTTATTCATAATTGAGAAAGCTGGAGCTGACAAAGTTAAGTGATTTGCTAAAGTCTATGTATTGTAAATGACAGCCAACACCCAACCAGATCTGTCAGATAACAAAGCTACAGGAGGCAAAAAGCAAGCTCTCTGGGACTTACCAGCCAGAGTGCCAAGCACATAAACAATTAGAATGACAATGCATATCCTTTCAATAGCATAGCAACAATAGTTAAGGAAAACCACTGTGTTTTAAAAAGGTTTATGCAAAACTCTTTAGTTATACTTTCTATACCCACACCCATTTCTTTCCATGGAATGTTATAGCACTTTTTAATGATTTTACATTACATTTAGAGGAATAGGAATTTTTTTTTGAAATGATAGTTTTAGAACTAGCAAAATACATTAATGTATCAACTAACCACCTTAAAATGAAACTATTTTTAAAAATTCAAAGAAAAATTTGAACTGTTTGTGTCTTCCACAGCAGATTCTGTGAGAATTGAAAACAATGCACTTTTTTCCAAAGACAGTCAAGTCCTCTCTACCCTTAATCCTTAATAGTTCTTGGTCCATAGACTATATTCAATAAATGTGTTGAATAAGTGAATGAATAGACAATGAATACGCTGTTGAAAACACAGGGGTTTTCCTCAGTAATTTATAAGTTGCCTTAGCAGTTGTTGTGACCTTCTTTCCTATCTTTTGAAAAACAGCCTCAACAAGTTAAATCAGAGCTTTGCAAAGGAAGCAATTTTTCTGAAATAGGGGTCAGGGGAGATGTCTCTAATTAGATCAAAGAGAAAATCAGGAAAGGGAGAGAATTACTGGACTTAATAAAACAAAAGGGCAGGTAGAGTGTAAACCAAATCTTACCAGCCCTGATCTTAAGAGATGCCGCCTTATCCTTGTATTGTTAAAATATCCAGTCAGGTGTTTGTCGGTAAGACTATTATATGCTGCAAGTAATCTGAAACAGAAAAAAATGAAACCATTAAGGTCTTAAGAAATGCTGCTTGATAACCTAGCCAATTCTTGACTTTCTCATTCCCAAACTGTGCATAATCTCACTCAACCATACAAGCATCCACGTGTGCATTTAATTTGAGCACCTACTGTTTTCTAGGTTTTATGACAAGAACTGGGAGACAGTCCTGATGTTTATCCTGAAGACAAGTATAAAAACCAGACATAAACAATTAGATTGGTGTAAAAAAATCCAACAATAGAAATATGTTAAAAAGTCACGAGGACACAGAGCATCAAGTCCAGTTGTCTGGGATGTTCTCAAGGAGGAAGCCTAATGGAGAAGATGGGGTCCTTCAGAGGATGCTTCATTCTCCTGTTACACCCTAAACCCTGCACTTCCTCAATATGTCCTCTCATGTCTTCTGGACCCAATGCACAGTCCTGCCACTGCAAAGGGCTTTTCCTCACCTGTTGGCTAGTGGCCACCACCTGTGATACACAAGTATTTCTTGTCCCAGGAACATTTCCTGACACACACAGAGTGTGCTACCCTACCTTCTTCTTCACTCCCCTAGACCCCTGAGTTGCATTACCCATCACAGAGTAAGTTATAGTTTATTTCTTAGTCTCTTCTGCTAGATTCCAAAACCAGGATGGTGTGTTATTCTTGGTATTCCTGTTGGTGTTATTTACTGTGTACTTAATAATGATATGTTCAATAAATGAAGGCACAATTTTGTTTGGGACTTATTCTTACTGCTATAAATTTCTATCTAAGTTTAAGCTCAACAGTTTAAACTTAATTACCTCATATATATCCAGACAGTTTCATTAATTCCAGAACTTGCCAAGAAAATTATTGATCATTTTTTATTTTTAGGGTCTTCTATCTTAAGAGTTAAAAGAGGACAAACTGATTCCTTGTTCCATGCTCTACCTTGGTAAATGGTCAATTTAAGATTGTAAGGAAAAGTTTGAAGCTATTTTTTCTAAGTCTTAACCTATAGTTTATTAAATATTACTACCTGAAAAATGTGCATACACATCTTTATATACATGTATGTATACATGTATGCAGATATGTGCATCCATATATACATACATATATAAATATGATTGTTTGTATATATAGAGACAGAGATCAGCAGAGAAAAAGAGAACACAAACCTAAATACAGCCCTAACCTAAAGCTTTCTTAAAAAAAAAACATATCCTATTACCTATAACAGAGATTTACAATTTGTACATTTTATAAGCAGCTGATCCTTAAGTTATTCCAATACTGGAGCAGGGACTCATACAGAGAGTCGAGGAGCTGTCATTAGCAACCCTTTTATTTAGCTGTTTGCCCTGCCTTAATTACATGGAGATAGCGTTGTGACCTTTTCCTATCTCTTTTCTCTTTAGCGGTCATCTCGGGAAAGTCCCATGCTGTCAAATGGTAAGGAAATTTTAATTTTGTGCACAAAAGAGACTGAAAGGCAGGTACACAGAAGCCAAGGCGTCATGTGAGGGTTGCAGACATATGAACAAGCGTGGAAATCATTATTTCGCTGGGTTTATGTAAAAAGACAACCCAAGGACTTCAGTAAAGTACATACAAAACGAGCGCCAATGATGCTTTGAAACCATCTTTTAAATGAACTGTCTTGGTCTCCTATAGTTCATCAAAGGTTTTCTGTCTTCAAAAGGTCAGCATCGTAGCCCTTACCCTTTCTGAGTCTCAGAATATCTCTTCAGCAACTCATTTCAGAAAGGTGAGCAGGTGTCTCTCAGTCCTAACAATCACGATTCCACAGGTCACAGATTCTTCAGATAAATCATTAGGCTGATAGCACGTACAGCCTTTTGTCTGCTTTCTCAGCTCCAGGTGTGTGTGTGTGTGTGTGTGTGTGTGTGTGTGTGTGTGTGTGTGTGTGTTTTCTTTTAATCAATGGTTTTGAAATAGCTGTGAGTGCTAAAACCCTGATAAATGAAGTAGGATCAAAAAGATGGGATAACATGAACCTCAATTTCCCTACTGACTGAGAAAATATGCCCTTTTTAAATCCTCCCTTTATAACTTTTTAAATATTTAGGTGCTAATAAAAGTGCTTAGCCAACTTTTGCACCCACCTCATTTCAACTCTGCTCTCTCAGGCTCTTACTAAATGAATATGTATGCATAGTGCCCCTCTACTCTTACAGTTCAAACAGATCTAGTTCAATTGAAACCTTGACACACACCTGTTTTCATACCTTTCCCTATTTAGGAATGATTAAGGGTTCAGGTTGGGATGCCATTTGCAAAGCAACTCTTTCCATAACTATCATCACAGGATTTGAGGAATAACTATCTGGATCTACCCAGGCGTCATTCCTTTATAACACAATGCCTGTATTATTTTTTAATATATTTCTATTGATTTTGGAGAGAAAGGGAGGGAAAGTGAGATAGAAACATCAATGATGAGAGAGAATCATCAATTGTCTGACTCCTGCACACCTCCTACTAGGGATTGAGCCCACAACCCAGGCTTATGCCCTGACTGGGAATCAAACCATGACCTCCTGGTTCATACATCAATGCTCAACCACTGAGCTATGCTGGCAGGGCAAAGCCTGAATTATTTTTAACTGAAACTTTAAATGAATGAATTGTTTTATAAGAAGAGTAAATTATATACAGACTTATTAAAATGATTGTTACAGACTGTTTGTCTCCCCCCAACCCCCAAATTTCTATATTAAAGTTCTAACTACAATGTGGTATTAGGAGGTGGGACCTTTGGGAGATGATTAGGTCTTGAGATCAGAGCCTCATGATTGGGATTATTGCCCTTTTCAAAGAGACCCGCCACCATCCAGAAAAGGGCTATCTATGAACCAGGTGGTGGGTCCTCACCAGACACCAAGTCTTATGGCATCTTAACCTTCAATATGCCAGCTGCTAGAACTGTAAGAAACAGGTTGTTTGGGTCACCCCGTCTATGGTATTCTGTTATAGCAGCTGGCACAGAATAGGACAGTAGTCCATACAAACATTTCCACTGTGTCCATGTAAACGTCATGCTTGTCCTGACCATCAAACTTCCTTCACGGGCGATGGTAGTACTTCACAGTACATGGTCTGCCTGACCTTTTCCAGTTGCTCTGCTTCATGTCTCTGGGTACAGGCTTAAAACCTCCCTTGCTTTTATTCGGTGACAAGAGCTTCACTGACCCAGTCACAAACTTAGAGCTGCTTCTGCCTTTGTCCTCTCCATTCACTGCCATGGTTTGTGACATTCCTACTGTCCTCCACTCCTTTCTTTCTTGCCCTCAGTGGCTTCCTGAAGTCACCCCGTCCTGGGATTGGTAATTGTGCTGTTCCTTGGGCTCTCCACTTGCTCTGTAAGTCACTTTTCGAATCTGTTGTCAAAGCTGGCCTTCTTGGTCATACTCCCTCAGTCCTGTGATCCTCTCTTGCTCCCCTCCACAGGATCAAGGACTGTGCTATTACTCCAAGGCCATCTATTCACATCAATTCCCACAGCGAACTGGCCAGACCAGTCTAACCGGTCAGCATCTTTATGGGATGAACAAGACTACTTACCTAATCCCCATCTCTCCCTCCACCACCCCAGTTTGCTGGGTGGAGAATGACCTACTTTCTGGCTCAATGCCTGGAGAAAAGTCCTCCTGGAAACAAATGCACACCCACACCCTGTGGTGCCTGAGGGTTAGAGTTGTGGCTGCTGAGTCACTGGGGGTGCTGCCTTCCCAGCTGCAGCCTTTCAATACTCAGTCCTGAAAACCCTGCCCCCCACCATGTTGAATGTCTAAATGGGGCTCTGAAGTAATGAAGTCCCGTTCTTATCAGACCCTCCATCTGCCCGCACAGAGAGAGCATCTATCCCATAAAAGCCCTAGCAACTAGTTAAGGCACTGCAATATTACTCATCACACACATTTCTTGAGTACCATTTTCACGGCTTGCAACAAGGCATTGGGACTGTGAGATAGCTCAGAACCTTCACTGAAAGCCCCAGTCCACTGGGAAGGTGTGCAGGTGCAGACAGAGAGAGTGTGTGTGCACTTGATTTCTTCCTGTGTTCTAGGCCAATTCATTCATAGATGGTTACAGAGTGTCTGAGTGTCCCATTATCAATCCCATCCCACTGTGCATATCACAAACCACTTTCCCACACTAATTCTTACTTGTTTTTTTTTTTTCTAGGTCCCTGGAATGTGAATAATACATATTACATACCTTCTACTTTTCTATAATAGAAAAGCTCCAAAACAAGATTATTGCTTAGTGTTAAATCTGTCCTAAAAAAAAAACTAAGGTAAGGTGTTGTGGACACACTGATAGATGAATTCTGTAGCCTCATCTCCCAGTACTGCCTGGCCCCATACTGTCTACCCTTGTGGAGGCCGAGGCCTGCAGTGGTTCAGACTCCAGCTCCAGTTTGTTAACATAAAAAACCATTGAAACCTGTAAATTTTTGTGAGTTTATTTGAGCCAAACTGTTAACATATGCTGGGAAGCAGAACCTCTATGAGTTGAGATAATGCTCTGCAGATTGGCAGGTTACATCTGTATTTATACATTGCAATCAAAGTAAAGGGAGTTGGGTGAGTTACATGAAATCCATTGGTGATAGACTAGAGAGGCCTGAGAAAGCAAAGCAGGGAAACCCCTGGGATTGGATAAAAAGTAAAATGATAGACACATACTTAGGTGAATGCAGGAACAATTAACATAAAAATGCAGGAATCTGTGGTATCTGTCCTGGAGCCCAGGCACAGTAGGTTGTGTCCCAAGGGGTCCACAAAAAGAAAAGGAAGTTACAAGTTACACAGACATTTCAAAGGTATTTAATTATAAATGCAAAAAGATAGATAGGCTCAGTTAAGGTAAAGGTTGATCTTATCAGTGAAGATACCAGCCTAGGATGTAACTACCCACCATAACTGCTTTCAGTGAAAGTTTAATTTCAGACCATCCTTTGTGGTTACTTTAGGTGTCTGAGTTTGCAAGACAGCCATGCAGGCCTTCCCTAAGCTTGTCAGATTAGCATGTGGCCCTTTTGTCCACAAATACAATCCTGTCTCCACCATTTGCTGCATCTGCAGTGGGAGCAAGTGACTTACCCTGCCTCCACCTCACTGGTTCTACTTGCCACAAAACAGCCTGCAAGTGGTTATTTATGCATTCTCTACAAAAAAGAAGCTTTCTCTCCACTCCCTTTGCTCCCTGAGTCATCACTAGATTCACCTTCAAAAGTCACTTTGCAAACCATATATTTGATGAGGAGTTAATATACAAAATATACAAGAAATTCATAATGATGGAAAAATATGAATCATGAAATATTCATGGAGAAATGTTATTCTACCTAGTAAAGAGATAGAAAAATTTTAAATAAAGTTTTTTTATAGACAAAGATTAACAAATATATAACTTCCATTTATAAATAGCTATAATATTAACATAAAATCAAAGTACTGATATCTGTAAATATTCTTACTCTTAAATAAATTATACTGGTGGCCCAGTGCACAAAATTAATGCATGGGGGGGGAGGGTGTCCCTCATCCTGGTATGTACCCTCTCCAATTTGGGACATCCCTTTCATAATCTGGAACTGCTGGCTCATGCATGCCTGCCTGATGGCCCCTAACTATACTGCCTGCTGGCCTGCTCACCCCCAACTGCCCCCCCACCAGCCTGCTCACCCCCAACTGGCCCCCCCCCATTGGCCTGATCACCTCCAATGATCCGCTGCCTGAATACCCACAACTGCCCCCTACCCCCCGTCTTGGCCCCTAACTGCCTCTACCTTGGACCCACCACCATGGTTTTGTCCAGAAGAATGTTCAGAAGGTCTCCTGGAAGGTTTCCCAGTCTAATTAGCATATTATCCTTTTATTAGTATAGATAGAGGCCTGGTGCATGGGTGGGGCTGACTGGTTTGCCCTGAAGGGTTCCCTGATCAGGTTGGGGGTTCCCTTAGGGGGCAGGGTGGCCTGTGGTGGTTTGTAGGCTGGCCACACCCCCATGGGGTGAGGGTCCCCACTGGGGAGACATGGCCAGCTTGGGTGAGGGGTTGAGTGTTGTTTTCAGTCTGGCCCCACCCCCCAGCAGGGAACCTCACTCCATGGGAGCATGGCCAGCCTGGGTAAAGGGCTGAGGGTCATTTTCAGGCTGGCCATGCTCCCCAGCAAAGACCCTCACCCCAATGGTGGCATGGCCAGCCTAGGTGAGGGGCTGAGGGCCATTTGCAGGCCATTCCCTCAGGGGCCGACCCAAGCAAACCAAGCTTTCTGCACTCAGGCTGGCTCCATGGCTGTCATCCACAGGCTCCTCCTTCAGTGGCCAACCAGGCAACCCAAGCCTCCCACACACCCAGGCCAGCTCCCTCGTGGGCCAGCTCAAGTGGGCAGTAAGCTTGGCTTCTTCCGTCACTAGGAGAAGCCCAAACCTCCCACCACTCTTGCTGGCTTTGTGGCCCACGCTATTTTTGTCTTACTAATTTGCATGCTCACTCCTGATTGGCTTGTGGGTGTCATGAAGTAATTGCCACTTTACATATTTTTCTTTTATTAGTGTAGATGTATACACCTCCACAATCTGTTTTACACTGCAGGTTCCCTTAACAAACTTGTTCAGGGAGAATATAAAAATTATTTTGAACATAACCAGCTTTATTTAGCTCAAATTGTGACTTAAGCCGTTTAAATTAATGAAGTTTGTGTAGTTCTTATTGCTGCTGTACTAAAAGATCGTGTCTTAGCAGCTGTAAACACAATGTTATTGCCTCATAGGTCTGGAGGATAAAAAATCCAAATGGATCTCATTGGGCTGAAACCCAGGTGTCGCCCATAGGGCTGCATTCCCTCTGGAGACTCTGAGGAAGAATTGTTTTTCTTTCATTTCCCAGATTCCAGAGGCTGCATGATCCCTTGGCTCTTGACCCCCTTCCATTGCTAACACCATCTATAGCAGGTTGTCTTTCTCACGGTGCCATCTCTCTGGGTCTGGCTCTTCTGCTTCCCTTTTCCTCATTGAGGGGCCACTTTGATTACTTCCCTTGGGTCCATCCAGGGGACTATCTTATTTTAAGGTCAGATGATTAATTTCCATCTGCAATGCTAATTCCCCCTGCTATGTAAGTAACCTAATCATCTGTTCTGAGGATTACAACATGAACATATTTCAGGGGCCATTATTCTGCCTACCATGAATTTTTTTTATATGCCAGATGCGAGGAAGCAGAAACACTGGGCACTGAATGCAATGGTTAGTTGCCTGTCATACACATTATCTAGTGATCAATCATGCCAGTGACCTCCACTTTCCAAAAAGACACTTCCCAGAAAGAGAAAGACAGTTTTTTTTTTGTTGTTGTTTTTTAATATATATTTTATTGATTTTTTACAGAAAGAAAGGGAGAGGAATAGAGAGTTAGAAACATCGATGAGAAAGAAACATTGATCAGCTGCCTTCTGCACATTCCCTACTAAGTATGTGCCCGCAGCCAAGGTACATGTCCTTGACCAGAATCAAACCTGGGACCCTTGAGTCTGCAGGCGACACTCTATCCACTGAGCCAAACCAGTTAGGGCAAGAGAAAGACAGTTTTAAAACCACACCAAGATGTACAAAGCAAGTTGGAGCCTACCCACCTTGCTGATCTAATATCAATGTACCAAATGTGAGCTCTAAAACAAGTGAACAAGAGGTAGCCTAGGAACATTTTATTTTTCCTCACAAGGATAAGAGTACAGAGGCAACTTACTTTATCTAATATGCAAATAGTCACATTAGTCCTTAGTATGTAGCTATATTCATGTGAAATGTCATTTATTCAACACTTAAGATATTTCATTAAATTCATATATTAAATGAAACACTAAGCAAGAAAACATTTTGCCAATTACACTGTGGCACGCCATTAATGATAAGCTTCAAATTATTTTAATAATGTTAAAATGTGAAAACAATCATCTTAGTACAGATGAAATAAGTTAGCATGCATGTTTGCTACTACATGTACATAGATATGTCTGGGGAAGAAAAAAAGCGTATACAAGAATATGGCAGGGTCCCTACTATTAAGACCCTGAAAATAAGATTAAAGAGAAATATTTTATGCATAAAATAATTAGAAAGCATACAAAAAGTGTATTTAAAAAGCACTAACAGTGGTGCTTTGGAACTGACTCATACTGGCTCCTACAAGATAATTGTTAGAATTTTCAGGAATTTTGCCAGCCATTGTTAGCTTAAAATTGGCCATCATGGGAGTATTTCCACGTTAGAAATTGCCAAACATTACAAGTCAGGGCTCTTTTTTCTTTCTGAAAAGCCAGTTTACCAGCACACTATTGACAAAATTTAAAAAGCATGTGTCAAGATATATCTCGTGAGTCAACATACAGACGTACGCTTTACATACTTTTAATCCAGAATTTAATTTTTTAGATACAATATTTGACCAAAGGGGCTTATATACACATTCAACCATTTTCTATCCCTAACAAATAGAACATGAGGACTCCAGAAGATACATTGACATTTCAGTGGCATTTTAATTAAAAAAAAAGTTATGCAAGGTAACTCTTTACATTGCCACAAATGGGAAATTTCAACTCACCTACCAATCTGGAAAAACTGATTACACCACTTTATATTTAACAGGATCAAGTAAGACTTAGGTGAATGAGCACAGTTTTATTACTAAAGATGAAAAACCTAATCGAGAGGTGCTTTGCATTGTAGAGGTCACTAAATCTGTGATTTGTAGAGAGTGTGACCATGTTCAAGAAGGGCTCACTCACATCAGTCCTTCACTACCACGGCAGGCTTTTAGCAATGGCAGTCAGGTGAAATGTTTCTGCCACAGGTACTTGTATTGGGAAGGCAAGTTAAACAAATCACAGGCTGTTGTGGCTTGATTGCCTTTATGTTGCAGTTCACAAAGAATGGAGCTCCATCTTTCAACCCAAAGACTTCTCTCATTGTCGATCAGAAAATATTTGCAAGTACCCATTGAATTATGGCTCTCAAAAGAAACTCATCACACTCAAGCCACCCAAACAAGCCTACGATTTTGAATCTCAGCAAGATTCAAAGCTAGGAAGTTAATGAAATCTAAATTGAAATAAATTCCCCATATAAAATATCTGGGAACTGCACAGAAAAATAAAGAAAAACTAAGCTTCTTAGCTTTCTATTACTAAAACTGCCTGTCTATAATTGATGAGAAACAAAATTTAGTAACTATGTGACCAGAGACTTTAATTCTTAAGGGGTACAATTTCCCTGCAATTCAAGGAAAATAAATCCATATCAACCATGTCCTTCCCACAGTCAATTTGATGACATAAAAAAGATAAGATTTGAATTCAGAAGTCTTGAGGTCAGATTCTAATTCCACCCCTTACGGATGGATAATGCTGAAGACTTCTGTCTTCTTCCCCTTACAATGATCACCATGAGCTAAAATGTTGTGACTACTTCCTGAAGTGACTGATTTAAGTTTACTGGTATAGAGACACATTTTCCTGGAACGACGGGGTTATAGAAATTATGTAGAAATGACCACATAAGAGCTAGCCAACTCCTTCCGTTTATATTCAGGAAACTGAGTTTCATCAGTAAACTCAGATCAAATTCCTCATAAACAATGCCATAGTATTCCCACAGAAATCTACCTATCCCTTTCTGAGGGTCCTGGTCTCACTACCTGCCACCAGAATTTCTTTCCTCCATGTTTAATCACTCCATTTCATATAAGATTCCTTCCTGTGTCCCTCCCAAAAGGTACAGTATGGAACTATGCCCACGGCAAACACTCAACCAATATTTGTGAATGAATAAATCAATTAATAGAAACAACATATATTAGTCCTTGACACATATCCTTAAAAAAAAATCCATGTGTAAAGATCGCATCCTTTCTTCCGCTTCAGGAAATAACTGAAAACAGTCTAGAATGAAAGAAATTTTAAAACACGCTTTAGGGGGAACTAAGATGGCGGCAAAGGCAAAACACCTATCTTGCCGTCATAATCAGCAATTTTAATACTACAACTTAACGAAAGAACAAGCACCTTCCAGAATCACCAGAAAGCTCACCGAGTGAAAATTCCACAAATAAAAGTGAAGATAAGACACCGTGACTCGGAAGAGCGGCGGCGAACAGCGTTGAAAAATTCGCACCGCGGAGAGGGCGGGCGGCTGGAAACCGGCCAGTTTTCTCCAACAGGGAGACAAAGGCATCCCACTGGGCTGATTCTCCAGCTCTGGGCGAAGTCCAGAGAACCCACTATCATACGGGGTGAAAACTGGACAGTGGGAGGGCACGCCGAAGCTCGGGTGCTGGCGGGTCTCCCCGCTTGTGGAGAAGGCAGCTTGCGCGAACAGCTCAGCTGCGTGACGGCGCAGAGAGCGCACCGCGACTTGTCTCTCATTCAGAAAACCGTCAGACTGCTTTGTTTTACGACCCTGGGTGAGACATTGCGCATGCAGACTCATTTTGGGAAAGTCTGAATTCCCTGGCAACCAGAAGCCAGTGGAGCTCGGCAGCGGCTCTCTCTCAGAGGTGCTGGCGGCCATTGCCCCCGGCACAGAGTCCCTGGGGCCGCATAGGGCGGAGCTAAAGCTGTCTGCTTGGCCCGGAGACCCCGCCCACCCAACCTGAGCACAGCTGAGCTTCACAGACAATTGGCCTGGAGGTCAACCTTCCAAGTGCTAACAACGATTAACTGAGCTTAACTTCAGCAAGACTGTGCAGCCCATATCCACCTCAGGTAACCAGGGAGGCTGAGCCACTGTCCCTAGTAGGACGTCTACCACACAAAGCTAATTGACCAACTCAGGGAAGCAGCCACCATGCAGAGACATGGAAAGAAATCAGATGTGAAAGAAATGGAGGGAAAAAAACGACTGGACATGGAATTCAGAACCACGGTTATAGGGTTTTTTAAGAGGCTCCAACAAAAGATCGAGGCCTATAAGGAAATAAGCGAGATCACAAAGGAAATGAATGAGTCCTACAAGAAAATGAACAACACCCTCAAGGATATAAACGAGAGCTGCAAAGAAATGATCAAGACCAACATGGAAATGATCAAGATCAACGTGGAAATGAATGAGTCCTACAAGGAAATGAAAGAAACCCTCAAGGATATAAAGCAGACTCTCAAGGATATGAAAAAGGACCAACCAGAAATTAAGCGTACACCGACTGAAACAAAAAATATTATACAAAGACCTGAAAGTGCCCTGGAGCACCCCAAGAACCAAGTTAAAGATTTGAAATACAAAGAGGTAAAATCCACTCAGCTGAAAAAGCAAGAAACCAAAAGAATCCAAAAAATTGAAGATAGTGTAAGGGGCCTCTGGGACAACCTCAAGCATACCAACATCCGAATTATAGGGGTGCCAGAAAAAGCGAGAGGCCAAGACAATGAAAACCTACTTGAAGAAATAGTGACTGAAAACTTCCCATACCTGGTGAAAGAAATTGACTTAGGAGTCCAAGAAGTGCACCGAACCCCAATATATAGGAACCCTAAGAGGACCACACCAAGGCACATCATAATTAAAATGCCAAGAGCAAAAGACAAAGAGGGAATATTAAAAGCAGCAAGAGAGAAACAGTTGGTTACCTATAAGGGAGCACCCATACGACTGTCAGCGGATTTCTCAACAGAAACGATGCAGGCCAGACGGGAGTGGCAAGAAATATTCAAAGTGATGAACAGCAAGAATCTACAACCAAGATTACTCTATCCAGCAAAGATATCATTCAGAATTGAAGGTCAGATGAAGTGCTTCGCAGATAAGAAAAAGCTAAAGGAGTTCATCACCACCAAACCAACATTATATGAAATGCTGAAAGATATTCTTCAAGAAGAGGAAGAAGAAAAAGGTAAAGATGAAAATTATGAACAACAAATACACATCTATCAACAAATGAACATAAAAATCAAGTGAATTGATAGGCTGTCAAACAGGATAGACTGGTGAATATAACAGAGACATGGACATAGAGAGGGAATGGACTGACAATTCTTGGGGAGAAAAGGGTTGTGGGAAGTGCAGCAAGAGACTGAACAAAAATCATGCAACTATGGGAGAGGACAGTGGGGAGGGGGAGGTGAGGGTGGAGGGTGGGATAGGTACAGGGTGGAGGGAAGCTATAGGGGGATAAAAAGGGGAAACAATGTAATTAATAAACTGAACAATAAAGATAAAAAAACACGCTTTAAATATTTTGTCCTTTTTGAAATGCAGAATGCTCAGTGTGGAAGAACATGCTGACAATGTTAATTTTGTTTTTGTCGTCACATAAGTGCCTTTACAGTGTACTATGAAGTTTCATTGGAAGAAAAAGTTTCCTTGGAGGCAGAAAAAAAAACACAGCCTTTTGTGGGAACCTGAAGAAAGACCAATACAGAAGAGTAATTGACACAAGGGTCAATTATTTACCAACCCTTTATAAGAAAACTCTGCAAACGAAAATTAGACCATGAGTCGTTGCTGTCTGCCACTTTATGAAGGGTGACTGAATTGATATCATATAAACGATTTTATATTCCATTCTTCATTCTTTTTTATTTGCATCCAAACCAGCCAGATCTCAGCAATTATGCTAAATATTGATTTACAATTTCATCTATTCTAATGATGCAGACAGATGAGAACCATGATATTATTTTATTTATAGCCTTAAAATGATGGTTTCAAGTGACCAGTAAAAACAAAACTAATCTCTGATGGTGCTGACTGCTGGCAAGATGGTTTTGCACTGTTCACAGATGCGTCCATAGGAAAGCAGTGCATGGGAGTCAGTGGGCTCATGTGCACTAAGATGGGCTATTTCCCTATAATATGCTCTTCTTTGGATTCTTGAGAATCTTACATTTTTGAACAAAAAATAAAAACTATAACCACTTAAAAATGTGCATTAGTAGAAAAGTAGCATCCAAATTAATAAAGATAATAAGACTATTTGGAGCAAACGTGGCAAAAGGAAAAGTGCTGGAAATCAATCACTTTCATCAGTAGCATTTACTGATCACTTACATTTCTGTAGGGCACACTGTAAACTCTTATATGACATTTGCTGTATTTTTAATTACCAAAACAAATCTGCAAGGTACTATTATCCTTCCTTACTATAAATAAGTAAACTGAGGTATAGTTCACAACTAGTTCAAGAGAGATCCAGGATTCAAATCAGGGACAGTTCTGCTTTAACTACTAACTGAATTATGTTCTATGAAGTACAATCAAATGCCCCACAGAGGTCGGCCTGGAGAAGGAAAGACATGTAGGGAGTCAGAGAAGTGGATGGTTGCCATGTGAAAGGTGCTAAGAAGGCAAGATCATCACAATGAAACTACAGGGATGGTATTTTCACTCAGTAAAAGGAAATTGTTTAAAGATCAAAGGGATGACCTGTAGTATTCTATGCCCAAAAGTCCTGGAATTGTATGGTTTTATGACAGCAATGGAGGGTTTTAAGCAGGGAAATTGGATGAGTTAAATATTCTCTTTTTGACACCTATATCCTCCTGCTGTGTCTTGAGAAGGCAGAGTATGGTAGTTAGGAGTTTGACCTCTCAAGTCCAATATCCTGAGTTTGAATCTTCACTGGATTGTTAAGTAGATTAGCAACCAGGGGCAAGGTACATAACTTGGATATGCTTTATATCTTCCTCTGAAAATGAAAATGGTAGCAATCTTACTTTAGAAAGTTATTTAGAACATTAAATGTGTCGATATGTATAAAGCACTCAATAATTTACATAGCACATGGTAAATGCTCAATGAAGTTTAGGAAGTTATCACTGAGTATACACCTCCTCTCCAATCATTAATTTAAACCCAAACTGAAATAATTCTATGTGCAGAGGGAGAAGTCAAGATGCACATAAACCAATCATGCCAACCTGAAGTGGCCAAGCCTCTATCCATATCCCTCCATGCTCAGTCACCACTGAGGGCTGCCCAGGAAAGATGTGACCTTGGACAAGGTGGTACTCTAGAGCTCTGGAAGGCCCTGAAGATGCTGACAGCTGGGTAATCTACAGGCCACTATCTACACATGAGAATCAAGTCTTCCCAGACAAGCCAACTTACACTACACAAAAACAAACAAAACAAAACACAAACAAAACAACAAAAAGAAACAGCCACCAAAGAAGATCACAACAATAAAATACCCCTATATTGGGTGAGAAAGGGTAACAAATTAACCTCTTTAGAAATCTTCTCAGTTTCCTAAAATGTAATTTTTATGTGCAATACTGAGGTTTAAAATAGTAAGGACATCTGGTCAAAGGTTAAAGAGGTTGACTAAGTTTTAAAGGATCAATCATTTTTTTAAAAAGTACCCTTAACATTTTCACCAGTCTTTCTGCCATTCATCAGTGTCAAAGTAATGATGCAGCTTTCCCAAATCTCAGATTAGATAAGAAGAATAAATATGTTAGAGAAGTACAAACATGCATGTTTATTAGAATTTTCAATTGTCGAGATTATGGGTTCTTAAAAGGGTAATCTCAGATTATGCAGAGGTGGGTCAGTATTAATTTTCTTTGTAAAAATACACGAATTTAAGAACAGGTTACCATTTAAAATGAATTAGTATAATTGAACATGAAAGTGATTTATGGCCTAGAAACTTGTCATAAACGATCATTAAGGTAGGAGATATATGTCAGTGATTATTCAGCTAAGTTCAGGTCATTGTTCTGGAGCTACACAAAGGAGCAAAATATGTAGAGAGTTGCTCCACCTTCAAAAGCTTTGTAGTTTATATGGGAAATATAAAGATGACTGGAATGAGAGGCGGATGTGTCTACATGATATCTTTTGGTGTAACTTCAAAACAATGCATCTTAGAAACACTTTTTCAAAGAGTGTTGCTTCATTAGCATAGCTTTAAGAATAGGAATAATCCAGAGGAAAATGGAAAAGAAAGAAAATACAAAAATACTGACTATGATTATTTATGGGTGGTAGCATTTCAAACAATTTTTTTCCTCCTTGTATTTTCCTGCTCAAAGTATAAATTTTTCAAAATACAGATAAGTACAAGTAGGAAAATAGGAAACCACTTGTATCCCTAATACCAGAGATTTCAGTTCCTTTCTAAGTTTATTATTCTAATTTAAAGCAGCTTATTTGAATCTAAACAACAGAAACAATATTATTGTAAATATCTTGAAGCAAGCCATCAAGAGAAAGAACTTCTCAATATGAGAGCCACATAATATTAATAAATACAAAATATTACAATATTTTATATAGAGAGAATATCAAATTAACTGCTTCTATAAAACAATGATTCAATTCAATTGAAAATCCTTAGTTTTTAATGCTGTCTCATAACTACTATGTGCAATCTATATTGCCTGTTTAGTTCCCTGCTGTTTCGTTTCTGGCTTCAATATTTTGCCCTAGGAATTCTCATTAATTTATATGTTTATTACTATTGTAAGAAAATAATGAGTCACCAAAAAATGGATCACCAGCTTAAAATATTCAATTTTCTGTCACAACTAGTGTTACCCACTGAGAGGTCGGGAGTAATTTGATTACTAATCAGACTTAACAAAAGGAAAGCTCAATACTTACCAGTAGAGATCACTGACGTATTGTCTTAATTATTTCTCCTCACTAGTCCTTTCTATTTGCTTTTATTTTTATCTCCCTTTTGAACTTTTGGCTTCCAATCTCCACCCTCACCCCCCCGACCTCATATTCTTAAATCATGTATTCTCAATGACTCCGCATTTCCCATAAAGACTATCTTCAGCTTTTGCAGGACCAAGTATTACAGAGCATCAGCGGTTGCAAATAGTTGTATCAATGTGCTAGGGCTGCCCTAACCAAGTATCACAGACCGAGTGGCTTAAACAACAGAAATTTATTGTCTCACAATTCTGGGAGGCTATGAGTCCAAAATCAAGGTGTTGGCACGACTAGTTTCTTCTGGTGGCCACAAGGAAAGGATCTGTCCAGGCATCTCTCTTTGGCTCATGGATGGCTGTCTACTCATCACAGTGTCTTCTCTCTGTGTATGTATGTGTGTCCTATTCTCTTCTTCTCTTGAGGACACTGATCATATTAGATTAGGGCCCAATCCGCTGACCTCATTTAATCTTAATTACCTCTCTAAGACCTCCAAATAGAGTCATATATGAGGTACTGGTAATTAAAGTTTTGCCATTTGAACTGAGGTGGGAAGCAAAATTCAGCCCATAACACAGGCATAATCAGAAATGTGACCAATTTAATTATGTAACGTGGACTTAGAAAAAAAAAAAGTACATGTTGGCTGAGTACAAAGAAACCCAAGCTGCTACACTTTGATTCTGAATGATCTGATCTGTCAAACAGAAAAGAATCACTGGTGACCCATCTAAAAAGGGGAGTAGATACCTTCAGGATCTTACCACATTCATGTAGATAGCTGGAATGGATGAATAGAGGGTAACAAAACTCTCTAGTGAAAGTCCTCAGAGCATGGTGAAGAAAAAGAAAAAAATTGCAATTCACAATAATCTGCCCATAGACTAGAGTTAATCATACAAAAGGAATAAGGAAATAAGAGTGGGAGTGAGAGGAGACCTGCAAGAAAACAAGAAGTTATTAAGGAAACCAGAGTCCTATAGCTACATTTTAAAATGTTCTTCACTTTTAAAGTATCTTTCCTGTATGTTTGTGTGGTTTTTGTATGTTCTTATATTTCACTATAAAAACAGTGACTTGACAACAATTCTCAATAGACTTTTTTAAAAAATAAATCTTTATTGTTCAGATTATTACAGTTGTTCCTTCCCCCCCATAGCTCCCATCCAACCAGTTCCCACCCCACTCTCTGCCCTTAACTCCCACTCCCCCACTGTCTTCATCTATAGGTGTATGCTTTTTGTCCAGTCTCTGCCCATGCCCCCTTCACTCCTTTGCCCCAGAGGATTGTCAGCCCACTTCCTTTCTATGCCCCTGATTCTAGTATATTCACCAGTTTATTCTGTTCTTCAAATTTTTTATTTGCTTGATTTTTAGATTTACTTGTTGATATATATGTATTTGTTGTTTATAGTTTTTATCTTTACCTTTTTCTTCTTATTCCTCTTCTTAAAGAATACCTTTCAGTATTTCATATAATAATGGTTTGGTGGTGATATACTACTTTAGCTTTTTCTTATCTGTGAAGCTCTTTATCTGACCCTCAATTCTGAATGAAAGCTTTCCTGGATAGAGTACTCTTGGTTGTAGATTCTTGCTATTCATCCTTTGAATATTTCTTGCCACTACTGTCTGGCCTGCATAGTTTCTGTTGAGAAATCAGCTGACAATCATATGGGTGCTCCCTTGTAGATAACTAATTGCTTTTCTCTTGCTGTTTTTAATATTATCTCTTTGTCTTTTGCTCTTGGCATTTTAATTATGATGTGTCTTGGTGTAGTCCTCTTTCAATTCCTTTTGTTTGAGGTTCCCTGCACTTCCTGGACTTGTAAGTCTATTTCTTTCACCAGGTAGGGGAAGTTTTCTGGCATTATTTCTTCAAATAGGTTTTCAGTATCTTGCTCTCTCTCTTCTTTTGGCACCCGCATAATTCGGATCTTGGTACACATGAAGTTGTCCCAGAGGCTCCTTACACTATCTTCATAATATTTTATTTTTTTCCTTTTCCAGTTAAATGTTTTTTGCTTCTTTGTATTTCAAATCTTTGATTTGATTCTTGCGATCTTCTAGTCTTCTGTTAGGTCTCTGTATATTATTTTTTATTTCAGTCAGTGTATGCTTAATTTCTAGTTGGTTTGTTTTCATATCCTAGAGAATCTCACTAAATTTATTGGCAGTTTCTAGAAATTTCTTGAAAAACATTATACTGTGGTTTTGAACTCTATAACCAGTCGTTTTCTTTCCTCCATTTCTTTCATTTGTGATCTGTTTCTTTGTCTCCACATTTTGGCTGCTTCCCTGAGTTGATAGAGTGGCTTTCTGTGCTAGGTGTCCTATAGGGCCCAGTGGCTTAGCTTCCCCAGTTACCTGAAGTGGACACTCTTGGTGCACCCATTTGTGGACTGTGTGCACAGTCTTGTTGTAGTTAAGCCTTGATTGCTGTTGGTATCACTGGGAGGAATTGACCTCCAGGCCAACTGACTATGAGGATCAGCTGTGTCTCGGATGGGAAAACTTCTGTGCTGGAGACACCCTTATGAGGCAAGACTTGCTTTAGTGGGGCTTTAATACTCACTGAGTTTGCCCCCTGAGTGTGTCCCTTATGGATCTGAGGAGTTGTTTTCTGGATGGTCCCATTCTGACCACTGGGTACACTGACTCTTGCATCACCAAGGAGATGCTAATTTAGCCTCTGCCTGAGGCCACCCAGCAGGAGCTATGGAGAGATATGCAGATTCCTCTTGTTTGTTTGGGGTTTCAAGGTGTCCAGATGAGGCCTACCTGTGAAGCAATGCAAGCTGCTGTGAAGCCTTGGGCCTTCTTTTGGATGTTCTGTGTCCCACTGACTCAGCTGCAGTTTGTTAGGTAATTTTAGGTTGCAATGAACCAGGGCATTCATATGCAAAAACCTTTGCACACAACTTAGTTGGGGCAAGGTTTCCGGGCAAAGCAAACAGCAATGGCTGACTCTCGGCCCTGCCCTAAGAGGCCCCTGGGTCTCAGTGTCTCTCGGTAATCACTGCAAACACTTCTGAGAGAAAGCTGCCCTTGAATTCCACCAGATGCCAGATAGTCCAGTTTTTCCGCCTATGAGTCTGAGTCCCCAGAGTCTCACCCGGAACTGGTTTTTAGAGAAGTTGGGAGCTTGTGTTTCCCTTCAGATTGGAAAAGACAACCGAGTCCTCAGCTGCCAGCCCTTTCTGCATGTGCCGCCTCCATACCTCTGCACTTTACTTCTGCAGCTCCTAAGTCTCAGTGTGCTTTTCTCTTTCCTTCTAGTTGTAGAATTTCCACTCAACGAGCCTTCCCGTGGTTCTGGATGATGTCCATTTTGTCTTTTAGTTGTAGTTTTGAAGTGATTGTGTGAGGCAGCAATTTCAGGTGTTTACTTATGCCGTCATCTTGGTTTCTCTTCTCAATAGACTTTCAATCCTAATACCTGAGACAGAGTCTCAGTAAAGCATGGTTTTTAAGCTATACCTACTGAACTTGTCACCTCTTTTTCTCTTTTCTTCAGAAAAACATTAATCCAGAAAGGCAAACTCTCAGGTTATTTACTTAAACCCAGATATATGTTCTGATAAAACAAAATGCAATATTGCTGTTGTCAGTGAAAGATGCATTCCCTAATTGGAACATTTGCAAGAAGGGGAGCAATTCAGAGCTTCTGGTGAGTAAAAGAACCAAGTAGCTTTTGCTCAGCTGAAGACCAGAGATATAATGGAGTCCTAGCTTATATCTGGGTTGACTTTTTCAGTCAATATAAGATGCAAATACACTATGAGGTCAAAAATATCCTTAAAATATCAAAAAAAGTACAACACACATGGTTTTGTGTATACCAGTCTATTCAGTAATTCTTCGCATGCTTAAGTTTGATAATCACAGAGGTAGGCCAAAGCAAGGAACTAAACAAAAATCAAAATGTAGTAACTACATAGCAAAATAATTAATTCTTTTTTGAAGGCATTGTACAAGTCTTCTCCAAGGCAATCAGGACTAGCAGTTGATCATTTAAACAAAAAATTAAGTTAATGAAGTAAATGTATGGAAATACATCCATCTTAAATAGTTTAATGAAAAGCATAAATATATGTCCACTCACTATTTTTATTTGAAGTGCCAAGGGCTTTACTTTGAACATGACTTAATTAATTGTCCTTTTACTTTATTCTTTTTTCCTTTTTTAAATATAAATCATACACATATCATTTGGGATTTCAAGTTTAGGGAAAGGTGAAAAGATATTTGCAAACCATTATGAATATTGAATTTTATATTTTTTCTTTTTTACAAATTTTACCTTTACTTATTTTTATTTTATTTTAAACTTACAGACATAATAAAATTATTCCAAATTTCCACTAATTTTATGGAAAAATGAGTAAGCTATTGGAGGAAAAGATCCAATAATTCAATCTGCATACAACTTCTCTGGTCTATACCAAAATTGGTAATTAACATTTAAAATATTATGGCAGTATTATCTTACAGAATCTGAAGCTGTCAATGGAAAGTATATATCTGGAAACATAAAGTCTCAAGAATACGTAAACCCCAGGTCAATTATTTGAGGCTGATTTTTGAATTGAAAATTGACTCAGAGAAGTTTTATTTTCTTATACTCTGAAAAAAAAATGTAATCTGTATATATAAAAGCCTAAGTGACTGAACTACCAAAGACCAAAATGACTCGTCGACCAGTATCTATGATGTGCAGTGACCACCAGGGAACAAATACTCAACCCAGGAACTTCCCCCTGGTGGTATGTGCACTCTCACAGCAGGAGTGCTGCTCAGCTGACCGACCTGTCCCTGCGGTCTACCAGCCCAGTGGCAGCCATTAACTCCCTCAGCAGTCCTGCAGGTCCAATCTCTAGAGAATAGGCCGGCACCAACAGACCAGGGCCATCAGCATGATCCTGACAATACCAGCCTCTGGAAAGATGACCTTGGGCACCACTGCTGCTTCCCCTCCCTAGACACTCTGCAAGGAAGAAACAATATAAAAACGGCCTCCGAGTGGCTCCCAACAACCAATGTGAATATCAGCAGGACGGATCCGGATCCTGGGTTGGCAAGGATGTCCCACCAACTACCCAGAGGGCTGATCACAACCTGGCTACCTCCTCACCCTCCTGGAGATCCCACCCGTGCATGAATTCATGCACCAGGCCTCTAGTTGTTAATAACTAAAGTAAGTTGGAGATGTTTCCACTTCTCTCCCCAGTTAGCAGTGCCTTAACAACCTCAGCGAGCATCATGGATCATGAAGAAGCAAGACAAGAACATACAAGAGGAAAAATCCTGGGGTTCTTTTTCTAAGGACATATGTTTTTACAACAGAAAGGTACATATCTCACTATCTGGGAGTGTCTTATTAGGGTGCACCAAACTTAGAAAAACATCTTTAAAACAAAAGGACAACTTGAAGTATTATATACATGATGATACAACAAATGGCTTTTCATAACTGAGCAAAAAATAGAATTGCAATCCTTTGTTTCCAATCCTTTGCTTTCAACATAACTGAAAGAAAGCCCTAACAGAGTTGTCACTTGAAAGAGCTTTGAAAATAATTTTCAGTAATACATCACTATGTGATTTTTGGCATATAACTCTGAAGAAATTCAAAGATTTGAGTGACATTGTATGACAAATTCCTTTTCATTTCCACCTACTTATATGAACAGGTTTGCTAAGCAAATGACTAAGAGAAGACATCTCATCTATAGAAACAAAAGAGCAAAATCTCTAACAAAATAAGAGAGGAAGTAAAAAAAAAAAGAGTACATTCAATTCACTTTATTTAACCAGAAACAATTTACTTCTAGAAAAAGTTGCTAATATTTAACAGGAGGTTAATTAGGAACTACCCAATTGGAAATCAAATACATAATGACTTCAAATCTGAAATTTTGTGTGATTTACTTTGGTAGTGGGAGTGGGTGATAAGCAACAGACTAGAATGTGACTACAAAATACAAAGCATTACACTGTTTGCTAATGAAGAAAGCAGAGACAAAGTGCAATGGACGCTCCCACTAAATAACATGGCAGATTTGTGATTTTGGGGGAGTCATTTTTGGATATACATATCTACTATTTAAAAGTGGACAATTTTACTTACATTAGTTTTTACTTTGCTTTTGATGCACGGCTGAGTTACCAGAGTACCAAGGATGTGTTAATTCTATACCACACTTTAGTATATTGTCACTACAGAAACACTTACATTAAAAAGTGTGAATTAATAAGTTTAAACAACAACGAAAATGCTTCCAAGTCTTGGCAGACTCTTTCCAAACACACATTTTGTGTGTTTTTATCTTGTCTTGGTAAATGATAATATTCCCCATTCTCCCAGTTCCTCAAAGCAAATTTACATAAGAAATGTGACTCTTTCTACTTAAAGGATCGAAAGATTCAGAGATGATCCTTTGAAGGAGCCAAGAGAGCGTTATCATTTTATTGTCATGAATGACTGAGGGGTAAAAAATCACCATTCCATCTCCAGATCAGTGCACAACCTACAAACAAATGGCAACTCGGGGTGAGGTTTAGCAAACCTGAGAGACTACCAACTGAAATTCTCCACTCTAAGACAATTTCACTGGAGATGGCCATGCCAGAAATGGTGCTTTCTACTTGACTTCCCCCAAATTGAAATGCAGCTCAGATTCAGTCTTTATTATAATCTGTGGCAGAAGTTTTTAAGACTACTTTTTATTGACTCTAAACTCTATCTGAACAAAGTCAGCACCAGTCCTTTGCAATTTGTACGTCAAGTGTCTCCTGCTGTAATTAAGTAAGCAGCAGAACTCCAAAGGAAGCCCCCAGAGAAAGCATCAGGGCGTCATTTATTGATCGGTGGAATTTTAGGGATTTAAAATTTCTGTTTTATTGTACAACTGCACTTTATTACCACTTTATCCTTCACATGTAATAAGTACAAACTGCTTCAGTAATGATGGAAAAGCTTTCTCGGCTTTAATGAAACCTTTTACTTGCTACTGAAAGTTTTATTATTTCCAAATGATAGCACAGGCAAGAAAAATAATCACTACTTATATTGAGGGGAAAACTTCAGCAATTTGAATAATTTTGGTCTTGGGTGGATTTTAAGACATTTAGAGTTGTTATGTTTATTATTTTCATTTATTTTTGATGATCCGAAACCAAAATGTATATGTACTTATACACACTATAACAAAATCATTTCCTAATCATATATTAAAAGACCAGATATTTATGTACAGCTAACACCTGTAAGATGTCAGTCTAATCTGGATAAGAATTGCTATATATTTGGGGCTCCCACAAACTTCAGCTGTTGACCAAGAGAAGTAATGTAGCATGATGGTTTAAGCCCAAGGGCTCTGAAGCTGGACTACGTGGCTTTCCATGACAGCCCTTAACCTGCCTTCCTGTGAGATCTTTAGAAAGCTCCTAGTCCTCACTTCCCTTACCTGTAAAAATAAGGGTGACTAGAACCTGACTTAAGGAATAAATGCAAAGATTAATAGAGGTATTTCGTGTAAAACATTAGACTAGAGTCTGGCGCATGGTAAGCACTTGATAAATGTTAAACTCTAATATGATTTTCCCATGTGAATACATCCACCTCTAGACTGGATGTTCTGTCAGATGATGCCATTCATTCAACAAACATTCGTTGAGCTTTACTTCATGTAGCACATTTGTCCTTGGTAAAGGGGACACAAAAATTAATGAGATATGGTGCCTACACTCCAGGAGCTTCCAATTTTAGTGCAAAATTATTGTTGACATCTTAATATCTTTCTCAAAGAGTACTGTGAAGCATATTCTTTCACTGGTTCACAGATTTGTCCATTTTCCCATGCACTTGAAACTAATGGAGCTTCGGAAAAATTTCACTTCAGTTTTCTGAAATCTTAATCATGCACAATTTAATAAGCAGCTACAGGTTTTTCCACATTTTAAAATAGATAATTAAATGGTCTAATCAGATTCTAATTTAGCTAAAAACTTGAAAAACATAGGAAGACAACCATGACTGACATTCATTTTCCCGAATGTGGACATACTACAAACAGCCCCTGCAGAAAAAAATAGTGCCATCCACATTCCACATGGTCCACGGCTAACTGAAACTGCACGGGAGTTCGGCATCAAAGCGCCGCAGCACCTCGAGGAAATTCAATTTGAGATAAAAAAAAAAAAAAAAGAACCGTGTCTAGTCATAGCTACATCACTTTCTAGAAAGTTCTAAAACTGACTTCCAACATGGTACCTTGTATGCCTTCGTTTTTTCAAACATTTGTGTTTATGCCATTACCCTCAGAAAATTCGTTAAAAAATTAAATCTTTAAGTTTGACGATAAATCCAAAACATAAAGACTAATGTGGTATTTTAGACATTACACACTCCAAATGATCTTAAATATGTTGTCCTCTTGCTAATTTGCTGCTCTTGAAAATGTGCAATAAATCCAGTTAAAAAAGAAAACATCTTCAAATTAGTTGCAAGATCAACTGGGATATTACCTACTCACTAGATGTATGATAATAAAAAAATACTTATTATGCATTACATTGCTTAACTCAGAAATTGCATATTCACTCTTCCACTAAAAGGACCAAGACTATGGGGGGGGGGGAGGGGCAATAGCCAATAATGACCTTGTTAACGTTCTAGAATGGATTGAATAATTGCCTAAATATGTCTTCGGAGGAGGAGTCACCCTCCCCAAAGCAACATACAGGCACACAACTCCGGTTTCTCCTTTCTTCTCTGTGTCTTACCACCCTGGGCAGATAAAACCCCAGAAACGAGAGGCACTCCTCACAAGGCAACCACCCTCAGCTTCAAGTCAACTCACACTTGGTGTGCACGCCAGAGGCCACGGTGAGTATGTGTCTGTCTCACTCCCAAATCCCCGACCAATGCCTACTTGGGTGACCTCTACATTTGCATTGAAGCACAAACGTGCCCCTCCACAGGGTCGCCTGGGTCCCAGCTAAGGTCCCTGCTTAATGGATGCGTTTCTCACATCCACGTTTCAGAGCTTCTACAGTGAACATTTCAGAAGGGGATGAATGCGAACGAAGCCGGGAAAGGGGAGGGAGGAGACAGGAAGCCTGGGATTTCTGCCGTCCTCGCTGCAACCCAGAATCCCTATTATTTTACTCCTCGCCCCGTCCCCCCTGTCGCTCGCCCCTTCCCTCCGCAGCAGGAGGGAGAAGGAGGGGCCGCCGCCTGAAGCCTGAAGCCGCCACCTGCCACGGCGTGGAAAAGCTGTGGTTGTTTAAAAAAAAAAAAAAAAAAAAGCTGCTGTTGTCACTTACCCAGAGGGGTGAGAATAGCTCATTTTTGCGGGATCGTTTTTTGGGGGGGATCCCCGGCAGGTGCGGAAGGTGGCTGCCTGGGGCCAATGCACGCTGGCGCCCTGGCAATCGCGCTCGCGGGGGGGTGCTCCGCACTGCGGTCGCCCGTTCTCCTGGCACCTATGCTGGGCTGCCGCCGCCCCCGTGCCCCAGCCACCCGCAGCCTCCCGGGGCCCCACCCGCGGACCGTATCCACAGCCTCCTGGTTGCTAAGGGAGGAGAGAAGGCAAGCGCCCAGGTTGCGGAGAAGCCAAGGCTGTGCTGGAACCCAGCCCGGAGAGGCTCAGCTTCTAGCCCTTCTTCTGGGCCCCTAAGTGAGAGGAGACCCAGCTCCTGCCTGGTCTGTTGCTCCGGGTTCCCCAGCACCTGGAATCTGAACACAAACGCATACACACACACAAACACACACACACACACACACACACACACACACACACACACACACACACACACACAAAGCAGGAAACGCTGCTAGGCCCTAGGGAAGGCGGGGAGTTGACTCTGGGCACGAAGAAGAGCAGGGGACAGCTACAGTGTGTCGCATTGCTTCTTGTAAAAACAGACCCTCGATTGCAAACGCAAGAGAAAGAAAAGGAGCCTTTCTCAATCTGCTTTGGGTTTTTATGTTGCTTCTGCATCTGCAAGGCGTTGTAATCGGGTCATTTCTTCCTTGTAGAATTCCCATCTTTGCTCCTAGCTGAGTCCGCACTCCCAGGAGGCTGGCTTTTCCGATGCGCAGAAGGCAGGGAAGATGCAGTTTATAAACAGTGCTGGAATCAGTAGTTGTATTTGGATCCAGTAGGTAGAAAGCAAGGCTTTGATGCAGAAGCCTTTAAGTGAGAGGGCCTTGATGTGGAGGAATTTTAAAGCATTGGATTCAGATGACCTATTTCTAGTCCTCTCCTTGCTTTGTGAGGGTTTTTGCTGGGTGACTTGACCTCTAGCCCCAGGTTCCTCATGTATAGATGACAGGTTGGACACATGGAGCTCTAGTCTAACTCAGCCGCACTTGCAAGTGCGAAGATTGTCACCTCATTAATGTCTTTCTGCTTTCACACCCATCCTAAAGGGCCACTGAACAGGTCAGAGCCCATTCCTCTTTGCAGGACACTCAAGACCCTTCATCAACTCTCCCCAGCTTCTCTCATCAGCTTCACTGTGACCATTTTCCCCACCCCTGCTACTCTAAACTGTCCCGAAAAACAAATTTTGTGCTATCCCTCTACCGGGAACATACTTCCACCCTGAACTACCTGACAAACTTCTATTTATTCATCAACACTACCTTCTTTGATGTGCCCAAGTGTATTGATGACACCCACCTCTGGGGCCCGTACTGCCTGGACAGAGCTCTCTTTTATATTCAGTCCTTGTACTGCACCCAATGGTCTATGGCTGCCTTTTCTACTTGAACATGAGCTCCTCTGTTTTACTTTTCTGTATTCTCAGAAGCAAATAGCAGCTCAATAAATGCTTGGAGTATAAATGAAGGAAAAATTTTAAATGTCTTCAAAATAGAGGCATTTTTATTGAGTACTTACTAAATGCTCTCATTTTCCGTACTATCAGAGTTTTTGAACTAAAGGACCAAAGCCATTCCAATGTGTATGTGTGTGTGTGGGGGGGGGGGGGGGGGGGGGGAGGTAAGGGGTGGCTAATAGCTTAGGTTCTAAGATTGAGGACACAGGCTGATTTGGGGACCACCTGGCTAGAACTAGAGAGAGGCAGAGGTTGTCAATGAAGGAAGATGCGAGATATGAAAGTAGCATCTTAAGCTTAAACAAGGAAACCCTTTAAGTATTTAATCATTGTGTAGGCATAAGTAGGACTTGGGCTTCCTCTTCCATAAATGCTTAACCCCACAGACTCCTGATTCCCATTTCAGGGTGTCCTTAATGCTCACTGTTTCTAGGTTTCACCTGGATAAAAATGGGGATGGAGGGAGGAGGGACTAGGGAGAGACATTATAATTTGCCCAAATGTTACCAACCCCTAAGGATAATGTAAATAATATAATCTTATATAGGTACCAGTTGTTACATATTAATTCATTTGTGCAAATAGGAAATTGTATTCTCTCACTGCTGGAATGAGGAAGCAAATTAAAATACACTCTTTAGATGTTCAGGGTTCTGTAGAAATGAATTCCTGGCACTAGGAAAACAGTGAGGTATCCTCAGCAGCATGCATTAATTCATAAATGGGGCTTGAGTTTTTCACCTCTGTGAGCTGCACGATTTCACATCCCTGATGAAAACTGCAAGAAAGCTACTAATTTTCACTTCAGAAAATGTTCACTGTGAAAATGTATTGGGAATTTAGCCAGAAGGAATTTTTATGTTAATTTCTAGTATGGAGATAGGGAAAGGAAAAGAAAGAAAATACTAAATTAAACTGTCTTAGAGACCAAATAGTCATTGGAGTCATTTTCCTTTTCTCACAGGAAAAAAGTTCCCAGCTGTCCTTGGTAGCATCATAAATGTATAAAAAAGATTTCTGTTTTATAGAAAGACCTGTGGAGTTGGGATTTGGAGGACAGGAGAGTAATAGAGGTAGGAGAGTAGAAAAGACAAGGACTACTCCTATGAGGCTGTTTGGATGTTTGCTTTGACTGAAAGAGATCTGGACTTAGGAATCACACACACATCATCTAACCAACCGGTGACCGCCAGGGCTCGGAAATTATGGCCCACGTGCCAAACCCAGCCCGCTGCCTCTTTTTGTAACCCTGAAAGGGTTGCTACAGTTGTAAATGGTTGGGGAAAAATCAAAGGAGTAATATTATATAATATATGCAACTTTCATGAAATTTACATTTCACTATCCTAAATACATTTTTATTGGAAGACCTCCATGCCTATTTGTTTATGAATTATTTATGGCTGCTTTGGTGGCAGAATTGAGTGTTTATAAGTGACCTGATAGCCAAAGATAAGTAAATAAATAAAATTTTAAAATATTTAGCATCTGGCCCTTTATAGAAACAGTTTGCTAACCCCTGGACTAGGTTGTCACTGCAATCAGAGAGAATTTACCCTCATGGACTTTAAAAACAGATACCACATCTTTTACCCTTTTAGCCCCAGCACCTATCACAGTGCCTTTCTCAGAATGTGCAAACAAGGAATGAAGGAATGAATAAATAGATGAGAGAAGTAAGTTTCCTCGTAAAGGTTTATCTTTCTCCTACAGATCAAGCTCAAGTCATCAGGACTTTCTCCTCAGATGTAACAGACATGAATGATGATTTGGTGTGACCCCAGGGCTACCTTCTTTTATCAACACTACATCACAGCCCAGTAGGAAGTAGACAATGTACGCATTTCAGAAGAACACAATATGCAGATGTTTAAGTTTACCAGAGCTTCCTAATACCTGACATCCTCCAACATTCGCTTGTGTAACTCAAAGGCGTACCACTGAGAAGCTGAAGAATGAAGAGCAAATGTCCAATGATTTAACTTCAAACCTGAATTGTTTTCCAGCCTTCTTTAATAAGCCTTCCTAATTAGCTTAATTCCTGTGAACCTTTTAGTGAACCGTGGGGATCAGGTATAAGAAAGGCTGAGAAGGCATGTACAGTGGACAGAGTGGCAAACTCAAAGGGTCATCCCTAATGTAGAGTTGTGAGTACTCAGGATAGGCAAGGTCTCGCCAGGTCTTTGTATCCCCATTTCTGAGTTGGATAGAATCTACAGATAGATCAGTTGAAATAGGAGAGTCAATGAACTTCTTTAGTGGCCAAGGGAAATCAGTGGTATTTACTATGCTTGAAGTCTCAAAGATGAACAGAATTTCTGCCCTCAGGTCTGAAATCTATCCAGAGATGCAGACAGAGAATTCCAAAGTAAAGTGATAAGGGATCTGATGGCAGTAGGTATAAGGTACAATACAGAAGTACCTTCTGATTAATATTCCTATACTATCCCATCCCCCACCATTTCCAGCCATGTACCCATTCTTTGTGATGCTGAGCATCACTTCTCACTAATGACATTATTATTTCTTCTAGCCCAACACCCTGATTATTCTTTACCATCCTCTCCTAGGAATTCTACACCAAGAGAAATAAGAGACTAATGATGATGGAGAAGAGAGAAACATAGAGATTATTGGGGAGGCATAACCACTAAGAAATCTGAAAGCAGAATGAAAAATATTTATGTTTTTTATTCTTTTCAAATCATTATAGCATTGATAAATACATTCCTCATTTCTACCCCAAAATGTTTGATGCCTTAAAAGGTGGCCAGGTAGATGGGGGTGGAGGGGAAAAGACATTTCCCTAAGCCAAGACCTCCCCACTTAAGCCTTTCAAGGTGAGAGTAGACTCCGCCAGTGTCTGTAGACTCTGTCCTGGTTTCTGTAGCCCAAACATTAATGGAAGTTGTGATTTGGATCAGATAAAAAGAAGAGGAGAAAAAGGAGAAGAGGTTGGAGAAGATGGCTTCATTAAGGAAAAGGGATTTGGACAGAACTCTGGTGTGTCAAATCACTGTTGTGAGATCACTGCCTCTGCTGATTTGTATTGTCTGTGCCTCTCATGTGGCATATCATACTGTGTAGTTTGCATGCATTTCTTACCTCCTCCGACCCCAGGCTAAGTTTCTGCTTTCTCCTTCAGTGTCAATCCAGTAGCCATGAATTTCGAAAGTATTTAATCAAATAAGTATTCCTTGAATAAATGATATAAGAAATGCAAGCCATATTTTCCTGGACACTTCCATTGGAAGAGACAATGTGAAGAAGGTATATAAAAGTCATAAATAATAATTTCTCTGATTCTGGCACACTTACATATGAATACATTTGTTATATATTAACAAGCTGGCCATGTCTATGATTTTTCACCAATAGCCAAAAAATTATTTCTAAACCATAGGCATTGAAACGGGAGAGGAACTGAGCAGAGCCATTATGGTGATATGATGCAATGAGAGACTAGGTTTGCTGACTTAATCCAGCGTTTCCTAAGCAGCTACACATGTGTGACTCTACTAGTCATCATGAGAAACAGCATACTCGGAGTACTCAGAACTCCACATAGGCTCCACTCAGCCTAATATCAGACACTTATTTGACTTGACTATGTATCAGGCTCTATGCTAAGTGCTTCACTCACTGAATCCTCACAACTGTAAGGTGTCATTTTTATTGTACAGATGAAGAAACTGAGGCTCAAGTAAGTTAAACACTAGCTGTCAAATAGCACAGCTGAGATTCAAATCCCATTCTCCATGATTTCAGAACCCACACTTTTAAACATTTTGTTATCTTCCTTCCCACTTCCCAGAGGTAAGGGAATACCACCAGCGGATATAGTAATAACTGGAAGGCCACTGTTCTCATTTTCACCAAATCTTCTCCTCCCAACGTTCCCCAGAAATAGTGACTCAATAGTGTGGCTGGCGAAAAGAAATGGAAGCACAGGAACTTTATTGATTACCACAGAAAGCACAGGAATTTTACTGATTACCACACCTGTGTTTTCTGACAGAGTAAATGAAATAGTCCACACCCTTGAGCCCTGAAGAGCAACCATTCCTAAAAAGTTTTACAGCTTCATTTGGTTTAAGTGACACTGGACTCAACTCTTCCAGGAAAACAAAGCAGCCCCGATCTTCCAGCATTCTGGCACTGCAAACAGCTGACTAAATCATCTCCTTCTCTTCCTCTCTACAGCTAGAAGGACTGGAGGAGAGGACTGTGAGCCCTTGGATGTGATCATGTAGACAAAAACACAGCACTTCTTAAACTCAGGTTGAAGGAGATGCATGGCTTGGAGCAGAAGACTGGGTTGTTCATATGGGAGGCAGTGATAGTGAACCTCATATAACAACAAACCATCTGAAAGATAGCATCTATCTTTAAATAAAGACAAAGCTTTGCTACAAATTCATATTATAACTCAAACTCCATTAAAGAAGTGCTAACTGATGAAGTCCTTGAGAAATGGATATTACGTTTTATGGAAACAGCACCCCTAAAGAAGCTTGAATATACTTTCACTAATAATTGTGCTGCTAACCCTTCCTCCCTACAAGCACAAAGGTTAAATAAAAGTTTTGTTATTGTTGGAGTGATCATAGATTCTGAATTAATGAAATGTTCCTATTTTGAGACGTGAAATGGGAATGTGGACTAAGCATCAAATAACATACAAAGGGGAAAAGATCGATCTGAAATGGGGGTTGGAGAGATTATCCACCAGCCAACTGTAGGCAAAGTCAAAGTAGTGAAAATAAATCAACAGGAAGGCAGATTAAAACAGCAAAACCTTGAGCTTGTGAGCTCTACAAATGTATCCTGGGAAAAAAGAAGGATCTAGTGATTCCTTGAAATATGGAAAGTTTTGTAACCCTTTGTAGTAAAGGCTACATCAGATCCCATATTTGGTTGAAGGGGACAAATGACTAGAGGGCTATTGTCTACACCTGTGCAGGGCTGGCTTCTCAGGACTTTTTATCCCTAAGTTAAATGGTCAGTCAGGTGGGGATACAGGAGAAGTGCACTGATGAGCCAACATTGTGCCGCATTAGAAGCAGAAGCATGAAATTTATTGGCCTTGTCTCTGGAATGTGTTCCATAGTCACACAAAGCCACTGAGGTTATTTCGTCAGCTGCAAGCCAAAGGGGAAAAGGCAAAGCTGTAGCCACTGGCGCATACTATGGTATGGAGAAAGAAGCATTTAGCTTTCGGGAGAAAGAAGTCAAGAGGAGAAATACAGTTCTGCTGACTCAAAAGGCAACCAAGTGATGAAGAAAGAAGCAAAATCATAAATAGAAGGTACTTAGTTTCAATTACTCATAAATACAAAAACTAGGAAATCCACAAATCCCCTTCATTTTGCTTGACATCATGATTTTGCACTTAGATTTGAGCAGTTACACATATGAGATATTCAAATTGTGAGAATTTTCTTCTGACATACCAACAAGGTCATGTGCTGAAGAACTGGTTTAGGAAGAGGTGACAGGCTCTGGCTCCCCTGTTTTGCCCATATGCAAATGAGACCCTGGGCTTGAAAGGGAATTTTGTTACTGTGAAAAGTGTTACTATTCACCAATATCTGATTCTTTCCTTTAGGTTATAGGAGAGGCTTGCACGTCTCCTTCCCCTTGAATTTAGGCATAGCCATAGGATTTGCTCTGGCCAATGAGAAATGAATGGAAAAATGCTGGCTCTCTCTTCTGGGCAGAATCTTTTAAGAGAGAGATTTTCCACTGTGCTTTCCCTGGCCTCAGCGATCATTAATATTCCAGATGATGGTGCTTCCCTCAGTCTTTACTTCCAAGCGGGGATATCATGGACCACAGATGCTCTGCAAACTCACGATGGACAGGGACTCAAATGAGGAACAAACCTTTGATGTGCAAAGCCACTGAGATCTGAGAGTTATTGGTTATCACAGCAAAACAGTGATTACTACAGCCATGAAATAGCTGTGTGTGACTTAGGGAAAGCTACTGACAGTCTCCAACCCTCAGTTTCCTCATCAGAAAATGGTAACTTGTTCATCCTTATATGTAACCACACTTTAATACCTACCTATGCTGTTGCAGTCACTTCATTCTCTTTACAAACATCATCTCTCATTCTCACTGCAGTCTTTTTAAAATATATATATTTTATTGATTTTTTATAGAGAGAGGGATAGAGAACTAGAAACATTGATGAAAGAGAAACATTGATCAGCTGCCTCCTGCACACCACCTACTGGGGATGTGCCCACAACCAAGGTACATGCCCTTGACCAGAATTGAACCAGGGACCCTTCAGTCCGCAGGCTGACACTCTATCCACTGAGCCAAACCGGTTTCAACTCTCACTGCAGTCTTATAAGGTAGGTGTTATTTATCTTTTTATAGATGATACAACCAACCCTCAAGGAGGTTTATCAGCTTAATGAAGGTCAACCACCTTGTGAGTAGAAGAAGCAGATCTTGCTAAACAGAAAGAGCTCTTGCTTTTTCTACCATGCCTCCTTCCCTAAACACAAATGATTCAGCTACCTAGTGATTGAAGACCTAATTACAACAAATTAGTAATTTTAAAAAAGGTCTTAACATTAAAACACAAAGAAAAAGAAAACAAATAATAGAGTTTTAAATCATTATTTTCTTCAATATAAATAGTATCTTTCCCACTAAGTGATTTGATTTTAATAATTCCAGTTGAAGTCATAGCCAGCAACTCCTTATTGAGGGTTTACTAAGGTAATAATATTGGTTTGCAAGCTATTCTCAGGATTTCCACAAGTCTAGAAGAAATAATAAATTTGCAGAGGTCAAGGTGGCCCAAGCATATTTCAAAGAGACTCTTTGTCCAGTTTTCTGGAGGAAATTTATAGGCCTTGTTATCAAAGCTAAATAAAAATGTTTTCTCTTTTTGTTTGCTTTTATCAGAATTTATAATGAGTCATCTCATTATGGTACATTTGGCTTTCTCATAGGAAGACATTATTAATTATCATCCCAGAATAAAAATAGTCTTTTTAAAGTATTAGGCTTATAATTATTTTTTTAAGTGTACAGGGAGCTCTTTATTATAAAAAGGTTGTTAAGTACTATTATAACCTAAATCTTAAATCTTGCCAAGGACAAGCCTAAGTTTACTTTTTTCCATTTTATTGCAATTTACTCCATTGCAAGTTGGCCCCTACAGCTCAGAGAGGTAGTGGGACTATAATACAGTAGGAAACATAAATGACACTGCAGAAAATGACAAACAATGCAACTTATCCTCTACAGTCCAGAGAGGTAGCAGGAAGAAGCACAGCAGGAAAGCAGATGTTATCAGGGAAGATGAACAAACAATGTGGCATTAGTAGAGGGACAGGCAGGGAGATGGATTCATAGGAATCCATGATGGAAACAATGCCTCTTTAGTTAATTTGATAAAGGTAGAGGTTGA
Organism: Antrozous pallidus; assembly: GCA_027563665.1. Classification (NCBI taxonomy): domain Eukaryota; kingdom Metazoa; phylum Chordata; class Mammalia; order Chiroptera; family Vespertilionidae; genus Antrozous; species Antrozous pallidus. The sequence goes on along the minus strand of CM050508.1, from coordinate 156,638,801 downwards.
TGGAAGAAATGAAAGTGATAGAATCAAAGGAACCTTGTCACTTTTGGGGTCATGGTCAGGACACCTAGAATGTAGAGGAGGATATGTCTCAAAGGAATTGGCAAGAGATTTTTTAGGAAATATGGGTAAAAATGAATGAGAGCTGATCAAAATGGCACTGCTGGAAACAGGCTACTCATTCTCAGACCTACTACATTAAAGGCTCTTCAGTCATTCCCAGACCAAGCACAGTGATTAAGCATGTTTCAAAGAGACCCTTTGTCCAGATTTTTGGAGGACAGTTATAGGCCTTGTCATCAAAGCAAATTAGGAAACTCTACTATAGTTGCAGCAGCAGTAATGGTAATTTTTTAAAAATTACTGAATATATGCTGTGTGCCAGGCTCTGTGCTAAATGCTTTAAATGCCATGTTCATTTTATACACAAATAATATCAGTTCTGTTTTTTTACAGAGAAAGGTGCTGAGTATCAGAGAAGGAAAGTAATTTGCTCAAGTCACATACTAATAAGTGGTGACACCTCATTAGCAAGGGCTCTCAGTTCCTGTATTCTGCTGTCCCCTTCAGTATGGCTGGGGATGAGCAAACCATTGAGGGTGTCATCAAAGAGACAGAATGGTACTAGTATTAATCCAGTACTTCCAACCCACACACATTTTCTCTTCAAATTCTCATATTTGAGATAGGGGAAGTATTATTATTTTCATGGTGCAAATGAGAAAATTGAGGGTCGGAGAGATTAATGGGTTGGCCAACTAGTGGACAAGACAAACAAAAGCAGTCTAAATCCAGGTTTAATGATGCTACCTCTGAAGCAAGGTGATTCTGATTTAGCCTCAAAATAATTGTTTTCCCATCTATATATATAAAAGCCTAAGTGACTACCCAACTATTTGACCATTCAACAAGTAGCTATGATGCACACTGACAATCAAGGGGGCAGATGCTCAATGCACAGGCATAGAAATATGAAACAGACTGATAAATACCAGAGGGAAGGAGGGAGAGGGAAGGTAGGAAGAGATTAAACAAAGATCTTATATGCATACTAGAGGCCCAGTGCATGGATTCGTGCACTGGTGGGGTCCCTCAGCTTGACTTTTGGGAATCAGGCCATAACCAGCAGTCCCACATCAACCTGAGAAATCTTAGATTGCAAGAGGGTGCAGACCAGGCCAGGACACCCCTCTGGTGCACAAATTCATGCACTGGGGCTCTAGTATAAAATATTAAGATCTCTGACCAAATTATAGTTCATCTGAGATATACCTGGATAGTTATTTGGAAATGCAATATAAGGCAATTTTGTGAGATAGCAACTAAAAGCATCAATGTGATACTGATTTTCATTCTTACATGTACAAGTTCTTCTGTGTTCAGATCAAGTTTATTGATCTGATCACATCTAGAATACTTTTCCCATAGGATAGAGTTATATCTCAGATACATATCAGTCACTATATTCTCCAAATGCAAGCATCCTGTTCCCTTTCATCCACAGCAGGTAGATGTGGGAACAGAGAAATAACACATTTATAGTTCTTTCTGTCTCTAATGAAATTCTCACCACCAGCTTCTTCCTCTGTGTCTGATAGTGGGTGATAGGCTAATGCATACCCTGCATGTGTTTCCAGCACTTCTCTCTAGCATATGCCTGGGTCGTCCATGTGGTATCACACAGGCTGTGCACACCATGCACAACTCCAGGGTGTCCTGTTCACATAGACCATGATGTAAATGTGCCTCCTGCAGTTATGCAACTGGCAGCCCTTTTGGCACCTATTGTTATAATCTCTGCCTAGGAGACCTTTGCTGATAGAAAGGCCTGTTTCACTTACTTCTAGGTATTACATGCAACATCCTATCTAATAAAAGGGTAATATGCAAATTAACTATCACTCCATTACAAAGATGGAGGTGCCCATAGCCACAAGATGATGGCACCCAGCCCCTCAGCATGCTGGAGTTCCCCAGTCCTGGGGCGGGGGGGCGGAGGGGGTGGAGGAAAGGAGGGTCTGGGAGGCAGCTGCTGAGAACAGGCAGTGTGAGTGGCCTGGTGAAATGCTTGCATCCCACCTTGGCTGAGAGGGCCTCTGAGTCATGGAGAGCCTCTGGGCAGCAGGTGCAGAGTGGACAGGCCCCACAGAAAGCAGAGAAACATGGGGAGTGAGCCTAAGCCGTCAGGGCTCCTGGATTGGAGAGGGCTCCCATATTGGAAAGAGTGCAGGTGGGGCTGAGGGACCCACTCCCCATGCAGGAATTTTGTGCACCTGGCCTCTAGGTCTAAAATAAAAATAATTACATTTAAAAATGTACTGTCAAGTATGTTTATTAAAATGGTGGACATTTTAAAATCAACCACTAAAATAAATGGTAATGTCTAAATTACATATGATAGGACTATGGAAAGTATCAATGTCATCAAATATTTGAAAAGATTTTATGAGGAAGAGACTGAGAAGTTTCTTGAGAGATCGTTAGGAGAAGTTATAAAAGAGAAGTTATAAAAGGATTTTTGGCTCAGTAAAAGGAAGAACTTTCTAGAACCAAACAGCAATAAGAAGTCCTATTGCAACAATTCTATGAGCAAGGTCACACTTTACACGTATGCTATAGAGGACATGTCTAAAAACAGAATGGGCAAGTTTGATGGTAGGGTTCTTTATCTCTAGAAATGATCACATAATCTAGAAATCTTTGTACAGAGTTATATTGAAATAAATAGATTATAAGGCTTCTTCTAAGAAGCTCTAACTCTATGATTATATGAGGTTATAGGTATAGAGAATGTGACAATCCCCTGTGAACCTCCACCATCCCTGGCAGAAGGAGATCCTTTCATTTCTCTGATGGAAGGAAGCTGAGGCTTTGTATTAGGTATCTGATCCAATTTTCATATGTGACAATTCAAAGCATCTGTTAAGTCTTATGTAGCTAAACAAAAGCCACAAAGAATATATAGTTTGATAAAAGATACATTTTATTTTTATTCCTAGAAAACTCAAGAGTCACAATTTGAAAGAGTGAGAATATTTGAGAAAAGTAAGAATAAAGAACCCAACACTGCTCTGAAATGAACGACTTCTGCCAACTCCATTGTGAGAGAGGTGTCCGATCTGAAATATTTTTCCTCCTTATGCTTTTAAACCAGAAGTCAAAAACCCAAAGGAGGAAGAAAAGTATAATATAGGGAGGTGACAGGCCTGTAGCAGAGGAGATCCCACGGCTGCCTACAAAGCTGAATTCCTGGGCTTAGCCATTTGTCACTTTCTGGAAATGCCTTCAAGAATCACATCTTACTTTTTTCAAAGAAGCTAAAAAAATTAAAAGATATTTTTTGGGGAAACTTTCTAATTTTTAGGACACTATGCATGCCAAACAAAAGTTATCTGTGGTTAGACCTTTACCATCTCCCAGTGAGCTAGCAGATATCTACTGGGCAACTGAAGATAAAGTATGAACAACTACACTAGTGGGAAGACCTGAAGAAGGCTCCATGTGGGGATTCCCCCATGTGAGATTGCTTTACAGGATATGAATGTCTAGAGGCACCCTGCACTGGAGCTCCTGGATATTGAATAACAAATTTGGAAAGGCCACTGCATCTGCTCCAGCCCTTGTAGGTAGGGAGTAGATTTTTCCCAAAGGGTAAGTGAAAGTTCTCAAGGCCAAGTTTGAAGAGAAAGATATTCTTTTCAAGCAGCAGAGATCTTAGAAAGTTCAGGAAAGATAGAAGTTGGAGATGATCACCAGGTCAATGCTTTACTTCCTTGGATGTTTTTTCCTCAAACTGGGTGCAAAGTCCTATTTCCTGTATAATTTTAAGTGTCTTTCCCTAACTAATGTATCACCCATCATTGCACAGCACATCTAATATCAGCCTGTTTTTAGATGAGGGGTCCGATAGTTCCTTCATATTGATTTTAGCTTTGGTACAAGTTTAATCAAGCACCAGAACACTAGAAGCAAGCAAAAAAAAATTTTTTAAGAATAAATGTAGAAAGAATAGATTTTGGGATGTGGTTAGAATTTAAAAATGATGGATACAATATGCAGGTCCTATATAATAAAAGCCTAATATGCTAAGTGTCCAGTCATCCTGTTGGCCATTCAACCAATCAAAGCACAATATGCTAATGATATACTAAGGCTGCTCAACTGCTCGCTATGATGTGCACTGACCACCAAGGGGCAGTCTACCAGTCAACCAGTCACTAGGATGTGCACTGACCACCAAGGGGCAGATACTCTGACCAGGTTAGCTTGCTGCTGGGGTCCGGCAAATTGGAACTGAGCAAGATGGGCCGTACATGCCCTGGAACCCTCCCACATCCTTCCCTGGCCCTGATCATCCACCCCAATTGTCCCTTGGCCTGGCTAGCACACTCTAGCAATCCGGGACCCCTCAGGGGATGTCAGAGAGCCAGTTTTGGCCCAACAGTAGAATAACCAGGCACTATGATGCTCACTGACCATGCAGGAGCAGCTCCTTGATGGTAAGTGCACTTCACTGGGGGAGCACCACTCAGCCAGAAGCTGGGCTCACAGCTGGTGAGTGCAGTGGCAGTGATGGGAGCCTCTCCTGCCTCCACAGCAGTGCTAAGGATCTCCAACTGAAGGCTTAGGCTCACTCCCTGTGGGCCTAAGCAGTCAGTCAGATGTCCCCCAAGGGCTACTGGAGAGAGGGTGCAGGCTGGACTGAGGAATCCCCTGCCCAGTGCACAATTTTCACGCACTGAGCCTCTAGTATTATAATAATAACTTTTATAAGTATGTGTGATTCCTAAAATTATAGGCAAGTCACAGAAGGACAGTTTTTATGATTTTCTATATTGAGAGGAAATGTGATGAGCAACATCAGAGCTTACACACTGTTATTTACTTACTTAGCTAATCTTGATCCTCTTGGCTATTCAGAGAAATCCATCATCATAGAGCAACAGCACATGATAAAACGGCTGACCAAGTCAGGCCAAATGGTGTCCAGCCAGAACCACCCCTGCACACAAATGAGTATCAAACAAGGTCATCACAAGGCCTTAAGCTGTCCAGCTTTTTCTAAGCAGGGATGGTCAGTGATGCAACAAGAACCATGAACACCTGGGTGGGAATGTGCTGCTGTTCCTCCCCAGAGCTCTTTGGTCTTATCAGAGGAATGGCCTCCACTAATGTCTTTGGGGCAGGCCAGCCCTGACTGAGTGCTGGATGCTAATGAGTATGAACTAAGGGTCACACATCTGAATATATATATATATATATATATATATATATATATATATACAGTTGTCAATCATTTCTCAAATTTAGCTCCACTGCATAGGCTGACAGTTAGCTTGAATTGGCCTAAGGTGATATTTTTAGTTGCCCCAGGCAAATCAAGCAAGCAACCAAAAATTACCATCAATGGTGTGGATTTAAAAGCCATATCCAGCCCCCACTCTCTATGTAGTCTGCTTTCTAATGACAGATCCTCTGCTTTGTTTCCTGTGGTTCTTTGAGCCACCACCAGTAGTGGAGCTCATTATCAGAACAAGGGGTAACAACCTATGCTAATAAATCCAGCTTATTTGAGGGAACTTGACAGACAGGATTTGTGGTGATAAAGCACCTGATTACAGATAAAGACCTAGGTGCAAGACTGCCCTGCTGTCCAGTCTTCTTTGTGGATGTAAAATTTAGTTCATTACTATTACCTTCTGGAATAATATTAATTCCATTGTGTAGAAAACATCAAAAAGCTGCACTGGTAATATTGTTAAAGAATAGAACTGCTCATCAACAATGTTCATAAAATTTGACCTGCTGTTATAGTAACAGGCAATAGCCTCCATTCAACAACCATGCTAATAATGAAGTTTTACAAAAGTGCACAAGAAAATCTATGGAAGTTGTAATCCATTGTATTTATTGGCTAATATTCTAACAATGTTTGTGTGATGCTGATCCAAATGTCTACAAAAGTTTAATTTCTATATAGACGTTTTAGAATTTATATAAAAGCCAAGGACAAATAAAAGGAGAGAATGTTAGGATCAAATTGAGGACAAACACAGTTGTGGGATTTGCTTTCTTCACCTTAAGCTGAATAAAATCTAGAAATTCACTTTCCCTTGATAACCATTTTATTTTTTTCTACTTATTTCTCACCTAGCCCATGTAAAGTTCATTAGAATAATAACACTGTTGATGCCACAGCATCTGAAAGGGTATACATGCAAGAAAACATGTTTTTCCTATTCAAATCCAATGATTTCTGAAATGGAAATTACAATGGATTAGAAAACTTATAATTCTGTGCATGTATTGACTTCAATAACCTTAATAACATAGATTGTTTCTATTGCCAGTTATACGGACTAAATTTATTTAGTAAACATTAATGGAGAACACATCTAGAGCAAGGTTATTCCTCTTGTCTCAAAGTGACGTTTTCCAAAACTGCTTCCATCCTGTAATAAAGAAATCTTTTTTAAAAAAATTATTATTTTTTATTTATTGTTTAAAGTATTATAGATATCCCCTTTGTTGGTTTTTTCCTTTGCCCCCCTTCACCCTACACCTGCTCTTCCCAGGCCTTCACCACTCTATTGTCTGTTTCCATATAAGCATATAACTTCCCCTGTTAATCACTCCCCACTCCCCCCTACCCCTACACCTGCCTTCCCTCTAAAATACGTCAGTCTGGTTCATGCTTTTATGTCTCTGAATCTATTTTTTGAATTAAAAAAAGTATCATCTATGCATCTGAGAAAGGGTCTATGAGGTATATATGGTCTTAATCTGATGACAAATTATTTTACATCTTTTTCCTTCAAAAGAAAGCTTCCACCAGGAATTTGTTGGCAAACCAATCCAGAGCTTCCTCACAAGCACCTGTTCTACCACTCCACTACCACAAGGCAGAGCTGAAGCTGAAAACTACCAGTTTAGGTAAAGCTCACCCTTCATGAAGACCCTTCAATATTTAGGGATAGATAGTAATATCCATAATTTCCCTTTCTGGGAGATACTTATTGGAATGTGGTTACAGGGCAAAGAAAGAGAAGGGATGTGTGGAGGAAGGAGCTGTGGTTGCAACTCATTGTCTAAGGAGAGAGTCTTTACCCATTAGAAAAAAATAGAAGTGTTTTTATGAAAAATGTCCAGCCCCTACCTGCCACAGGGTAGATGCTCAATAAATGTTATCTTCATTTTTCTTCTTGTACTATTTCATGTTAATATAGCATTTTAAAGAGCAAGTTTTTTCTTGTGTTATCTTATTTGACCCTCATGACTCCATGTGGAGATAGGCTTTATTTTATGTTTGAAAATACAGACCATCTGATAGGTTAGACCTATAAAGCCCTAGGTCTCACAGCTAATAGATTTTAGAATCCATAACCTGGATTTTCTTTTTCTTTTCTTTTTTTATAAAATATATCATTGATTTTTTATAATACATATATATTATAAAATATATTTTATTGATTTTTTACAGAGAGGAAGGGAGAGGGATAGAAAGTCAGAAACATCAATTAGAGAGAAGCATCGGTCAGCTGCCTATTGCACACCCTTACTGGGGATGTGCCTGCAGCCAGGGTACATGCTCTTGATTGGAATCGAGCCCAGGACCTTACAGTCCACAGGACGATGCTCTATACACTGATCCAAACCGGTTCGGCAACCTGGATTTTCTGATTCCAAGAGTTTATCTCCTTTACTACACCAAGCTGCAAGTATTCAGCAATGTGTACCTGGTCACTTTCTGTCTTATTTTAAATATTTCTTCATTGTAAGTCTTCATACCTTCAATGATCAATGATCATCTTGTGTTTCCTTTTTCTGTCTGCATCTCCATTTCTCCTCATTTTCAGCTTGTGTTATATGTGTAATGTGCATAGGTCCATGATTCAAAGTTCTTTATAGGATCTGGAGCTCTTCAAAGTTGGAGACATCCTACAACAAGTCCATTTCATCTAGGCCTTGTTTTTTCCTTCAGTACTTTTGTTCAAATATCAGACAAATTTGCATTTTGCTTGTGAGATAGGAACAGTTGTATGGCTATAGCTATTATTGTGCCATTACCATTCTGAAGTGTTGATTTTGTGCTTAACATTCTTCTGTGTTCTCAACTTGATGTCCTAACTTGAATTTTTATTTTGCTCTAATCATTTTTTAAATTTGAAATCTTTCTTTTTTACTTTGGCAATTTCAGTTGGAACACTACATTTGAAAAAAAAAACGTTCACAGAAAAACTGAAGGTTAAATCAGTTTTATTCTGTAAACAGTGCCTAAATTATCATCTCCTTCCCATAAGAACCCAATTATATATTAGAACAAAGCTGAAAAGCCAAAACAGGTGTAGAAAACATAGAGCTAGGGCGACACCTTCTGGTGTGGAACAAACTGTATTTTTGTCAACAGCAGCAAAAACTAATTCAGACTATGGTAATCCCGGGTAGATTTTATTGCACCAAACCAATCTTTTGTGAATACCTGATATGTCTCAGGCTCTAAGACAGGCACAGGGATTACTGATAGGCAAGTTATGATCCTTACATTCAAGAATCTAATCTCCTCCTAGTTGGAGATTACAAAAGATTAGAAAATTTATAATTCTGTGCATGTATTGACTTCAATAGATAGTAACATAGATTGTTTCTATTGCCAGATATATGGACTAAATTTATTTAGTAAACATTAATGGAGAACACATCTAGAGCAAGGTTATTCCTCTTGTCTCAAAGTGCATTTTTCAAAACTGTTTCCACCCTGTAATAAAGGAATCTTTTTAAAATTATTTTTTATTTATTGTTTAAGGTATTACAGATATTCCCACCCATCTAAAGAGGGATTATAATCAAGTAAGTCAGCACTGTAATTGTGTTGGTTCAGGGAAGATGTTACAGAGGCAACTTACTCTCATGAATCAGGGAGGATCTCATGGAGGAGGTGATGCTGAAGTCTTGAAGGATGAGTATGAATTGCCAGGCAACAAGGTAGGAAGAAGGGGACAGTGCCGCACATTAGAAACGAAAGGAACAGCAGATGCACCAGGCTGAGAGCAGAAGGCATTTCAGTCTATCTGGAGAGCAGAGAGCATGAAGAGATATGTGGAAAGGACCCCAATCTAAAAAGACTCAACTAAGAAGTGTAGTTTTTATGATCTGGACTTCAGAGACCCATTGAAAGATAAAAGCATGATAGAGATATGCTCAGATTTTCCCACTGGAAAAATCACTCTGGGTGCAGTGTAGAGCAGTGGTTCCCAACATGGGGCAATTTGACTTTTAAGGGGGGGGCAAATTGAGAATGAGTTATTAACAGTGAATTTTTTGGATTTCTTATGGTTCTAGGGACCTCATATACAGTATATAAATATATGTATATTGTGAGATATTTATGCCTTTCAGTTCTATATTATACGTTTTGAAACTTTATTTGCTATTTTTTCGTATCACTTCATATTATTTTTTAACAATTTTTTAGTGACTTCTTTCTCAGTACTCAACTGTCCTTTCATTCTTTTATTTTTCTCTTTCATGGATGCCATGTTCTTTGGGAGTTTGTTTAGACCAAGTTAATGACCTTTTAGGCTTCCTCCAAATGAGTAGAAGTTCACTTTTTGAATAATAAGAATTATATGTCATGCGGGGGGAGCGCATCAGGATTTTAGAGATGCTTAGGTGGGGCATGGCCAAAAAATGGTTATGAACCACTGGTGAAGAGGGAGGGAGGGAGGAAGACTAGTTAAGGTCAGGAAGGTAAAGTAAGAAGCTGCTAAAAGAGCTCTAGAGAGATGAGTCTAAATGAGGCACAGATTGTGGGGATGGGCAGAGGGGAGTGTTTCAGGAACAGCATCAGTCAATATTAGAGAATATTTAGATATGGACTCCCAGGAAGAAGAAGGATTTTTAGGATATTTTACGCTTATATAGATTTAATATAAAAAAAATAAAAGGAATGCCTGGCCAGTGTAGCTCAGAGGTTGAGTGTTGGCCTGTGAACCAGAAGCTCATGGTTCGATTCCTGGTCAGGTCACATGCCCAGATTGCAGGCTTAATTTCCAGTGTGAGTTGTTCAAGAGGCAACTGATCGATGATTTTATCTCATCATTGATGCCTCTCTTTCTCTCTCCCTTTCCTTCCTCTCTGAAATCAATAAAATTTATTTTTTAAAAATAAAAGGAACATTTCCTTAAATAAAGAGAGAGAGAGCCTCACCTTTTGATGTAGACATCTTCCTTTTCTTTGTACATACCCTTAGGAAAGAGTTAAAACATCTCTCAGCACATGAAAGCATAATTGTTCCACAATCCAAGCATGTATTTTTACAAATGAAATTTGGAGACTTACAAAAAATATTGATCACACCTGAAAACATTTAATGATTGCAATTTGGAAAAAGGGCCCAGAGACACCAATTTGTTTCAATAGCACTTAAATGCTCCCATAAAAACACATCCAAAGTCCTTGAGAAATTTGGATCACTGTGATGTTTCTCAAAGGAAGATTTAAAATTTTTAAATGAACTGCTATAATTATAATTTGAGAAATTAAACATAATGCGAAAGAGGCTATGATTTCCCTTTATATAAAAATAAATCTCTCATCGATGTTTCTGACTTTCTATCCCTCTCCCTTCTGCTCTGTAAAAAATCAATAAAATATATTTTTAAAAAAATAAATAAATCTAAGGAATACATTGTGTCTATTGAGTATCACACAAGGGCAATCACTTATATTTGTTTATGCAACAAATATTTACTGGGTGTTTGTGTATGTGAGCTACGAGAGAGTCAAATGTGAAAAAGAATGTAAGTCCCTTGCATTCTATGGATAGTTTAGTTTATTAAAAAATATACATGTATATACACAAATACAAACATGCACACACTTCAATTTATATGTATGTGTACATGCATTTAAACAATAGTCTCAAGTATGAGAAAATATTTTAAAAATAAACAACTAAATATTTCTCCTTTACTAAACATATTTGACCTGTGACAGCTAAAGAGTGATTATTTAATTCATCTTGTCTATATAAAAACATAACTTTATGTTTAAAGCATAACTTAACCATCAATATCATACTACATAAAAATCAATTTATTATCTCTTCTTTAATCAGGTACACTAAAAGGTAAGTTATAAAATCTAAAATAAAAAAAAGACATCAGGTAACATAGTACTAGTATATACAGAAGATAAGCATTTTAAAATTGTTTCACTTAATATATTGTGTAGGTTCACAAGAATAATTATTATAGACAGCATTCTTTTAAAAAACAAAATATATATTGAACAGACTAAAAGCACCACAAAAGAGAATAAAAATTCAAACATAAAGTGACATAATGTTGCCAGGTAATATGGTTACAACCATCATGTGTAAATAGTAATTAAACAGGCAAGGTAAATTATTTTTGCCTATAAAAATATTTGATCAGAAAAATAGTTATGTTTATTATTAAGTCTATTTTTAAATCATATGCTTAATATCTACAACATATATTTCAAATGCTAATTTAAATGTCATCTGGTGGCATTTATTCATATTTTGAAAATTCACATCAAAGTGAATTTCAAAAATTGAAAAAATATATATATATAGCTCCAAATTTCTTATAAAATCACCTTTGTCTACATAATCTTGATCTCTTTATCAGAATCTTTGTCACATCCTTATCTATAAAATAATGAGCCTCTATGATGGTCAGGTAAATAAACAATATTGCCAAAAGTGCAAGGTGTTCTGGTCCTCTATTGTGCCTATGAGGGAGTAATTGCCTGTAACTGGCTCTCCCACCGGCTAAGTGAATTCAAAATAAGATATAAATGAATTTCTCTTTTGGTGTTAATGAATGAAATAAAACTTTTAAAAATATATTGTAATTTTTGGATATATGTGTACGTAGCCACACAAAAAAGATAATTTTAAACTAGGCTTTGAGTCATATAGCTATTTATATTTCACTAATGGTTTTATAGAAATGTTTAGCCAGTTTCAATAAGATCACATAGGTATATTGCCTCAAGAGTTAGGGACACAGTCTATTTTATCATAAAACTAGTGCCCTAGTGCACAGATTCCTGAACATTAAAAAGAAATTAATTAGAAGGTGGCTAGCAGGGCGGGACTGGGAAAGCCGGGCTGGACATGCCCTGGAGCCAATCTCCCACAGGCCCTCCCCAACCAGCTGAACCTGGGGTGACCTGGGGCTTGAAGAGTGTCTGCTGAGTGAGTGGGGACCCTCTGGCAGATGGGGTCCCTCGGCCTGGCCTGGAGGGATTGGGCCAAAACTAGCTCTCCAATAACCCCTGAGGGGTCTCAGATTGTGAAAGCATGATACTCAGGTGACACACCCTGGAATCAGGCTCCCTCTTCTCTGGTTCCTGGGTACATCACCCAAGAACCTCTGCTGCCAAGTCACCATAGCTCTGTAGCTCTTGCATTGAGAGTCTGCCCCTTGGTGATCAGTGTATGTCATAGCTACCAGTTGGATGGTCAGACAGTCAGATGGTCAAAGGTCAGTGGGCCACTTGAGCTTATATATATATATAACAGTATATATATATAAATATATACTGTTGAATGAATAATTGAATGAATGACTATAAATGACATCAGTTCAACGAGTGAGTTGGACTAGATTATAATATTTCTTTTAACACAAGATTTCACAAAACACTATCATCTCTCACTGGTTTATTGCAATGGCTTCCTTAATGGGTTTCCCTTGTCTATTCTGTACATAATGGCCAGAGTGGTTTTGTTAAAACTCAGTGCGGATCATGTATTTCCTTGATTGCCTCCTGTGGCTGCCAGTGGTGGGTAGTGAGCAAATAGCCAGTGGTTGGATCTCAGCATCTACTGAATCCTTCTTCTAGTCTGCCTCCCTGTGACACTAGAAAGCCAAGTTCTATGACAGAATTAAGTTCTCACATGTACAGGCACCCAGCCAGGTTTAAAGGACAGGAGTTAATGGGGCCATCTTCCTGCCATTTGGCCATTGCTCTGGTGAGCAGCATTATGGAGACTTTGGATTTTTCTGCATGTTCTCTGCTAGTCATCAACTCTTTGAATGGAGAGAAGTGAATGTGGTATTATTGGTGGTTTGCTAATCCCTGAATTGTAGCCAAGTGATGCTCTTAACCCCTCACCTTCTTGATAGGAGCAGAGATAGCAACTCCCCTTAGCAGTTCTAGCTCACTCTAGGAGTCATTCCTGCATGTCCCACCTAGACCCCATCTCTCTGTCCCTTCCAGTGATGTTTGAGCACTTATTCTCTGTATAAATCACTCTCTGCTTTATTTCTGTCTCTAAATCCTAATGGATATATTTTCCATCTAACTCTGATTTAAAATCTACATAATTCTGCTCATCTACAAGGCTCCCCGCTACCTCTCTGAGGTCATCTTCTTTTACTCTCCCCACTACCACCCCCATCAGAGCTTGGTCTTCCTGAAACATACACTCACGCTCCTTCCTCAGGGCTGGAAAGCTCTATGTCCAGATATCTATCTGTATAAATGAATCCCTCATTTCCTTTAGGTCTCTTGTTCAAATACCACCCTTACTGAAAGGCTTCCTTCACCATGCTGCATACAATAGCAACTGCCCCCAACACTCTTGCCCCTTACTCTCCTTTTTCTCTGTATAGCTCTTACTAACTCTTAACACACTATATACCTCTCTGATTGTGTTGCCTTTCTCCACTAAAATGAAAATACTATGAAAGCAGAGACTAGTACTGATGCATATCACCTGGCTCAAAATAGGTGGTTAACAAATATTTGTTAATGAATGAATGTTGAATGATGTGTATCTGAAGTATTTATTTCAGTTTTTAATCAGATAGGCAAGATAGAGGTTTTCACAATTTACCAACCACTTACAATATGGTAGATACTACTCTCTACACGAAACAAAAAATCACTGACCCATCCCTGGATAAACAAACTGAGCTTTGGAAGTCAGACAAGTCAATAGATAATTATAGTTAATTATACCTCAATAAAGCTGTGGGGAAGATAGGTAATTGTAATCCATTCATTCATCCAACATATAATTATTGAGTACATAATAGAAGAGAGCTTTCTATATGCCAAGCATTGTGCAAAAGCATAAGACTTATCTAATATACTTTTTATAACAACCCAATAAAATAAGTATTATCCCTGATTTACAACCAAGAACTGAAGGCCTATGAAGGTCCAAGGTTGCCACACTAGTGAAAGATAAAGCATAGCCCCTAGTTCTGTCTAATTCAATATTATTATTTTGCTTAAAGAAACATGAAGAAAAGCCACCTCACCTGTTGGTGAGGTCAGAACATACTTCCATGTAGAAGTAACAACTAAGGCAAATCTTCAAAAGTACTATGCTGAATTAGGCAAAGAATGAAGGACAGGGCGGGCATGCCAGGGTAAATGAACAGGTTGTGTGAAGATAGCGGTGCTGTATTTTCCATAAAGAAAGAAACACAGATCTTCTGGATCTTTGTTTTCATCATTGAGATAGGTTATGGAAAAAATTAACAAATAAATAAATAAATAGGTAAGCAAACAAATAAATAAAATGGGTTACATTTTGGCTCTCTGAATTAGTTACTATAATAAAATAAAAACACACACCTACACCATACATACACATACATCTATTCCATTATAAACAATAGCAAAATCAACTTAATATATAACTCATTCATGCAATGCAAATAATCAGCATGAAGGAATTACATGGAAACACAAGATGGAGGAAGAGCTAGATTCCAGGTTTGAACAAAAGGGATCTGATTGCATATAAACAATATTTTCCAGTTATAGCATGTAGTTTAATAACTTATGTAGCAATTAAATTAAATAGAATTGCCAATTAAATAGAATTGCAAGCTTTAATAAAACAAGTTTAAGATAAGTGGAAATTATCACTAAAATACATAAATTGCTTTTTTTAACAAGTTGAATTGGCACATTAAAAATTAATAATGACCTATATTGTGCACTTTCTGTATTGAGAATATAAGTTTAAGAGTCATGATGTTAAAAGTTTTCAAGGTAAAAATTAAGTAAGGTTAAAAAGGATCAATGCTTTATAAAATCTAAACAAAATAATAAAGAAAAGTAAATATTTTAATGAATTGGTTTTTCTTTTATGGTTTTAGGAATTCCTTTTTTCCCCTCTTAACCATCCAAAGTGAGTTTATTAAAAAAAAAAAAAGATGGTAGGTACTCAGAGTTAAGTTTCAAAAGCACAGAAAACTAACTTTCACATACTTGATACACATGTTAAACTTCCAATTTATACATGTGTTATTCTGTGATATAATACAATTTAAACCTTAAATTATATATGCATAGGTATATCTATATAACTATACATAAAATGCATTGTATATGTTTACCTATAAATCTTGAGATAGAAAACAGGTAGGAAAACCAAACCAAACACATTATAATTCTTTGCTCCTCAAACACTTGGGTGTCTGCCCTCTGCCAGCATTGTGCTAGGAGCTTAAATTCTAGGGCAAAAAAAAAAGTTAAACCAAGAGAGGAAAATATTTACTCCTGATTATCAACTGCGTATAATATTACTTATAAGAGTCAGCCATTCTCTCTTCTTCCCCATATATATATCCATTTGCTTTCACAAATGGTTTGAGTGACATCTGGTGGATAGCTGCTCCCACATTCCACGCACCTTCAGAGGGGAAATGTCATGCTTACCTTCTAAATATTATGCACAGAGATACGTATTTACCTTAGAATTAATTGGTGATTCATGTCCAAATGTATCTGGAGAAAGGGGAATGGTTGGGGAATAAATGGCATGGACAGGAGTACAGGCAGGAAAGTTCTGAGTCTGAAGGGCAAATTAAAGGAGAAAGCTAAACAGCACCCACTACCTTTGATTGGCTAGAGCAGTGGTTGGCAAACTGCGGCTCGCGAGCCATATGTGGCTCTTTCACAAAATACCACATGTGGGTGCGCAGGTACAGTGCAATTTAAACTTCGTGGTTCATGCGCAGAAGTCAGTTTTGGCTTTCAAAATAAATTTCAGTGGTTGTACTATTGATATTTGGCTCTGTAGACTAAGGAGTTTGCTGACACTCTTCTAGAGCTTGGGTAGATCAAGTAAAGTGATGAAAATAAAGCTGGAAATTGGAGTTTGATTACGGATTTGATACCAGGTTAGGTTTCATTGAGTCATTTTGTGGAAGGATGACAGTTCGAGGTAACTGAGGGTTTTCTAGTGACGGCTGAAGGTTGGTAGGATGTAAGGGTTGGTCAAGACTGGGGCTGAGAAGCAATGAGGCATCCAATGAATGGGAGGACTAAATCAAGTCAAAGAGCAGGTAAAATTAAAATAAGGGGAAAAGAGTTAAAACTACCTCTGTCCTGGAAGCTGACCTCCCTTCTGGAGTCACTTTAGAAAGATGGGGTAATGCGTATTTATCAGTCCTCACCACCAGGGAGCTTGGATAAAGGCAGATGAGGTCACTGCAATGCAGTACTAATAACACAAATTGTTTGATTTCAGAGAGTACAGTGCCTGGGACAGAGCATCTGGCTTCCTGAAAAAATCTTCCTCTAGGCTATCTAGACCAAGTTCATTGCCCGGTGGTTCTGTGGTCTAACAATGGGAGTGCTGCTGCTTTCCTAGTGTGAGCTCCATTCTCCAGTCTGCCTCTGGCACTCCCGGAGCAGAACTAGGACCCACCGTATTGCAAATTCCCCATTTATAGTGTTCTGAAATTTTAACTTTACAATGCATTGTGAGTACATTTTCATGCAGAAATTAAGGTAGATTTCATAATTCAGTGCATAATAAATATTGTTTAATGTATTCGATAAACATTTCCTAAGTGACTTCTATGTATAAGGCACAAAAATGGGTTTAGGAAATAAAAGACACAGTCCCTGCATCTAAGAAATTTACATCATTCTAGTCAGGGAAACAGGCAAATACACAGCAAATTGCAATAGTGTAAAGTGTGTTTATTGATTTCTGTTTGGAGAGTGTGTGTGTGTGCAGACCCACTGTCTTCCAAAAAGAATTTAATGCCCTTGGCAGGAGGGCCAGTGTTCAGTTTTACTCTGGGAGCTGAGAAGAAGGTTGCCTAACTCTGGCTGGAGGTGGTTAAGGAGGATTTTCTCCAGGAGGTCATCACATTGCCTTATGAATGTCATAAGGCCTGAATTTCCATTGCTGCCTTACAGGCTTAGCTCCTCCTAGAGGAGGAGCAGAAGTGGGGGAAGGGAGGAGGACAAGTAGGAGCAGCAGCAGCAGTAGGGTGCGAGCCAACAGTAGTTAAAGGCTTTTTCACAATGTTCTTGTAACCTCCAAGGATATTTGTTAAAGTTTGCAAATTCCTAGGCCCCCTCTGATTTCAGAATGAAAGGAGGGATGCTTAGGACTTTGCATTTTAAACAAGCATTCCAGGTGAGTTTTATTTGTAATAAACCATTTGAAAACTACTGGCCTACAATGTGCTGGGTGTTAATCCCAGGGATGCTGTCCAATTTAACACAATTATTTTTCAAGCTCCCAGTTTTACCAAACCAACAAAGGGGAGTAATATTTTAAGATAATACAAACCCAGGGACGTGGTGCTTCTGGGCTTAATCTCAAACACAGGCAGTTCTCTGTGATGCAAAGCCAAGAAAATAATAAGAGAAGATAGACCAATAATCATGACAACTAGCCTTTACTGAGCACTTGACCAGAAAAATCAATCAATAAAAATAAAGTCTTAGCTGTGAATTTCCCTACTCTTGCCAAATATGCCCCCCCACTTAGTGGGAAAGGCTGTCCCTCTTAGTTCCTCTTAGGGCTGGACTGACTACAACCCACCCTGCCCTACACTTAGTGAGTCTTACGCCTCTGCCAGCCTGTGAGACTCTTCCAACAAACCAATCACATCCCCCTTCCATGGGAACCAGGGCAACCCTACCCTCTTGGTACTACAAAGCCTGCCTCCTACAACCCCTTCTGACTCACTCTGCTCACCAGTGCAACCTCCATGTAGCCTGCCTCCTGGCATTAAGTGCCTTCTTCCCCAACTATATGTGTCTAATAACTGCTGCCAACCTCATTCAACAAGTGTTGGGAATTGTGCATTTGGCCATTTCACACTATTTAGGGTAGGGGTCCCTCTTTCACTGCAGGAGTTGATGAGAACAGTCATGTTAGTTGAGTTGTGAGGGATGAATGAGATCTAGATAGGTGGGGAAGTGGAGAAAAGCATGTTAGAACTGAGTCATAAAAGAATATGATGTATTTAAGGGAGGACAAGCAGGTTGAGAAGATGTGCATGTAGTAAAGAGGGAGGCAAGGCATTTGTGCAAAGCTAAGGAATTTATTATTTTCTTCTCTAAAACACATTAGGGGATTTTAATAATACATTTTACAATGACCACTCTGGTAGTGTGTGACTTGTGGATTTAAACTAGGGCAACGATAAAGGCCAAGCAGTCCATGCGAATGCCACCTTGGAAAGCCACACAGGAAGCAGCAAGGGCTCAGACCAAGGCACTGGAGGTGAGTCGGGATCTGTAGGTACAAAGATAATGGAAGCCATTCAACTTGGTGGCCAATTGGATGCAGGGTTGGGACTTGGGCAAAGGAAGCACTGAGAATGATGGCTGCACTGTGGTAACCAGGTACATTATCTTTAATCACTGAGATAGGAAATACATGGAGAGGAACAGGTTTGTGATTGGGAATAATTCAATTCTGGACATACTTATTTTGAGAAGTTTGTGAAACCTCCAAGTGATTTTGAAGCAAGAAGGTTAGAATAGCTAATAAAGGCCTCAAGCTCTACCCATCCCCTTCTCCATCTTGGCTGGAACATCACAGAGACGAACTTCACTGACCATCTGTTCCCCTGCTTTCTCCTCCACAATTTGCTGTCCAAAATCACAATCTGGAGAGATACCCCCCCCCCCCACCTTTGCCTTAGGACTTTGCATTTTTAATAAAAACTTTCTACCCAGACCCCATCAAGGCTTCTAGTTCTCTGAGGTTGCCTGCTCTCACTTCTCAAGTGAGTACTATCACTTTAATAAATTGACTGTGCTTGCTAATTCCTTCTTTCATACTCTTGAATCCTTTCTTGTTCTGTGACAAGAACCTGGATTGAGATGAGGCCTCCTTGACCTTCTGGTGACACCCTGCATCAGCTTCCAGTTGGCAGTCCACACGGTTCTTCAAACATGTTGGAGACAAAGGTTTGAGAGCACAAAGGTGATAGCAATGCCTGGGTTCTGATGCAAGCTAAGGGGAATGAAGAGAGGGAAAAGAAAGGAAGGCACACCAATGTTTAAGAGGTGATTATGAGAAGAGATGTCTGCAAAGCAAACTGAGAAAAACCAGGAGTATCAGCAGAATAATGTTCTGCAATGCAGGATGGGAAAGAAGTTGAGGTGTTTATACTTTTATGTAGATGATTCAAGGGAAAATTCATAGCACAAAATTCATGAAGAGGCTAGGGCAAGGCAAATCAGAAAAAAGGAGAGAAATTATGCTTAATAAGAAGGAGGTTCATCACTTCAAATGAAACAGGAGATAAAGACAAAAGAATGCAAAAAAATTGTAAGTGGGAATAGTGTTAGTATTTTCTTCATTGTGAAAAAAAAATCAAGATAAATTGCCTACCATTGGGTGGAACAAACCTGAAAAACAGTGCTCCTTATTTGGTTAACCAGCAAGCTGACAATAAGAAGGCAAAGAATTCCAGCAATTTAAGTTTTCATTTATGTGGAAATGAAGTTGGATAGACATAAAAGGGAACATAATCTGTGAAGCACTAAGAAGCTATGAAGATAGGTCTATAAACAAGACTACGTGAAACCAGCTAATAAACTCAAAACTTATTCCAGAATAATAATAATAAAAAAAATGCAAGATGTAAAAACTCAAATTACATGAACAAACTGTGAAACAGAATTATGTAGTGTTAATTCCTAAGCAAAATAATATCTCACCAAATAATATATGGGTACAATTCCATTCAAATGCACTTGTCACACCTACTAAAAGTGCTTTGATTAGAAGTAATGCTTACAATCGGGTTTCAGATGGATGCTATAATCAAAATAAACATCCAAAACAAATTCATAAGCCCAAGTTCATCTTGGGTTTTTTATTAATCATGAGTTAAACTGAGAGTTTATTACTAGAGGTGTAAACCCCAAGTTTTCCTAAGATCAGATCATTCTCATCACCTGAAGAATATTTTATCTTTTAAAAACAAAATGAAATATTTTCTAAGGATAATTTATTATTTTAAAAAGAAGAATAAAATCAATTATGATCCACTTAGTGCAAATTTAATACAAATACACAACAGTTTTTCTTTTACAGAGCAATCATAAGAATATAGAATTATAGAAGATCCAAAGTAAGATACACACACACACACACACACACACACACACACACACTAGAGGCCTGGTGCAGGAAATTTGTGCACAGGGGGCGGGGGCTGTCCCTTAGCCCAGCCTGCACACTCACCAATCTGGGACCCCTTGAGGGGTCATCCTTCTCACAATCCAGGACTGCTGGCTCCAAACTGCTCAGCTGCCTGCCTCCCTGATTGCCCCTAACTGCTTCTGCCTGCCAACCTGATCACCCCCTAACCATGACCCTGCCAGCCTAATTGATGTCTAACTGCTCCCCTGCCAGCCTGTTTGCCACCAACTTCCCTTCTCTGTCAGCCTGGTCACCCTTAACTGCCCTCCCCTGCTGGCCTGATTGCCCACAACTGCCCTCCCTTGAAGGCCTGGATCCCACAACCACCCTCCTCTGCTGGCCATCTTGTGGTGGCCATCTTGTGTCCACATGGGGACAGGATCTTTGACCACATGGGGGCAGACATCTTTTGTGTTGGAGTGATGGTCAATCTGCAAATTACTCTTTTATTAGGTAGGATAGAGGCCTGGTGCATGGGTGGAGGCCAGCTGGTTTGCCCTGAAGAGTGTCCCAGATCAGGGTGGTGGTTCCCTTGGGGTGAGGGGTGGCCTGGGTGAGGGGCCTGTGGAGGTTTGTGGGGCCCCCCCCCCCCCCAGCGACCCAAGCAGAGGCCCTGGGATCTGGGATTAATCTGGGATTAATCTATGTCTACAATTGAAACTTTGTAGCCGGGAGTGGAGTCAAGCCTTCTGCTCGCTTGCTGGCAGCCATTTCTGTTTGAAACTTTGTAACCTAGAGTGGAGGCCTAGGCCAGCAATGGCAGGCTGAAAGCTTGGCTTCTTTCGTTGTCAGGGAAACCCAAGCCTCTCTTCTCTCCAGCTCAGTGGCTGCTACCATTTCTGTATCTTTTATAATTAATACCTTGTGACATTGAGTGGAGGCCTAGGCACACAAGGGCAGGTGAGAAGCTTGGCTTCCTCTGTTGCCGGGGAAACCCAAGCCTTCCTCCTGCTCTCAGTGGCAGCAGCCATCTTGGTTGGAGTTTATTTGCGTAATCTGCTCCTGATTGGCTGGTGGGCATGGCTGCTGGGTGTGGTGAAGGTACAGTCAAATTTGCATATTACTCTTTTATTAGATAGCATATATATATATATATATATGTATATATATATCTTGTGGTGGCATATAGTCATATAGAGAGAGAGAGAGAGAGAGAGAGAGAGAGATTCTGAAATTTAATGTCATTTTTATATTAAATTCTTTAGAGCCTAATATTTATTATTTAAGAAAGCATTTCTCAAGGGAGGGCAATAGGAAGATAGGAAGAGATTAACCAAAGAATTAATGCATAGCCCATGAACACAGATAATAGTGTAGTGAAAGCCTAGGGTGGGGTAGGGGCTGATTGGAGGGGTGTGAAGAGGGGAAAATTGAAGGACATCTGTAATAGTATTAACAATTATGTATATGTATTGTATATGTACACATATATATATGTAAGCATTTATATATATGAAAGCATTTCTCTTAAATAGTATTTAGTTATTGATTTGTCAGAAATGACTTGTTAAAATATGTGAAACTATTGGGAAAATAAAAGTGATGGGAAGAAATATTTGTAACTTCACTAAGACAAATTATTTTGATGAACACCTACCAGGTATCTCTTAAAATGCCTACCTAAGTAAAGGCAGGCAATTATATACAAGTGAAATAATACATATTCTCTATCCACTTTTTAAACTTAATATTCTTAATACTATGCCTTGAACATCTTCCCATATTAGTAACTATAGATCTGTGTGGTCATTATAATAGCTACACTGCATTACACTGTATGAATATATTGGCTTTTTAATCACTCAGTTGATGGAAATTTAGGTTGTTTCTAATATTTTACTATGGTAAGCAATGCTGCACTAAAAACAATCTTGACACATGTCTCTACAGACATGTCTACCTCTTTAGGACAAATTCCTGCAGTGAGATTAATGGGTCAAAGAGGATTCAGGTTTTAAACTTAAAGACATTGCCATCTGCTCTCTAGGACAGAAACAATATTATACTCCCATCAAAATAGCCCATGTGTATCCATTTATTATATTACTAATGAGGTTGAACAGCTCTTTACATAAGTGCTTCTACCAGTACCTGTTCTTATATGAATTACCCACTGATGTCCATCTCTCTGATGGAGTGTTCATCATTTACTAATTAATTTGAAGAATTCTTTTCTAAAGGTTATTAATCTTTATCTGGAAATTTTTCTACTTTTCCTACTTTGCTCTTTCTTTTATAGTTTTGGCTTTTGAGTAACAGTATAAGAGCCCTTTTACCTCCCAAATAAGCAGGCATTTAGTTCTCTTTCTGAGTAGCTATTACCCCTCTGAAAAGTGACTGGTCAACCAGTCATTCTGGTCATTCCATTGTAATGGTCACTTAGGCTTATATATAGAGAGATAGTAGTACTGCTGTGGTTAATGTGCTCTTTTTTCCCCATTATATTTTGTAATTGATCATCTGGCTTATATTAATTTTTATGTATTTATTATAAATTATATATTTATTTCTGAATTCATTAATAGTTTTCCCATTTGTTCTCTTATATTCTCTAGGTTTTGAATAACATAACTACAAATAATTATTCTTCTGCATGCTCCCTTCTAATATCTAATTATGTAAAATTTTTAAAAATTAAGCTATGCCTTATTACTAATTTTCATTACTTTTGCATAGACATAATAAATACTGTCAATGAATAAACTTAGTTATTTTGGTGAGCTCTAAAAAGTTTTATTACTTCTTTTATTTTTCTGGATTTTGAGGAGGCACATTTACATTTCAAAGGTTACTTTTTTTTTTATTTGCTCTATTTTTTTCTCATTTCTTTTCTCCATATTTTGGATGAGTGATCAAATTACCCATATGACTAATGATGTCTTCCATAATGACAGTTATGCTGATTCGTATGTTCTATAGGTTTCCTTTTATTTTTTGCGTATTTCAGGACACTCCCTTTTCATTCCTCCCCTTTATCTCATGGCTCATATAAACAAAAGAACTTTTGTCTAAACACTACTTCGTGCAAGACTAAGTGCTAAGTATTTCAGAGGCATTATCTTGTTTATTTCTTACTCCAGGTAGAAATTACTCCCATGTTACATGTGAGGACATTGAGACTCCAAGTAATTTGCCCAGGACTCCATAGCTGGTCAGTAGCAGAGCCAGGATTTAAAGCCAGGCCGTCTACCTCTACAACCCAGGCTCTCAGCAACTGCAATACAGGGTTGCATAGTCCCTTGGCCTGCCTCCCTGTGTACAAGGGAGCTCAGTTCCTATAAAATCTATATCTGGAGTGAGGTGGCCTCAGAAGCATCTAGTGTCTCTCGTAGTGCCCGCTGGACTAAGGTGTGAGCCTCTCCTGCTTAACAAGAGTCAGGCAAATCTTCTTTGCACAAGTGCTGTACAGTCTCCAGCATTCACTGCAATTCAGGGGCCCTTCCCTTTCCACCCATTTGCAAGGCTTTCTCTGTGTGACTGTATGTCCAAGGGTGCCAAGTGCCCCTGCCTCCTGAATCTTCAGTTGCACCAAAAAATTGAAGCCTGTAGTCCATAAAATGCAACGGAAAGCAAGATGCTGAGGGATACATAATCTCCATCTAGCTCAAATATTTTTGAGAAATAAGGGGTTTGATTTTCTAGGCAGTGCAGTTCCTGGGTCCTGAGTAAGAAGCAGTGGCTGAATTGAGGCTTTTTTCCTACTTACCTTGCAGCTAATTTGGGTCAATGTACCAAACGTTTGACACTGGAATTGGTGTAAATCCCCAATAGATTTTGGCAAAGCATTTCTTCTTTAGTTTCTTGTACAGTTGCAGTCTTGGTGCATAAGGATAAATGAAGAACTGCTCATCTGTGGCCATATTTAATACACTTTAATGAGCATCTGCATCATGTAATTGGCTTAGAATCACTTTTAAAGTACATGGAGTGTCCCCACTGATACCTGTGTCAGTGGTCACTGACGTAGACCAAAGTGACTCTAGATTTCTTTCGATGATATCAAATTTCCTATACTCTTTCCTTAAATGTAATGAGTTACCACAATATGAGCTATTCCTAAAGCCCTATGGATTAGTAAAATTATCTCCTGACAATTTTCAAATGACATTTTAGAAAATCACTGTGCTATAAAACAGCACCATTGGAGAGAGAATTAAAGATGGAGTGGGGTGTTTTCTGTAAGATGTGGTTGAGGACACAAAGAGCCAGGCCAAAGTGACCTGATAGTTTTGCTGTTGAGAACTGTCTTGAATGGGAAAAAGCTCTTTACACTGTAGACTGTGGAAACCCCGTGGCACACATAGAATGTCTTCCCTCAGTAAAGCTGACCAGAGGATTTTATAAAATGCTACCTGATTGGGTTTTTATTTTTTCAGAAGCATCCAAGTTATTTTGTAGTTCAAGGCCAAAGCTCCTATGGATAGAGGGAGCTAACTAATACATCAAAGATATTAAATGTATAATTGGAAATCCCAAGCTACACTAACTGTCCCACATCTGTGTCCTCAGGTCATTCCTTGATGGTTAGTTTTATGTTTAGAAAGTCACCAGTTGCTTTTAAGTAGATAACACTCAATAATACAATCAGTCAATAGTCTTAAGAACAAAAAAAAAATGAGTTTTCCCAGAGAAAGAATTCTGCCTTAATACTGAAACATAGAAATGCTGCTGTCCTATCCTATAGATTTAGACTTGTCAGTACCCATAACTGCATAAAAAATTTTTTAAAATTTCTTGAAAAATTGCGTATGTGTAATATGTGTATGCAATACTCCAAAAAATGTTTTGCTTGGCTCTTGCCCCTACACAACTGTAAGCTCAATGATGTAGACTAAGTTTTATATATTTTTGTATCTGTAAATTCTAGCGCGTACCTTCTCACTCTTATGAACTCAATAAATATTTTGAACTAATGGATGAACAGAATAATTCCTTCATAGAAGTCAAATCAAGAGATAAGTGACAATGGAGGCAAGCATGACTATAATATGATCAGAAACTAGGAATCTCAGGCAAAATGAGGCTTAAAAGCAGGCAGTCTCCTGAGTTACAGAAAGCCCGAAAATTTAAATTCAGGATTTTATTTCAAAAGCCTACTAAACAATATTGGCAGAGTTTGAATTTACTAGTCATGTGACCTTTAGCATGTCCTTTCACCTTCTTAAGCTCAGGGTGACTGATCTATTCATCTCTAACACATTATATGATTCTAAGATCAAAGCAAATAGGAACAGAAATTCAAATGGCTGAGATATGACATAATCCTTATAAATTCCAGAGGTTATTCTCCACTTTGCATCAAGGACAGCACTAGTCCCTGAGGCTGCAGGCACCAACAGTACAGTAAATACGTTGGCTGAAAACTTAGACTAGAATAGAACTAGAACTAGAAGGAGATTTGTACAGGGAACATGTCCAGTGCTATAAAATCATGAATGTGGTAGTTAATAAAGAGTTTGGCTAGTAACCGAAGTGTACCAAAGGATTGTGAAGTGTGAAGTGAGCAGTAAGCTTTGGCTCATTCTATAGATGAGGGGTAATTATTCTGTAAAAGGTAGGTTTAGAAAAAAGACAGAGGAAGATGGAGAAGAGTCACTTCAAGATCTGAAACTGCTGGGTACTCTGATCCTTTAGTCCAGAGGATCCATGGGGTGGGTTGTAGGTGAGTTTCTGGGTGCCTGTGGGTCTTTGCATTCTAAGCTGCCCACAAGGCTGTAGCCATCATAGCTTTGGCCTGATAGGGAAGGGGGAGACTGGGCCAGGCAGGGCTCCAAAGAAGGGCTGAAAGGAGCTGAGAGCCAGGCCCTCTAACTGGGCACCAACAAGATTCTCGCTTTTACAGAATAATGACTCCTTTATCTTTTTATATGGGAAGAAATCTTTCATTTTTGAATGTATATAACATACTAGTTTCTGGAATCATGGTATTGTTTTGTTTTTACTCCTCACCTAAGGATATGTGTGTGTTTTAATTGATTTTGGAGGGAGAGGAAGTGAAGGAGGAGGAAAGGGGAGGGAGGAAGGGAAGGGGGGAGAGAGAGAGACAGACAGACAGACAGAGAGACAAACAGACAGAGACAGAGAGAGAGAGAGAGAGAGAGAGAGAGAGAGAGAGAGAGAGAGAGATATTAATGGATTATCTCCCATACACACCCCATCTGGGAATTGAACTTGCAATCTAGGTGTGTGCCCTGACTAAGAATCAAACCTTAAACATTCTGGCGTATGGAACAATGCTCCAATCAGCTGAGACACCCTGCTAGGGTAACATTGGTTTTTTAACACTTTTTCAAACATATTATTTCATAGGGCACTAATTTATAAAAGAAATAGTGAATGAACTTGAAAAATACTAATAGCAAAACACTTCAGCCATGGCACATACAGCCAGAAGCCAATGACAGCCCTCAATTATAGAAGTTAGCAGGGCTTACTGTTCACTATTAAAGCAGAATTCCATGTTCAGACTAGAAACATGACTGTCATTCAACAGAACAAATCAGGTCAAGAGGACCAACCACATAATGCTACCACCGATTAGAGGCTGTTTGCACATAAAGAAAAAAACAAAACAGAATTAACAATCAAACCTCATTTCCTTGGACATAATGTTGACGGCGAGATTTCTAAGCAATCACTTCTTTAGTTTAGATAAAGAATTCCAGCACAGAATTCTGTTAGAATGGCACCATTAGGACCTATGTAAAAGTGAAGTAAGGCAACTAAAATATAGAAACTAAATAAACAGTTTTTAATTTCCCACAGAATCATTGCAGGTTACCATGGTATAAAAACAAAAGTAGATCATTCTTAATGTGTCAAATTTGTTTATTTATTTAAACATATATATGACCCCCATCACACAAACGGATAATTCTAAATCTAATTTGAAAGCAAGTCAGTCAAGAAGTATCTATCTGGAGACTATGCACCTAGTTATATTACACCAAAAAAAGGCTGCTGTCCCAGAATGTACAGACCACTGGTACAGACCATGAACATAGTGAATGTTCTAGTATTTTGATAAATATTGGAAAATTAACAAATATTGTTTATCTGTCCCTTCCAGGCAACTTGTAGATCCAGATAAAATTAGCTTGGACAAGGGGTCTTGTTTAGTTCCAAAAATCTGCAGTGTTATACATATGAGCATAACCAATGAATGAAAGACTCTGGGCTGGGGAGGGAGGCAGGAGGGGACATGTGCGGGGGGCTAGGGGAGGCTGGGGGGAGGATATTGGGGGGGGGAGGAAAACATATGTACTACTATTAAATATAAGTTATATTGTAAATAAAATTAAAAAAAATCTGCAGTGTTGAATATAGTTCTGGGCTAATCAGAGATAAAAGAAACTTCCTAAGGAGAAGTAGGCTTGGAAAACAGCAGCAATATTTCCAATTAGAATGTTTTAATCAAAGGTATGAAATTAATGATCAGGTAACAGGAATATCTATAATGCACCCCAATGTCAATGACCACAACATTCTACTTCCTACTATGACTGCTTGATTACAGCATAAAGAATACTGTCAGCTATATCATATACTGTGCTCCAATGCCCAGGATCTCTAAGGACAAATCTTTTTAATATAAGAAACTCACTGAATTAAATGAATGCCCATTAAAGCAGCAATAGTGTAAGTAAAACTGGGATAAGAGACCTCTAATTACATAGGAAACACATGAAGAAATTAATTATGACATGAGAAGAATCATTTTTCCAGTAGCCCCACTGCTATGGATGATGTTTTCATGAGCCTGGACCGCCTTCTCCAATGGATACTGAGGACCTATTACAGGTTTTAACCAACCAACTTCCATTCCAGCTTGAAGAGCTGCTGCAAATTGCCGAAATTCTTCCTAAAGTGAAGGAAAAAGGTTTTTTGTTGTTGTTTTTTCTTGGCAGAAGAGCATATGAGTTGATTTTCAGAACCATTAAATATTTTCAGAAACTAAAAAGCATAGAGTTTCTTATAAATGTGTGGCTTTTGTCAACTTATCCAGAATTACAGAAAAAGAGCCCTCTATAGGGTAACCATAAGTCCAATTTGTTTGAGACAGTATCAGATTACAAAATACTTACTGTTCTGAATTGATTACAAATAGTATATTATTTCTCCTCAAAAGTGTCCTGACTTGGAAAATAAATGATATTTCCACCCTAGTTATCTTCTAGTGACTAGAAGTTAACTATAGTCAAATAATTAAGTTTAATATCTACTTAAACTTTCAGCCTGCCTGACTAGGCAAATTGAGCAGTTTAAATTACCAAAATCACAATGACTTCTTTTCCTACCTTGGTTGATGAATACAGAGCAACTCCAATTATACTAGATTCCTTTGCCATGGTGTCCCGGGGGTTTATTTCAATAGGACCTCTGCTGCCAACAATCTATTATGAAGAACAACATGCCTACAGTTAAAGATTATTGCAAAACTAGAGGCCCTGCACAAATTTGTGCACAGGTGGAGCCCAGCTGGCAGGGGGAGGGGCCACAGACAGTTGACCAGCCAGCCCTGCCCCCTGATTGAACTCCCCTTTGAACGCCCAGTCAAGGGGACAATTTGCATATTAGCCTTTTATTATATAGGACATGTTAAATTATGATAAAACTTCAAAGTGGTTAAAAAGAGAAATACTTACTATTACTCGTCCTCCATATGATAGAAGATTCAAATCATTACTGAGATTTATGTTAGCTAACATTTCAATAATAATATCAATTCCTTTTTCACCAACAGATTTCTATATAATATAAAAGAATGCAAAGTAAGTTAAGAAAGCAAGTAAAAAATATCTATAAAAGTTATAATTGTCCCATGCATTACAGAAATGTGTTTTGAATGATATATGTTACAAGACCTCATGGTCCTAAAATCAGATTACTGCAAAACAAAAATATCTTTTTAAAATAACTGGCTGTTTTTCAACTTTGTAAATACTCTTGGAAATTGATACTAGGAGTGAATACTCCATTAATTATAGGTTTCTAGACATATAACAAAGGAGTGCCTTTACTCAGTTTTGTGGTAAGTTGATTTAGTGGTAATAAACTCTTACTCATCATTTCCTTAGTTTGTAATGGCCTAGTTTACATAGCAATCAGTACCTAGAAAACTCTAATTCTTTCTCAACATGAGCAAGTAGTTTGAGGGTTAGCAAAGTAATCAGTGTTTAGTAAATTGCTTCTAGAGCATAAATGGAGAACTTCAGAATCTGCTTGAATTCTATTGTAGCAATGGAACATATGTAACAACTCATTAAATGCTACCTCATTGCTTTGGAGGAAGTAGTGATTAGTCCTCCAAATTTTGGAGTCGAAAGCATCCTATTAACAAATAAATGTTCTTTCCTAGGCTAGACAGATCAAGTTTGTAATCTTAGGATACTTTACCTTCCATGAAAAATTTATACCAATAGAAATTATATTAACAACACCTCACAGGTACAAATATAGAACTGTGTATTTACTTAAACTGTGACTGGCATTAAATTCTGATAACAGCTGGGAGACTTGAGGGGCTCAATTTTATTTGGCAAACATAAACAAGACAGAAATAAGAGTGAAAGTTTAAAAATTAGACATCTCTGCTTTTTAAATTAAAACATTAAAACACATAGGCAAAAAATCAAAACAAAACATACAGGCATTTAAAAAAGAAGCAAACAACTTTAAGAGAGTGGTTAAAAAGAACTTATAAAAAATGTGTACGTCTCCCAAGAAACAAAATTTTACTTTTATAAAACTGTAGAACAATTTTACCTTAATTTTATCAATATAATTAACCTCTCTGTGATTAAACACTTCATGGGCTCCATTTTGCAAAACGATGTTTTTTCCTTCCTCAGTACCAGCTGTGCCCAAAACCTTTAAGCCATAAGCTCGAGCAATTTGGCATGCTGCTAGTCCTACCTGAAAAATGAAATACAACCCAACAGTTTTATTTATTTTTTTAGGGGGAGGGTGCACATTTTCTACTTGTCAGTTACACCTGACATTCAATATTAGTTTATATTGATTTCAGGTGTACAGCGTAGTGGTGAGACATATATGACAATTTATGAAGTAATCTCCCTATAAGTCTAGTATGCTCCCGGCACCATACATAGTTATTACAATATACTGTATTATTGACTGTATTCTCTATACTGTACTTTTCATCCCTAGACTAGTTTGTAAATACCAATTTGTACTTCTTAATCCCTTTAGCTTTTTCATCCAGCCTCCCAAATCCCTCCCATCTGGCAACCATCAGTTTGTACTCTTAACCCAGTATTTTTAGATTCTTTGCATCCTTGCAAACATTTGTTAAGTATGGATAATGAACGTAAGTTCTTCTAAGTCCTATTCTATCATTAAGGAAGTCCAAATATAAATGAAGAAATAAGAACAATAGGTAACTTCTATTGAACATTTATAATATGCCTGGTTCTACACTAAATAATATATATGTATCAATTTGCTTTATCCTCACAAGAAATCTGTGATACAGATTGATTATTATCCCTAGTCTACAGATAAGAAAACTGAAGTTATAAAATGTAAGTAACTTGCCCAGGTCAGAGATGGAAACAAGAGCTGGACCAAATCAGACTTCAAAGCTTGAGTTTTCAACCAATGCATCAAAATGTTTATTTAGTTTTGTGCAAAGGTACAGGGTTTAGAGATAATCAAAATATGTTCACAGACTTCATACTTTAATTACACATATAAAAATACTCTATAATAAATGTAAAGGCTCTAACATTTAAGTGGAAGAGACAGATACATGAGCAAATTAATTTATTCCTCTATATGATAAACACTTATTGAATATCTACTATGTGCTTGGCCTGGTACTTGACCCAGGAAGCTTACAATCTAAAGAAGGGGGAAGATGATAAACACATAAACAAATATATGAACAACATAAATTCAGAAAATAAAAAGTATGAAAAAAAAATAAAATGGCCTCCTGGGTTAGAAAGAGATAGGGAGAGGAAGCAGTTCAGTCATTAGGAAAAGCTGCTGTGAAGAGACGAGGCCGGAATGAAGTGAGGGACAAGCCACATGTGAAGATAGGGGAAGCCACTCGGAGAACGCTATAGGCAGAATGGTCATGGCTAACTTGGTGAAGTGGGAATGAGTGTGGGGTGCTCAAAAGAAAGAGGGACAATGTGGCCAGAGGGGCATATGAGAGAAAGTAGACAAGGCCAGAGGGGCACAGAGAGGCTGAGGAACACACAGCCTTGGGGGTAAAGGTTAGGATTATATTAAAGAACCAAGTAGAACTACCAGAGAGCTTAAACTGGGTGTGATCCGATTTAGGCCTTAAAAAGGACACTCAAATTATATGAGAGGAAAAAAGAAGGTTTTGGGGAAACAAGAATAGGAAGACCAGTGGACAAGATAAGAGGTGAAGCTGGCTTGGACTGAAGTGGCCACGATGGAAAGAATAATAAGTTCAGATACAATTTAGAGGTAAACTGAAAGGCCTTCCTCATAGATTGTGAGACGGGAGGAAGGAGAAAAATCAAGGATGTCTCCTAGGTCTTTGGCCAGATTAACTGGGTAGATTAATGGGATAAGGAAGATTAGAGAGGATCAAGTTTGTGAAAGCGTCAATAATTCACTTTGAACAAGCTGAGTTGTATATTGCTCACCTAACTGATGACATTCAGTAATCAGCTCATATGGGTATAAACTCTAAAGAGTTTAGAGCTGGAAATAATAAACCTGAGATTTAACAGTTTACAAATAGTATTGTAAACCATAGGATTAGATGAAATCATTAGATTACCACACAAAAAAATGTGCTTAGGATAAAGAAAAAATAAACATATATAGGCATAAGCAATTATTCAAATTATAATATTAGGCCATATATGTTTGATTACATGCTAAACAAATAGTACAGATAAGTGTCACAAACATTTACAGCAGCATTTCTTAAACTTGGCACTATTGACATTTTGGGCCAGAAAATTCTTCCCTGTGGGGCTATCCTGTGTGCATTGAAGGATGTTTAGCATAATGTCTGTCTGCTACTAACCAGATGCCAGAACCCTCTACCTAGATACAACCACCAAAAATGTCCCCAGATACTGTCAAATGTCCCTGAAGGAGGGGCGGGATGATGCAACATCACTCTTTATTGATAACTGGCTTAGAGGAAGGCAAAATCATTATGGATTGAGCATGATAGAAAACAAGTGAAATGATAATGGAGCTTAATAAAACTTGTCACAACATCACAAACTCGCAGGCCTGAGGTAGACCTGTAAGGCAGACAGGCATGATGAGCCTGAACTCAGTTGGGTTACAACAGGAATTTGTTTGATTTAACCAAAACAAACATATGGAACTGTTTGACTGAGACAGACGTTCGATTCCATGAAGTAAACTATGGGATTATTAGCATGATCAATTTTTACTATTTAAGTTTTTAATAAAACCACATTTTAACCTAGGAGCTAATGTAACTGTTTCTCCTTAGCCCCTAACTACTTTAAAGGGGCACTCAGTTGCTATCTTAAAGGCACTGTTTATTCTATTCTTGTCAACAATTATACTAGCCATACTCCCTCAGATTATACAGCATTATGTATTTACACTTTTCTTCTATTTATTTAGCTGACATTATAATAGGGCACTCCCCACCAAAATATCTGGATAATAGCTACGTTCATAAGTTCCACATCGGTTTAAATACACAGCATAATCCCAAAGAAATTTGAATTAAACGAGGACAGAAAGTACAAACAGAAGCAAGAAAAGCCCTGTGCTGTTTCCCTCTGACGGGGCAGGGGGATCAAAAGTGCTTCACACACCGGGTCGCCGGCCTATCCCTGCCAACGAAGGACGGACAAACTCAGCCAGCACAGAGAACAGCGTTGATTTGGACTTAAAAAAAAAATCATGGTGAAGCGACTGGGCTTTTTACAAGAGGGTAAAGGGAATAAACGAGATTTTCTCTCCCCTATTAAAATTTCTCCCTTCTCTACAGAGTATCAGGTGCCCTCTCTGAAAGCCAAAGCTATTTAAATAAATGTCTGTTTGACAGAGCCTTTCATTATTTAGGGTTAAATTTAATTTAACCCAAAAATAGCCTCTTCAGTGAAATTAAACAATGAGAGTTCTTGACAAGATATATTTGTCAAGTTTCTCAAGTCCCATAAGGAGAATCTTGGTGTTTTTTTTAGCAAACAGTCTGATCTGTGAAATCCTTCAGAATTGATCTATTTGAGGTACACAGATGCTGGGTTTGAAACCTTGCAATTCATCTATCTAAAGTAACAGAGACACAATGGGCTGAATTGTCTGCTTACCTGGCCCCTTCAAAGGTAAATTCACATTTTCAGGATGCCACTCATTATTCTACAGACAATGTACCGTTTAATAGGTTACTTCTTTTAATCTCCTGTCTAGAATACCTAGTGCTCTGAAAGGGTTAACTAGCTTCCCAAGGTGAACCTTCTAGCCCTAGTCCCTTTCTGTTAAAACTGCAAGATCCTGTCTCCAAAACTTCTAAACCTCTACTGGCAGGATAGAGGTCGTATGGATTTCTTGTTCAGTTCCGACCTCAGAGCTCTTAACTCTTCCTCTAAGCTCCTCAAAGACGGATTGACAGCAGGTTTCTTGAAGCGGCTTCTGACAGCCCTGCGTTCGGTGACTTCACTAAAGGGCTTATTTCACACGTTCTGAAGCCCCACTTCCCCACCCGCCACTAGCATTTTAAGCCATGGGTTGTGGTGTTAAGGACACAGCTGTATACTTTGCATGGTGAATGTCATCAAAGCGCAGCAGGCAGGCAGTCGAAGGGAGACAGAAAGGACAAAGAATTTAGTGTGGCTTTGCAGTGCTGTCTGGGGCAACACATGTAAAACTTTAATGAACCTTAGTTCCTTATCTAAGGGAATGCGGAATTAATATTCATCTTAAAGAACTGTTTAAAATTCTACATAAAGCATTCTTATAACATATGCCACTTGAAGGCAAAAACAAAGCCAGTTCATCTTGGTCCACACTCAACACAGGTGAAAAACCTAATAGGTATATTTTCAATGGGATAATCTGGTGAATTTATTAACCAAGAAATGCTAAACTAATGACAAAGAATCACCTTCAGAAGACAAAACTTATAGAAGCTTTACCATATAGAGGAAAAAAGCACCCAGGACTATATTTCTAAATTTGGCTTTTAAAATGGACTTAAATGTGCAACCCACAAACAAAAGCTCATTTAACAATAAACTTTAAAAAAATACTTACTCCTCCACTAGCCCCATGAACCAGAACACTCTCTCCGGCTTTCACACGGGCGCTACAAGAGAAAGCACAGGTTCATCACCTCACCTTAAAGCTAATTAAGCTCAGGTACTTTTAACTATTCTCAAGGAACTCCTACCCTCAGACTAGCTAGCGACCACTTACCCAAAGAAGAAACTCATTGTGAAATATTCTCCAGGCTCCAGAGGATCAAACAATGACCCTTCAGAGCCACAGATAAGAGAAAACCTCAGTTCATTTATTCATTCAACACGTTTGTGGGAGTCTATTGTGCGTCAGGTCCTGGGCTGGATGTAGGATCACCTTGTGGTCCTGTTCTGAGAGGCTGCAGTCCTTGGAGGCATGCTAGTGAAACTGCTGAAGCTAGACGCACTGGAGTTTCTCCTTGATTCCCACAGGAAGCATCCCAAAACATGTTCATTATAGCCAGTCTTTATTCTGTGGCACAGAGCACTGCCCAAGTAAACACAGTGGCTATACTTTTTTAAAAAACATGTTTACTTTTCCATGCCTTCAAACATCAGGTTGCACCAGCCTTTAAGCCCTCTTTTCAGGAAGCAATGTTGAGTCAGCAATGATAAGACCATAAATTCAATAAATCCTGTCACAAAGGTTCCCATGTCACCCCTAAAATGTCCAGATCCTCTGAACTCGCTGTGTTTCATTTCTGGTTCATACCACTACTTTTCTAATATACTGAAACAAGGAACACGCAACAAGACAGAGAGGGGATCTTAATTATTCCAGATGGACCAGTGCTAATATCACAGCTGTGGTTGGTCCAGATCTGGCTCTGAGAGGATCTCTTGCTGCCTAGAACAATAGGGGGTGGCCACACAGTAATTATGTTCAGTCTGGGAGTGAGACACGGTAATCTGGAGTCCTACTCAAGGCTGTGTGCCCTCAGCTGACGAACATCAACTATGAGCAGTAAATGAAGTTTTCTCCCACCATCTTGCTTGGAGATGAGGGGATTGAGGGTAGTGAATTAAATGGAGGGGTTCACATGATAAACTACAATAATAATTATTAAAACATTTGACATTTTAAAAGTTAAAATTTAAATGTAAGGAAATAGGATTACTAACGTTACTCTATGGGATATGAAATGCTTCCAATGAATTTTTAATAAATCTTAAACCCCTCAAACACAATCAGCACATTCTCCTTAATCCCTGGACCTGTGGTGGGTGGAGAAAGAGCAGGCTAATCCTTTCCCAGATCCCCACTACCCTGGTGTGGAATCCTTATGAGGGTTATTTATGTGTCACCTTGGCTGGGCCAGGGTGCCAGCTTTAGGTCAAACATGATTATGAATGTTTCTTTTACCATGTGTTTTGGATAAGAGTAACATTTAAATCAGTAGACTTTGAGTAAAGGAAATTGCCTTCCATAAAATTGATGGGCCTCATCTAATCAGTTGAAGGCATTAATACAGCAAAAGACTTCTCTCAAAGCAAGAAAGAACTCTGCCAGCAGATTGCTTTTGGACTTAGTAACTGAACTCTTCCCTGAGTCTCAGCCTGCTGGTCTACCCTATCAGATGTTATTTTTTTTAGCCTTACCAAGTCTCCACAATATTGTGAGCTAATTCCTTAAATCCTATTCCTCTCCCTCCCTCTCCCTCCTCCTCTCTCTCTCTCTCTCTCTCTCTCTCTCTCTCTCTCTCTCTCTCCATCCTATATAATAAAAGTCTAATATGCAAATTGACCAAACGGTGGAATGACCTGTTGCTATGATGCGCACTAACCACAGGGATCAGATGCTCTATGCAGGAGCTGCCCCCTAATCGTCAGTGCGCTCCCACAGTGAGAGCACTGCTCAACCAGAAGCCAGGCTCATGTCTGGTAAGCACAGTGGCAGTGGTGGAGGGGAGCCTCTCCCACCTTTGCAGCAGCTAAGGATGTCCTTCAGTCGGACATCCCCTGAGGGCTCCCAGACTGCGAGAGGGCACAGGCCAGGCTGAGGGACCCACCCCCCAGCCCCATGTGCAAGAATTTCATGCACTAGGACTCGTGTGTGTGTGTGTGTGTGTGTGTGTGTGTGTGTGTATGTGTGTGTATATACATACATATATATATATATATATATGTATGTATATACACACATGTGTATATAGTCTCCATTCAAGGAAAAGATTTCCTCTTCCTTCCTCAACCCAATCAGCTTCTGTTTCACAACTCTACTGAAAACAATCTGACTTAAGTTACCAATGACCTCTTAATTGCTAAGCAAAGTGCTATTTCCAAATACATCTCGCTGCTGCTTTTGACAGCTAGCTTCCCTCCTTAGAAGCAAAATCAATTACTACCCCTAATGCTATCAACACTGAATTAGTACTTACTTTGTGCCAGGCTCTATACTAAGAAATATGAATCACTTCATCTAATTCTTGCCTATGCCTATGAGAAAGGTGCTATTAGTTTTTTTTTCAAATCAGTAAACTGAAACTGAACAGGAAAGTAACTTGACCAAAGTTATATAGCCTAGTAGTGCGTAAAGATAGGACTCCAACCCAGGTCTTCCTTTTTTCAAAGCCCATGAGCTTAACAAATATTTAATGGACCCCATGGTTTCTGGACTCCCTTTGTCTAAGAATAACTCCTTTCGGTTCTCTTGGGACTCTGTCTCCTACCTCCAACTATACCCTTAAATGTTGATGTTCACTAAGGCTCCATTCTCACTCCACTGTTCTTCTCACTCCCTGAGAGATTTCAATCACTTTCATCTTGTCAGCTCTCACCCACATGCTGATATCCCCAAATGTATACCTCCAGCCTTCAAGCTTCCGACTCTTTCATCCAACAGCCTGCTGAACTTCTCCATTAGGATGTCTGTCTTAGTTTCAAGTCCAAAACTGAACTCAGCTTCCCTTTGAAACTTTTTTTTTGACACAGTTAAAAACATTACTCAAGCTAGAAAGCTAGAAGTATTCTTAAGCTCTTCCTTTGTTTCATTCTCCCCATGTAGTCAACCAAATATTCCCAATTTTACCTCTAAATGGTTATCCCTTTCTCTTCACCTCTTCTTCCATGATCCTTGCTCTGGCCTAGAAGATACTCCTATAAGACTCTCCCATCTCCTTCTACTTTCCTATGGTCAAACCCATCCTCCATACAGCTGATAGGTGATACCAATAATACAAAAAGATGAAAATATCAGTCTCCTGAATAAAACACTCAATCCTTTACAAAACAGTGTGTGAGTTTTATAATCTAGCTTTTACAATCTGAAACCTATAAATGTGGTGATGACACCTAACATTTATTGAGAGATTACTTATTCTTTCCCAGTCTTTGCCTTAAAATCTTCTATTCAACAAAACCACACTGCTACAGATCTCCCCAGATATCATGTTTTCTCACACACCAACTATCCCATTGTCTAGAATGCCCTCCCCCTTCCCAGTTCCTTCACCAGGCTAATTCCCTCTAATCTTTTTCAAATACCCAGGGCATTTAATTAAAATATAAATTCTCAAGTCTCAGCTATGAAAATTGACCAGTGTGTCTAGGATTCAGCCCTATACTGTACTTTTTAAACTGCAGCAATTAGTTTTCATGGTTGGATTACCCAATTTTTGAATCACGGCTTTAAAATAATCCAAGCCTTATACCTTGCCACGAAGACCTATGTCATCACCATAGGCACATCACTTGCAGTCCCATAAATCCCTATGCACATCTTCATCATGTACTTTTGACATTGCATGTAACTGTTATTCCTCTTATATCTACCTCCCTTACTAGACTGAGCATCTTGAACACAAATACAGTGCTTGTTCTTCTCATCCCCAATAATTAGAACAATTTCCTGAATTAGCAGTTCCCACTTCATAAAAGCTTAACATGGTAACTAACTGGTACACAGATGGCAAGAAGAAAAGCAATTAATACTGCCCTCCTTTGTTGTTGCTGTGTTGTTGTTGGTTGTATAGTTGACAGTGTTAGTACCTGTGAAGCAGAGCTCGGAACGCAGTAAAATATGGGACACCGAGGGCAGCTCCTTGTTTAAAGTCCAGTTTTTCTGGCAGCGTGTAAACAGTGTCATCAGCTGCAAGAGCAAACTCTGCATAGGCCCCCGAGATCGTGCTGGTAGTGAAAACTCTGTCACCTTTCTGGGTAAGCAATAAATTAATACATGCATTAGAGATTAAAAATGATATCAAAATGGGTACAATCTCTTTTTTAATGATTCCTTCAAACTGTTTTTTTAATTACAGTATAATAAAATATAATATCAGTGTAAAACATAGGGATTAAACATTTATAACTTATAGAGTAAATATCCCGAGCTATAACCCTTTTTAATTCAACTTTATAACAAGAAATAAGTATCTATATATTGTTTTCTACATCTTAGGGTCTCATAAAAATCATTTTAAAATACTGAATATTTAAAAATATATTATTAGTGAGAAGAAAAAATTATGAGAAGGAAAAAAAAAATAAAAGGAAAGTGAACCTCCAGAATGGTATAATGATGATAATGACAATTAACCTTTATTGAGAGTGTACTGTGCTAGGTACTGTATTGTCTAATGAGTATTATCAAATTTGATCTTCACAACAGTGTAAAGGGTATTTTGATTATTTCCATTTTAGTTTAATCCTACTATGTAGATAAGGAAATTGAGAAAAAAAGTTCAGTAATTTGCTCAGATTGAACAGTTACTAAATGGCAGTTAATAAAACAATTTTTGCCCAAAATACTATGGAGAAAAAACAAAAAGTAAGGTTTCTTCCACGCACCAACTATATGTCCTAAATTCTTTCCATAGATTTCTTCACTCCTGCATTGCCTCCACTTTTCATGTTTACAACCAAAAGCAGGCCACTATGCCTGGATCCTGACAGAGGATGAGCCAGGACAGGCTTCTTCACTTGCCACAGCCCCAGGAACAACACTCTCAATAAATGTCTGTGTGCCCCTTGCTATTGAAGAGCAGATGCACCAGTTAAGGCACTAGATAAACATCATAGGACTGCCCAGTATGACCTACACACTAAGGAATGAGACTGCCACTACAAACACCTGCCCTAACTTATCTTTCTTGGAAAAAAAAAAAAAAGCAAAACATTAAAGCAGTAACTCAGTATACTAAAATTTGTCCTTTAATTAAGAAGTCTGAAAACGTAATAGCAATATGCAGTGGGGTATAAACAAGCAAGATTCAAAAGGCACCTAGGAGTCAAAGACAAGCATTGCTGCTTAGTAGTGTTGCCTGTAAATGGTCAAGTATGACTAGGTTAAGATTAATCTCATTTTTACAGATTAAAAACATAATTCAAACATATCCTAAGAATCCATTATATAGAAAGCAGTACTTTGATTTCTGCAAAAGATCTTAGCAGCAAGACACTCTCTTTGATCTCAAACATCTTACACTTTAGGAAGAGGGAAAAATAAATAGCATGGAAATAATTACGAAGTAAGGTAAACATGCTGAGCCATCAAAGACAGATACAAGAAAAAGAAAGAAATTATTTTTAAGTTGAGAGAATCAATAGTACCTTTATGGAGAAGTTAATATTTGAGGAAGTTCTGGAAGGATAGGAAATAATTGAAACTAGAATTGGGGAAGAGTCATCATGGGTGAAGGAAACAAAGTAAATAAAGGAATAGTGGCAAGAAAAATAAAGCCAGTATTCATTCTCAATGATTAAGTAGTCCAATGTATGGACTGAAATCCATATATATAAAAGCCTAAGTGACTGTTATGACCGTTCAGCCAAATGACTAGTCGACCAGTCGCTATGACGATGCATTGACCACCAGAAGACAAATGCTCAACACAGGAGCTGCCCCCTGGTGGTCAGTGTGCTCCCACAGCCACCCTCCTTTAGGCCAGCAACCTCCCATGGTCCCTCCCCCTGGTTGGCTGGCCCCGATTGGCCCAGATCATCAACCAGGCTGAGGGACCCCAGCTGTGCAAGGGTTCGTGCACCGGGCCTCTAGTAGTTAGATAAAAAGAAATAAAAGCTGGAGTGTGAAATTCCTTGAACCCATGTTTATAAGTTTCAGTTTAATTCTGCCAAACAGAAGAATCAATATGAATAAAGACACAGAGATGAAAGATCATGGGCTTTGTAGGGGAGAACAAAAAAATTATTATTAAACTCAGGGAGAGAAGGAATGGGAGATAATATGAATGAAAAGATAGGTGGGAGAGAGAGCATAAAATAACATAAGCGGTTTCAACAATACTCTAAAATCTACACTAAACAAATAAAATAATTAATTGTGAAACAATCAAAATTACATTTTAGAATATAGCCCTTACAGAGCAAGGACAGATTCAAAGGGGAAGGAGGGAGGGTGGTAAGGTATGTGTCTATTATAGAAATCCAGGTAAGGGCCTACGTAAGACAACCTAAACTAAACTACTGAGAGGAGGATTGGAAAGAGAGAGAAAACAGTTCTAATAAGGGAGAACTGAGTGAGGGAGGGGAAGAGATAAGCCTAAAACCTGGGAAGTCACTAAGACAGTCATCCGAGAGAGAGGAGCAAAGGTGAAGTGAGAGAAGACTAGCTCTCTTTTAGACGCACTGAGTAAACAGTTCTGGAGATGGACCAAGGGGGTTCCCTGCTCTCTCCCACATGTACAGTAAAGCCAGACACATGGGACCAGTGTGTACTGAACAGGTTGCTATTATAAATGAGGAACTGATTATTTTTTTATTTTTAAGTTAAATTTGAATTTTCAGTAGCCATTAGCCATATAAATGTGGCTACCATATTGAACCACACAGGTCCAGTGCTTAGTAGCTGAACTTATGGGAGGATCATTTTAAAAATTATATAAATGTCTAACCACTATGCCCTAAAACTGAACCTAATATATGAAATATTGAATGTCAACTGTAATTGAAAAAAAAAAGTTTGTCTAATACAAAATAATTTTTTTTTTTACAAAAAAGGAGCCTAAAAATTAGGAAAACGTTCATTACCTAAGAGATTTGACATGCCCCTTTATGTATGACCTAGAGGCTATTGCAAGAAATTCGTGCAAGGGGCTCTGCCCTCACAACCCTGGCTTCATCCGGAAGATCGTCTGGAAGGTTGCCCAGATGGTCATTCAGCTGTTCAGCCATCTGGTCTAATTAGCATATTACACTTTTATTATTATAGATAGGAAGTAGTTCTTTTATATGATTAATATTTGATTGAGCTTAAAATACTGCCTCAATAAAAATTTAGAAAATTTTTATATTAAAAAAGAAAATTCTAATCAAGAGATACCCAAGTCATATGGAAAATGTGGGTGTACATGAGATCATCTTGAAGAAGGTATACAATACAAAGAGCAGAGGTTTAAGTATGGACAGGGAGCACTGGCCAAACCAAGATTTGAGGAGCATCCAGAGAAAATGAGGCTTGAAAAAGGATGCTCCGAAAGGAAGGGTGGGGGAAGAACAGGAGCAATGATGTCATAGAAGCTGTAGAAACAGTTTTTTTAAGAAACAGTAAGTGACTGAGAGTGTCAAATGTCACAGAAATGTCAAAAGAGATAATGACATAAAAGGGCCCATTAACTCCAGCAGTATAGATGCTATTAGTGTGACATTAGCAAGAATCATTTTAGTGGAGCAATGGGGGCAGAAGCCAGATTGCCAGGGCTGAGAAGTGGAAAGCTGTAGGAATCTGCCTGTCTTCCATTCAGGGACCACGTTAATCTGCCTCAACCCAATTTCGGATAAATGAGTGGCCAAAGTTGAGCAGGTCAAGGAATTATGAGGAAAGATGCTAGAACATGAATTTGCGCTCCCTGCTTTAAAAGTCTTTTAGAAAATAAATAACAAGGCCCAGATCATAACATTTTCATTGACTCTATCACCTTGTTCTGAGTTAGAGCTCAGAAAATGTATAGTGACCTTGCAGTTTTTCATTTTTACTTATTATTAGCATTCTCTTTATTTTGGTAAGCTAGATTTAGAGAAAGTATTTAAAATATGTTGGTTTGTGTATTATCAAGAGTTAGGAAATAGTATAATTTTTCCCCTTACATATTCCTGTTATATTAAAAGATTCACCGCTTATTTCTGTGGGGATGTG
Source organism: Antrozous pallidus (assembly GCA_027563665.1). Lineage (NCBI taxonomy): Eukaryota > Metazoa > Chordata > Mammalia > Chiroptera > Vespertilionidae > Antrozous > Antrozous pallidus. The sequence goes on along the minus strand of CM050508.1, from coordinate 156,596,014 downwards.
AAGATATAGAAATGACCTTGCACTTATTCCCAGCAATACAAATAAACAGAGCCGCTGGCTAATATATAATTTCTTTTGTTACTAGAGAAGTCCCCCAAGTGGCAAAAATGGTGTAATGGGGCCTTTTAAAGACAAATACAGACACATTTTAAAGTATGTTAAAATCTTTTAAAGAAAAATAGTAAACTAAAATAGGAATAATAAAAAATGTAATACCTTGAAAGCAGATACATTTTCTCCAACAGTCTCTATTACCCCAGCCACATCTGAACCAGGAGTATAAGGTAAGAGTGGTTTCCTACTATAAGAACCAGAGCGAATATATGTGTCCACTGGGTTTACACCACATGCATGGACTTTGATTAGAACCTGCAAAGACAATGTACTAGTTTACACAGACTGTTCAGGCATTATGCGAGGGCTGTCATAATTATGGGAGCTATAACACTGGAGGGGAAAACCTTGCCTTCCACGAAACTCACATTCCAGTTTTGCAAACCCACATAGAAATAAAATTCTAAGACATATTAAAAACACTTTGAGAAAATAGTGATGAAAATCACTATTCATCACTAGAATTAACATCTATTTCCTTCTCCTGGGTTCATAGGAAGAATATTGTTTTCTGGCTCATTTACATTGATGAGGAGCCAAATGGTTGAATTCTAGCCAAGGAAATGTGAACCAAAGCGATGAGAGCCACTTCCAGGCCTGACTCATCAAGACTTTCCTAGATAATCCATGTGCTTCTTGCCCTTTCATATGACTCAGAAGACAGGTGTTGGAAGCGGCAGAGGAACATGATGGAAGAAGCCTGGGTCCCCAAATCACTGCTGGAGAAGAGTGGCTCACCAATATTTTAAAATTTTGGAATTTAGTGAATAATAAATAATTTTATATTGTTGACTCATTGCGATTTTGAGGTTATTGCTATTAGAGAAGCTTACTTTACCTTAATACAAAATTACTTCTGCTGTCAGAGTAAGGGAAGGCATTTGAAAGGATGTGGTACTTGCAGTAGGCCTTAAAGAATGACTAGAAATTTTCTGGAATTTAGAGAAAACTGATATTTCAAGTTAAAGGACTATTATGTGCAAAGACAAAAGGAACAAAAAGGCCTTATGGAGAAACCGGATAAAGCTTGATGTTGTTACAGCACAATCTATTGAGAAGGAGTGATAAGAGATAAATCTATAAAAATGGGTTTTGGCCAAATTGTAAAAATTCTCAAAAGGCTTGCTAAGGAAATTAGACTCAGGAGCCATAGAAGGTACAGCAATAAAAATACATAATCTTTATCAAAAAGATATATTGTTAAAGTTATTGGAAATTATTAAGCTCCACATTTAAATTCTCTTAAAGCATATGTGAAAAGCAAACATGCAGAAGAAAATGGGTTTCCTATTGTACACAAAATAAAAATTGGGGAAGTTCGTAAAAGAATAACTATTCAAAACTATTTATGACTCCATTCAGAAAAATCCAACTACTGCACTGCATAGATGATTGAGAACCTCTAAAAACACTTATAACAAGATGTTATTCCTTTTCATATATCTACTCCACTAATTATTAGAATTATGTTATCTTTGTCAGAGCTCATAGATGTAAACAATGTAAACTTCGTCATAATTGAATGTCTTTATAATCATTGTGAGTCTGCTTCTTTTGAATATTAACTTAATGTGCTAGAGACTCATACTCTGTAATTTTTGACTTTTTAAAAGTAATTATTTCCACCTGGTGGTCTTTTGGAATTGGTACTGCAATATCCGACTGGAATTTCAGCACGTGTGGTCCACCAAATTCAAAAACTCTAATAGCACTCATCAACTTCTGTCCAGTTGCCATGGTGATCTAGAGACTAAGAAAAAAGATTAATGTATTGTCCTATTGTATCTAAGCTATCACTACGTTTTCTCCCCCCACCCCCCAGGGGGGTTAGATCAAACAATTTTTCATATAACAATTTAAATCACAAGATTACCACTGATCTCATTTCATGTTTAAACACCTTTCATCTTACAAATCCTTCAGCTACAAAGCAAAATGTACTTCCTGTAGAGACTCAATGCCTTCAATAAGGGAATCAACATGCACACAAAAACATCTGGATAGGTATAGCATAATGAATATCATAAGCGTCCTTGTGTATAAGCTTGGGCTGCAACATTTTGGACATTTCAGAAGCTCATGCAAGTTTTATTAACATTAGATAGATCTTCTCTTGTTAGATTATTACTCAAAGACATAAAGAAATACAAAAGATACAATAAACACATTCATCTGCCACCCACCTTTAATAAATATTAACATTTTAAAAACCTAAAACATTATAGATATTACTGAAGCCTCAGGTACCCATGCCCAAACCCACTTCTGTCCCACCCTTCCTCGAGGTAAAGAGGTAACTATTAGCACAAACTCAGTGCTCATCAGTGCCCCAGGCATGATGTTATCTCACTACTACTAGTGAATGCAGTACCAAGCAATATATGCTATTGTTTTTGCATGTTTTCAAACTTTGTTTAGGTTAGATTGTACTGTACTTAATTCTGCAACTTGCCTTCTGCTCTTAGCATTATGTTTTTGGTATTTATCAATGCTAAAACACTTTGCTTTATGAAGTTCATTCAGTTTAGCAAAGGAGGAAAAACATTAAAAACTAAAAACACTGTCATCTTTTATAAATTACAAGGTAATTTACAGTTAACCTTTCTGGCCTACCCCTGTTAACACTAAAATGAAAAGAAAACTTAAAGTTTTAAAATAGAGTGGCAGAAACTAGGACTTGAGATGAAAGAATTCAGACTTTTCTTGAATGGAAGTTCAACACAGGGCTACTCAGAACAGAGTCCATGCTGACTACACAATGTCATTCCATGTATGGAGGGAGGGTGGGAATGGAGAGGTAAATGGGAAAAAGAGGAGTCATGTAACACATTAAACGGTAAAGAATTAAAAAAAAATTTTTAAAGCATTCTGATGGTGTTCTTAATGGGAAGTTCTAAGTATAATTAACATTAAAAAACTTTTATTTAAAATGATTTAACACAGTACTCAGCACAGAGAAGAAAGGAACGCTTCCATTGCTGAGAGGTTGTTTAGCAATGATATATTCTGAAAGACAACCCTCGAATGAAAGGGGGCAGAAGCAGGCAAAAGGTGGGGCAGCTAAGCAGTCCCTGAAGGTGAGAAGACCTGTGCCCAGACTACTTACTCCACGGCCTCACTACCATATTTCCATTTTCACTTAAGCTGAGTATTCCTTAGACAAAAATAATTATAAATCAGGGGGCAAAAAAGATGCCTATATCAAAGTTTACCATTCTGAAAATAAGAACACTACTTTCTTTTTTCCTTTCTTCCTTTAGCATGGTGTTAGGGAAAGTATGGGCTTTGAAATCTGACAGCTCTTAGTATGAACCCCAGCTCTATCATTCACTAGCCATGTAGCCTTGGGCAAGGCAGTCAAGTTTTCTGAGTCTCTTAATCTGAAAACTTTCACTGTGCTAGAGACATGGCAAGCACCCAGTACAGAACTTGGCCTAGGTTTACTCCTATGTACAGAAGACACCATTAATCCTGTCCCATCTATTTTCTTCTTTCTAATTGCTTATTAATGAAATCAGTCTTGATTCTATCCTATCCTATCTAATAAAATATTCTATCCTATCCTATCTAATAAAAGAGTAGTAAGCAAATTGACCCCACCTCTTCTACACCCACTAACCATGCCCACCACCCACGCCCATCAGACAATCAGGAGCTACTATGCAAATTAACCCCAACCAAGATGGCTGCAGTCCCTGAGACCAAGAGGGAGGCTTGGGTTTCCCTGGCGATGGTGGAAGCCAAGCTTTCCACACACCCTGGCTGGCCCAGACATCCACTCAATGCTACAAAGTTTCAATTATAGAAGATAAATAAATCCCAACAAAAATGGTGGCAGCCACTGAGCTGGAGAGAGCAGGAGGCTAGGGTTGCCCCCAGCTATGGAGGAAGCGAAGTTTCCGCAGCCCTGGCCTGCTTTGGCCTCCAATTAAAGCTACAAAGTTTCAATTATCCTATCTAATAAAAGAGTAATATGCAAATTGACAGTGCCTCTGACCAAGCCATGCCCAGCAGCCAATCAGGAGCAAATTATGCAAATAAACCCAAACCAAGATGGCTGCCACCACTGAGAGCAGGAGGGAGGCTTGGGGTTCCCAGTAATGGAGGAAGCCAAGCTTCCCACCTGCCCTTGCTGGCCTAGGCCTCCACTCAATGCTACAAAGTTTCAATTATAGAAGATACATAATCCCAACAGAAATGGCGGCAGCCACAGAGCTGGAGAGAGAAGAGGTTAAAGTTGCCTGGGTGATGGAGGAAGCCAAACTTCTGCAGCCCTAGCCTAGGCCTCTACTCTAGGCTACAAAGTTTCTAACAGAAATGGCTGTTGCCAAGGAGCGAGCAGAAGGCTTGGCTCCACTTCAGGCTACGAAGTTTCACTTGTAGGACATAAATTAATCCCAGATCCCAGGGCCTCTGCTTGGGTCATTGGGGGGAGTGGCCGGCCTGCAAACCACCTTAGGTCCCTCGCCCAGGCCATCCCACATCCCAAGGGAACCCCCACCCTGACCCAGGACACCCTTCAGGGCAAACCAGCCATCCTCCACCTATGCACCAGGCCTCTATCCTAACTAATAAAAGAGTAATATGCAGATTGACCATCATTCCAACACCCAAGAGGGCTGCCCCATGTGGTCAAAGATCTTGCCCTGATGTGGACACAAGGTGGCCACCACAAGATGGCCAGCAGGGGAGGACAGTGGAAGGTTCCAGGCCTGCAAGGGAGGGCAGTTGTGGGCCATTAGGCCATCAGGGGAGGGTAGTTGGGAGGGAGCAGGCCTGCAAGGGAGGGCAGTTGGGGGCGATCAAGCCTTCAGGGGAGGGCAGTTAGGGATGACTATGCCGGCAGAGGAGGGAAGCATGGGGGGGAACCAGGCCTGGAGGGGAGAGCAGCTGGGGGGGGGGGGGGAGACCAGGCCTGCAGGGGAGGGCAGTTAGGGGCAAACAGGCTGGCAGGGGAGCAGTTAGGCATTAATCAGGCTGTCAGGGGAGCAGTTAGGGGTAATCAGGCTGGCAGGCAGAAGTGGTTAGGGGCAACCAGGAAGGCAGGGCAGGCAAGCAGTTGGGAGGCAGCAGTCTTGGATTGTGAGAGGGATGTCCAACTGCCCATTTAGGCTCGATCCTACTGGGGCAGTCAGACATCCCTCGAGAGGTCCCAGATTGGAGAGGGTGCAGGCTGGGCTGAGGGACATCCCCTGACCTTCCATGCACAAATTTCGTGCACCGGGCCTCTAGTTAATTCTATAATCACGATTGATTTACTATAATAATATTTACATGGATTCTGGTTATAAAAACCAAGTCCTTAGCCCCAGAGTTCAGAGTCTAGAGAATGCTTTAAGCTAAACATTAATACAAGATATTGGTCATTATTCATTCAACATGTTTTTGTTTGTTTGTTTGTTTGTCTGTTTTAGGCATTAATCATTAGGGAGGCACTGTACTAAACTCAGAGAACACAAAGGACAAAGAGAAAATGCCTCAGCCCCTCCGCAGCTCCTGCTCACTCCCACTCCCTCACATGTACACACACACTGGGTAAGATTTGTAGCTCTTTTTCCGCTTTCAGTATCTACTCACTTCTACCTACTCATTTCTTTCATGCACTCGCATTTATCTTTTCACCAACAGATATCACTATTATCCTCAAAAAAACTGTAGCAATACTAAAAGCAAAATTACCCTGAAATAGAATCTGTCAAAAATATCTAGCACGTACATTTTTCCCCCTCTACATTTTGACATTTTCTAAATTGGTAGAAAAGAACAAAGTAAGGAGGAGACTCATCCTTAATCCTGGATTTAGAAGATACCCTGCTTTGTCCAAAACTATCACATTATCCTGTGGTGCGGGTCAGGAGACAGGCATGCCTTGACAGCTCTCTCTTCCACTTTGCTCCTGGCCATCTTATTACCCACTGAGCTTTTGCCACTATGATTGATTAGGCTCCACTCTGTACTCCTTGCCTTTGAAAACCCTCAGCTACTCACAGGATCATGATCTACTTCATAATACAGGTGCTATGTCAAAAGGTATAATGAAAATAATGAAATAACACAATGCACAAATAGAAATTGTTGTAATTCTTAAGCCCCCGCAATACCTTTCTTCTTCTCAAAAGCACATCTTTCACGTCCATTGATATAATTATTTCCATGACAGGAAGAGAAGCAGTGGTTACTAAAACCACCACTTAATTGCATGAAAAGGTGGACATAAAATCACCATCCATTTTATGGATGAGAAAATACTCCATGAGGTTGAGAGATTCACCAAGGTCACAGAGACAAAGCTAGAACTGAAGTCCTACATCCTAAATTTTGTTGGATGCTTTTATTCTCTTACTATGCAATCCTTTTCATCTCACTCTTTGAAGTGTTTGCAGAGAGGACCCTTAATTTCTTAGGAATGTACTTTACTATGATGATAGTGAGACAGACTGTTAGAAATACGAAATTTGGCCCAGCTGATGTGGTTTAGTGGTTGACTGTCAGCCTCTGAACTAGGAGATCCTGCATTGATTCCCAGTCAGGACACATGTCCAGCTTGCAGGCTGGATCTTGAGTGTAAGTGTGCAGGAGGTAGCCATTCAATGATTTTCTCTCATCATTGATTTTTCTCTCTCTCTCTTGCTCCCTACTCCTCTGAAATTAATAAAAATAATTTAAAAATATAAAACATATATTTTTAAAAGAAATATGAAATTCTGTAAAATGGGGCCAATACTCCTTAGCATAGAATCCTTGTGAGGATTAAGAGCTGCAGCCCACCCACCATGCAGTAAGCTATGTCATTCAGAGTAAATCATTTGTAGTCAGCAGGTCTGTCACATTGTGTGTTTTTTTTTTAATTAAAGTGTGTTTCAAATGACTTTTTCTATTTATTAAATATAAACTTTTAAAATTTTCAGCAAGAGTAACTTGGTTTTCATTTTAATTTTATTGTTTAATCTTTGAAAAGTTGCTAACCATACTTTGCAAATCTAGGAAATTCAGAATTTAAAATTATTCCTCGAACAGTGATCTTCTCTATGCCACACTTGAATCCATTAGGTTTAAAAGTAAAGGGGTAGAGAAAAATGTTAGAAATCTATTTTAACATGGTCAATTTACAAAGTAGAGCTTTTTTTTATGAGAGAAAAGCAGAAGTGACATTAAATAAAAATTTTAGGCAAGAAATAAAAAATCTTGGGAAGATAATCAATCATTATATAACTAGAGGCCCAGTGCATAAGATTTGTGAACTGAGGGTGGGAGGGTTGGGGAGGGGATGGGTCCCTCAGCCCAGCCTGCACCCTCTGGCAGTCTGGGACCCCTCAGGGGATGCCCATCTGCCGGCTTAGGCCTGATCCCCCTGGGTTGAGCATCAACAGGGGTTGGGCCTAAGCCAGCAGTCAGATATCCCTCTCGCAGTCTGGGACCCCCTTGCTCCTTAGGGCCTGCCTCCTTACTCGCTCACTCCTTACTGCTTGGCTGAGTGGCACTCCCCAGAGCCCACTGACCCCCAGAGGGCAGCTCCTGCTTTGAGTGTCTGCCCCCTGGTGATCAGTGTGTGTCATAGCGACCAGTCATTTGGCCATTAGATCAATTTGCATATTAGGCTTTTATTATATAGGAGGATATAGGACAGGGTGTCAGGGTCCATGCCCAGTTTACTGCTTCATCCCCATTGAGGGGTATACAGGAGGGGGCTAATCAATTATTTTCTCTCATCATTGATGTTTCTATCTCTCCCTCCCTTCCTCTCTAAAATCAATACAAATACATACAAATGAAATTTAAAAAAAGAATGACTCATGTAAGCATATTATTTTTTATTCCTAACCCAGAAGAAATTTTAAAAACTTTTAAGTGGCCAAGGATAAGTCTCTTCCTGGCTGTGACCTGGAAGGTTGGGCTCTGGCTAGGACTCCCAAGCTCACCTAGGACAGGAGAGGGGGGAGGAGGAATTACTGACCAACAATTCTAACCCCCTCCCCCCATCCACCCCTTTTCCCTGCCCCCAGGCTCTCTGGTGGGAAGGCGGATGACCCGTCCTGCAGCCTCAGGGAGCTGAAATCCGTGGGGTTTGCTGCTGCTGACCAGGCCTTCCCACAGCCATTCCACTAGCTGCCCAAGGACAGTCCAAACTTCAGCCTTTCAATCTTTCAACCATTAACATCCCTTCCTGGTCAGGGCGTTAAGGCTCCTGGAGGGACAGGGTAAACTTCCAACCATGTGTTAAGGGGTGTTTTGTACTTTTTTTTCCCCCCCTTTGAAGGTTATTCTAGGTGGGGGCGATCGGAGGAAAAAGGTAAAAACAACAACAACAACAAAAAACACACAAACCACACCTTCCTCTCCAAAAGTTAGATGGCAAAGCTGATGGGAAAGCAGGAGGAAGGCCCCGCAGGCGGAGCTGGGAACCCGCAGTCGCAGGAACCCCACACAAGCCAGCTCCCGACAAGCGCCCGGAGGTGCCCAGCCTGAACCCTTTGGGCGCCGTTCAAAACCACTTACCGGTTCTGGAGTGGGGAACCGGACCCTGCAGGGCTCTCCAGGCTCCCCAGGACAGGGGGCGGGCCTGGCCGTCCTCCGCGATCCGCGGCTCCGCCCCCGCGCCCGCCTCGCCCCGCCCCCAGGAGACGGCCTCCAGACTGTGCGCCGCCGAGGAAGTTTGGCCCTTCCCGGCACCCGTCGCTTCAATATGGCTGCCCCCAGGGAAGGCGAGGGACCCCGGGGAAGCGCGGACCCCAAAAATCCCTCCTCGCATGGATCGCGGCGCGGAGTTCCGGAGATGGAAGGCGCAGTGTCTGAGCAGAGCGGACCTCAGCCGGAAGGGCAGCGTGGACGAGGATGTGGCCGAGCTCGTGCAGCTCCTGAATGGGCGAGAAGAGTTCTTCACCACCAGCTCCTGCGCTGGGCGCATCGTCCTCCTCGACGGGGTGAGCCTGCTCGGTGGCCTCCGGGCACCTCCCTGGTAGTGGGAACGCCAGGAGCCCTGTTCGACAACCCAGTGCAGCCTGTTTGTGTGTGTCCTGGTGGGTGGTCTGGGTTTCTTCGTCGAGGAGACTTAAGAGGCTGAATTAGACCAGGGCTTTTAAAACGTGGACGTGTCTGGGAGTCAGCTGGAGAACAAATGCCGCCGAAGCTGCTGGCCCGGGAGTGAACTGGAGGTGGAAGGGCCGAGGAGTGTGAATTTCCGAAACCTAAGGGGACGGGAAGACTCCAGCCGGCCCCGCCGGCGGCTCCCCCGGGGCCTGCGGACCTGAGGGAGCCTGGCCAGGGTTCGGGTGTTCACTGCCTCCTAGCGGCCGCTCCGTCAGCGCAGGCTCGGCGCGATACCACTTAGCTTCTAACCCAGTTATGGGAATTCCTGGCGGTATGACCAGGACAGTTATCTAAGCTCACCCTTCCCTGTGTCATGAAGTGAGGATAATCAAAAGCGTCGGCTCCGTAGGGATTTTGTGCAGAGGAGCGATTTTCAGCAAACATGCAAGATCTGACTAATCAAGGGGATTGACCTCTTTCCCTTTAGATTGTTAAATACAAAAGTGACAACAGCCGACACAACGAAAGCCAAAATTTCACCTGGTGGTTGTTCTTTCAGGTTGGCAAAAGGTACAATTATTTGGGGAGGTGTGCTGCAGAATTTTTGTAGTTTATGTGTGCCATGAGGTGAAAAAGGTTGAACATCGCTGTTGTAGAGAAAATGGGATAATTAATTTAAAAATCACCACTTGGGAGTATTCATTTAAGGAAGCCTACACTATGTTATATATTCGCTGTACTTACTATTTTTGTAAATGTGTGGTTACATTAAATTATGTTATTTTCCATTTTAGAATATACATGGCTTTGAGGTTCAGAAACAAAACTGTCGCTGGCTCCTAGTCGCACACAAGCCTTGTGTAAAAGATGATGTGGTAAGTTTTTAGATGACAATTTAAAGAGATCACACCTTTTAATCGGTAGTCACTTTACATACAGATAAAAAATAGAAAATTAAAGGTGATGATTTTTGTGCATAATTATAATGACTGAGCATTATTCATAAAGCCTAAAGAGAATTCATTATGATGGCTTTTCTGAGTTGTGGGAGATAAAAGTAACAATAACCTTGCAGTCATTACTACGGCCGTTCAACAAAACAAATCCTTTCTTCCACAGCAGAGAGTTCATGGACTTTGGACACGTATTGGATCCAAAGATTGAATTTCATTTCAACTATTTTATAATTCTGTAATCTGGCACAAATCGTAGAAGGAAAAGGAAGAAAGGGAGCCAGGAATAAGTCATTAGCATTATCTATGTATTAGAGGCCTGGTGCATGGATTCATACACCGGTGGGGTCCCTCAGCCTGGCCTGTGCCCTCTCACAATCCAGGACCCTCAGGGGATGTCGGATAGCCAGTTTCGGCCCAATCCCCACATGCCCGATCCAGACGGGGGGAGCCCGATCCTGGGCGTTGAGTGTCTATCCCCTCGTGGTTAGTGTGTATCATAGTGACCGGTCATTCAGTTGCTTAGGCTTTTATATAAATAGATTACCATTATACTGATATAAATAAATTATACATTATCTGAATTGTTTCTTGAAAATCTTTGTATTATGCTGGATTATTTAGTTGCCTAAATTGAAATGTTTAGATGAGTTCATACAAGTTTGTATTAATCAAGCACGTACATTACTGATTCAGGTGCTCAAATGTTATGGGTGCTCATTCAACGTCCATCTCCTTCCTTGGGTACTAATTCTTTGTGCATATTTGTCCTTATTCTCTTCTGCTACAGATTATCTTGGTGTCAGGAAAATTAGCTAGTAGCAACCCCAGCAGAAAAAGACTTCAAAAGATTCATTCCCAAAGGACTCCAAGCCATCCCCCAAGATCAGTTATTTTTGCCAATAGAATGGAATGCTATCCTTGATCAGACCTAGGCACTGGGCATCTCTGATGTGATAGTGGGAGAGATGAATGGCAGGGCCATATTAACAGTCCCGTGTGAAAGAGAGAGTATGTTGCCCAGGAATATCAGGCAAACAGAAGTAACAATCGCCTTATATAAATTCTAGCTCAGACATAACAGTCCAGTTTCTGTCCAACAAGTATTTAAACAGACTTTCTACTACAGTCTTTACATACCATGTTCCTTAATGAAAAAAATCTGTAATAGAATTAAATACAGTAATAGTTTACTTTTGCAAAACATGTTTGGAAAGAATGACACAGGAAGTATATGGGAGAATTAGAAATCAAGTCTTTTAAAGGAATAAGCAGATTAATAAGTTTTTGGAGAAAGGACCAAGAAAGCAGAGTGAAAAGTTATTTTGGAAACAGGATGCTGAAGGAATCTAAAAGTCCCCGAGTTCAAAAAAGAGGATCATATATTTGTGTCTGATACTAACATTTTTATTTATTTAGATTGTTGCTCTGAAAAAAGCGAATGGTGATGCCATTTTGAAATTTGAACCCCTTATTCTTCATGTGCAGTGTCGAGAGTTGCAGGATGCACAGATTCTGGTAAAACTTTGTAATTATACTTGAATTTATTGGTATGTGGGTAGATTTAGTCTTAAGCCTTGCAACTCCTACCAAGGTTTAATGCAGTAGCTTAATCAAGTAGTTTTTAATTAATTATATGTTTGGGGTTATATATGTTTCTGCAGTTTGTAGAATTTAACAGTTTGTCTGATTAGTCAGGTTATCAGAATCTAACAAATTTATTTTCTTACAGCATTCAGTGGCGATAGATTCTGGTTTCAGGAACTCTGGCATAACAGTGGGAAAGAGAGGAAAGACTATGTTGGTAAGATACCTTTTGGCAAAAAGCAATTTTTTGAGCATGAAGTGATCCAGGTTATTGAAATAACTGAGACTTCTACTTAGACGCCTGCCTTTAGTATCCCCTGACTCAGATCTTCTTGCCATTCCCCTGGTCAGAAACCTTCAGTGACTTAATTATTCCTACAGGGCAAAGTCGATATTAGATACACATTTTCGATATTAGATATACATATTTCATAGTACTGAATACTCCACTTTTAACCTGATTCTCTTGCCCTCCTTGTCTTAAATAGCCTCAATTTAATAAGCACCATGATATCATGGAAAGAATCACAGGCAGGGGATCTAAAGTCCTCTGCACAAGTACTGGCTGGCTCCCGGCTATGCTATATGAACTTGGGTAAGCTCCCTCGGGGCCTGAATTTTCTCAGCCATACCAGGCGTCCAGCAAACTACTGCCTTAGGGCCAAGTCCAGCCCAGAGGGGTGTCAGATTCCCCCTACACCAATTTGATTAATTACTGTCTAAGATTGCTGTTGTGTTACAGTGGCAAAATTGAGTAGTTATGCCAGATACTATATGGTCCACAAGTTGAAAATGTTTACTGTCTGTCCTTTCTCAGAAAAAGTTTGCTGATCCGTGGACTGGATAATCTTTAAGGCGCCTTCTAAGCTCCACATCCTCTCTTAGTCTTTTCCTGGCCAAGCTCGCCCGTGTTGATTTTGCCTTATCTGATCTGCTGTAGTATTTACTAGTTGTATTTATTGTTTGGCAGGACATGTATTATTTCCTGTTGAACTGGTTTCAGATTGTCCTCCATTCTAGCTCCCTAGACTTTACTATTTTCTATCATGTTCTGAGTTTGGCTCCCGGTGGAGGGGGAGGAGGGGACAGGCAATCCATGTGTGTGACCACATCAATATTTCTTTCTCCCTTTCTCTTCCTTTCTTTCTAAATATCAATAAATTATATATATATATATATATATATATATATATAAACCCTTTTCACGTCCCACGTGGTTCAGAGTTTCAGTTCAGCGTCTGGGTTCTGGAGAAGGCCCCACACAAATGAAGAGAGACTTAGAATAGTACGAATTTGGGAAATGGGGCCAGGTGGTAGCCCATCTCTAGTGTAAGGACAGCCCTGTGCTCTGGCCTGGCTATCCCTTTTATTAAGGCTATAGGATCCATCCATAGCCTTTAGGCAGGAAATTCCAATAACAGAAATATACAAAAAACAAACAGAGGTGTTTCAGTTAACAATGTTTTTAGCTCTGACCTTTCAGAGCAATTAAGGTTGTTTATCAGCCTTCGGGACTTCCTGTCCACACCTTCCTATTAGTGAGACAGGATTGGTTTCCATTATATATATAAAATTTAAATTTAGGAAAAGAAAGACACCTCTAAAGCATGACTAACTAGAAAAGCAGAGCCCATACATAGTACTGGTTTGTGTCCCCATCTCATTCCCTGCTGCATCTGGTGACCTAGCAAGAACAGCCATTCTTCTACCTTCCTCTCCTTTGTCTTTCATATCCAGTTAGTTACAGGTCCTGTCACATCTACCTTATTTCTCACACCTGAGTCCACCTTTCCAAGCCCTCTGTCAGTGTCCCTACTTAAGCCCTCAGGGTCCCTCACCTGTCTTCCTGCTGTCCATCATCTTCAGTCTTTCCAACCAGTACTGTCAGAATCCCCCCTTTTGAAAAAGTGAGGGTCTCCAAATATTTTCTCTGATATTCAAGGCCTTACCCAAACTATTTTCCATCTGCCTTTTTTATGCTCTTCTGCTAGCATACTTACATTCCAGCAAATAAAAAATGTATCGTACTCTGTCATGTCTCCATAACTGCAGATAAGTTGTTCTTCCCCCATTTTACATGTGGTAAAATTGAACTTACCTTTATAATCCCAACTCAGATGCCACCTTTCAATGAAACTGAAGCCAGTATCATTTAGATGTATCTCTTCCACATTTCTTTAATGGTTTGTTCGTGTGCGCACTCAAATGCACGTGAGCGGGCATGTCTGTGTTTCCCCTGTCGTAGCACCTATGTTGTGTTATAATTTTTTTTTTCCAAGCACCAGGTGGAAAAAGACTGAATGGCAGAACAACTGAACAACTTGTTTATATCCTAAAATGTAAGCTCTTTAAAAAGAACTATGTTATATTCATCCTGTATCTTCACATCTTACAGAGAGCCTACATTGCAAATGCTCAGTGAAGTTTCATTGAATTAATTTTTATTCCTCATGATAGTTTTGGTTGTTGTTCTTGAGCTATATCCAATGTTGGGATTTGCCTGTACCATGCTAACTATCTCATCAACAGGATTATTAAGGCTGGCCCTACAGCACAGAGAAAGCAGCCTCTTTGTGAGATAGAATGGGCATGGCTTATTCTTATAACCACACTCCACTCACGCAGCACTAAGAGGCTCTTTCAAATCCAGTCCATTTTGATTTTCCTTTAAAGCTTCTGTTGAGATTTCATTTATTTCTTTTCTTTAAATTGTCTATTAAAGCTTCTAAGCTTTAGTGAAATTGAAACTGTTAAAAGTTATTGGATTCTTTGATAGTATCTGTTTCTCTGAAAAACAATGTGTAGAATAACTTTCTTTAGAAATGACTTTACATGAAGGGAAAATCTATTTAATCTCTTGTGATCCAACTGTGATTAGCTAACTTATATCAAAGCACAAACCTAAATGCTGTAATGGAGCTAAACTATGTTTAAACACACCCCTAACTTGGAGTTTTCTTTAGTTATCTTCAGTATCTCTAGCACTTGAGTCATCATGTCTGAATTGCTTGTTCCTTGTAGGCTGTCCGGAGCACACATGGCTTAGAAGTTCCATTAAGCCATAAGGGAAAACTAATGGTGACAGAGGAATATATTGACTTCCTATTAGAGACAGCAAATCAAAAAATGGAGGAAAACAAGAAGAGAATTGAAAGGTACATTATTTTCATGTTATTTTTCTATGCCATCTTTGAAAATATTAATATACACTGTCTTCAGCTTAGACTCCCAACTGCTTTTCTATTTATAGCCTTATCATAAATAATAAAAAGATTATTAAACTAATAGATGAAAGTAGGTCAGACTAAACGGAAGCATAAGCTACATGGAGGAGAATGGGACGACTGACTGCTAACAATGGGCATAAAGGAGCAAAACATAATCACTCAGATAAGAAAGCCCAGTAGCCATGGGGACCATAATGGCTGGTCAAGTTAAAGGCACACTTTAACTTCCGTGGTGCACACTGCCCCTTGGTGTGATTCCCTGGAGATGACCTAATCCAGAATCTCCTTTTTAGGAGACTATAGACTAGTTAATTTTTAGCCTGATAAATATTTACACCTCTGGTGAGTTTGCTACCCATCATGGATTAGATCTAGCATTGCCAGAATTGTCTTAGTAGTAAGGATTATGGCTATTAGTTCACATCTTTATATTTCCCCTGTTCTTAAATTTCTCTCAGGATCAATAAAATTTTTACAGTGCTTTCTTTTTTCAACTTTTTTCTAAGAATAGTTTTTTATATACACAAGTGACTATTATGTTGCCTTTCTTATATAAGGACTAAAGGCCCGGTGCATGAAATTCATGTACTTGGGGTGGGGGGGGTCCTTCAGCCTAGCCTGTGCCTGCTCATAGTCTGGGAGCCCTCAGGGAATATCTGACTGATGGCTTAGGACCACTTCTGGCTAGGCAGCTCTATCCCTGTGAGAGGGCACTGACCACCAGGTGGCAGCTCTGGAATTGAGTGTCTGCCCCCTAGTGGTCAGTGAGCTTCCTAGTGACTGGTCATTCTGCAGGTCTGTCGATTTGCATATTAGCCTTTTATTATCTATATATACAAAACCCTACTATGCAAATAGACTGAACAGCAGAACAACCGAACAAACAGTCGCTATGACATGCTGACCACCAGGGAGCACATGGACCATGACAGGTCTTGGCAACAAGCAGCAAAGCGTGGGATATGGCAGGCATCAGCCATGGCGGAATGGTAGAGCAAGTGAGTGGGGACGCCAGACCAAGGCGGGGTGCCAATCGCTGTCATTGGGGCAAGCCTTTGGTGGTTACTGAAAATTCTTTGCTCCCACACACCACAGTCCCACCTGGTGCTTGCACCTGCTGCCTGCGCTGGCCCCACTTATGCCCACTGCCAGCACTGAAGCCGCCACTCACACCCGCTGCCAGGGCCCAATGCCAGCCCCGATCACTTGGTGCCAGTGGGTGGCTGCCTGCCCCTATTGCCCCTCAGGGCTTTTCCACCTCCCCCTGCTACTGAGGGGTGATCAGAGCTGGCAGCCGCTGCTCGCACCCACTGCCGGTACCAGCACCGTCAGCAAGTGGGAGTGGGGCTGCAGCAGGAGGGCCTGGGCAGGGGCATGGAGGATGGGCCAAGACCCACTCCTGTGCCCACCTCAGCCTCATGGCCTGGCCCACAAGACACACGAATTCATGCACTGGGCCCCTAGTATAGGATAATGCCACTGACATACCATCAACAAGATGTGCATCTCTGAGTTACTCAAGTGGTGTTGGCCGATTTGATACCATTTATAATTCCTTTTCCCCTCTCCCCACCCCTTGGCTACCTCTTAATCAGTCAATCTCTACTTAAGTAACTCTTGAATCATTATCTCTCCCCATCTGCCACTTCCTTCATTCAAGACCATTACAATATTCACTTGTCTCATTGTAGAATGCTGCTAGTTTATCTCTGCTAAGCGATTCTCCGTCAGAATCACTGTCAAAATCCTGTCTGTAAAATACAAAGCAATCCTATTGCTTAACTTGCCTGTTTAAAAATTTTTTTTTAATATATTTTTATTGATTTTTTACAGAGCGGAAGGGAGAGGGATAGAAAGTCAGAAACATCGATGAGAGAGAGACATCGATCAGCTGCCTCTTGCACGCCCCCTACTGCGGATGTGCCCGCAGCCAAGGTACATGCCCTTGCCGGAATCGAACCCAGGACCTTTCAGTCCGCAGTCCGACGCTCTATCCACTGAGCCAAACCGGTCTCGACAAAAATTTTTTTTAATACCTAGAATTTTTTTGAAACAGCTAAGGCCGGAAGTGCTGATGGCAGCAGTCTCATGGTAGAAAGAGGTAGATCTTTTCTCTGAAGGTAGAACTGAGTTCAGATCCAGATTCTACCACAGCTTACTCAACTCTTTGACTTTGTTTTCTTATATCTAACTAGGGGGAAATACTTACTTTAAAGAACAACTTTAGTATATATTCAATATACTATTGAATTCATATACAGTAATGATTAGTCCTGGCTCTGTTGTGTCATGGATTCTCAGGATCCAATAGCCCTTCTTATTCAGTGACACTTAATGAGACTAAACCAATAATCACATCAGTGTCACTGTCCAGGCTTTCTCAACCAGGGCTCCTTATCTGAACAACAGCATTCACAAAATTATTCAAGTGACTATTTCTCAGTTTTCCCAACAATGGTACTTGTCCCATTCTCGATACATTAGGTAAAATTAATTACTATATACAGTGGATAACTTGAGGCATTAAGCTTAATTTTCTAGAAGAACTGTGGCTGAAAAAAGACTAGAGTTTACCTGGCCACAAAATGCTTTGAACAAACATTCTAAATAAAATAATAATTTTAAGTAAGCAACTGAAGAGCACCCACTCATCCCACCAGACTGTAGTGTTTGAACTCTACGTAGGTACTTATTGGCACCGTTCCAAAAATTTACCACATCCATTCTATCCATTCTGGTGAAGTTGTTGCTAAAGCATAGGAGGTAGAAAATCAGTTTTTCTGTTTTCTTACTTGAATTTCAACAAGATTATAAATATAACCCAAGATCAAGTAACTATACACCTGGTGAAGTTAATTGAGCCATGTTCACCAGCTATAAAATCAAATTATGCTTCAAATCCATTGACTCAAAAATATGTTTTGAGATTATAGTGTGCATGCTGCTATCAAGAGAACCACGCTCATCACGTAAAATCAGTGAAAAATTAAAGAAGGGTAAAAAGTGTCTTAAGACACTGATTAGAAGATTACATGTGAATTCGAAAGGCTGTACAAATTAGGAAGCTCCTTTGGGAACAGCTGTACTTTCAACCAAACACAGAGAAAAAGTCTTCTGATGTTGAAAAGAAAAAAAAATAACAAATACCGGAGGTGATGAGTTCTGCAATCAGACATCGAGTACTAAAATTGGTTTGTCGTAGGACCAAGTTTCACAATTAAGATAGCTATAATAAGAGGATTTTTAAAAGTCAAGATCCAAATGAGTAATATTTCATCAATAAGAAATTTTCTGCCAATGTGAAAAATCGAAGCCAAAGGCTAAAATATTTTTAATAGATAAAAGGTTTTGTTTGTGAAACTAATTTCAAGCCCCTTTTATTGGGAAAAGTAAGATAATTTTGTATATAATGATTTCTAGGTGAAAAATTTAAAGTTTGAAGATCTAGTTAGCAATTACCAGAGGAAGACTGTCTTTGATTCAGTTTATAAGAGATAGGACCCACATGAGTCAGATGAAACCATCATTTGGCTATAAGTACAGTGAAAATAGCCATGTTCTTTTTACCAGCTATGTAATAAGAAAAATAAATGTTAAATGAAGTATAGAATAAAAGGGCTGAATATATTAGCATATAATATGGTTGATAAAAATGAAGTAAATTGGAGAGAAAAGTAAATGAGTCTATTTCAGTGATTGGGTGCTATTTATTATTTTTAACGTTTTTGTGGTTAAATATACATAACAAAATTTACTGTATTAACCATTTTAAGTGTATGGTTCAGTGTCATTGTTACGTAACCACCTATCACCACTATCCATCTCCAAAACCTTTACATCATCCCAAATTGAAACTCTGTATCCACCTTCCTATATAATAAAAGCCTAATATGTTCTTTCGACCAGTTGCTATTGATGTGCACTGACCACCAGGGGGAAGATGCTCCGACCAGTAAATTAGCTTGCTGCTGGGATCCGGTAGATAAGGACTGGATGAGATGGGCCAGACACACCCTGGAGCCCTCCCACCGTACCTCCCTGACTCCGATTGTGCACCGCTGGGATCCCTTGGCCTGGCCTGCACCCTCTCACAATCCAGGACCCCTTGGGGGATGTCAGAGAACCAGTGTCAGTTGACCCAATTCCCATAGGCCAGGCCAAGGGACCCCACTGGTGCACCAATCCATGCACCAGGCCTCTAGTTAAACAATAATTCCCTTAGAGAACCTAAGCTCCCAGTTCCTATTAAACACTATTCTGTTTTTACTCTCTCCGATTTTTAAATACTTCCTATAGGTGGACTTAAACGTTTTCCTTTTGTGTCTGACTTATTTCACTTAGCAAAATGTCTTCATGTTGTAGCATATGTCAGAATTGCATTTATTTTTAAGGCTGAATATTTTGTTTATTGATGCATCTGTCTATGGACATTTAGATTTTTCTTTTTCCTATTCGCTATTGAACCTGGATGTATAAATATCTGTTTGAACCCTTGTTCTTGAATCTTTTGGTATTCCCCAGACATGGAATTGCTGGATCAAATGGTAATTTTACATTTACTTCTTCTTAAGAATCACCATACTGTTTCCCACAGGAACTGTACCATTTTACATTCCTTACCAACAATCTTGTCTTTTTTTATTTGTTTGTTTTGTTTTGTTTTGCTTGTGTGTGTGTGTGTGTGTGTGTGTTTAATAATGACCATTCTGACGGGTGAGTTGATATCTCACTTTGGTTTTGATTTGACTAGTGATATTGAGCTGTTATTCATATACCAGTTGATAAGAATTTCTGTTATATTCTTTCTTTTCTGCGTCTCCCTTCTTTGCTTCCTTCTGGATTTTTCTTACTATTCTACCTATTGCTAAAATATTGTTGTACTCTAGGATTCTTTCCCTTGGCCCATAGCCTCAGCTACTTCCCCGTATACTGATGGGTCTTCCAAATCTTCCCCAAGTCATAGGTCCATATACCCAATAATATTTTGAAGATATGTAACTAAAATATCCTATCAGTCTTTCCTTAATGCCTTTCTTAGCCTAGTCTCAACCCCAAAACGATTTCTTTGATTTAGTTTCATAGTATCATTACAGTTTATGCCTCAGTGGAAAACAGAAATATGAATCATATTGACTTGAATTACATCTTCTGTTTTTACTGCATGAAGGTAGGACTGACTTCTCCCTCACAATCAACTGCACACACACACACGCACATGTGCACACACACAAAATACCTCTCTATATCTTATCCTAAAACCTTACATAGTGCCTGGCTCATGGTAGAAACTCAATCAGTATTTAAATAATTAATTATAAGCAATAAAGGAATTTAAAACTTAACACATAGAGTTCCTTAAAAGCAAGGACAGACTCATAAGAATAATGGTTAATAAATGTTTGCTCAATTTAGTTAAGTGACTTTTTCTATCCGTGTGCTACTTTTAAGGCTTCAAAGCCTTAGAATGATCATTCTGGAACACATGAAAGGTGGCTGGGACATGGGGTGAGCAGGTTTTGGCTACAATGGTCCAGGTAAAAGGAACAGGACCCTGAGTAACAAGCTGATTGGGTATGATACTGCAGGATATCAACCAAAACAGATTAGAAATGGCAGAAGAGAAGAAGGAGTCAGGATAGCAGATGTCTTAGACTCCTCAGAGTTGCTAGTCTTTTTTAAAAAAAAATTTTTTAATTTTATTTCAGAGAGGAAGGGAAAGGGAGAGAGAGATAGAAACATCAATGATGAGAGATAATCATTGATCGGCTACCTCCTGCACACTCCACACTGGGGATTGAGCCTGCAACCCAGGCATGTGCCCTTGACCGGAATCGAACCTGGTACCCTTCAGTCCACAGGCCAATGCTCTGTCCACTGAACAAAACCGACTAGGGCACTAGTCTTATTTTTAAAAGTGGAACTAAAGCAGGTAAATAAACAACTTGTACATTTCCCTGTATACTTAAGATCAAAAAGGTAAATAATGTAAAGTGAAAAAATTTATATTTTCTATTCTTATAATTTTTCCCTCAATATCCCCTTCCCTCCTATTTTCCTCCCATAATTCCATTCCAATCACCCAGCCAGCTTTGCATGTGCCCTTGCAATTCGGATCAGGCATTGAGTTTTTCCCAAAGAGCTTTTCATGATCTCATTTGGAGCAAAGTGCCC
This sequence comes from Antrozous pallidus, assembly GCA_027563665.1. NCBI lineage: Eukaryota > Metazoa > Chordata > Mammalia > Chiroptera > Vespertilionidae > Antrozous > Antrozous pallidus. The sequence goes on along the minus strand of CM050508.1, from coordinate 156,574,935 downwards.
CAGTATGCTCCCACTTTAATTTATCTTTATCATGGGGTGTTGAACGTGTCCTTACAGCTCTACAGTTCCCGTTAGACCCTGAGCTCCTTACCTCTGTTTCCAGCACCTGAGACAGGCCTTTGCCTACATGTTTTTAAATAAAAATGCTAGAGCTTTGTTAAAATCTAAATGCATATTACATAAAAATAGCCTTCTTTGTTATTTACGAATAATGTAAGCCTAAAAGGGTATGAAATTGTCCCTAAATTTTATCAATTTTTCCTTCCTATTTCAGAAGTCAAAGAAATATCAGCTTTTTATTACAAGTGGTCCTGTGATTGATCTAAAAGACAAGGATTCATTTTCACAGCGTTGACCTAAAAAGTTCTCTAATGAAGAGAACTGAGTACAAGTTGCCCTACAGCATGATAATCTTGACTGCAGAGGTAGAAAAACGGGACGATTTGATTTTCTTTTGAGAGCAGAAAAGGAACAGTTGCCTGAGTGTGTGTGTGTGTGTGTGTGTGTGTGTGTGTGTGTGTGTGTGTGTGTGTGTGTATGTGTGTGTGTGTATATATATATATAGTTTTATACTCCAAGTGTGTGTGTGTGTGTGTGTGTATATATAGTTTTATACTCCAAGCTCTTTTACTTGCCTGTGAGAGCTGAGGAAATTACACTTTGAGAATTGAACTTTAGAATGCTGTGTAGAAGAGGGTCATAGAATGAGTGGAGAACATGAAATTGAAAAACAAATTTCTGACTTAATGTGTAAGATAGTTTCCCAAAAGACTTTTTGAAAGCTCTCTTAAAAAAGGAAAAGCACAAAGTATTTGAAGTTTTTATTCTTGGCTTTTATCACAAAAGTGTCTTTGTTCCATTTACCAGTTGTTTTGTGGTACCTCAAGGATGTAGCTTTGAATTCTTAGGTTCTTTAGTGGAAGATTAAAGTAAAGCACTTATTCCTCTTTAATTCCTTTTTTTTTTTTATGTGTGATAGACAAGATATTTTACACAAACCGTTAATACTCTGTGGTCATAAGGAGTAATTTAACCTTATCTGTAATTTTCTAGGAATAGAATATAATCAGTATTAATAATAATAATAATAATAATAATAATAACAACAACAACAACAACAACAACAACAACAACCAACCACAAAAAATGTGGTTACCTGAGTCTAACGTACAGGGTTGGGTGGAGAATGATAGAAGATGAAGTTGCATGTGTGGATAGCCTCTTATGATCAGCAAGGATGATTCTCACCATTTTGTGGCATGCTTGGATTGATGTTTTAGAGTAAATGAGTCATTCTGTTAGGTCATTATATTAAGCCATTCTAAATAGGCAGTTTGGAAGATGAGAGGAAAACCAGTCATTGAAGTCACCCAGGATGATGGTCAGACCTAGAGAGAGATCAAACCAAGTGTAGAAGTTTTCATAAACATAAGGCACTAAACAGAATTTTGGTAGATGACATAAGGGGCAGATGTAGAAGTTTAGTCTGGTGAGCCATTTGAATTCTGACAACTCTGTGGTAGGTGGGATATGAAAGAATCAGTAGTCTTCACTTGAGAGGAATGCAGTACAAATGGTGCCTTTGTGGGAGAGCCAAGTTTCAGTTCAGTAAGGATGTGCAGGATGCATTTAATGAAGAGGTTACCATGGAATAGAGTCTATAGAATTGTACGTCAGTCAATATTTTTCAAAGCCTTTTGCTTGTACCTCTTACTGTACAGTTTTCCCTTTTATTATACCATCACCAAAGAGATTGATTTACTCATTGAAGGTAATATCTATGAACACCTATTATGCCAGCTTTAATGCTAGATATCAAAGTGTAGAGTGGTGAGTATGTTAAGTTCTTGAAATAAGGACAGGATGTGTAGTAATCATGTTAGGTATGAATTAGAATTGTGTGGAGTATTTGGGAATAGGTGAGTATCTTAGTTTCTTTAGGGAAGTTTTATAGCCTTTGCAAGTAGAACTAAGTCTGTTCTTTGAATTAAAAGAAGAAGAAAATTGGTCCAAATAGCAATCTATTCTGTAGATGTCAAAAACTTGCTGTCATAGTCTCCCATTATAATAGGACACATAAGCATGACAAGATCCCTACAATGGATTTCTCATTTGCGATGAGAAAACAAGGGAGTTCTCAACCTCCCAGGCATTCTAATTTGGGAGCTAGACTAATAATTTTTAATAGTGACTTTTTTTGCTCAGTAGTGATTTACTTATTTGGCATATTTTTGCCGAGTGTGTCAGCATTGTACTGTATGCTAAGAATATAACAGAAAACAAGATAGATGGGGCAAAGGAGGTGTCGTGGTCTCATGGAGTTTATAGACATTATAGAGAACTTATTCTGTGCCAGGCACCTACATGTATTCTCTATAACCTCTAACAACCCTTCTAGATACAGGATAATGTCCAATTTTATAAATGAAGAAATCAGGACGAGGGAGGTTGGAATTAGCCTCAGCATCCCCAGGACAAGCTGGTGTGAAGCACATGCAGCACACCTGCCACCTCGTGCCTCCCACATGTGCTGAAGGCCACTGCCTGCGTCTTGTCAGGTGTTAATGTGGGAGCAGAAAAGAAACAAAACCCAATTTTCAGGGAGAAAACAGTACATTGAATCACAAAATTAACTCTAAAACTCCAGTAGAAAAATGAGTAAAAGAACAATTCACATTAAAAAAAAATAATTCAAATAGCTAATGCAAAACATTCAATATCAGTTGCCAACAAATAAATGAGAATGAAAATAATGAGCTCTAGCTGGTCTGGCTCAGTGGATAGCCTGCAGACTGACGGGTCCTGGGTTCAATTCCAGTCAAGGGCATATGCCCGGATTGTGGGCTCTATCTCCAGCGTGGGGTGTGCAGGAGGCGGATGATCGATTCTCTCTCATCATTGATGTTTCAATCGCTCTCCCTCTCTGAAATCAATAAAAATATATTAAAATAAATAAATAATCAGATACTGTTATCACCTATTCAAGTAAGCATGTATTTTTATGGTAATATTCTGTATATGAGTGAAGTGGTCTCTCAGGTATTGATATTAGAAGCATACTAAATATTCATTCTAGAAAACAGTATTTTTCAAGAATCTTAAAATGTTTATATCTTTAACTATATAGTTACATTTCTAGGTGTGTGTCCTCAAGAAAGAGCTAGAAATTCCAAGCACATTATTATCAAATATGCTTGTCACATTGTTTGCATTAGGGAAATTTTGAAAATATACAACCAATGTTGTTGACAATGTTATACTATCATTAAAAAGGATTATTTTGTAGCTCATTTGATTGATACACAAAATGTTTTCAAGAAACATTAAATTAAAAAAAAAACAGTGTAAAACTATATTTAATACCACAATTGTGTAAAAGACGGTAGGTATATGTATACATGTATAAATATATTAATTCAGAATACATTAATAAACTAGAAAGAATAAAAATATTAAGAATGGCTATCTGTATTTATAACTGCACATTATTTCCAAATTCTCTAAAATGAGTTTCTATTACATGTATGATTTTTTTATAAAGAAAAAAAATTATTTTACCTTCTTTGTTTGACATGTATATGTGGAATAGAACTTGAGGTAGAATAGAAATTGTCAAGAAGTGATTCCAGCCCTACCTGATTTAGCTTAGTGGATAGAGCATTGGCCTACAGACTTAAGAGTCCCAGGTTCAATTTCCTTCAAGGGCACATGCCCAGGTTGCAGGATCAATCCCCAGTACGGGGCATGCAGGAGGCAACTGATCAGTGTTTCTCTCTCATCATTGATGTTTCACCTCTCTCCCTCTTCATTCCTCTCTGAAATCAATAAAAATATATATATATATATATTTTTTTTTTTAAGTGATTCCAACTTAATTTTCAAGACTGTTCTTAGTTGAAAATACATTCCGTTCCCTAATTAAACAATACTAAAAGCAAAAATCATGTTATTTTTTATTTGTTTTATATTAAGGTTAATATGAGATCAAATTTGTATAATTTAAGTTCTAGATGTATTTCAGTTCAGTTTTAAAACACATTGATGTAACAGTAGTACTTATGTCTTTATAGGTTTTACAACTGCCTACAACATGCTTTGGAAAGAGAAAGAATTACTGACTTACATCCCAAAGAGAAAATCATCAAGAAAAATAATTCATATTCTCATAAGAAAAAAAGAAACCGAGAAAAAGCATGTGGCAAATGTGTTACTGAAGACCATGATAAAGAGCTTGAAAATGACGATGATCTTGGAGTCAATGTTACTATCTTCCCTGAAGATTACTGAGATTTTGATCTACAGTGTCTGGTAGAATTGATGTTTTCTAATAATTACTACAAAGCTGCTCTTTATAAGAGTATTTTAGTTTTATTGAATGTATCAGACATTCAGAAAAGCAAGATTTAATTTTTCTCTATATTTTAGAGAGACACCCATCTTATAAACATAGATGCCTTTTTAAAATAGCTGTGTATAGTATTTGCTCATTAAGTACTATCTTTTAAATTACAGAAATTCATTACAAAAATAAAATGATTGTCAATCTACTTCTGCATAACCACTGTCATATCCTTTTAAGAGAACCTGAACATTAGGAATATTTGAATAAAAATTATAACAAAATTTAACTTATTTTTAACATTTATTGCACCTCAGAATCATCCATAGATCATGAAAATATACGGAAAGGACCTGAGAATCTCCAGGGACAGTTAGCACGAGTATTTTTTTATAGCTCTCAAGTGCTTTAATTGTCAACTCTAGGCTAATAACCCTGTGCTGTGACCATAACCAGCTTTCTGTTCAAGCCATCTCACCCATTCCAGCAGCCTTCACTTCTGAAAACTCCCAGCTCTCCTGCCCTGCCCAGACTCATGTCCAGCTAACTGCTGAGCCTCTTTGGTAGAGCTGTTACTTGATGGAAGTTTTTGTTCCTTTCCTGGTTCTTCGGCTAGAGAGAGTAGGCTTTTATTGACTTTTCCTTTTTTTCTCAGCCCATTGGCATTTCTGTTTGCTGGCTTTTCCAATGTTGGGGATATGTAAGGCAAAAGGAAAACCCAGTGAACTCACTTGTTGCTTTTCAGGTCCTGTGATCTCTAGTTGGACTTGCTCTCCAGCTTTTAGTCATCTTCTTTATGAAATGTTGAGTTTTTAGTGGCACTTAGTGGGAGGAACAGGAAAAAGTATACATCATCTTCCCAGAATCAGAAGTCTATGTGTTATTAAATTACCGCTAATCCCATGTCAGGTTATGGTTGAGGACACGAACCCAGCCACATAGCCACAGATTCCTTTATTCAGCGCTGCTCCCGTCTCCCAGCTGGCATGCTTGGCTGCTCTGGCTTTAAGCTTCTGGAGCTTCCACCCTAAAACAGAAGCTAGTGCCTAGAAGTCTGTTTGCTATCCCCCTGCTTTGACACCTCACAGCCAAGAATGACACGCAGAGCTGCACATAACTTCATTGACTAGATAGGAGATGAACTTGGACATGCACTTGCCATCTGAGCTCTGAGCAGCATCAGGCTAAGGCGGGGACTTCACCTGATTTCTATCACATGTTTTCTACTCGCTGGTCCATTTCTCCTGCGAGCTCCTGATTAAACCATCACTTTCATTGGTGTTTTCTGGAAGAACATGACCTAAGACAGGTGTTGAGATTATGTTGAATATATTTTTAAAAGTGATAGCATACACTTATTTGAAAGAGTTGCTGTTTTAATATGCTAGAAATTATATTTTTGGTATTTAGATTTAACACTGTAAACATAATGCAAGTTTATGATGTTAAGCATGTGATTTTAAAAATTCTTTTGGGGCAGTATCTATTGAGGATCACTTTTATAATACACCCTATATAATAAAAACCTAATATGCTAAGTGTCTGGTTGCCCAGTTGGCCATTTAACCATTCAAAGTGTAATATGCTAATGATATGCTAAGACTGCTCAACCACTTGCTATGACGTGCACTGACCACCAGGGGGCAGATAGTTGATCTGTAGGTTAGCTTGCTGCTGGGGTCCAGCCAATCAGGACTGAGCAAGATGGGCCAGACATGCCCTGGAGCCCCTCCTGCAGTCTCTCCCTGGCTGGCCAACCTCTCATGTCCCTCCCCAACCTTGATTGTGCACCATTGGGGTCCCTCGGTCTGGCCTGGTCCCTCTCGCAATCCAGGAGCCCTCATGGGATGTCAGAAAGCCAGTCAGCCTGATCCCAGAGGCCAGGCCAAGGGACCCCACTGGTGTATGAATTCCTGCACCAGGCCTCTAGTACTCATAAGAACCTAGATGTGGGAATAATGGATTCTAAGTGAGGGAGTACTAGAAGTCTGATGAAGGAGATACCATATCATTTAGGTCGTAAAGAACAAGAGGCAGGTTTACTTGACAGAGAAATAAAAATAAATAAATTAAAAAAAAATCTTATAGAAGAATGAGTAACATAATCGATGCACCTTATAACATGATGTATATTCAGTGATGTAAAGATTCCAGGAAAATTTGAATACAGCATGTGGTGTGAAATCAGTGAAGCTGCTTGAAGCCCAATAGTGAAGCCTTGGGATCTAGGAAGGAGGTAGACTAGTGTTTCCTAAACAGGGCTATGCAACAGAATTACCGAGGGTAAGATAGGGTATGGGGGGTTGTGTTCTAAACCACTGACTTCCAGGTCCTACCCTGTATCTCTCAAGCCTGAATCTTCAATCCAGAGTCTGGAAATATTTATTTATTTGTTTGTTTGTTTGTTTGTTTGTTTATGATTGTTATTGATTTCAGAGAGGAAAGGAGAAGAAGAGGGAGTTAGAAACATCAATGATGAGAGAGAATCTTTGATCAGCCGCCTCCTGCACACCCCCTTTTGGGGATCGAGCCCACAATCCAGGCATATCCCCTGAGAAGGAATCAAACCATGGCTGCCTGGTTCATAGGTCAATGCTCAGCCACTGAGCCTTGCCAGCCAAGTGAGAAACCTTTATTTTTTAAAACAACTTGCCTAAGTGATTCTGATAAAATTAGACCAGCACTCTTAGAATGCACTGGTAACATCATAATCCTGAAAATACTGGAAAAACTCTTTTAAGATTTTTTAATTACGTCAAAGGTAACATGACTAGAAGTTGCAATGTACCTTTGAAAACTAAGCAGGAGCGTCTGAAATATTAATTAGCTAAGTGGCTGTCCTTATCCTTAGGCCTAAGGCAGCTGTCATGAGGAATGGCAGCTTGTCCAGCTGTGTAAGCTGAACTCTGCACAACTCCAGGAGGGGACATTCCCCATTGATGACAATATGAGTGACACCCTATGAACTTGTGCACTGCACATTCCTATATACTAACATATACAGCAGTCTTGCCAGAAGGGAATTGGGCCAGGAAAGAAACCCTATAGTCTTTATATTCTTAGAAAGTCTGGAACATTTCTTCTAATTTCATGAATAGAATATGGAAAAACCTGCAGTGTAGGTAGATGGAACCAGAAGAGAATTTAAAAATATGTCCTATGTAGAGACTCTAGGAAAAGTGTCGGGGTGGGGTTGGGGGAGAACATTTTGTGGTAGAATGACTATGCATTCTGCTGTTTAGAAATATGTCTAAAGGGCTCATAATTCAGTGACTCTCCTTCACTCATTTAAATTGATCCCTGAGGGACCTATGTATCCCAAAGTTCTATAACCTGAGTATATGTCTGAGAATCTAGAAGAGGGGAGCTGTCTCCTAATCCCTTTACCTAGGGTAACGTCTTAGATTTGTAGAGAAGGGAGACCACGTGCTGGTCATCAAACCAAGGGGATATTGAATCCCATTCATTCCTTAGCATCCATAAGTATAGTTTAAATGTTCAATGCACATGTCTTATCAAAAATAATAATTGCAAGTGGGAAATTTAGTAAAAATTTAGTATATAAGATCTTATTAAGAAATACTTTTTGGTTTATTTTCATTGTTGATCATCCTCAAACTAAAAGAATTTTTTTCTTCCCCTAGGATGGAGGCAAGATTTTTATTCCTAAGGCCTTGTTTCTCCATTTCTCTATATCATCTATGGATTCACTACAGTTAAATCTTGAACAATGCAGGACTTAGGGGCACCAACCCCTGCACAGTCAAAATTTGAATATAATTATTGACTGCTCAAAAGCTTAAATACTAATAGCCTACAGTTAACTGGAAACTTACCAACAACATAAATAGTAGAGGAACATATATTTTGTATGTTATATATATTATATATTATAACTTACTAGAGGCCCGGTGCATGAAATTCATACACTCGGGGGTGGGAGATCCCTCATCCAGGCCTGTACCCTCTTGCAGTCAGGGAGCCCTCAGAGGATGTCTAATTGATGGCTTAGGTCCTTTCCCTGTGGGAATGGACCAGAATGACGTTCAGAAAGATCGTTCGGCTGTCTGCTCTAATAAGCATATTATGCTTTTATTATTATAGATAATAAACTATGCTACAGAAAAGAAAATGTTTTTAAGAAAATGATAAGAAAACCATTGCTGACATGTACACATGAAGAACTATTTAGGAAACTGGGACTCAGAACAGTTGGACATTGAAACTGACACTCAAACATTTTATGTTCTTATACGTTTGTTTCTAGTATGCAGAGGCAAGATATTTTTGAAGAAAAGAAACAGGGGTAGTGATTGATATAGAGGCAGGGTGGCCTTGAACAGGCTGTCAAGCTACAGGGGAAGGCTTAGGTGGATGGGAGGTGGATGCTGGGGGAGATCACCTGAAGGACTTGCATGCATGCATATGAGCATAACCAATGAATGAAAGACACTGGGGTGGGGAGGGGGGCAGGTGGGGACATGTGCTGGGGGGTAAGGGAGGCTGGGGGTAGGATATTGGGTGGGGAAAAAAGGAAAAAACAACCCAAAACAAAACAAAAAAGTAAAAAAAGAAAGAAAATGATAAGAAGAAATACATTTACACTATTTATTGAAAAAAAAAATCCACACATAAGTGGAACCATGTTTTTCAAAGGGTCACTTGCAGTTTTGTGTTCTAGAAGAGAAAAAAAAGTTGTTAAATTTGTTGAGAAATTGTGATGGAAACTAAGAAACATGCTTTTGTTTTTGAAATTCTGAGCCAAGGTCATAAACTAGTGGCCAAGGGATGGCCAAGCAGATGTGTTTTGTTTGGCCCACAGAGAGGGTCTTTTTCCTAATTGAGCCAATTATTTTAAAATATGATGATTTCATGTTTTTAAGTACATCTCTAGCTTTTCTTTGAAAATTCGAAGACCTGGCTACACTAGACCCACATGACAACACTTAGCAGAGCCAAGTACTCGCTGTCCCTTTGAGCAAGGCTTGTTTTCCTGATCAGGACACTCACAGCACCCCCACCAGCTCCCTGACTCACCTGCTGCAGTCATTCCACCTTCAAAGCCTGGTCTTGTGAGCTCCAATGTTAGCAACTTCTGATTAGAACTTTGGGAAGAATGAAACCATATCATGACTTTGGTACATCCTATCTAATAAAAGGGAAATATGCAAATTACCGTACCTTTGCTATGCTACCAGCCAATCAGGAGTGGGGGGCAGAACCGAGGCACACAAGGCGAGGGGCGGTGGTGGGAGGGGCCCAGGCCTTGGGAGCGGATGCTGCTCCCAAGGCCAGGGCTGCTCCCAAGGCCAGGGTGTCGCAGAGGGGTGGGGCGGGCACCTCGAGCCACCAGTAATTGGCAGGGCAGCATCTGCTGCTCCCCAGGCTGGGGTCCCGTGGAGGGGTGGGGTGGGTACCTCGGGCCTGCCTGCAGCTGCAGGGCAGTGTCCACTGCTCCCCAGGCAGGGACAAAGCAGAGGGGTGGGGCCTCATGGGGTTAGGCCAGGCCGAACTGTGGGTGGGATGCTTGCAGCTGCCTGTGGCTGGGCCTGGCCTGAGTGCAGCTGGCCCAGGTCCTGGGTGCCTATAGCTGGCCAGAAGGAGGGAAGCCTGGGTCCTAGGTGTGGGGCAAGGCAGAGGCAGTTAGGAGCAATCAGGCCAACAGGGGAGCCCTTAGGGGTGATCAGGCAGGCAAGCAGAGGTGGTTAGGGGTGATCAGGCAGACAGAGGTGGTTGGCGGCAATCACGCAGGCAGGCAGAGGAGTTAGGGGCGATCAGTCAGGCAGGCCAATAAGCAGTTAGGAGCCAGTGTTCCTAGACTGCGAGAGGGATGTCTGACCGACTGCCATCAGTCAAACATCTCTGACTGCCAACAATCAGACATCCCCAAAGAGGTCCCTGATTGGAGAGGGTGCAGGCTGGGCTGAGGGAACCCCCTTCCATGAACAAATTTTGTGCACCAGGCCACTAGTTATACAATAAATGTTTGAGAAGAACTGGCTACATACTTTGCAAAGGCCAGTTCAAAGTGAAAATGTGGGACCCCTTGTTAAAAAATTGTTTTAAGAATTACAAAATGACAACGCAGCATCAAGTCAAGTGGGGAGCACATATAAGCATGGGGCCCTGGGCAACTGCACAGGTTATGAACCCATGAAGCCAGCCATGTTTCTCATCAAATTTTTATCTACCAGTTTTGCCATCTAGCCACAATTTTTGTCTGAATCAACTATTACTGTGATGACTTTGCTGGCAAAATAGTAAGTTGTTATTTTCATTATTTTTTCTACATTTACTAATTGACATTCTATAGGGTCGATAGGGTGTCCCAAAAATGTGTGCTCACCTTAACAGTGGATAGCTCAATTTTTAAAGTCAAATGTATTTTAATAAACAGTGGTTTTAAGATTATTCAAAGTGTGTGTTTACATTTTTGCAAACACCCTATATTCATAGAGAAAGCTTCCCCTTCCCCATGTGTGTGATCAGTATGGACTCATACTCTTATTTTATTCATTGGGCTCTAATTCATGTTCTCATTCTTTATTAAATACTTCTACTGTCCCAGATGGGAATAGTAGGAGTCACTTCAAATTGGCTCCTGGGCTCTTTTCCTGCCCCCTTCAGGTTTGGAGCATTTCCTTATTATTTCATACAAAATGATTCAGGTTTGGCCCAGCCATCGAAAAAGTGGAAGAGCTTTTATTCCTTGTATTGAGAAACTATGTTCTGAACACTAGGTGTGTTTAAGAAAGCAAGTTTCTTTTTCAAATAATTATGAAATGATTCATAATAGTATGTGATAATTATTTAAAAGTTGGATCTTGTAGTTTAAATGACCCATGAGATATCCTATCTAATAAAAGAGTAATATGCAAATTGACCATACCTCCAATCAAGCCATGCCCACAGCTACGCCCATCAGCCGACCAGGAGCAAATTATGCAAATAAAACCCAACCACAATGGCTGCCACCACTGAGAGCAGGAGAGAGGCTTCGGTTTTTCTGGCAACAGAGGAAACCAAGCTTTCTGCCTGTCCTTTCTGGCCTAGGCCTCAACTCAATGCTACAAAGTTTCAATTATAGAAGATACATAATCCCAACAGAAATGGCAGCAGCCATAGAGCTGGAGAGAGCAGAGGCTAGGGTTGCCCAGGCGATGGAGGAAGCCAAACTTCTGCAGCTCTGGCCAGCCTAGGCCTCCATTCTAGGCTACAAAGTTTCAAACAGAAATGGCTGTTGCCACAGAGCAAGCAGAAGGCTTGGCTCTGCTCCAGGCTACAAAGTTTCATGCTGGGGGGTCGTGGCCGGCCTGCAAACCACTATAGGTCCCTCACCCAGGCCATCCACACCCCAAGGGAATCCCCACCCTGATCCAGGGCACCCTTCAGGGCAAACGAGTTGGTCCCCACCTATGCACCAGGACTCTATCCTATATAATAAAAGAGCAATACACAGATTGACCATCACTCCAACACACAAGAGGGCTGCCCCCATGTGGACACAAGATGGCCACCACAAGATGGTCAGCAGGGGAGGGCAGTTGGGAGCGACCAGGCCTGCAAGGGAGGGTAGTTGGGGTCAATCAAGCCTGCAGAGGAGGGCAGTTAGGGGTGACCAGGCCAGCAACCGAGAGAAATTGGGGGCAAACAGGCTGGCGGGAGAGCAGTTAGACATTAATTAGGCTGGCAGGGTAGTGGTTAGGGGGTGATCAGGCTGGCAGGCAGAAGCAGTTAGGGGAAATCAGGAAGGCAGGAAAGCGAGCAGTTTGGAGCCAGCAGTTTTGGATTGTGAGAAGGATGTCCTACTGTCCATTTAGGTCTGATCCCAACCGGCACTCAGACATCCCTCAAAAGGTCTCATATTGGAGAGGGTGCAGGCTGGGCTCAGGGACAACCCTCCCTGCTCTTCCATGCACGAATTTCGTGCAGCGGGCCTCTAGTGTTGAGATAAATGACATCTAAAGTTGTCTACTAAGTTCATTTCTCTGTATCAGCAGGAATGTTCATAAAATTCCACAGAAATGCTGTCTCATTATAATTAATTTTTTGAATTCCTTTGTTCCTCAGCTTTTCAGGACTCAATACTACCTATTTTCCAGGACATGGTGAAACTTAGATAAACTGTTCTTAAACCCTTGGAGAAAAGCACTATGTAGAGATCAAGAAATTCGGGGTCATTTCATTTTACTTAACAATTGCCAATAGCTTATTCAAACTGCCTGTTAACATTGCAGCTAATTTGTGCTAATAGTTTAAAATGAGGCAAAAGCAAATTAGTAAGTCACGTGAACTAGCCAATGTTTCCCACAGCAACAGGCATGTAATCAAATTGAAGATTAAGTTATTAGTTCTGTAAATGGTAAAGAAAGAGAATTCCCAAACACACGGTCTAGCTTTTCCACAAGCACCCACCAGGTGGCAGAGCACCACACACAGTGGACCCGGCAGAGCAGCCAGAGCCTCATTTAAGACTGAGGCGCTAAGTGTGGGCTTTAGTTTGATTTATTTTCTTTATAAAACCAATTCCAGAATACCTTAATATTTCAATTTTAACTGCTATTTAGAAAAAAAAGATTTCTTCCACTTATTTTCTAAAAAATAAAGTCATGTTATGTCAAATTATATTTTCATCACTTAACATTTATTTTAATAAAATCCACATATCTGGAAGTTTTCACCTTTGCTGTTCTAGTATTCCAGAAAAATTATAGTCTATCTAATTATAGTATAAAATAAGAGAAATATCTGGAACAAGCTTTACTTCAAATTTTAGTAAGTTTGAGTTTAAAATCTATGTGTAATTAGAATTGTCATATCTTTAAGTATTTCAAACATAACTAAAATGTATGTATACAGAATTCATAACAAACATCATTTTTTTACAAATTCAAAAGATGAATCTATACATTTATTGTGTACAGGCCTCTAAGGAAATTGCTACCTCCCTCTGCACTGTGTATGAAATCTACAGGTGTCCTAGAAAAAGATTGAGTAATTGTATTAAATTGATCTTATAGAGTTCCATGTCAAATTTTTTCTTTAGAATTTTGAATGTTGCTATTCCTCATGCTGTTATGTTTGTTCTTTATGTTAAATATAATGTTCAATAATTATACAAGTCATTATAAAATTTAAATATCTACATTCAATCACCAAGTCTGTAATATATAATTCACTGCTATTGGTTTAAAACAATCATTCTGACATTGATGTTCACTGATTCAGATGACAATGTGTTCTTCATTTTATATAGCTGTTGACAGATTATTTTGAATCCCTTGATTTTGAGGGACTTTTATGACACCGAATTTTTCTTTAGGATCATGTATGTAAAATGTAAATAGTATACTTTCAATTTACAGAGCCATGCTGAGGATTTCAAAATACAGCACAACTGTGTACTTAACATGACAATTGTGGTTTGGTGGTGAAAAGGTGGAGGTGAATTCAGCGAATCTGGAAGTGAAGGCTGGTAGGAACAGTGTCCCTTAATACAAAGATAAAGATAATCAAATGCTGAAAAATTTTAACCATTTGTTTTCCTGCTACTGCTAGTGTGTGTTAGATGCAGTGGTAGTAACTTCTGGTTTATCCCTATAATCTCTAGTTTACACTTCGCGCTTGAATAAACAAAGGGGCATTTTTTCTTAAATATTCCATTTGTGTTTTCACTTACAAAGTTCTGGAGGTACTTGGCATGTATTCCTCCGTGAACTTACATTTTTCTTTCTTCCTTGGATCTCCTTTTTGGATCCGAAACTTAACTGTTTCCCCAGACGCCTCTATAATGCACTCTGAGCAAATCAGTCCTCTAAATGAGAAAATACTATTTGTGGGGACAGTCTTCTACTGAAGGAATGAAGAATGGTTCTTTAAAAGGGTTGCACTTCACAAGCTCTATCGATAGTCTCTTCTTTTCTCTCTTTTCATATTTTTAAAGCTGGAAAGCTCATCTGATGCCTTAACCCTTGGCTGGTCAGTCAGTGGGCTGCTGCCCTGTTGATGTTGAGCAATCTAAATACAGAAATGAGCATATAGCTTGCATCAGTTCCAGTATCATGCCTTGTTTTTATGGAAAATGCATGATTTGATTTAATTACATAATCTGTCGTTCTCTTAGACAGGGCTTCCAACAGGGCCAAACAATTCTGAAGCAGGTTTGTCTTTGTCTTTTTTTTTTTTTTAAGAGGGCTAATCAGGAGGGGTTTGTGATATTGAAATTACTAAGAGGTAATTATGAATGATTTTATGCAATTCAAAAGTGAAAAATTCCTCCCCAAAGCCCCAACTCTTTGAGTCTATTTTGTTTTAAAATAATGGAAGTTTGTTGCTTTGCTTTCCTTTCACACTAGTGTTATGCATGGATATCTCAAATCCAAAAATGAAAATATGCTCCTGTAAAGAAAGATGAATAGATTACAAGTGACAATAAGAAGTGACACATAATATACCTCTAGAAGGAGAAATTTCCACATGGTGATAGACAAGGGAATTTATTCCATGAAAATAATATTAATAGCGGGTTTTGATACAAAGATTTTTTGTTGTTTCTTTACAATCAGAGAAGAAAAACGTTTTTCAGAAAACTTTCCATAGTCTGTTGACATGAACATTATTTTTTTCGTATTAAAGTAGAAACTAGTAATTACATTTTTTAAATGACACTCTGGTAATTATATATTTTAAATATAAATCCTGATGTTTAATTAGGTCATATGACTATAATATCAGCTTGTGCTAGCAGCATATTATCAAATCCTAGCAATGCCTCCTTAAAGAAATGCAAGAAGAAAAGGCTGTTATAATTGTGATACTTAAATAGAATAAACCATAATGTAGTACAATATTCTTTAAGTATTTTAATGTTTACTAATGTTATTGAGTTGTGCGGTTTATTATCATGGCATGTTCTTAGATAATGACTCTGGTGGCAATAAGCACATAGGAATAAGCATGCTATTTTGTTTTTCTTCTATCAGCAAAGCTTTCAAATTAAGCACAAAGTAGAATTCAGAATACATATCTGAAAGTTGTGTTGTGTATTTTTATCACACACAAAACACACACACATATATATACGCTATATGTATCAAATATATAATACATAGTGGTAATTTTTTTCTGAAATTACATTGTGATTGGACATTAGATAAGTAATTTTTATTTTTTAACTTATATCAAAAATCTGTATTTTATTAACATTCTTTCACTTTTTTCTAATTTTCACTAATAAATAAGGCAGTGCAAATTGAATCTCTTATTTTCAATATAATTATTATTTGCAATCCATAGTTTCTAAAAAGCTTAAACATATACTAAGATTTTGTATTTTAATGTTTGATTTTGCACTTATTGCAATGAGTTTGGGTTTTTACTTCCTTTTTCTTCTAATCCTTCCTTGCTTGTATAAACCACACTGACTGGTGTTTACTAGTTTTATTTGCTTGGCACAAACACAAGAAAGGTGTAATAGAGTTTAGGTATTCACTTTTGAATCTCCATGCAGCCCTCTTTCCGGAGCATTTTTCTCAGTAAAGAGATCCCTTTACAAGATACATGTTGCACTTCTTTGATACCCATGGGAACTGTATTCCTTAATTTTATATTCCACCCTAAAATTTGCTCCTCAAGATACAAAAGTTAACTGTTAAATAACTACCAAATTCATTTGTACAGATTTAATGATACAAATGCTTTTGAATACTTATGAATTTTAAAGTCTCCTTATAATGTATCTAATGAATTACACAGTTAAAACAACTTGAGTACTTTTCCATTTAGTTGCATAAAAGCTAGGATTTCCTATATACAGGTAACTTTACTACTCAAGAAGTCTGCCTTGAAATTGTTCCACACACATTGTCTTTGAATTTTTACTAAAAAATCCTGCCTTTTTCTCCTTGTAGGTATATCTGTTGTAGCTCATAGCTATAAATATATGTATTTTGTAATGAGAGAAAATTTCTTTCTGAATGGCAAAAATCTAATATTGCTTGAGTGGATGTGAGGATTAGATATTTTGTTGAATGGGAAAAATAAGAGATTGCTTTTATCATTCACTTTGTGTTTTTTTGTGTTGAATAAAGCAATTAATTGTATTACAAGCAGTGACAAAATGTGTGTACTAATGTTATTATATTTGTAAACAATATTTGGAACTTATGATTTACTTTAAGAAATCTATTTCCTAACACTAGGGGTCATTTTAGCTTGTGGTAATATTGTAGGATATTTAGTTTTAATGAAAGAGAAGGTCAGGAATATGATATTTCCTAGAAAAGTGCTATCCTGGAAAAACATTTTCCTGGGCACAGATCCCTAAATTTTCCCCTAGTTGGACTATGAATAGATTCCGTTACTTGGTCTAATTTTTAAAATGTCAAACAAAGTGTGCTTTGAGTTTCTTATCTAAAGTTCATTTTCGTTACTTCTACTGAGATGTTCAGGCTGCTTTTGAGATTCAGATCCTGTTTTTGTTTGCTATTTAATATTTTGTTAGCTTTTGTGTTTGCTTGGTCCCTTTCTTCAGGATCACGTTCCCATCCTCCTGAACCCAGTGAAAGTCTTCAATATTTTTCACTGACTCACAGTGCTGTGAAGGATAGCAAATAGCATCCGTTAGAATGGAGGTTTTTTCCCCCACATAACAAAGTGAATACTTTCCACTATTATATCTCAGATTTCCCTACTCTGAAAAGTTTTTAAAATTTCAAGCTCCTTCCCGAAAGTACTTTGTGTTCTCTCTTTAGCGCTTAATAATATATCAATCCCTTATTTTTTGTGTGAAAATTCACTTTAAGACCATGGTACTGGACATGAAAGATGATATAAGGCAATGCCGTGTTCTTTTTCAGAGTAGCGTTACATATTTTAGAACCCACTATAGATTATGTAATATGAATTATGATTTTGTTTATATTGAATGGAGTGTGTAATTGCAAGCTATAAATCATTTCTGGGTATCTGAAAAATTTAGTCTTCCTACTCTAGTTACACACATAAATAAAGATAGTTGTATTTGTTTTTCTAAATCCAGTTTTAAAAATCTGCTTAAAATCTGTTGTACTTCAGAAAACATTAGGTTAGTGTATTCTGTTTAACATTTTCAATTGAAAATCAAAGTTTTTTCTTTGATTTAAAACTTGATATATTTTCTATTTCTAGTGTTTTTAGACCTGTGGAATATACCAAGAGAAAGTTATGTTTTCTACTAAAAGTAAGTATATAATAAAAATGTCCATTGAGCTTACATTGATATGATAGGGAGTTCCACTTTTTCTCAGAATTATGGCCTGAATTTCCAGACATATCAATGATGCTGTTCAGAGCTACGGCTCCACAGGCCTGTGTTCTACTCACAGAATTGCCCACCTGAAAAGGAAAATCAAAGAACAATACTGTGTTTTGGTTCTGCTCCTAATTGTCCATTCTGTTTCAAGTAACTGGTCTCCTTGGGGAAAATAAAAGAGACTAAAGTATATTTTTAGTAGATAAAGTTTTAATGTTCTCATACTTAAAGACTAAAATGTTCTAAACTGCAGGGAAGCTTAGTGAAAAATGGCAAAACATGCAGAAACAATATTAGTGCTCACACTATAGGCTTCAAGTTGCATGTTGATGGTTAGTATATCCTATTGCAAAAATCACGGATGTCTGTACGGTATGAGGCTAACATGCCACATTCCTAAAAAAGTCCATAATTTAAAGTCATTTGGAAGAAGGATGTTGAAAGAATAGGATGTAATACAAAAGGTGTGGTGGTGGGAGTTTTAAATCTCTGTTTTTTACCAGCTGTGACCTTTAGGAAGATATTACCCTTCCCCAGCATTTGTTCCCTCACTTACATAATAATGAAGAGGCTGAAAATTGTTGTCTCCACTATCTTTCCTGTGTTGGTGATTCAATATACATTTCTGGCCTGTACTCCTAACAACTAATTTTCTTTTTCAGAAGGCAGCATGGCCCTACTCTCTTTTGTACATTATTAGATAAACACGCTCAGCTGCTTTGTAATGAGAAAGTTGTGTACACACAATGTGTGTCTTAATTACATTAATCTTCAAAAGAGCACCTATGTAAAAGGTATCTCACTTTTATGGACATAATATGTTAATGAAGGAATTAGCACATATATAGTCTTCTAATGTAGGCGTTCTGAAATAAGAGTGTAGAAGAGAACTTATATTACTATGTTTCTAGTAACAGAAGCCTTACTGGAGCCAAATCCATCAACACTGCAACACTGCAAGAAAAACCCAATGGAGCTGTTAACAGGATTATTTTTTATAAAGTCAAATTCTCTAAAAGGTCAAAGTCCTTTCCAAAACAGTGATATTCATGGATATTCACTCAAACTTATTTGTAAATGTGTATTAAAAAATTGACAACTCCTCTTTTTTTCTTTTTCTTTGGAGACTCATAACTCTGACCTTGGAACAGGTGACATGGCATAAAATATCACCATTAAAAAAAACATATTTCTAATATCTATTAGTTGCTATTCTTGAATGGCAGCAACAAGATTTGGTATCAGAAAAATGGTCGCCCCCAAGAGAAATACATTATAGGAGCAACTCCTTTCGACCTTCCTCCCTCCCCCAAAATAATAACAATTTGCTAAATTGTTGGGAAGTTGTTATAATTCCTTTTCCAATTTATTACTCGCCCTTTAGATTAGAAATGAGGCCAGGGTTAGCAATCAGCTATAAATGGTGGATTTTTCAAGTAAGAAGCACTTGTCTGATTGTGAAGTGGAGGCCATTACTGCCTTGATTGGGCCTTTTTTTTTTTTCAGCTTGCTTGATTTGTGGTTGAGAGCGAACATTCACTCCTGTACTGTGAGCAATCAGAGCCTCCCTCCTCTCATCTTTTGCTTAGCGATTTAGGGTCCACTACTTTGGCACAGCTGCCACCTTTTAGCCCCCATCATGCAGAATATATTCTTTAAAAAGGATGGGGGATGGGAGCAGGTAACTAATGTACATCTGGCTTCTTGATGTACCTATTTTATATTTTCAGAGAGAACTTTTTCACTCAAGAACAATAATGTTGGAACTTGGACTTCTACACTCAATAAATAAGTTTGGATGGAGACTTGAAGCTTGTTAGAGTTCATTTTCCATTTCTTTATTTATCCCACCAAAAACAAACAAAAAACAAAACAGGTATGGGAGACAAAACTGGTACTAAGGCATTATAGGGCACTTTCAGCTTTGCACTAGCATAGTCTTTGTTCTCTGGGAAATGATACAGAAACAAGGGCTTTTTTTCCTTGCTTCTGTTTTGGAGAGCATGCCATAAGTTTCATGCCAAATTTAAGGTCTCTAGGCTCTACTAAGATATAAATGAGTTTTAAGATACCTAGGAATAGAATTGCTGAGTCATACGGTAAAGTTACCTTTAGCTTAGAGATTGCCAAACTGTTTTTGCAAAATGGCTGCATCATTTTCTATTCTCACCAGCCAGGTATGAGAGTTCTAATTTCAACATGTTCTTGCCAACACTTGTTACTGTCCATCGTTTTTATTATAAACATTCTAGTGGGTGAAAAATTTACCTCATTGTGGTTTTGACTTGTATTTCCCTAATGACTAATGATGATGACAATCTTTTCATGGGCTTATTTGGTATTTATATATTTCTTTTGAGAAATGTCTATTCAAATCTTTTGTCC
Organism: Antrozous pallidus; assembly: GCA_027563665.1. Classification (NCBI taxonomy): domain Eukaryota; kingdom Metazoa; phylum Chordata; class Mammalia; order Chiroptera; family Vespertilionidae; genus Antrozous; species Antrozous pallidus. Next base: position 156,554,920 of record CM050508.1, on the reverse strand, counting down.
ATTTTCAAACAAGTTGCTTTCTTATTGACCCATAAGAAACTCTTTATATATTCTGGATACAAGTGCCTTATTGGATTTATGATTTGAAAATATTTTCCTTCAAGTCTGTGGGTTAAGTTTTCACTTTCTTGCTAATGTAATTTGAACCACAAAAAATTTTAATTTTAAGCAATTCAATTTTGAACTCCTAATAGTGCACAACATTGCATTAATTCTGAATGTAATTCTTTAAAGAGCCAGAGAGAAAAAGAAATAAAAGCTTAAAAACAAAATTAATAATTATATTTGGGTCAGAGAAGGAATAAATTGTCTTGCTAATCCATTGCCTTTAAAATAATCTGAAAACTTTCACCAAGAGAAAAAGTTTTGTATGGTTTTTCAACTCTTCATTGCTAATTTTATGTGGGTTGTTTGAATCTTATCCTAACTAGGGTTGAGGAATTCAAAATTCAGCCTTGCCCAGGTGACAAATAGTTTTGAACAACGGACATATCTAAATGAACTCAAAGCCACAAACAGTACTCCTTGTGCACCCACCTCTGAGTGATGGTAAATGGCTGGAGAAAAAAAATCAGGATGCAAAGAGGCTTACTCTCAGACAGCAGCTCCTGAACTTTGCCCTCCCAGGACCACAGCTTTACCTTATTTGTGAAATGCCTTCTTCTTAGATCCACCCACATAAGTGATTAATAACAGCAGCAACTTTACAACCATTGCTGAATCCCAAGTTTTCCAGACAAATTTGGTAGAGATGTAGATAAACTACTAGCAATAAATGCACCTGTTTAGAAGTTCCTCTAGTCTAGGGGAAAAGAGGAAGAAAAAAGAAACCTACTTTGAGACAGACCTAGAACTTGTTGTAATGCCCATAGCTCAACTCTAGTACAGCAGAGGTATATGTCCCATGCTTTTAGCAATAAAATGTCAAGCATTTCGATGCTTTTCAGAGTCTATAGTTTCAAAGCACCCAGCAATGCAATCTTCAGAAAATTAAATAATTAACTGTTCAGTTTACTCTGCAAGTCCAGATTTTCATCTGGCATTTGTTGAGCATCATAAACAAGATATGCCCATAATGCTGTTTGGTTACATCTTGCTTTTCTCTGACCTTTGTACCATTATGAACTTAACCATCAATATCCAAAAAGCACATCTAATTGCAAAAATATTGAAGAGTATTCCCATTTGACTCTATATTAAACTTCAGATGTTTTTGTTTTTTAAACAAAAACTCTGGATATAATTAAAAATTCAGTAACAATCCTTGTAATATTTTATCTTATAAATGCAAATGTTGTTGCAAATATAGTGTTAAAAACAGTAAGTGTTGTGTGGCCTAAACATTTCCATCAAATTCTCTTGCACATAAGTAAGAAGTCATTACCTGGATTATTTTTACACTTAATTTAGCACTATGTGTCTCCTGGAATTCTCTTTTAAAAGAGGGCTTTCAGTTGAATCTCTTCTATGAATATAAGAGTCCAAAGAACAGTTAATCTATTTTTGACAGAGTTGCCTATTTGTTCAAATTAACACTGAAAACTTAAGTTAAGGCTATTGATTGCAATCAACCTAGTGAAGTTGAAATGCAGTGCTAATATGTAATTAATTAGAAAAAATAGAAAGGCCTATTAAGTATAGTCAAGTTCCACCAGGAATAAAAACAGGTTAGTTGAGAACAACAGATTGTCTAGATAAGTGTGAGGTCACTAAAGCAGTTCTGAGTAGTATTCGTAAAATGAAAATAGAAAAGGTATAGCCCCACACAATAAGCTGTTCTCTGGAAAGGAAAAAATACCAAATATAAGGAGAGAAGTATTTTTGATTTCTCCTAGAAACAAATGGAACCTTAGTAGAAGCACATCTGTGGTTTAGATCAATAAGATTTATTGTGAAACAAGGTGAGTATTCTTTGATCTCTTAAGAGACTGTGTTATGTCAACGAAGCAACTTTACATAGGAAGAAATTAAGCCACTTTTGCCTATCATGAAAGTTCTGGGAAATGAAAATAGATTTGTTATAATTTATTAAAACCTGAAGGTAAGCAGGCCTCCTCAGCCTATTTTATAGCTGGAATGTTACCAGTATCCACCCAGGTTTCATTGTCTTCTGCTCACACATGTTCTGTAAGACCTCGGAGCCCTGCAAAGGACTCAACCAGTTTGTTTTGGTAATTAGGTAGAGAGCAATGGTTTCTTACAACTTTTTACATCTTAGCCAGAAATCTCCCCAAATTGGTTAGCAGATTTTAAAATAATGTTTTTTTTTTCACTTTCATATTTCATAGGCTTATATACTATTCCATTAAGTTAGCCGATTTCTCAACTGTATAGCTGTCATGATCAGCTTGGGGACAAACAAAGCTGAATTTGGGTAAACACAACACTGAACTGGTAAAAAAGAATTGCCAGGGCACTATTAACCTCAAGTATTTATGCCATAGGGGCCACTAAATATGTTTTGGGTTATGGAGCCTCTCAAACAATGAAATAACAACAACAACAAAGAAAACAAAGCCCAACATATTCTGTGTTCCCTGTAACAAATTTGATAGTGTATAACCCAAACATAAAAGTAGCACTTTAAATAAATGAAAACTCTCCATTAGGAGTGCTAATTATGTATAAACTCAAACTAACAAACAGGTCTAAACACTTGGCTCCTGCAATGCAGATGTCAGTTTATTCAGCAAACATTTTTATGCTTTCTATATCGCCAACTCCTTTTAATCAGACTCTACTGTAAGGACATTGATTAGCCATACGTTGGAGTATCTTTCTCTGTCTTGCATACCTATTAACTAGCATCTGCTAACTGCTTTAATCTCTTTTTTAAGCAGTTCCATTACTTTATTAATTATTTTTCAGCAATGACTATTCTGTTCACTGTTGATAATTTTATCCCCTAATTTAATAATAATGTTTTAATTATCAATTTGTTTTCTCTGGTATTCAGTGCCTCTGTTTTCCCATTATCTTTGAATTCCTAAGAAATTCAGTCTCATGATACACACATTAAATTATATTCAAGTATACATACACACATGTACATTATGATACTTCTCAAATTTATGTCTCTAGCCCAGATTTCTCAAACTCTATAGTTATACATATTCAACTGCTTACTTGACATCTCTACCTAAATGTCTAATAGATACTATAAACATAACTTGTCCAAACTAGGCTCCTAATATCTCCCCATCGATCTAAACCTACTCTCCTACAATTTACCCTAACTCAATTAATGACAACTCCATATTTTTAGTTCTTCACACCAAAAGAATTTGGGATTATACTTGACTCCATTGTTTTTCTCATACCCACATCCAATTTTGTAGGCTTCACCTTCAAATTATACACAGAATTTAATAATCTTTCTGTCTACCAAAGCTGCTATCCACCATCCTGCTCCAAGCCATCATAATCTCTTGTATGGATTTTTTATAATAATATCCTAATTTGTCTGTCTATCTATCTATCTATCTATCTATCTATCTATCTATCTATCATCTATTATCTATCTATCTATCTATCTATCTATCTATCTATCTATCATGTCTCTCTCTCTCTTTCTTGTTATATTTGGACATTAGTTCTTTTCTGAAATCTTGTGAAGTGCATTCTATGGGATTTATAAAACTGGTCTGGGAAAAGGAGATCATGGCATCCTGTGTGGGAAACACACTAAGGCTTTGGCTCACGTTAATTCACTTACCCGACTGGTCTTCAAGCAGGGTAAGAGTTAGAGGGTGGTTGTTTGGGAATCAAGGCTTATACTAGTAGACTATGCAGTTCTCTTTTGTGGTTTGTAGATTTTGAAGTTTATTGACCATTTTCTTATTTGGTGGTTGTGGTGGTGTTTTGTTGTTTTTTTTTTCTTAAGGCACACATTTATCTAATACAATTTCTACCTGCCATCTTAAAGTAATAATCTACCTGTATTATACATTTAGCATGTGTTATCTTTTGTAATTTCACAACAACTTTGTGAAATAAGTAGTATTGTTTTCTTTTAAGAAAATTAGGCTTGGAGAATACCTAAAACTCAAAATTAGTTCTTCAGATCCTAAACAAGAAGAGTTTTTGCTTTTGCCATTCCTCCCTACTGCATACATGTCTAAACCATCCTTTAAAAGGCCATCTGTCAAAAATGTAATATGATACCTGAGATTTTCATTTTATATTATATATATATATATATATATATATATATATATATATACACACACACACACTCATATGAGCTTTAAGTGATAAAAGCTGTTTGAAACTTGACTCTACATGAAATAAATACATTTGATGACAAAAAAAGCCAAATCACAATTGAGAAAGTGTTTTTTTCCTAAGAATAATGAAAACAGAAATAATGGCAATATAAAAGGAAGATTTCTACAATAAAAATGAGAGATAAGAGGTGAACATTATTTTATATACAGAAAATTTATAAATATATTTAATAGAAAAGGTTATTGTCACAGAAAATAAACAAAGAAAAGAAAAATTTCCAAAAGAAAAAACACAAATTGCTAATAATATAGATATAATGTATAATCTATTTAAAATTAAAATGAAAATGATACTTTGTTTGGCTCTGCTATAGATAAAATGATCTATAATAACCATGGTTGGTGAACTTGTGAAAAATGTACACTGATACTGTATCTTTGGTTGAACTTTTCTGAAAGATAATTTTCAATATGTACGTAAAAAACTAAAATTATCCATATTCTTTACCTTGGCAATTTTATTTCTATAAATTTCCATAAGGAAATAATGAGACGTGAATTGAAAACAACTGTAATCTTCCACAATAAGAGACTGAATACATTTTAATAATACAAGTGATGAGATACTAGCAGGCATTTTACATTATCTAGTAATAATAACATTAAGTGAAATGGAAAAATGATCATCCTATTGTTGAGTGAGAAAAGAAAACTATAAAAAATTAAGAATGGTATGACTAGATTCACTAAAATAATAAATAATGAAATAATGTTTTTAAATGTATATACAGAAAACAAAAGCTAGAAAGCTATAAACCAAGGTGTTAAATAATTATATATATCCAGATAAGAAATTCACAGGTGACATCGTTTGTTATTTTTTTAACCTAAAAATTGTATTAATTTTGAGACAGACTCAAATGTACACAGAGAATTTTTATTTCCTGAACCATTTGAGCATCACTTGCTAACACGTGCCCCAACAGCCCTGAATACTTTAGGGTCTATTTCCTACAAATGAGAACATTCTTACACATAGCCACAATAAAGCTATCAAAATCATAAACATAATATTGACACATTACTACCATCTAATCCTCAATACCACTCTCAAGTTCTATTAAACGTCCCCTAAATGCATACAATATCAAAATAAATCTAGTTCAGAAGCACATGTGGCTTTCAATCCTCATGTTCCTTTAAGTCTCTTGGTCTGGAATAATTCCTTCATCTTTCCTTGACTTGCATGACATTGACCCTTGTGATGTCTTTTGTAGAGTACTTGTTAACTGATGTTTGCCTGATATTCCTTTGTGATTAGATTTTGGTTAAACACCGGACGGAAGCAATTTTGAAGGATGACGACGTGTTCTTCTCTTTGCACCCTATCAGGAAGCCCATGACTCACATTTCTCAGGGTTACAATGAATTTCCCTTTGATCACTTTATGAAGGTTGTGTCTCCTCACTTCTTCACTGTAAAGTTACTCTATTCTCATTGATAATTAAGCAGTATTTTTGTAGGGAGACATTTTGGGACTACGTAAATATTCTGTTCTTCTTTAAACTTCAATTTTTGAATTAATGTCACTAAGGACTCATTGTTCCTATTTATTATAATTCATTAATATTTTTATTTTGATGCATAGTTCGTCTTTTGAGCAGGGAGAGCTTATTCAAGCTGGTTCTGTGTGTGTTCTTGGCATTCTTCCATCACTCATTGAGTACTTCTTTGCTTTCTGTCAAAAGATGTTTGGGGCTCATCTTTTTCTTTTTTTGCCCCAGTCCTAGAATCAGTACTTTCTCCAAGAAAACCTGGATCCTTTCAGTGGAGAATGGTATTTAAAAGCCAAGATCTTGGAGCTAAATGTGCTGATTCTTATTGTTGTGTCACTGTTCGCAGGCCCTTTCAATGTGCAGAGCTGGGGAACATAGGTATTTACAGAAACGCTTACATTTATTCTTACCAGTATATCTACAGTTATTATAATCTAAGCCCCCATTCCACACATCACAGGGTTCTTTCCAGTTTCCTCCCTTTTCATATTTGCAAATCCCTTCTGGACACCGAGAACCCCACCTCCCACTATTCTTTTTCTCTTTTAATCCTTATTGTTGAAAGTATTACATATGTCCCCTCTTTTCCCCATTGACCCCTTCCAGCTGCCCCTCCTCCCCTGCCCCAGGCCTTCACCACCCTATTATCTGTGTCCATGGGTTATGCATATATGCATATAAGTTTTCTGGTTGATCTCTTCCCACCCACCCCTGCCTTCCCTCTTAAGATTCCCACTACTCTTTATATTTTACTTATATGACTAATATAACCAGTCTTCTGTCCCACAAGGCCTCCAATCCCCCACTAGAGCCCACCCACTCCCAGCCCCTCTCAGCCTCCTGGAGCTCTGTAGAGTGTACTGGGATGCCCATCCACAGCAATGCCCTCCCTCCTCACCTTGCTTGGGCTGACTCCCCATGCAGGACAGCCCTCTTAGGAATATGCCCTCCTATTCCCTCTAGGACTCCAAGAGGATGGTGTAAGGAGGCACCCTGCTCTGGGCCATTGCAACCTCCCATCCCTAGGCACAGTTGCCAGCTCAGTGCCACTAAGTGGCTCTACAATCCAATGGGACAGGGAGGAGAAAAGAAAGAGGAATAGGATGAGAATTGAAGTTTTTAAAATATTTTGCAAAGTTATGATAATAAACCGGTAATACTGTTATAAATTATAAAGGGTGATATTTGGGGTATTTTTTTATTTGAAAGATCAGAGTCTTATACATTAGAACAAGGATTAGCAAACTTTTTCCATAAAGGGCCGGATATTAAACATTTTCGGCTACGTGGGCTATACAGTATCTATTGCAACTACTCAACTCTGCCACTGTAGAGGAAAAACAAATGGCCATGGCTACGTTCCAATATGACTTAATTTACAAAAGCAGCCTGCTGTATTTGGCCCCCAAGCCATAGTGTGCCAACCCTTGCACAAGTATGTAGGGTTTGGAGGTAATAAACCAAGGTCCAAGCCTGAGCACTCTCCTTCAATATCTGTGAGATCTTGGAAAGTTACTTAACCTCTCTGAGCTTCAGCTAAGGTTTTTATGAGACTCTCATGGTCTATCAGATGTGAAATACATTGTAGAGAGTAAAGTGTTACCTGATACTTACCTAGAAATTTGTTCTAAGAGGGTGAGGTGATGGAACACCTTATAAGCGTTTGGGTTTTATAGTAGTGAATATGAAAATGGAATAAAAGGAAGATTAATTTGGCAGTGATTCAGGAGATGAAAAAGTAAACTGAAAGTTAAGAGCTGAGAAGTGTGCTAGGGCCTGGGTATGATCATAGAAACAGGTCCAGCACAGACTAAGGAGGAAGAGGCTGTGGGTTTTTATGAGCAATATACCAAGGAAAACAAATAGTGTGGAGCAGAAAAGAGGGAGAAGAGAAAAGGAAAGAGAATGAGATTGAGGACAAGAGAGAGAGAACAAGGAGAGACAGGAGAGCTAGAAAGAGAAATGTTTTTAGATTCATTTACCAAAAGACATTATTAATAGGTTGTAGCCAGTCACAATGAAATTTTAAAAATACTTAGGCTTAAACTGAACATCACACTTTTTGATCAAGCATATGAAACAGGAAAGATTTGCCTAAGACTTCAAGGCCATTAATTTAAAAGCCTCAAAAACCAAGGAAGGGAACACCTGCCTACAGGATTTGGTAAGAAATGTTTAATATGATATTGCTATAAAAATAAGCATGTTTGTCTCCATCTCTTGCCGCATAACTTCCTAGGGATCCAGGAGGACTGACCAGTCTTGAGAACATCTTGTTGATATTTCCCCATTGATTGTCCAGCTTCACCTTTTCATGAACTTTGAAGCTCTTTAGCATCACTGGCATTTAGTACTAGCTTGTTATTGAGAAATTACTGAAGATGAAAAGTTTGCCATTAACTCCTAACTCTGCTACTGTTTAAGAAAAACAGTCACAGCTATGTTCCAACACTCTGAAAGTTATCACAAAATTTCCACTGGGCCTAAAATTGGGTTAGAAATTCCTGGCTTATTAAAATAAATCTGTTCTAACAATAAAAGGATTTGTTTTTCAGTGTCAGCGAAGATATTAGCTGTGAATCTCAGGAAAATAAAATTAGTACTTTTATTTTCTAAAAGTACTTTTTTTTCTAAAAAAATGAATTTTGTGTTCTCTCTTCTCCTCTATGATTATCCCCCTTCCTTCCTGCAGAAATATTACTACCTTCTACACATAGGGTTGTCAAAATAGAACCAGAACGTGTCAGAAAATTCTTTAATGCTTAAAAACAATGAGTTCAGGTGTGTGTGTGTGTGCGTATGTGTGTGTGTGTGTGTGTGTGGTAGTGGTAGGGTGGGAATGTCAGAAATAGAAGCAGAAGCAGTTGTTTTTTTCTGCTCCTAAATTTCTAGCATTGGCTCTATTAAATATATAGTAAGATCCCCTTTTTTAGGACAGGGATCTTACCTTATTTCTGCTCTATTACAAGCATCAAGCACAGTGCCCAGTGATCACTGGTACACAGTAAATGAATGAACAAATATAAGACCTTTGATAAGTCACTTATTCTACCTGGATCCATTCTTTATGTTTCTAAATAATATTACCATTTTGATTTGATACAAAGAAATAAAATGTGCTTTATCACTAGTAAGACTTATGTTGACTCAGTATGATGATGATGATGAACAGGAAATGCCATTATGATGCACCCAGATTTCTCTGCACATTTTTTCTTTTACCCAGGAAAATCTAGACCCTTTGACTGTCCAAAGGAAACAGAATTGAGACATTGTGTAAAAACCTGGAAGTAGATATCTTTCTCTAAGTTAGAGAAATGATGATATTCAGGTCCCATGATAATTCCAGACCCAACATTATTCTAGATGGAGTGAAGATGAGGGGTCCACTGGGAGAAGGGTTAAAACATTCATCTGTAGATGATAGAGAGGCCATTAACATTCTTAAAAAAAAAAAAAGGCAAGGACAAGAATGCCAATGGACTGGCTTGGCACTTGCTTTGAAGCTTGAACATAGAGAGGAAGACATCAGAAATTACCGGATTTCCAACCCAATGCTCCAGCCCTTTCTCACTTATTATACATACTTCCTCTTTAATTTAAGAGGCTATGTCAGATGGGGATGATTTGGAAACATTTTAGGGACCCAAGGCTTATCAAAGTACTTAAATGGTCATGGGATGATGAAAAGGAATGTGTGTGTTCAAATACAAATGAATAATGATTTGAAGGTTGGGCACAAGGGATAGCAGATGGTAACTATTAATTATTAGCCTATTACCAAAGCTTCAGTGCAGTAAGGAAGAAGGTATTCTATATCTGACTCATTATCATGTAACCCTTGTAATGCTTTGATTTTTTGTAAGACCAGTAAAGGAAGACATTTCCTCCCTCTGTTGATGCCAAGAGATCTCTCTGATGTTCAAGAGAGAATTGTGTGGCCACTGATGGGATAATATTGCATTAAATTCCTGAGCACATGTATTAAAGGCTCCATAGAGAGAGAGAGAAAGAGAGAGAGAGAGAAAAAAGGCCAGCGATATTACCACTAATGCACCATTCTTAAGAAATTATTCCGCATCTCTTGTTTCTTAGTTAACGCAGTTCCACGGGCCAGAGCTGGGCATGTGGGGATTTGAGACCCCCCTCTCAGCATCGTCTGCATGTAGGTAGCACACATAATAAGCGTGTAGTCGGTTTGTGCCCTAGTCAAGCCGTTTTAATAAACCCCTACAAGCATTTCAGATCTGAAGCCGGCAAGGGTGTGTGGGGGGTAATGCTAGATAGGAGTCCAGCCCTACTTTATGAATGAAGCGCCTACATGTCATTAACGTTTCAATAGGTCCCCTAACAAGGGTAATTGGGCCTCCAGGGAGCTTCCCCAAGCCTCCAAGTGAAATCTGCGGTGGCGAGGATGCTCAGGCCTTGAAGGTAAGCGGAACCATTCCGGTTTTACCCTGAACCGAAGGGTCAAACAGGCCTCGGGGAAATAGCAGGGAACTGTCATTTAACATTATCACCGACATGTACTGTATTTCCAAGCAGCCTGCAAAGGGAGCCCGCAGCAGGCGCGCATGGCCCCGAGCTGCAGGGTGGTAGCATGTCACATGGCTGGTAACAGAAGGGATAAGCATCCCAGTACAAACTTGACATATATAAATTGATTACATAAGTGGGCAGTGGTGGTCCTTTCAAGTACACTCCTTTTGTTTGAGCTTTACAGTAAAATTACCAGCAGCAGTTTACAATTAAGGGGAATAATAATAACTGAATATGCTTTCATCTGCACATACAATTACAATGAACTGCATGCCTTAATAGGATTGTGAAAAATCTGCGTTTGACCCATACAAAAAAGTAAACATTCTTGTTCTGGATACTATATCATTATCACAACAAAGAGAAACTCCTGAAATCTGATGATTTAAACATCTGGAGAATGTTAATCACTTCAAAATGACGGATGTTTTTTATTTCAGCTTTTGACAGACACACTCCTTTCATAGATAGATGATTATTTACATAAATTACATCATCAATGTGAAAAAGAATCAGAATAACTTCAAAGGATAAAATGCTTAATTAAAAAGAGACTTGCATTTCTATTTTTCTCCCTTTCTCTGTGTTGTTTCTTTTCCCCCCTTCAAAGGAGGAGGAAAATACCCACTTACTTGGCAAAGCCACCAGTTCCTTTGTAGGTGACTATGAGCTAAATCAATTGTCTTTTTGAATTGTTTCATGGAGAAGACAATCACCTTTAAGAATAAATCACTCTGCTGTTAGTGCCCTGAAACCTATGCATTGCTTTGAGTTCACTTCTGACTTCACGTTCCCCTTGAGTCAAAATGACTGTGCAGTTCACTCCTCCACCCCATGGGGAAACCCAGCAGATTTAAGCTCAAGTTGTCTGAGACTCACCCTGATTTCCCATTCAGACTTCCACATTAGCCTTTGTAGATGGATGGAAATAAAAAAGCAACACAGCTCTGAACCATTTCATTTCCTTGTTGATGGGGGTGGGGTGGGGAGAGAGAGCAGCCCAAGGAAAAAACCTGGTTTTTGCTTATAAGGGGAGGCCCCCCGGCGCAGTGGCTGCGGTCCCTCAGGGAGGCCTCTGACTGGCCGTGTGCTGCCTGATGCTGGTGAGGAGAGCTGGTGCAATTTGGCTGATCCACTACAATTTCCTCCTACACTCGGAGCTGATCTGCAGGCTGACCTTAGACAATTTGTCTTCTTTCAGGGAGAAATGTCACCCGAAAGGAAGCTATTAAGTCAAGAAGGTAATTCTCTCAGAACAGTCCACTGTATAAACAGAACTTGACCTCAGGTAATTTATTGCTGGTCCCTAACAAAGAGACTTAAGATATAGGCCTGATAGAGTTGAGATCAGAATCTGTCAATGGAAAGGGCAAGCCAGAGCCTCCTAGGGTTTCTTCTAAGAGGCCATATTTAGAGTATGGGCCAGATCACTAGAGTCTTCAAACAAGAAGAGCACCATTTGGTCATTCAGAATGGAAGTTTGTTAGCAAATCGATAGTCTGTACTTGCATAGCGAAGCCACTAATTGTCTTGTTCTTATATATTCTTACTCATTTGTATTAGGCTAATATCTAACTATAACATACAGGTTATACTTTCTTAAAAACTGTGAGTTGGAGTCCATACTAAAAATCCAGGTATTCCCCAGATTGCTAAGGGAGTGGTTTTTAGTTTTAAAACTAAGTGGAAAATGAAAAGTTACATTTCTGAATTGAGTGGAATGAATCCTTACTTGGGGTCTCAGAGAACAATCAAGAGCCGCTATCGGCTCAGGACCAAAGAAAGTCGGACTGCTGAGCTGTTTCCTGACACTATGACACGGATACTACTTATCAGATAATCGAGAGGCTTCTAAAAACAGAGGAAAGGAAGAAAGAGAAGCAGAAAGCAGAGAAGGAGGGCAACGTGATTATTAAGAGAACTGATGAACTCACTTTAAGCTACTTGCTTTATGATTACTAAGGTGAACTTTTCCATTTCCTATGCTCAATAAGAATTTCCCACCTTTTCTCTTGGCAATTCTAAATACCAGCACCTTAATTAATTAATGATGTCTTATTTATAAAACATGCTTTCCCTTCTAAGGTTCAGCCTTTCCACTCTAATGTACAGTTTCAGTGGGAAAAGGTTTCCCTCACCACCAGCTCACCATCCATCCATAGTCCTCTCTTCCCCAACTACCTCTCTTCTGCTCCACTCCCATACAACTCACTAGCCAGCCCTACCTGGTCTGCAGCCTGGAGACCACCCACAGCCTACAAGCAGAAAAGTGCTGAAAACCTGTCAGCTACAGCTGACACAGTGTCCACTGGGTTGGATTCTAAGGCTGCGAAATCTTTTCTGAAATTTTTTCCTGAGCACTGCCTGCTGTTGAGATTTTAGGTGTAGAAGAAGCAACTCATACTTGGCTTCTGGACTGGTTCTCAGTTTTAGAGTGATGAGTACAAAATCCTGGGACTCTCAAAAATCTTCATTTGTCTGGTCTAAACCTGGGGCTAATGCCACAGCTGAATCCTCAGGACCAACTTCAATGCCTCCCTGGAATGGATAAAGTGCTTTGAGATCCTCACAGGGAAATTTTAAAGGAAGAATTGGAGAGTATAATGATGTTTTTCTAAATTGAGAGTGACAACCAGCATTTAGTGGGGGAATCAGGAGATAGAATTGAAAGCAGGAAGCCTTATATTCATTACAACAGATGGTTTAGTTTTCACTGAATGATGAGGAAGAAGCCGAGTGAATGAGTAGCGGTATGTCCTTAAAAGATTCAGCAGCCATCCAATTACACAGGAACAATCTAGCAGTTACTAAACTCTCGGACTGGTCTGTATTATACAACAGAAAGCATCCCTATTGGGTTTGACTTCAGCTGGCTGAAGTCAGAGGCAGAGGGTTCCGCTATTACTGGTGTAATTACTACTGGCATGGCTTTTTGAAAAAAAAAAAAGGGATTTTGTTCAAAGTCCTAGCCCAAAAGTAAGTCACAGAGGAAATCTGTAATAAATACCTGTTGAAAAAGGTAATAAATAATATGCAGTTCAAGGGTTGCTGTCTTTCACCACTTGGTTTTTCTCTCATATCTTGCAACCTCTGCTTTTCTTTCTTTTATAAAAAAGGATGAAACATTTCATGTGAAATATAAAATATTCAGGAAAGTACAGAACATAATGTAACAGATCACTGCTTCCCACCACCGACATTAAGCCGATGTTAACATTTTCAGTATATGCATGTTATCTCCTTCTTTTTAGACATAAATACATCCTCACCCCTTTATCCTTTTCGCCTCACCCTTTCTCAGAGGTAAAAACTTATCTGAAATTATTTTGTATCATTTTTACTCACATTTTTGTTCTTTCCTAAGTACGTGTTCCTGAACACTATGCACCTCCTTTCATTTAATTTTCATACATGTCATTGTGTTGTCTTGATTCTTTTACAACTTTCTAATTAACACTTTTTAAGACTTATTCATATTGATACATGTAGATTAGTTCCTTCAATTTAACAACATAGCATTCCTTTACATATACTTAACCCATTCCCCTGCTGAGGATCCTGTCCAAGTCCTCAGTAAGTGCTAGATTGGCCCCAAGTAATAGGATGGCAGATTGTTTCTTAAAACCAATTCTTTCTATTAACATACACATGTATGAGAGTTCACAGAAAAAAAAAAGTGATTCTTATTCGCAGGTGTTTTGTTTGTTTACTATTACAAACAATGCTAAAACAAACATTTTTGTACACGTTGCCTTATGTATGTATAAGAGAGTTTCCCTCGAGGAGAAATCTCGGAGTCAAAGGGCTAAATCCTATAAAATGATTGTCTTCCACCATCTCAATTAAAGCCAAATGGCTCTCTAAACTGGTTGTAACACTTCACACTACCACCATCAATTGCTATTTCCTTACATCATTATTATCCCTTGATGTTATCCCATTAATTAATTTTTATCAATCTAATGGTTGTGATATTATATCTCACTGAGGTTTTTCTTTTAATTTCTTTGATTACCCATGATATTGAAAATACTTTTATTGACTATTGACACTCCTATGAATTGTCTGTTTATATTCTTTACTCACTTCTCTTTTGGCTTATATGTCTTTTTCTTCTTACTGGTTATTAAGATATGTGTTGCAAAATATGTCCCTGTCTGTGTCAGTCTTTTTTAAAAATATATTTTATTGATTTTTTACAGAGATGAAAGGAGAGAGATAGTTAGAAACATCTATGAGAGAGAAACATCGATCATCTGCCTCCTGCACACCCCTTACTGTGGATGTGCCCACAACCAAGGTACATGCCCTTAACAGGAATCAAACCGGGACCCTACAGTCCGCAGGCCGATGCTCTATCCACTGAGCCAAACCACTTTCGGTGTCAGTCTTTTCACTTTAATTACAATGTCTTTTTTATGGAAATTGTTTTCATTTTCAAATGCTCAGATTTATCAATCTTTTATTTATTTATTTATTTATTTATTTATTTATTTATTTATTTATTTTACTTTTTTTTATTTTGTTAAGAAAGTGCTTTCTTATTAAAATGCCATAAAGGTATTATCTATTCTCTAATTTTTTCATCTAAAAGATTTACAGTTTCTCTTTTCATATTATTTAAAAACTTATTTTTGCATAAAATATAATATGGAAATCTGTTTTTAGTTTGTTCCTGAGCCAAGTATCAAATAATTTATCCTTCATCCAATTATTTGCAAGTCTCATTTCTCATAGAAGGCCTAAAGCTTCTATGAAACCCTAAAAGCCCAAGATTCTACATATACATAGTTTTCTTTCTAGATCTCTATCCGATGGACTTATGCCAGTATCCAACTATTTTATATAATATGACTTTAAATCTAATAAGTGATATGATATGCAGAAAAATGGCTCACCAAAGATGTGCACATCCCTGGAGCCTGCGAATATGCTACATCATGTCACAAAAGGAATTGGCAGCTATGATTAAATTAAGGGCCCAGATATGAGGGGATTATTCTGGACTAACCAGGTGGGCCCAATCTAATCCACAAATCCTTGAAAAGGGGAGAAACTTTCCCAGCTGAGATCAGAGAGGGAGATGTGCCTGCAGAAGGCTGATAAGACACACATCACATTGTAGTGTTTGAAGAGCGAGGGAGGAGGCCCTGAGCCAGGAGTGTCAACAATCCCTAGAAGCTGGAAAAGGCAAGGAAACTGTTTCTAGAGCCTCCAGAAGTGAACACAGCCCTGCAGACACCTTGCTTTCCCCAGTGACACCTGTATTGATTCCAGTCTAGAGAAATGAAAGGAAATAAACTTGAGTTATTTTAACCCACTAATTTTGCAGTCATTTGTTATCGCAAACAACTATATTATTTACAGGTAATAAAAGTGTAAGAATATTCTTAACTACTGTTTTTTTAAGCTTATCTAGTTTATTTTTGGACCTCACTTTTCTTCTTAAATTTTAGAAATAATTATCAGATTTGTGAGAATGGAATTTTGGAGAGAACTATATTAAATTCTCGCCAATTTGGCTAGACCTGCCATTTTCAGAATGTTAACTCTATTCATAAATATAGAATGATTTTTAATTTTATGTGTCAAATTGAATGGACCACATAACACCCAAATATTTGGACAACCATTATTTTGAGTGTTTCTGTGAAGGTGTTTTTGAATGAGATTAACGTTTTCATTGTTAGAGTAAGTAAAACAAATTGCTTCCCCTAATGCGGGTGAGCCTTATCCAATCAGTTGAAGGCCTGAACACAGCAAAAAGTCTGACTCTGCCCCAAGGAAGAGAGATTTCTTTCCTGCCTGACTGCCTTCAAACTGAGACATAAATCTTTTTCCTTCATATTCAGACTCAAATTTATACATTGGCTCTTTCTGGGTTTTGAGTCTTCCTACCTTTGGACCAGAACTACACCATCAGCCTCTTGGGTCTCCAGCTTGCCAACTAACTCAACAGATCTTGGGGCTTGCTGCCTTCCATAATTGTGGAGCCAATTCATAGACATCATTTCCCCCACATTTCATTAGTAAGAACTCAGTCACATGACTTTGGATTTCTACCTATATGGACAGAAGACTGAAAGACATGGGCTGTGTGCCCAGGAAGAAAGATAAATGGGATTGGTAAACACATAGCGGTTGTTAGTGGTATGCCAGTTTTCTTTGGATAGCTACTTGGAATTATAATTGCTGGGCCAAAGCACAGGCATGTTTTTATGGTTTCATATTATTTTTAAGCTTTATATTTTCCTACAATGGATATAAGGATATTGATATAATTTCAAATTGCCCTCAGAAACTTTATAATAATATGCAATTAGAATTCATGAAAAATTAATCTAGCTCTGTTCAATCTGGCTATCTTCCATGAAGTTATAGCAACAGCCTACTATTTCTTCTATATAAAGACCACCTTTTGCCCTGCTGGTGTGGCTCAGCTGGTTGGAGCATCATCGCATGCACAGAAAAGTCTTGGGTTCCATTTCCTGTCAGGACAAATGCCCAGGCTGCACATTTGAGCCCTGATCAGAGTGTGTGTGGGAGGCAGCACATGGATGTTTCTCTCTCACATCTATTTTTTTTCTCTCTCTCCTTCTCCCTTCTTCTTTCTCTAAAAATAAGAAGTATCAATATAAAACACATTTTCTCCGGTGAGGATTAAAACAAACAAACAAAAACAATCTTTTAACAGAGTACGTTGCTCAGGGGCTAAGGAGACTATCTCTGTGAGAAAATAACTGCATACTTGCCCCTTTTATTGGAAACATCTCTATATTCATTAAATCAGGTGACAATAAAATGGTGGGAAAGGAAAATCGTGAAAGAATACTCTGAATCCTTGAGGATTAGGGGAATGTTTTGTTGGCCCTTAAGACAATGGGTTGAGTGTTGTGATGGGTATAAAATATACAGAGGCCACAGGCCTTCTTTAACTTTTGCTTAAAGAAATTCTTTTCTCCTCCAGCAGATGTCTCTTTGAATTTCACCCAACGCCATAGAAGGTTATTAAAAAAAATACACAATTTCATTTATACCAAATTTTAGTATCTGAAAGAAAAATTCTCTGAAATTGTTTTTACTTTTGTTCTTTAAATCCTCACTTAGGAATTTCCAAGAAAGTCACCATATCATTAGTCAATTAGGTACCAAATTCTCTGTGATGGTAACCAACCACTGTTAGGCTGTAGATCTACCATGGGAATGTTGGCTTATAATAATGAAGACTTTCAGTTCTAATTTATCCTATAGAGCAGTGGTTCTCAACCTTTACAGTGCCGTGACCCTTTAATACAGTTCCTCATGTTGTGGTGACCCGCAACTGCAATCTTGCCAGTGGTTCTCAACCTGTGGGTTGTGACCCACAAGTTGAGAGCCACTGCTGTAGCGCCTAGGACCATCGAAAAACACAGATATGTACATCACGATTCATTAACAGTAGCAAAATTACAGTTATGAAGTAGCAACAAAAATAACTTTATGGTTGGGGGTCACCACAACATGAGGAAATGTATTAAAGGGTTGGGGCATTAGAAAGGTTGAGAACCACTGCTATAGAGGAATCTAAGGCGGGTATGATGGTGCTTTTAGGAATATAGCATCCAGATTAGAGAGCATTAGTTGATTAGTGACCTAGGTAACAAGTGAGTATAGAAAAAGTACTATCTCTATGCTTTGTATGTAACCAAAGGTTGGGTTACCACCACAATATCCATCTCAGATTTTTTTCCAATATCTCCTGTTATTTAAGTCCCAGGGCTAGTCAGAATATAAAACCTTCAAGCGTACCTGATTTGGGTGTAATTTTGCCAAACTGTGGCAAAAAATGCTGCAGAAAAATATCCTTCCTCCGGGAAACTCTGTGATTTAACCAATACATTGCTAGCTGAAATTCCTAAATAAGAGAAAGGTAACAAGTTTACTAATCAGAATTTCAAAGAAGTTGGAAATAATTTATTCTAAAAGCTAACTTAAAAAGAAGTCTGTGCTATTACTAACCAAAAATATGCTTAACCTCCCACATTTGAGAATTTGTTCCTGTGTAACTGTGTACCTACCCTTTTTCTCTTTCTGCTTCCAATTCCTTCTGTCTCATTTCTCATTTTCTCCAAGATTTCTCTTTTGTCATCATTTTTCTCCTTCTCCCACTCTTACTTTAATTTTTTATCACACACACACACACACACACACATACACACACCACTTCTTGCCTTTTGTCACCTTCCCACAAGTCATTAACTAAGTTTTATCACAATATTAAGAATATCTTTATTATGGTCATTAGCATTAAAGACAGTTTTTATTTCTTATTCCTTGGTCTTAATATTAATTAATTTGGATTAATTGAATGTTTCCTATACAACTTCAAATAACCTAACTTCATCTGAACACTTAGTTTAGGGTGGGACTGAGAACTCTTCATTTTTACTAAATACTCACCAGTGATTCTGCTGTGGGTACTCTGTAAGACCACACTTGGTGAATCCTGCTTTCACCGTCTTCCTTTGCTCTGAGTATTACCTTCTGTGTCAACAATTTCAAAAATCTCTTTCTTCTTAAATCCCAATATCTACTATCTATGACTTTGCATATTACTTTGGAAAGAATAAAGCAACTGAGGTGAATTTCTTCAGTTTCTATATCTTGACAACCACTATTAATGTCTATTTTTCCCCTGAATTCATCTTGCCACCCTTCTCTTTATCTCAGACAAAAGAGAGCCTTCTTTCAAAGGCTGACAATGAGCTCTGTGCCTGATTCACCTACAATGTCATCATTCAGAAGACAGGACCTCCACTCCAATTCCCACCACTCTCCTTCCCTCTACCCTTTTCTACTCTCCCCCTTCCTCTCTCACTCTTGCCCTCTAACCTAAACACACCTTACCTTTCTTGTTGTCATTATTACTATTATTTATATGAAGACATCTCTCTAACAAACTAATAAACTTCTTGAGGACAAGGTCCATGCATTCATCACTGTATATCTACAAAGCACCTAGTTCAACCCTTTGATAAGTACTTGTTGAATAAATGATTAGTTGTTCTTTTCTCTAAAACAAAACAACATGGAATTGGTTCTTTGTCCTTATATGTGTGTTTCTCATCTGAGTGTTTTTCTGAATCATGGAGGACAATCCCCATCCTGGATTAAGGAATGAGAATGGCAGCTGAAGAGCTGTTCAGAAAACAACATTCAGGAAATGGAATGAACTTTCTATTCATGATGGTAGTTAAATCTAAAATGTTTAGAATAACTTCCTCAAAAAATGTGATATTTACATGTAAGAAACCACATGAACTGAAACATAAAGAAACTTTGACTAATTGGAAAGACATATTTGTCTGGGAACTAATAGATGTATAACATAACAATGTCACTTCTTCCAAAGTTATTTTATATATTTTTCGGCCATTAAAAACCCAATCCAGAATATGATAATATTTTTGATTACTTGGCCAAAGGAAGGGGTGAGTTTCAGAAGTGTGTCACTGTGCTATTCTTTATCTCACAGGCCAAGGAACCCATAGGAGGATATGTACATTTCAATCATTCATTGAAGGCCTGGGGAATTGGCCACTGGATAGGCTTGTGAACACAATGGACTCTCTGTGAACAAGACCAAAATTAGGATTCCACTTGGTTCTAATGGGAGGGGCTATGGTGTCACTTCCTTCAATGTCAGCTTGTACAATCATGTCCAATAGTCCTCCAGATGTCTGGATATTTCCATTTCCCCAAAGTACAATCAACTAAGTGAAAGGCCTTAGTCTCTTTGAAGAAGGATTGACACTTGCCATGCTGCTCTAGCATCCTTTCTCAAGGGGACAGGTGGTCTCCTTTAGGCAAGTCTGAAAATGGACTAGTCCAGGTCCAAATCAGGTGTTGGGAATTGGGGCTAGGGTCTTCAGCTTTCTTATCATCCATCTTCATTTCTTTTGGTTAAATAAATTAAGCATACCAATATCAGCTGCTCATCATCTTGCCTATATTAATTATTTTTATAGCTCTACTATAAAAAATCTATGCAAATTAGGTTTTCCAATTCCTTCTTCTCTTCCTTGGCTGTCACTCTGAAATTGCCACTCATTGGTGCTAATTCTATTCATTTTGCTTCTGATGGTTACTTGCTGCCATTTTTCTTCTACTATTTCTGAATCCTTTTATCACTACTGCTATTAGGGAGCCTAATTCTGGAATAGTTCTAAATTATAGAGGATGGCCACCATTAATCTTTTCAATGCCCCCTTCAGGAGCACATTCCTTATTGCTTTGACAGAGTATTCTTCCATCTTCTCCCAGGGCAATTGTTGGCATTTCTCCATTTTGTGTGGGCTATCAGTTTTTCTAAGTTTTTACCAGTAATTCTAGAAGCATCCTAGTGCTGTCTCCTAGGGTCTTTACCAGGGCTTAAATTCTGTGTACTGGTATGCTCTCATACCCATAAACTCTCTTTTCTCTAATTTTATCTGCTAATGCCTTCATTCAGTATTCACAGGTGCAATCCCATAGATACTCTCCTGGCTTTTGGATGGGGATTGTCCCCTGGGAGAGGGTAACCTTAGATAAGATAACTTCTTCAGCAGAGGGTGATTTTTAGCAACTCCTGAATGATTCCTGTTGGAAACAACTGTTGCTGTTATTATTGCTGAAAGGATGTTTTCTAATACTTTCCTTTCTTTAGTTTAGGTATATCTAGCACCTCAATATAACAGGACAGAGAAAAATAAAGTGACCAATAATATTTAAAAGAGAGAATAAGAGTGATCTCCAAAATGAAAACATGATTACCTCTGCAAGAATCAATGAAATGTAAATTATGAAAAATACAATCTTTCACTGAAAAAAATGATGAAAATTATTTTTCAACACCATACACATTTTTCACAAAAATGTAGTGAATTGTGAATTCTTGCTTGTGAAGGAAGCTTGTACAAATAATTTAACTTTGTGTCAAGAAACAAGTAATTCTTCTAGGAACCTTAAATAATTTCTTTTTATCTCACTTTGTTTCTTTCATATTAAGATACAATTAAATTTATACTTTTATTTTTTCATTTCAATAAATCTTTATTGTTCAGATTATTACAATTGTTCCTTCCCCGCTCATAGTTCCCCTCCACCCAGTTCCTACCCCAACCTCTGCCATTACCCCTGCAAATGTCCTCATCCATAGGTGTATGATTTTTTACCCATCTCTTCCCGCACCTTCCACACCCCTTACTCCCCAAGAATTGTTAGTCCACTCCCTTTCTATGCCCCTGATTCTATTATATTCACCAGTTTATTCTGTTCATCAGATTTTTTTTATTCACTTGATTTTTATATTCACTTGATAGATATGTATTTGTTGTTCATAATTTTTATCTTTACCTTTTTCTTCTTCCTCTTCTTAAAGAATATATTTCAGCATTTCATATGATACTGGTTTGGTGGTGATGAACTCCTTTAGCTTTTTCTTATCTGTGAAGCTCTTTATCTGACCCTCAATTCTGAATGAAAGCTTTGCTGGGTAGAGTAATCTTGGTTGTAGGCTCTTGCTATTAATCACTTTGAATATTTCTTGCCAATCCTGTCTGACCTGCGTAGATTCTGATGAGAAGTCAGCTGACAGTTGTATGGGTGTTCCCTTGTAGGTAACTAACTGCTTTTCTCTTCCTTTTAAAATATTCTTTCTTTGTCTTTTGCTCTTGGCATATTAATTCTGATGTGTCTTGGTGTGGTCCTCTTTGGATTCCTTTTGTTTGGTATTCTCTGTGTTTCCTGGACTTGTAAGTCTATTTCTCTCAGCAGGTGGAAGAAGTTTTTGCTCACTATTTCTTCAAATTGGTTTTCAGTATCTTGCTCTCTCTCTTCTTCTGGCATCCCCATAATTCAGATGTTGGTATGCTTGAAGTTGTCCCAGAGGCTCCTTACACTATCTTCATATTTTTGGATTTTTTTTTCTTTTCTGGTTGGGTGTTTTTTGCTTCTTTGTATTTCAAATCTTTGACCTGATTCTTGAGATCCTCTACTTTGCTGTTGCCTTTCTGTATATTATTTTTTATTTCAGTCAGTGTGTGCTTAATTTCTAGTTGTTCCTTTTTCATATCCTTGAGGGTCTTGCTAATTTTATTGGCCTTTTCTAGAAAATTCTTGAAAAACTTTATAACCATGGTTTATCCAGTCGTTTGCATTCCTCTATTTCTTTCATTTGTGACATGTTTCTTTGTCATTGCATTTCAGCAGCTTCCCTGAGTTGAGAGAGTGACTTTGTGTGCTAGGTGTCCTATAGGGGCCAGTGGCTTGGCCTCCCCAGTTACCTGAGATGGACACTCTTGATGCACCCCTTTGTGGACAGTGTGCACAGTCTCGTTGTAGTTAAGCCTTGATTGTTGTTGATATCACTGGGAGGAAGTGACCTCCAGGCCAATTGGCAGTGAGAATTAGCTGTGTCTATACTAGGAGAACTTCTGTGCTGGAGACACCCTTATGAGGCAAGACTTGTTTTAGTGGGGCTTTGATGGTTACTGAGTCTGCCTCTGAGTGTGTCCCTTATGAATCTGAGGAGCTGTAATCTGGATGGTCCTACTCTGATCCCTGGGTACACTGGTTCTTGGATCTCCAAAGAGGTGTTAATTTAGCTTCTGCATAAGGCCACCAGCAGAACCTATGGAGAGATCTGCAGATTCCTCTTTTTTGTTTCTGTTTTGGAGGCACCCAGATGAGACCCAGCTGTGAAGCAATGCAAGCTGCTGTGTGACCTTGGGCCTTCTTTTGGATGTTCTGGGTCTCACTGACTTAGGTGCAATTTGTTAGGTAAATTTAGTTTTCAGAGGACCAGGCAATTCATATGCAAAAGCTTCTGTGAACAACTTGGATTGGGCAAAGTCTCAAGGCAGAGAAAACAGCAATGGCTTTCCATCAGCCCTGCCCTAAGAGGTCCCCAGGTCTCAGTGTCCCTTGGTAAGTGCTGCAAACATCTCTGACAGAAAGCCACCCTTGAGTTCTGCCCGCTACCAGACAGTCCAGTTTTTTCCCTGTATGAGTCTTGGTCCCCAGGATCTCACCCAGAACTAGAGTTTGGAGTAGTCTGGAGCTTTTGTCTCCGTCCTGCTTAAAAAAGACAACTGCATACTCAGTTGCCAGCCTTCTCTGTGTGTGTGCTTCCATACCTCTGCCTTTACTTCTGCAGCTCCTTAGAGTCTCAGTGTGATTTTCTCTTTTATTCTATTTGTTGAATTTCCACTCAGTCAACCTTCCTGTGGTTCTGGATGATGTCCGTTTTGTCTGTTAGTTGTAGTTTTGAAATTGTTGTGTGAGGCGGCAGTTCAGGTATTTACGTATGCTGCCATCTTGGTTTCTCTTAAATTTATAATTTTAATTAAAAGTTTTCATCTATCTTAGATCATGCTACCATAACAAATGCTATAGAGTAGGTACCTTAAACACAAAATATTTTTCCTTTAAGTTGTGGAGGCAGGAATGTCTAAGATCAGGATTCCAGGAAGATCACTCTCTAATGAGGGATTTCTTTCTGGTTTATAAGTAAGTGGACATCTTTTCACTTACATCCATCTATGGGGGCAGAGAGAGAGAGAGAGAGAGAGAGAGAGAGAGAGAGAGAGAGGGAGTCTTGTAAAGTTGTAGTGCTATTGGGGGGAGAACCAAGATGGCGGCATAGGTAAACACCTATTGTTCTGCCCCACACAACAATTCAAAAATTACAACATAACAACAAAACAAACATCACCCAGAGTCACCAGAAAGCTGGCTGAGTGAAAACTCCACAAATAAAAGTAAAGGTGGGACACTGAGACTCAGAAGATGGCGGGAGCGCAGCCTTGAAGATCGCACGGAAACAGGTTAGGAGCCGTCCTGGTTGCGTGTGCAGGCTGTGGCTGGAGCAGCAACCCCGGCTGGATTTCGCCAATGGGGAGGGCAGAGACGTCCCACTTCACGGATTCCCCAGTGCCAGGTGAGGTTTGAGGTCCGGGGGACGCACCCTGGAAGCTGGGCGCAGCAGAGGTCTCCTAGTATGCAGAGAAACCGGGTAGCTGGGAAAAGAAATTTGCACGCACATAAACTGTGCTTCCTGGAAACCACCAAACTGCTTTGTTTTACAACCCTGGGCGAGACTTTGGGTGTGCAGACTCATTTGGGGAGAGGCAGAGTTGTCTGGCAAGAGGAAGAGACTAGCGGCTTTCTCTTGGAGATGCCTGCAGGCACCCCCATCCAACAGAGACCCGCGTGCACACGCTGCATAGGACACAGCTGACACTGAGGCTGCCTGCGCAGCTCAGAGACTCCCCCCATCCAACCTGAACACAGTCTCCCTTCACAGCCAATTGGCCTGGAGGTCAAACCCTCCTAGGGCTAACAACAACAAGCTGGGCTTAAATTCAAAAATACTGTACAACCCATAAAGAATTGCTGTAAGAGCACCCACCTCAGGTAACTGGGGAGGCTGTGCCACTGACCCTTAGAGGACATCTACCACATAAAGCAGCCACCATGCAGAGATATGGAAAGAAATCAGGTGTGAAAGAAATGGAGGAAAAAAGACGACTAGACATAGAGTTCATAACCACTGTTATAAGGCTTTTCAAGAGGCTCCTAGAAAAGGCTGATGAACTTAATGAGAACTACGAGGAAACAAACCAGATCAACAAGGAAATAAACAAGACCAACCAGGAAATGAATGAGACTTACAAGGAAATGAATGAGAACCTCAAGGAAATGAACAAGACCTCTGAGGATATGAACGAGATCCTCACAGATATGAAAAAGGACCAACTAAAAATCAAGCATACACTGACTGAAATATAAAATATTACACAAAGTCCTAAAAGCAGTCCAGTGGGCCACAAGAACCAAGTCAAAGATTTGAAATACAAAGAAGCAAAATCCACTCGGCTGGAAAAGCAAGAAACAAAAAGAATCCAGATAATTGAAGATAGTGTAAGGGGCCTCTGGGACAACCTCAAGCATGCCAACATCCGAATTATGGGGGTGCCAGAAAAAGAGAGAGAGCAAGGTCATGAAAACCTACTTGAAGAAATAGTGACTGAAAACTTCCCCCACCTGGTGAAAGAAACTGACTTAAAAGCCCAAGAAGTACACAGAACCCCAAAATATAGGAATCTAAAGAGGACCACACTAAGACACATCATAATTAAAATGCCAAGAGCAAAAGATAAAGAGAGAATATTAAAAGCAGCAAGAGAAAAACAGTTGGTTACCTACAGGGGAGCACCCATAAGATTGTCAGTGGATTTCTCAACAGAAATGATGCAGGCCAGACGGGAGTGGCAAGAAATATTCAAAATAATGAATAGCAAGAATCTACAACCAAGATTACTCTATCCAGCAAAGCTATCATGCAGAATTGAAGGTCAGATAAAGTGCTTCACAGATAAGAAAAAGCTAAAGGAGTTCATCACCACCAAACCAATATTATATGAAATGCTGAAAGATATTCTTTAAGAAGTGGAAGAAGAAAAAGGTAAAAATATAAATTATGAATAACAAATACACATCTATCAACAAATGAACATAAAAATCAAGTGAACTGATAGGCTGATGAACAGGATAAACTGGTGAATATAACAGAATCATGGACATAGAGAGGGAATGGACTGACAATTCTTGGGGAGAAAAGGGGTGTGGGAAGTACAGCAAGAGAGTGGACAAAAATCTTGCAACAATGGGAGAGGACAGTGGGGAGGGGGAGGGTAAGATGGAGGGTGGGATGGGTACAGGGTGGAGGGGAGCTATAGGGGGATAAAAAATGGGAAACAATGTAATTAATGAACTGAACAATAAAGATTTTAAAAAATAATAAAGTTGTAGTGCTATTAAATTAGGGCCCCATATTTACCACCTCACTTAACCTTCATTACTTCCTAAAGATCCTAGATGCTGTTACATTTTGGGGTTAAGGCTTCAACATATAAATTAGGTGTGGGGGAAACACACAATTCAGTCTATAGAATCATCTCTTAAAATAACTACCTTTAAATACCTACCCTAATATTGTTATATTGGCAAAGAGGATTGTCAGAAATAATCTATCCTATTTAATAAAAAGCTAATTTGCAAATAGACTAAATGACTGAATGATCTGTCACTATGATGCACAGTGACCACTAAGGGGCAGATGCTCAACACAGGAGCTGCCCCTGGTGGTCAGTGCACTCCCACGGGGGAGCTCTGCTCAGTGAAAAATCTGGCACATGGCTGGTGAGTGCAGCTGTACTAAGTACCTCTATGGCAGAACTAAGGATGTACAACTGCCAGCTTAGGTCCACTTCCCCTGGGTAGCAGACCTAAGCCATCAGTCGGACATCCCCTGAGGTATCCCAGACTGCAAGAGGGTGCAAGCTGGGCTAAGCTTCCCCCACACACAAGTGCATGAATTTCATGCACCGGGCCTCTAGTATATATATATATAAAAGCCTAAGCTACCATTGTTTTGAAGGGTCATTGACCCATCACTATGATGCCCACTGATCTCCAAGGGACAGACGCTCAAAACAGGAGCTCCCCGTTGGTTTTCAGTGAACAGCCAACCTCCTGTGGAGGCTGGCCAACCTTCCACAGTCCTTTCCGTCTGCAGGCCAACCTCCAGTGGTCCCTCCCCTCATCTGACCCTGATTGGCTCCAATTGCTCTGATTACTGGCCAGGCTGATAGACCCCACCCATGCATAAATTCATGTACTGGACCTCTAGTATTATATACTAGTAACATGCACTTTAATAATTTCTGAATAGTAAGAATTTTTGGTTTTGGCTTTCCTCTTTGCACTTTTATATACATTGCTTGAGTTATTTTTTAAAAAATATATTTTATTGATTTTTTACAGAGAGGAAGGGAAAGGGAATAGAAAGTAAGAAACATCAATGAGAGAGAAACATTAATCAGCTGCCTCCTGCACACTGCCCACTGGGTTATGTGCCCACAACCAAGGTACACGCCCTTGACTGGAATCAAACCTGGGGCCTTTCAGTCTGCAGGCTGATGCTCTAACCACTGAGCAAAACCAGTATCAGTGCTTGAGTGTTTTTATAGTTATTTTTAAAAATCTTAAATTAAAAGGACCAATGTGTTTTCAACAGTTCCCTATTTGTTTGATATCATATATGGTAGAGTGAGGACAGAATTCATTATTGCCAGGAAGACTTTTTGTCTCTAACTCACCTAGCACTTGCAAATGTTCCCACCCAATACTCCTAGGCTCACAATAAGAGATGAGGAAGAGTTAGTCAGTGAAAGGAATTTCTCTGCAGTGTGCTATCTCGAGTATAAAGTTTCTTTGAAATCATATTTAATCTTTAAAGTGACTTGATTTTCCATTTTACTCTATAATAAATAACTTTTTCCATATAAAAATACCTACAATTCATTGTGTAAAATTCATGTTTAAGGAAATTATATCATTATTTATTCTGGGGTTTGAGGTGTCTCTTGATTCAATCAGCTTACATCTGGAGCCACTCATATATTCCCATTTGAGAGGTGTGGGACCAATTTAATTATTAAAAATATTATTTGCCTGGACCTTTACAAATTGTAAAATAGTTTCTACATAAATTATATTATTGGGCCTCTCAGTATTCTCTTTTTTTCAAGTTCAGCCTGCTTTAACTAATCTTTTTATATGGAATCTCTCCAGGCTTAGCCCTAGATCCCTTTCTCTTATAACCATATTCTCTCCCTAGATGATCACTTTTTTTAAAACTATGGTTTCAATTACTTTGTACATTCCAGTGATACCCAAATTTGTATCTCTAGAGGTGTATAACTGCCTGCTTGACACCACATCTTGGATGTCTCACAACCATTTTTTGTAAATTTATCTTTATTGTTGAAAGTTTTACAGATATTCCCTTTATTCCCCCATTGATCCCCTCCACCCCACTCTTGCCCCATCCCCAGGCCTTCAACCCACCTTTGTCTGTATCCATAGGTTATCCATATATGTATCTAAGTTCTTTAGTTAATCTCTTGCTGCTTTCCTTCCCCTTTCCTTCTAAGATTCGTCAGTCTGTTCCATGCTTCCATGTCTCTGGATCTATTTTGTTTGTCAGTTTATTTTGTTCATTAGATTGCATATATAATGAGATCATGTGGTACTTTCACAAGCATTTTATTTTATCTTACTTTTAATGTTTTTTTTACTTTTATTTCAGAGAAGAAGGGAGAGGGAGAGGGAGAGAGATAGAAATATCAATGATGAGAGTGAACCATTGACTGGCTGCCTCCTGCACACCCCCACCAGGGGATCAAGCCCATAACCCATACATGTGCCCTGGCCTGAAATTGAACCATGACCTTCTGGTTCACAGGAGGATGCTCAACCATTTAGCTAGACTAGCCAGGCCCCAAACATTTTAAACTTTAGATATCCAAATATAAAATGAATTATCTTTCTCTAAATATTGTCCTTCTCCATTCAAAAGCATCACCATCCAATAGCTGTGTAAGCTGGTATTATCTCAGATCTCAATATCCCTAACATCCAGAGCCATTATATCACCAATGTTTATCAACTTATAAAAATATCACCAGTTAGTCTATTTCTCACAAGTTAACCATCACCCTTCTAGTATAAGATACTATAATTTCTCTTTACTACTAAAATAGTTATTTAAATTTCTATTCTAATGTCTAGTAGGTACCTCAAAATTATGATGTTTTTCAGCCTCGGATGCATTTATGCCAGTACCTGACATGGTTTGTTCCTTTACTTCAGTCATATTTCTTTTCGTATGTCATTTCCTCAAAGGGGCCTAATTTAACTACCCTAGCACCTCCTCCCAGTCACTTATTTCTCTGCATAATTTTTCAGGGACCCACAAAGTATATATTTTTATTTGCTTACATGTTTATTGTTCATGGTCCATATGGTCCATGAAGGCAAGAACTTTCTTGTTGGCAAATAGCTGGTGCTACATAAGTGTTCCTTGAATAAATAAGTAAATAAATGAAAGAACAACCTTATGAGTTAGGACTCATATTAAAATACACCTATTTGACAAATAAGTAAATGAGATAACTAATATTTTATACAACAACTAGAGGCCTGGTGAACAAAATTTGTGCACAGGGGGTGAGGGGTGTCCCTCAGCCCAGCCTGCACCCTCTCCAATCTGGAACCCCTTGAGGGATGTCTAACTGCCCGCTTAGGCACCATCCCAGTAGTATTGGGCCTAAACCGGCAGTTGGACATCCCTTTTATAATCCAGGACTACTGGCTCCCAACTGCTAGCCTGCCTGCCTTCCTGATTACTCCTTAACCACTTCCCTGCCAGCCTATTTGTTCTTAACTGCTCTCCTCTGTTAACCTGGTCACCCCTAACTACTCTCCCCTGCAGGCTTGATCACCCCCAACTGCCCTCCCTTGCAGGCCTGGTCCCTCCCAACTGCCCTCTCCTGCTGGCCATCTTGTGGTGACCATTTTGTGTCCACATGGGGGCAGGATCATTGACCACCTGGGGAGGCAGCCATCTTATGTGTTGGAATGATGTTCAATCTGCATATTAATCTTTTATTAGATAGGATAGAGGCCTGGTGCATGGGTGGGGGCCAGCTGGTTTGCCCTGAAAAGTGTCCCAGATCAGGATGGGGCTCCCTTTTGGGGTGGGGCGGCCTGGGAGAGGGGCCTGTGGTGCTTTGCAGGCTGGCCACACCTGCCGGCGACCCAAGCAGAGGCCCTGATATCTAGGATTTATTTATCTTCTACAGTTGAAACTTTGTAGCCTGGAGTGGAGCCAAGCCTTCTACTTGCTCCCTGGCCACAGCCATTTCTGTTGGGATTTATTTATCTTCTATAATTGAAATTTTGTAGCCTTAAGCAGAGGCCAAGGCAGGTCATGGCTGCTGAAAGCTTGGCTTCCCCCATCACCAGGGAAACCCAACCCTCCCTCCTGCTCTCTCTGTGGCTGAAGCCATCTTGGTTGGGGTTAATTTGCATACTCACTTCTGATTGGCTGGTGGGCATGGCTTTGAAGGTGTAGCAGAGATATGGTCATTTTGCATATTACTCTTTTATTAGATAGGAACTCTCCTTCTGAAGAAAATAGTAACAGTTTAAATTATTGAGCTCTTACTGTTTGATAAGCACCACTCTAAATGCTTTATATCTATTGTGTCATTAATTCTCCCAATGCTCTTATGAGATATGTACTACTATTATATTCTTTTGTTAATGAGGAATCTGTACATCTGAGTAATTAAGAAATATATCTAAGGTTACAAAGCTAATAAAGAGTGGATCTCCAATGTGAACCTAAGCATTTTGAGTCAGGAGCTAATGCCCTTAAATACTACATTGAATGTATTAAAATACTCAATAAAGGTAAAGTTCTTAAAATAATGTTTGGCTCATTAATGTTTGTTAATTATATAAAAGTATTATGTTGCTTTGTTGGTGAAGTATTTTTCAAATATTTTATTCACATTTATTTGTTCCACAAGTTTATATTGGCTTTTTGTTTTGCTAATAAAGTTTTTCTCAAAAAGCAAACATTTTATATTCTGAAGTCCAATTTATTAATTTTTTCTGTCATGTTTTGTCCTTCATTGTTTCATCTAGAAAATCTTTGCATGTTCCAAAGTGCAAAGATGTTCTCCTATCTTTTTTCTAGAAATTCTAGAGTTTTAGATCAATATTCTTTTTTCCCTCTCTCATGCAGATATTGATGTAATACAGCACCATTTATTGAAAATGCTTTTGTTTCTCCATTGAATTGCTTGGCTCCTTTGTGGAAAATCAGTTGACTATATATATTTATTTATTTCTAGCCTTCTATAGGTTCTATTGAGCTTTAAGTCTTCTTTTTAAAATGTAACCTTATAATATATCTGCACTGTCCAATACAATAGTCACTAACTTGGCTACTTAAATTAACAAAATAAAATAGTAATTTTAGTTCCTTAGGTACTGGAGCCACATTTCAAGTGCTTCACAGCCACATGTAACCAGTGATTACTACATCATGCAGCACATAATTAGAGAACATATTCATCATTAAACAGTGCTGTAGAAAGTCTTGAAATAAGAACTTTGCTCTTACTAAAAAGTGCTTTGGTTATCTTAGGTTCTTCTACTTTCATATCAGTTTTAGAGTCAGATAGTTAATTTCTATATCAAAGCTGGTAGAAGTTTGATTGGAGTTGCATATTTGAATCTGTAGAACTATTTGAAGAGAACTGAAAAGTGACCAAGTTTTCCGATTCACAAACATGGTATACCTCTTCATTTATATAGGTCTTCTTTAATTTCTCCCAGCAATGTTTTGTGGGCTTTAGTACTTACACATCTTTTATTATATTTATTCCTATATTGTTTTTAGGCATAACTGTAAATACAACTTTTTTAAACTTTCAAAACCTTTTATTTTACTCATCACAGAAATTTAACATTTTATTTCCAATTGCTTTCCTAGTATATAAGAATACATTTTATTTTTGTATATTAATCTATTATCCTTAGAAATTGCTAAATTCATTTATTATTTCTATGAGTAGGAACTCTAAGACTATGTTGAGTAGAATCTTGGGGGAAAGCATTTAATCTTTCATTATCAAGTACTAAATGGCTGGGGCACAAAATCCATGTATGTGTAGGGCCCCTAGGCCTGCCTGCCATCAGGGTTGATCTTCCCTCACTTCCAGCAGTTGGCCCAGGCCCCCACTTCTGCCGCCAGTTGCCCTCTGTGTGTGGGGCCACGTGTGGGATGACTGGAGGGGTGATTTGGGCCCAGGTGCCACCCACATCTGTTGCTACCCATCCCTGGTTCTCAGTTTTCCATTTGGCGATTGGAGCCTGGCAGCTGTGGGGAGGGACAGAGAGTTTGGCCATTCCCACCAGCTGGCTGGCCCCACCGCTCACTGCCACCAGTTGCCCTCTGTGTGTGGGGCACCTGGTGGGCCAGTTGGGGCCCAGGTGCTGCCGGATCCACCACCACCCACCCCTGTTTCTCCATTCCCCATTGGGCCATTGGAGCCTGCTGGCCATGGGAGGGGAACAAGAGGTTGGCCAGCAGGCTCTGATGGAGGATTGGGGCCTGCAGGCTGGGACAGCTCCTGTGTTGAGCGTTTTCCCTCTAGTGGTCAGTGTGCTGCATCATAGCCAATCAATTGTTCCACTGTCTGGTTGGTTTGCACATTATGCTTTTATATATATAGATAAAAGTTCTTGCAGGTTTTCTGTCAATACACTTTGTCAAACTCAAAAAGTTTCTATCTATTCCTACTTTGAAGACAGTTTTGTTTTTTAAAAAATCATGGGAACTGGATTTTGTTAAATACTTTCCCAAAATCTATTAAAATTATATATATATATATATATTCAATTAACATGATGAAATATATGGATTAATTTTCAAATGTTAAAAATCAACTTTGCATAAATGTGATAAAACCCACATCATCATGCTTTATTATCTTTCTGTGTATTGTTGTATGTAATTTGTTAATATTTCGTTAAGGATTTCTGTGTTTCTGTTCACAGAAAATATTACTTTATCAGGGTAATGTGGACCTCATAAAATGAGTTGAGAAATAGTCCCTCCTTTTTGATTTTCTTAAAGAGTTTATGTAGGAGTCGTATTATTTCTTCCTTAAACATTTAATAGGGGATATTGTTTTTAATACATGTCAGACACCGATGCATTTTTATCTCTCTCAATATATTAAAATAATTCATATTCTCATCAGATATTTTCTTAGATCAGCATGTAACTTATTCTGATTGTTCCTAGAATTAGGAGAGGCCAGCTCACTACTAGTAGACACATTCAGAGAATAGTAGACACCTTCCTGCCCTGGGAAAGGAAGTGCAGGAAAAGCAAGATTTCTCATTTACTATTTTGTGACTCCATATACTACATAAAAGGTTATTTTATGTACTAGTCATACCAAGTTCAGGCCAGAGAGTGAAGGCTACTTCAGTGAAATTGTTTTAAATATATTTCTCCATCAGCCTTCCATTTTAAATACATCAATCCTACATAAACTGAAAGAATATTATTTGACAGTCAACATTAATAATAAAGTCAAAATCAGGATGGATAAAAAGCATGAACACATGGTCAATATTTCCTATTGGTGATTGTTTTGTTTAATGCTAGAAATAAAGGAGTGTATAAAGAAATTAAATGGGTCATATATTTTGGATCATTATTCAGAGAAATATTTATTATTATTATTGTAGCTTATTATAATATTTCTGTGTCATAATTTGATACTTTTATTATTACATTTTTTGTAGTTAAAAATTGAATATTAAAATTTGCACAAATGATTAAGGCTGCCATTAACGAAGAATGATTGCTGGGAATATGTGTTCTTGAAGAATGTTTTTAAATTTCAAACAAAAAGAACACTGGTTACTATTTTCAGTTTTACTTTTTTCCTTTCTTAATACCTGTAAGAAATAAAAATTACTTGCAGTTGTTTTTGGAGGTGTGAGGCAGAGACATAACTTTTATTTAACAAAAGGAGAGGGAGGAGCAGTAAACCTAACTTCAAAGCCTCCTGTCAATATCAAATCTTCCAGCCCACTTCACACAGTTTGCTTGAAGGAAACTGACCTGCTGGTTTTCAAAGCTTCACCATTGGCAAAGTGCTTAGACGGCAAATTTCTTGCAGAAAACTCACTTCCAATTTATGCCTGGTACCCTGCAACTCACAATCCACAGGGGCCATACTACATTAAAACACAAATTGCATGCAAATAGTTGGCCTCTGGGAAACAAATACTGTATTATAAAACAGCACACCCTGTGCGCTGTGATTGCCATTCATTTACATGGTTTCCAGTGAGAGCTGCGTTTCCAACTGATGCAGAGCTGAAAGCGGATCCTGCACGGAACCCCTTTCCCATTCTGCACCTGGTCCCCCTCCCCCGCCCTGCCAGCTCCTCAACGCGGAGGGCAGCCCAGGCCTGTTTCCTGTCACTAACCAAGTTGCAGTCTCAAATCCCAAGTCTGTGTTCTGGTTTCCCTCTGGATCTTACTAGAGGTTTATCGACAAAACACAGGCTCCTCATAATCTGTTTGAAAATCCCACCACATGCAAGAGGAAAATACGGTCTTTAGTGGTGAACGCCACTGCTGTGTGTTGTCATGTGGAGTGTGTGTTCTGCAAGTTGTATGCACGCAGGGAAGTGAACTTGGGGGCGTGGGATGTTTTCACTCTGCCAGAGAAACAACCACCTCCCTGCCAAAACCCTAAACTGGTCCCCTTTGGGCTTTGCTTTGGAAACCATCTGCTCTCTCCATGAGGATTGGCTCCCAAGGGAAATCCTGGCCTCTCAAAGTCATGGCCTCATGTCTGGGGAATTCCACACCCAAGCTAGCCAGGACTTGGCTGGTCCTTCTAGAAGAGAAGATTTTGCAAATCTGGGACTTTGCATGTGTTTATCCTTTGGGCCAAGTGTTAACCAGAGAGGAAACTAAGCTTTCTAATTATGCAAATAAGTAAATATTCAATGACTCCTCTCTCTCTCTCTCTCTCTCTCTCTCTCTCTCTCTCTCTCTCTCTCTCTCTCTCTCTCTCTCTCTCTCCTCCCTTAAAGAAAATCCTCATTTAGTGTAAACATTACCTGAATTTCAGCTTCAATTTTGCCAATTAACTACCACACTGGCCAGGAACAGTTGTGAATGAAATCTGGATATTGAATGGTCTGAATTCAATAACATATGAGCAGAAACCATAATGAAAAAAAAACAAAGAACAAATATCTGTATTCTTGTTCACTGCTGTCCTTCTAAACTCGCTCTGTGGGCTTTTCTGCTACAGTGAAATTATAGCAGAATCTTTTCAGTGTGCTCAGATAATGCAAGTATTCCAGTCATTTTCATGCATAATCATAATCTCATTACAGAACTAAAAATGTCATCGTCACCACTTCTTATTCTTATCACTACCACCTGCCTCTTCCTCACCCTCCTCCGTTTTGGTATTGCTTTAGGCTGGGAGTTCAGAATGACAGAGAACATGCTTGGCTTCTCTCTTTTCTCCTCCTCTCTCTGTTTTAAACCTTTTCTGGAAGAGATGCAACTTTTATTTAACAAAAGGAAAGGGAGGAACAATAAACCAGGGTGGAGGTGGGGTAATGTGGGAAGACAGGTAAGCAACAGAAAAAATCTTGCCCAAGTAGCATGGAAGTAATCTGTGAGTGTGGCGGTGTGCCAAAGCTGATTCTTCTCTTGTAGAGTGTTTTTGTGAGTTTCTTCAATGATATCTCACTGGATCTTTTTAACTGTAACTTCCTTGATGCTTCCTTGTTGCTTGTTGGCTGCTTCCTTCAGCCTCTGAGCATGTGGCAATTAACTATCTCATCAGAGTTCACCATCATCCATTCAGTTTCTTAGGGTGGGAGGTGGAATTCCAAGTAGCTCACATCTGGCCCATATTAAATCCATTAAGCACATCTGGTTCATCTTGTCCTACCATGCTCTTGGTGGAAGAGCTTTTTATTCCTAAGGTAGTCCTTTTCCTCTCTCTTCTACTACCAATTTAGCTCTAACTTCTCTTGCCATTTTTATACTTCCAAACTCAAGGATAATAGGATATTCCTTCTAAATAATTTTCTTAAGGCTCTCTTTCTTATTTAGATTAAGGAAGAGGAGGAATCACACGTTTATCCCACAGAAGTAGAAATGCACAACTTATCAACAGCTTTCTCCAGAGTAATTTCAGCTTTAATTTTGTGTATCTTCAAGGTGGATTATGGCTCATGATTTCAAAATCAGGTTCATGTAACTTCAAATCATGGACTCTGAATAAATAGGTCATGTATATTACATCATTATAGATTCATAGAGCTTGATAGCTCTCAAAATGGAAATTATAATTGGAGGGGAACAAAGCCTTATGACTAGATTCAGGTTAGGCATTTTTGGCTGGCATTCCACAAAGGTAATATTGTATTTGTTTTAGTACATTATATCAGAAGGCAAATCATGTCTATTTTCCCTATTACATGAAAGTTAACTTTGAGCACTGAGTAATATGTGCCAGTCTTCTTCACTATAAAATTACTATTCTTTCTTTGTAATAAATGAATTTTCTATGGAGTGATAGTTTAAGATTATGCAAATACCTGTTTTCTTATTAAACTTTCACTGATTTACTTTAGGATTCATGGATAATTCTTGCATGAAATAATCATTGCTATATTAGTTTCCAAATGATGATAAATTAGTATATTTTAGTACATTAAGATATAAATAAGGAAGTAAGATAATTTTAAAAAGGAAACTGAGAAAAAATTATCAGGTAAATATAAAAAAGAACCAAAGAGAATGACTACAAATAAAAGACAACATCATTTGCCGAAACTGGTTTGGCTCAGTGGTAGAGCGTCGGCCTTTGGACTGAAAGGTCCCGGGTTCAATTCTGGTCAAAAGCATGTACCTTGGGTGCGGGCACATCTCCAATAGGGGGTGTGCAAGAGGCAGCTGATCGATGTTTCTCTCTCATCGATATTTCTGACTTTCTATCCCTCTCTTCCTCTCTGTAAAAAATCAATAAAATATATTTTTTAAAAAAAGACAACATCATTTAAAGTAAATAGTCAATGGGTTAATTAAGTATATATCAATACTTTCAAAAGATGGATTAATATACTAGATTATATTAATCAATTGGTTGATTTAGAATCCTGTTCAGTGAAATAAAAGATAAAATGTAAAGCAGATTGCAGAGAAGTGGAGGATAGAATAAAAAGGTTACATATGTCTAGTAAATGTTTCAGAACAAAAGTTTAATATAAAGGAAATAAAAAAGAAAAGAAAATTAATTTTCAATAAACAGTGGTTGAAAAATTTCCAAAATTAATAAAAGACATGAATCCCTAGACTCAGGAAATATAAATAACAAGCAGGATAAATAAAACTAAGTCCAAAATACCTAAACCTTAGTGGAATTAAAGAACATTAAAAACTAAAGAAAAATTAAAGAATAAACTATAAAAAAAAAACAGATTTGCTACAAAGATTGAAAATTTAACTGACACTTAGATAGCAATAACAGAGGTAAGAAAACAATAGAAAAATATTTTCAAGCTGATAGAATATTACTGTCAACATAGAACTCTCTATTCTAATATATAAAAACCCAGGGTTCATAACATCCAAAATAACCAAAGGCTTGACCAAACGGAAGTCAGTCTATGGATCAGGCCCAAAGAGAGGTCCAGGGAGAGAGAAGCAGGGTCTGATCCATAGCATCCATGGCAACTGTTGATCAGCATTTGCTTTTCTCTCTCTTTCACTCTCCAGTCTCCACTGGGGCTGCTGATTAGCCCCGCCTCTCTAATCAGGCTCATTGATAGGTCCAGAGATGCTGACTGGCATAGAAACTGACCAATCAGAACCAAATCTGGGTGAAGTGTGAGGAACCAATGGCTGCCTAGGAGGCAGAGCTTTTGATGCTGACTGGCATAGAAACCAACCAATCAGAACCTAATCTGGGTGAACTGCAAAGGCAGAACCTAAGGTGGGGGCTAAGGAGAGGTTTTAAGGGCAACAGCTTTTTGTTGTAAATTGTAAGAAAGTGGTTCAATTTTTTAATGATTGGTTTGGCAGTATAGTGTATATGGCTGACTATCAGTCCAGATATAGGGATTATGTATTATTG
The DNA here is from genome assembly GCA_027563665.1 of Antrozous pallidus. Taxonomy (NCBI): domain Eukaryota; kingdom Metazoa; phylum Chordata; class Mammalia; order Chiroptera; family Vespertilionidae; genus Antrozous; species Antrozous pallidus. The sequence goes on along the minus strand of CM050508.1, from coordinate 156,516,967 downwards.
TCTGTCAAGAGCATCTCCTCCTGATGAAAAAGGCTTTCACCCCTGATTTAAGCAATTTTATCTTATATAATCTATCTATACCACTAAAAGGGTAATATTCTAATTAGACCAGGTCAACTAGCCATCTTCCAGATGTTCAGCTCCATTATTCATAAGCTATGTGAGATTGAGTAAATTGTTTAACCATCTGAGCCTCAACTTCCTTATCTGTTAAACAGAGAGGGTGAAGATATGTTTCCTCATAGGATGGTCATTGACTTTTACAGTTCCATGACTGTTATTAATTTATAAAATGTTCTTTTTCAAATAATCTTGTTCTGTTTTTGTGAAGTCTTATAACTTTATAAATATCCCTATTTTTGTATTTTATCTCTTTAATCACTTTAAATATATTTATTTTATAGAGTTTTGGGGAGAGCTCTGTATTTTCTGGTTCTTGGGATCCAAATTCTCCTTTTTGCTCTGTCATTTCCCCATTTTTTATGAATTATTTCTTTGTCTAATCAACTACACATTTTTTATGAGTAGATTTTAGGTCCTCTACGTACTATGTCCTCTTGGTTAATGGCTGGTAGCTATTGGTCACTCTTAATTCTAACACATGTCGGTTACTCTTTTTTGTGTTTGTGTTGTCAAAACTGAAGGCATTAATTTCCTTTACTAACATTTTTTATATGGCTACCAAAACTAGGGGAAAATTTAAAGGGGACACTTGCCTTCTCAGCACTCTTAGTTAGTGTTTACATGATATCAATCATGTAAACACCAATACTTTCTAGCAAAGTAAAAGTCTGGCCTTGATCATCACTTTTCCTCTCTTGAATCAAAAGCATACACATTGCTAGTCAAGCAATGAATTCTTATTTGCTACCTGAGCTGCAGGGAATGATAGAAAGGGTGTGGAGATGATTATGGAGAAGAGACAAAGGATGGAGTATGAGCTATTGTTAACAGTGTGAGTTCTGATAAATCAAGAATTTGCATATAAAATGTACATTACTTATTTCCCCAGTCTCTTCTCTAGAAAGCAATGCTTGTGGAGCTGCTAAGGGAAATAATCAAAGCTATTAGAATAATTTCATGACAACATGCAACTTGCACACTAGAAATTTATACTAGAGTAATAATCATATTACATTATGTATTAAAAAACAATGTGACCATTGGCCAATGGCAGGGTTTTTATAATGTAAAAACCACAAGATATTTTAAAAATAATATAATCCACATGTACTAGATAGCTGTAACAGCACAATAAAGACAAGTTACTAAAATGTCCTGAATCATAAATCTGAAAATTATAGTGCAACTCAGACATTTCAGGTTCACCCTGAGCCTGAGTAGCCCTTAATAGTAATATTTTCAGCTTTCAGTTTGCAAACAGGCTTCATAGGATCATTAGAGCATGCACACTTCAGGCTGGCAGCCCTTATCTGGAGCCTCAAAAGTACACTGAGGACCTTAGACAATGAATCCCAAACATCCCAGAACAATCTTCTTCTCTAAGGCAACATTAACATGAGATGTAATTGCATAGAATCTGATTCACTTTCCAGCAAGATTGGAAAGTGATCTGGTTTGGAGGAAGACTTGGCTACTATCAGGCATACTACACTTAGTTTTCTTTCCCTCAAGGGCCTTAGGGGAGGTCAAGTAGTAACAAAATATATATTTTTACCTCCATACTAAGATATCATTTTTTTTCTCCCCTCCCACTCTGCCAAGATTCAAATCCCAACTAACAGTAACACATTACTTAACTACTCCCTGTGTATTTCCTCAGCTAACAATGAATACTACCTGCCTCCTGTGCTGATTGTGAGGATTAAATGAGCTGAGCCATAGTTGCCACATTACTATACTATAATATGATCACTTTTATCACTTTAGGATCCCTAGGGGAATAATGATGATGATAATAAAAAATTATTTTGCAAGAGGGAGAACACCAAGATGGCGGCATAAGCAAACACCTATTGTTCTGCCCCTCGCAACGATTTAAAAACTACAACATAACAGCAGAACAGACAAGCACCCAGAATCGCCAGAAAGCTGGCTGAATGTAAACTCCACTAATAGGAGCAAAGGTGGGACACAGACTCAGGACCAGCGGAAGCGCAGCCTTTCAGACGGAAAGAGGTTAGGAGCCGCCCTGGTCGCGCGCACGCGAGGGCTGGGGCTGGAGCAGGGACCGGCCGGATTTCGCCCACGAAGAAGGGAGGAGGCGTCTCACTGCCCAGATTTCCCGAGCCGGGGGAGGTCCGAGATCCAGGGTAGGAGAGGTCCCCCTGCACAGATTACCCGGAACTGGGCGCGGTCTGAGGTCCGGGGGACGCACCCTGGAAGCAGGGCGCGGTGCGCAAACCCGCGACTTGCCCCCTGGAAACTTGGTTCCGGAAACCATCTATTTTACAGCCCTGGGCTGGACTTTTGGTGTGCAGGCACATTTGGGGAAAGGCAGAGTAGTCTGGCAAGGGGAAGAGACTAGCGGCTTTCTCTTGGAGGAGTCTGCAGCCATCCCCATCCAACAGAGACCCGCGCACGAGCACCGCATAGGACCCAGCTGCCGCCACCACCTCTGCGGCTGCGCGCAGCCCAGAGACTCCGCCCATCCAATCTGAACACAGTCTCCCTTCACAGCCAATTGGCCTGGAGGTCAAACCCTCCTAGGGCTAACAACAAAAACCTGGGTTTAAATTCAAAAACACTGAATACAACCCATAAAGGATTGCAGTAAGAGTACCCACCTCAGGTAACTGGGGAGACTGAGCCACTGTCCCTTTGAGGATATCCACCACATAAAGCAACCACCATGCAGAGATATGGAAAGAAATCAGGTGTGAAAGAAATGGAGGAGAAAAGACGACAAGACATAGAGTTCAAAACCACGGTTATAAGGCTTTTCAAGAGGCTCCTACAAAAGGCCGATCAAATTAATGAGAATTACCAGGAAATAAACAAGACCAACCAGCAAATGAATGAGAATTACAAGGAGATGAATGATACTTACAAGCAAATGAGTGAGACCCTCAGGGAAATGGACAAGACCTCTGAGGATACGAACCAGACCCTCACAGATAAAAAAAAGGACCAACTAGAAATCAAGCATACACAGACTGAAATAAAAAATATTACACAAAGTCCTAAAAGCAGTCCAGAGGGCCACAAGAACCAAGTCAAAGATTTGAAATACAAAGAAGCAAAATCCACTCAGCTGGAAAAGCAAGAAACAAAAAGAATTCAGATAATTGAAGATAGTGTAAGGGGCCTCTGGGACAACCTCAAGCAAGCCAACATCCGAATTATTGGGGTGCCAGAAAAAGAGAGAGAGCAAGTTAATGAAAACCTACTTGAAGAAATAGTGACTGAAAACTTTCCCCACCTGGTGAAAGAAACTGACTTAAAAGCCCAAGAAGTACACAGAACCCCAAAATATAGGAATCTAAAGAGGACCACACCAAGACATATCATAATTAAAATGCCAAGAGCAAAAGATAAAGAGAGAATATTAAAAGCAGCAAGAGAAAAACAGTTGGTTACCTACAGGGGAGCACCCATACGATTGTCAGCGGATTTCTCAACAGAAACGATGCAGGCCAGACGGGAGTGGCAAGAAATATTCAAAATAATGAACAGCAAGAATCTACAACCAAGATTACTCTATCCAGCAAAGCTATCATTCAGAATCGAGGATCAGATAAAGTGCTTCGCAGATAAGAAAAAGCTAAAGGAGTTCATCACCACCAAACCAATATTATATGAAATGCTGAAAGATATTCTTTAAGAAGAGGAAGAAGAAAAAGGTAAAAATATAAATTATGAACAACAAATACACATCTATCAACAAATGATCATAAAAATCAAGTGAACTGATAGGCTGATGAACAAGATAAACTGGTGACTACAACAGAAACATGGACATAGAGAGGGAATGGACTGACAATTCTTGGGGAGAAAAGGGTTGTGGGAAGTGCAGCAAGAGATTGGACAAAAATCTTGCAACAATGGGAGAGGACAAAGGGGAGGGGGAGGTGAGGGCAGAGGGTGGATAGGTACAGGGGGGAGGGAAGATATAGGGGGATAAAAAAGGGGAAACAATGTAATTAATAAACTGAACAATAAAAAAATAAAAATTAAAAAAATAAAATAAAATTTTCCCAAAGAATAAAAAAAAAGAAACAGGGAGGGGAAAAAGCAGAAAAAAAATTATTTTGCAAGAGACTTTCTACAAGAGGCATCTACTGGGTACTTATACTGTGCCGGACAATTAATATTCATTATATCTTGTTTTTCTAACAATACTCCAAAGGAAGCACTTCAATCCCAATTTTTTGGATAATGAAGATGTGGTTCAGAGAAATTAAATAACTTAACTGTTAGCACACAGAAAGTTGATTTGAAACTAAATTCTTCTGTCACCAAAAAGCCTATGCTCTTTCTACTATTTCTATGGACCTGAGGGAAATATGACCTGAATACAAAAGCAATCCTGGCCACTTCTGTCTCCCTGGATGAGAAACAACTCTGATTGATATAGAGCAGAGACATACATATAGCTAAATACTGGAAAGAGGGCTGGAAAAAGTCACAGAACTTCCCCTGACAGTGAGTCATCTTACCTCTCTGGTTCTTATTTTCCTTATTGGTAGAAAGAGGAACTTGGACTAGACTAGTGCACCTCTCCATTTCATTTCTCTGGGTCTCCATTTCCTCAAGTACGAAACAGAAATGTAAACTTTCCAGTCTAGGGAAATTTGGGAGATAAAAGTTTTTTTTTTAATCTGGGGATTTTAAAAAATATATATATGTTTTTATTGATTTTAGAGGGGAAGGGAGAGGGAGAGAGAGATTGAAACATCAATGATGACAGAGAATCAATGATCGGCTGCCTCCAACATGCGCCACTCTGGGGATCAAGCCTGCAATCCAGGCATGTGCCCTGCCCTGAAATTGAACTGAGACCTCCTGGTTCATAGGTTGATGTTCAACCACTGAACCACACCAGCTGGGCTAAAAGTGATTTTGTAAAGTGTGTTTTATCCCATCTCCCCAAAAGTAAGACATCCCCCGAAAATAAGACCTACTTCCAGTTTTGCCTCTCACTGTAATATAAGGCATCCCCCCGAAAATAAGACCTCCCTGATAATATTTTAATTCTTGAAAATGAAAAAGCCTGGGCCACACAAGCAGTTATAAGGAAGTGGGTCGATTTAATGCTGCCACTTGTTATGTGAGGGAGCCAAAGAGCTCTGCTAGTCTGGGATCCAGTCAGTGCTCACCGTGCTAAAGACATGAAGAAATATTTTCACGAAAGAAAAATAGATCAAATTATGAATCCCGCAGGAATGACAGATTATCTCCAGACTCTTGATATTGCAATAAACAAGCCATTCAAGGACAATTTGCGCATGGAAATTAATGACTACATTGAAAATAGAATGGAGAGAAATCAGATTGGAAACTTTGTGAAACCTAAACTGCAAGAGGTTGTGACTTGGGTGAAGAATTCATGGGAGAAAATCACTGACAGTTGCATTGCAAATGCACTATGGGCAGGCTACCTTGACAAGAAGTACTCATTTAAGGACAGTGCTATTGCTAAACATGAGAGATTTGGTTCACTGATTCTGAAAGAAATGGAGTCACAAGAAATTCACCAGGAAATTTAGGGTTTGGATTGTTATGATGATGTTCCAGAAGATGATAACATGACTGTCATTGAATAAATTTTACTTTGTGTTCATACCGGTAAATATCAGTATCAGTAAATGTACCATAGATTGTTGTACATGGAAATAATGGTAGTAAGAAGAAATTCTTGATATCCTAGGATTCACAGTTTGTCTAGTTATGCTAGTTTGACAACTACTACCGTACTATATACAGGTAATAAATTCCCCCCTCCTTTTTTTGTTCAACAATAAATGTGTACTGTATTATTCTTCATGGAAAAATAGGACATCCCCTGAAAATAAGACCTAGCGCATTTTTGGAGCACAAAATTAATATAAGACACTGGCTTATTTTCAGGCAAACAGGGTAGATATCTATTGCTGCATAATAACCCATGAAAACAATGACTTAAAACAATAACAATTATTTATTTTGATAATAAATCTTGGTTGTGACAAAGGCCTAGGTAAACAATTTTTGCTCTGGTCTCTCATGGAGTTGAAGTCAGACAAAGATTAGGCTTCAGTCACCTCTAAAGCTTTCTCACTCGCAGTGCCAGGGCTGAAATGCCCCATACATCTGGGAAGTGGAAGATGTGGGGCTGTTCTTTTTCTCCAGATGTCATCACTCCATGCAGTCTCTCCTAAAGGAAGCCTCAGGATAGCCACACTTTCTACATGATGGCTTAAGCTCCAACAGTTAGTATCCCAAGGAAAACTGGCAGTTGAAGTACAGCCATTCTTAACCTAAACTCCCTTCCTCCGCCTTATGTGTACCAAGTCCTCCTCAGATGGATGGGAGGGGGCATAGACTCCTCCCCTTCATAGGAGGTGTGTCAGAGAATTACAGACATCCTTTAAAACCACCACAAATTGCTATAAAACATAGGCATTGTTATTAATTTTATCCAGCTGCAGATCATTCTCTCTGGGGATTATTAACTGCAAATGTAAAACAGTTCATACCAAGTCGATTCTGAGTCGGTCTGCTCCAAATGTGAAATTTTGTGTTCTTAGAAAATACCCACCAACTTTTATATTAGCCAAAGTAAAACATAGCCTGGAAAGAAAATTCTCATAAAAATATTATTGAGTGTGATGCTATCTCAAGCCAAGTGCATTTTTAAAAGCTCATATGCTTAAAAAAGATTATCCTGTGTTGTTTCTTTCTGTCTGTTAACATGGATAATAAAGAAGTGACTGTGAAGTAGTTGGGGGCATTTGGTGACTCTTGCAAATGTTAGTGGTACTTTGATCTATGCTCTATGATGTGGGCCTTTTAGCTATGAGGTATGCAGCCTGTGGAGCAAGAATGGTGGGATGTATGATTTCTCCTGTATGACTTGAAGTTTTAGAACTATAGCAGTCCCATCACTAATGGAATATTAAGTCCTATTAAGAGGCCTAAATGACCACCTCAGGCTTTCAGGGAATTGTCTGTTTATCTAATACTGGAACCCAAGTGTTCTAACTCTTACTTCACTGTACACAGTTTCTTAAGATGACTGCAAAGCTTGGGTGGCTTCCTACTTGGGTAAAATATTTCTGGATAGTAATCCTATCTAATAAAAGAGTAATGTGCAAATTGACCATACCTCCGATACACCCACAAGCCATGCCCACAACCCAATTAGGAGCAAATAAACCCCAACCAAGATGGCTGTGGCCATTGAGAGCAGGAGGGAGGCTTGGGTTGGGTTTCTCCAGCAATGGAGGAAACGAAGCTTTCTACCTGCCCTTGCCGGCCTAGGCCTCTACTCAATGCTACAAAGTTTCAATTATAGAAGATACATAATCCCAACAGAAATGGCAGCAGCCACGAAGCTGGAGAGAGCAGAGGCTAGGGTTGCCTGGGTGATGGAGGAAGCCAAGCTTCTGCAGCCCTAGTGTCTAGGCCTCCACTATAAGCTACAAAGTTTCAATTGTAGAACATAAATTAATCCCAGATCCCAAGGCCTCCGTGTGGGGCACTGGGGGGGTGTGGCCAGCCTGCAATCCACCACAGGCCCCTCTCCCAGGCCCCCCCATTCCCCAAGGGAACCCCAACTCTGATCTGAGACACCCTTCAGGGCAAACCAGCTGGACCCATCCATGCACCAGGCCTCTATCCTATCTAATAAAAGAGTAATATACAGATTGACCATCACTCCAACATACAAGAGGGCTGCCCCCATGTGGTCAAAGATCCTGCCCCCATGTGGACACAAGATGACCACCACAAAATGGCCAGCAGGGGAGGGCCGTTGGGAGGTTCCTGGCTTGCAAAGGAGGGCATTTGGGGGTGATCAAGCCTGCAGGGGAGGGCAGTTAGGAGTGACCAAGCTGGCAGAGGAGGGAAATTGAGGGCAAACAGGCTGGCAGGGGAACAGTTAGACATCAATCAGGCTGGCAGGGGAGTGGTTAGGGGGTGATAAGGCTAGCAGGCAGAAGTGGTTAGGGCAATCAGGGAGGCTGGCAGGCTAGCAGTTTGGAGCCAGCAGTCCTGGATTGTGAAAAGGATGTCTGATTGCCCGTTTAGGCCCGATCCTACCGATCCTCAGTAGGATCGGGCCTAAACGGGCAGTTGGACATCCCTCGAGGGATCCCAGATTGGAAAGGGTGCAGGCTGGGCTGAGGGACACCCAATACCCCATGTGCACAAATTCTGTGCACTGGACCTCTAGTTACATAATAAATGCCATGCTGATTAAACCTATTCTTAACAAATTGACAGTGGTACCAACATATCTTTTCAATAATGACAAGTTTATCTTAGATGTAAATCAGTAAATATCCCCACTTTCCTTATTCACTACTATAAATCCTCAGCCTATAAATTTATATAAACACTTCCTGAAATTTTTAAAGGTTTGTTTAAGTTCTGGGGACAATCACCATTTTTAGAACTCATATTTTTTAACTTAAAATGAACTTTAAAACTATGAGGTTACTTATAAAGTTTTTGGTGCCTTTTATCTCTCTGTAATGAAAAGGCTTAAATTTATAAATTAGAGGTTCTATGTCCACTTTGACATTTTGATTATTTTCACATTCTATTCCAGCTCCAACTCTTTGTTTTCATATATCCTGTATAGAAATGTACATTATGGGTTATAGTTTTGTACGTATCATGATGCATATAGGACAGCATTACATTGGACAGGTAATGTGCTCCATCATATAGCCCGAACATTGTCTTACATAGCGCCCCTAGGTATCCACTATTAAGTGATTAGAATAAGTGGACAATGCGAGGCCCCTTTGAGACTTCTATTTCCATAATGTAGAATAACCACATGCTAAATGCTCACTCTTTGAGACTCTGGTAAAATGACAGTAAAGTGACTAATAAAGACATAACAGAATAATTCTGCAAGGACAGAGAATTTGGGAATAGTTGTAAATTGTCAATGACTTTTGGGAAACAACACATAGAGAAGTGGTATCAGTAAGCAGAGTAGGTGAAGCACAGAGTACACAGAGACAGGAATACAACCGGCAAGCAAATGAATCTTCCTCTAGAACTCTGAAGAGGCACAGAACTTGGGGTTTGGACCTGAAGACAAGATTCAAATTCTGTATGATGTCTTCAAACTTCTATACTCCATGGCATAGAACCCCCAAAGCCAGATATTATTCTTCCCCTTCCATCGTTCCCAAGAATGGCTTCTACACAAAGACCTCTGCATTTAGAGATCCCTTGATATAATGAACAGGTCTTTGAATCTACTAACCTGAAACATAAATGTTGGCAAGAGCTATGTTGTAATCTAGAGCTCTAATGTACCTTTTTATTGTCTCATTCTTAAATATAAAGTTTCAATCAAGGCTCCCCAGACATTTAAGGAAATTGTAGAACATAAAAGAGAAACCAAGAAAAAGAAAGGAAAAAAAAAGAAAAAGAAAATTGATATTTAAAGGAAAAGACATATATATATATATATATATATATATATATATATACACACACACACACACACACACCCCTAACTGTAATAGTTATCTTCAGAATTGTTTAAAAAGACATTGTATTTTCTAAACAAAAACAAGATATTAGAAAAGGAAATAAGAGAAGTAGAAAGAGCTCTAAGGAGACTATTAAATGTGACTGCTAAGACATGATATTATATATAGAAAACCCCAGACACTCCACCAAACTTTAAGCTATTATAACTGATAAAAATAATTCAGTAAAGTTGCAGAATACAAAATTAATATACATTGTTCTGTTTCTGTGCACTAATAAAGAGAATTTTTTTAATCCCATTTATAATTGCATCAAAAAGAATAAGGTACCACCCTGTCCAGGGTGGCTTAGTTGGTTGAGCATTGATTGTCCCATGCACTAGAGATTTGCTGGTTTGATTCCCACTCAGGGCACATGCCCAGGCTCTATCCCTGGAAGGGGTCATCATGCAGGAGGCAGTCAATTAATGTTCTGTTGTCACATCGATGTTTTTCTCTCTCTCTTCCTTTCTCTTCCACTCTCTCTAAAAATCAATAAAAAAATATTTTTTAAAAAAATAAAGAATAAGATACCTAGAAATAAATTTAACCAAGGAGATAAAATACATGTACTCTGAAAACAACAAGATATTAATGAAATAAACTGAAGAAGGCAGAAATAAATGTAAAGATATACCATGCTCATGGATTGAAAAATTAATGTTGTTCAACATTCCATAATATCTGAAGCAATCGACAGATTAAACTCATTCCCTATCAAAATTCCAATGGAATTTTTCATGGAAATAGAACAATCTTAAAATTTGTATAGAACCACATAGAACCCCAAAGAACCAAAGCAATCCTGAAAAATAACAAATTTCAAAGCATAACACTTCCTGATTTCAAATGGTATTACAACCTTATAAATCAAAACAGTATGGTATTAATATAAAAGGAGAAGCAGGACCAATAGAACAGAATAGAAAGCTTAGAGACAAACCCCCAGATATATGGTCAATTAATTTATGACAAAGGAGTCAAAGATATAAAATAGAGGAAGAATAGCCTCTTCAATTACTGGTGTTGGGAAAACTAGAGCATTAGACACAAAAGAATGAAACTGGAACCTTGTCTAATTCCATACACAAAAATCAACTCAAAATGGATTTAAAGACTTGGACATGAGACTCTAAATCATAAAACTCCTGGAAAAAATACAGGTGGTAAGCTCCTTGACATTGATTTTGGTGATGTATGTTTATTTGTTTTTATATGACACAAAAAACAAAGACAACAAAAGCATAAGAAACAAGTGAGACTATATCAAACTATAAAAACTTCTGCACAGAAAAAAACTAACAAAATGAAAAGGCAGCCTATGCAATGGAAGAAAATATTTGCAAATTATATATCTAACTGCATGCAGAGGCCTGCTGCATGAAATTCATGCATGGAGTGTGTGTCCCTCAACCCAGCCTGCACCCTCTCCAATCTGGGACTCCCCTCAAGGAATGTCTGATGACTGTTTAGGCCCGATCCCAGTAAGCTAACAACTGCTTGCCTGCCTGCCTGCCTTCCTGATTGTTCCTAACCACTTCTCTCTGCCAGCCTGATCACCTCCTAATCACTCCCCTGTCATCCTGATTGATGCCTAACTGCTCCCCTGCCAGCCTGATTGCCCCCAACTGCCCTCCCCTGCAGGTCTGGTCACCCCTAACTGCCCTCTCCTGCAGGCTTGGTCCTCCCCAACTGCTCTCCCCTGCAGGCGTGGGTCCCACCCCAGCTGTCCTTTCCTGCAGGCCTGGTCACTCCCAACTAGCATATTACCTCTGTATTAGAATAGAATTTATTTTTATTAGCAGTTCATTGTTGCATTATTCACTATAACCAAGATATCAAAACAACCTATAAAGGCATTGTTGAAATAAGTGGAGTGATGATCAATTTGCATGTTTTTTTATTATTATAGATAAGAGATTAATATTCAAAATATATTAAGAACCCGGCCTGATCACCCCTAACTCCCCTCCCCTGCAGGTTTGATAACACCCAACTGCCCTCCCCTGCTGGTCATCTTGTGGTGGCCATCTTGTGTCCACCTGGGGGCAGCCATCTTGTGTGTTGGAGTGATGGTCAATTTGCATATTACTCTTTTATTAGATAGGATAGAGACCTGGTGCACGGTTGGGAACCGGCTGGTTTGCCCTGAAGGGTGTCCCAAATCAGAGTAAAGGTTCCCTTGGGATATAGGGTGGCCTGGGCAAGGGGACCTGTGGTTTTCAGGCCAGCCATTCCCCCTGGCAACCCAAGCACAGGCCAGAGCTCTAATGTACCTTTTTATTTCTTTTTCTTTTGGAAGCATGTATCTGGGATTTATTTATCTTCCATAATTGAAAATTTGTAGTCTTGAGTGGAGGCCAGGGCAGGCCAGCGCAGGCGGGAAACTTGGCTTCCTCCATCACCAGGGGCAACCCGAGCCTCCAGCTGGTTCCAGCTGCCTAGCCACTGTCATCTTTGTTGAGATTTATTTATCTTCCATAATTGAAACTTTGTATCATTGAGCCAAGGCCAGGGCCAGACAGGGCAGGCAGGAAGCTTGGCTTCCTCCATTGCCAGTGGCAACCCAAACCTCCTGCTTGCTCTAGCTCTGTGGCTACTGCCATCTGGGTTGTATGAATTTGCATACTAACTCTGATTGGCTGGTGGGTGTAGTGGAGTGATGGCCAATGTGCATGTTTCTCTTTTATTAGTATAGACTAGAGGCTGGTGCACAAAATTCATGCACTGGGGGCGGTCCATCAGTTCAACCTGCATGCTCTCCAATCTGGGACCCCTCAGGGGATGTCCAACTACTTGTCCCTTTCACAACCTAGGACTGCTGTCTCCCAAATGCTCACCTGCCTGCCTCATTGACCCTAACTGCTTCTGCCTGCGAGCCTGATCATCCCCTAACCATTGCCCTGACAGCCTGATCATCCCCAACTGCCATCCTCTGACAACCTGGTCACCCCCAAATGCCCAAATGCCCTCAGCTCAGGCTGAGACCAGCCTGAGCTGCATATTTTCTTTTTATTAGATAGGGATTTTCTTTAGCATATTAGACAGTCCTAACTGTTTGGCTCAGTGGATGGAGCATCAGCCTGCAGACTCAAGGGTCCCAGGTTCTATTCCGGTCAAGGACATATACCTTGGTTGGAGGCACATACCCAGTGGGGAGTGTGCAGGAGGCATCTGATCGATGTTTCTCTCTCATAGATGTTCCTAGCTCTCTATCCCTTTCCCTTCCTCTCTGTAAAAAATCAATAAAATATATTTAATAAAAAGGAACATTTAAGATTCCTCCATATCTGCCTGGCTGGTGTAACTCAGTGGTTGAGACCCCATGCTGCCACCACTGGAAAGGTATCACACTTCAGCTAGGCTGAGACCAGCCTGAGCTGCAGCTTCAACCTGGCTAGGCTTAGACCCCAACTCAGGCTGCCATCTCAGCCTAGTCAGAGATTGCTCTGCAGAGGTGTGCACCTCAGCCAGGCTGAGACCCGAGCCCAGGCTGACATTGCTGGCTGGGGATAGCACTGAGGAGGGTGCCCTCCAGGCCAGGCTGAGAACCTAGCCCAGGCTCCATCTCAGCCTGGCCAGAGATCACACTGCCACAGGGGGGCATGCACCCCACTCCAGCCAGGGTGAGACCCCAGACCAGCCAAGGATTGTACCGTGGGGTGTGAGGCCCTACCAGCATGAGACCCCAGCTCAAACTGCTGCCCCTGGCCAGGTGATCAAGTGGCTGTGTGCACGGCCCCAACCCAGGCAGCCGCCACTGGCCAGAAGATGGTGTGGCAGGTGGTGTGGCCCTGCCAGCCTAGACATAGCCCAGGCTGCAGCTGCTGGCCAGGGATCATGCTGGGCGCTGGTGCCTCCCAGCCGGACACCCAGGGCTGCCTCCCCTGGGCAGACTGGGGGACTCCATTGGGGCTAAGAGGACTAGGCACTACCATCTTGTGGCTATGGGTGCCACCATTTTTCTAGTGGAGAGATGGTTAATTCCCATGTTACTCTTTTATTAGATAGGGTAATTGAAACTTTGTAGCACTGAGTGGAGGCCTAGGCGAGGGGACTGGGGAAAGCTTGGCTTCCTCCATTGCTGGGGAAACCCAAGCCTCCCTCCTGCTCTTAGTGGCCGCAGCCATCTTGGTTGGGGTTTATTTGCTTCTAATTGGCTGGTGGACATTGCTTATGGGCATGGCTTGATCGGAGGTACAGTCAATTTGCATATTATTCTTTTATTAGATAGGATAAGGGATTAATATTCAAAATATATAAAGAACCCATATAAGTCAGTAACCCAAACAACAAAAACAATGAAAACCAATTTGGTTAAAATTGGGCAGAATAACTTTATATGAATTTTTCCAAGTAAGACATACAAACAGACAACAGATATATGAAAAGATGCTAAACATCACTAACCAGCAGGGCAATGAAATCAAAACCACAATAAGATATCTATCATCGCACAGTTATTAGAATGGCTATTTTATTTTTTTAATTTTTAAACTAGAGGCCCAGTGCATGAAATTCATGCATGGGAGAAAGGGTGTCCCTCAGCTCAGCCTACATCCTCACCAATGTGGGATCCCTCTCACAATCTGGGACTGCTTGCTCCTAACCACTTTCCTGCTTGCCTGCCTGCCTGATTTCCCCTAACCACTCTGCCTGTCAGCCTGAGAGCCCCCTAACTGCTTCCCTGACGGCCTGATTGATGCCTAACTGCTCCCCTGCCAGCCTGATTGATGCCTAACTGCTCCTCTGCTGGCATGATCATCCCCAACTGCCCTCCCCTTCAGGGCTGAGGGGACTGGGGGACTAAGGCTGGCTGAGGTGGGGCTGAGGAGACTGGGCACTGCCATTTTGTGGCTGTGGGTGCTGCCATCTTGTGAGGGTGTGATGTTCAATTAGTATATTACATCTTTATTAGATAGTATTTATTTTTATTAGCAGTAGTTATTTATTTTAATTTTTTACTGTTTAAAGTATTACATAAGTCTCCTTTTTCCCCCATTGACTGCTCCTCGGCCACTCCCACCCCCAGCACATGCCCTCACCCCACCCTCCCCAGTCTGTATCCATTGGTTATACTCATATGCATGCATACAAGTCCTTTGGTTGATCTCTATTAAAAAAACTTAAGTTTTGGCAAGAATGTGGAGAAAAGAAAACTTTTGTGCACTGTTGGTAATGTAAATTGATGTAGCCATTATGGAAAATGGCATAGAGTTTCCTCAATATTGAAAATAGAACTACCTTATGATCCAGCAATCCCACTCTGAATATTTATCTAAAGGAAATGAAAACAGAATATCAAAAGATATCTACACTCCATGTTCATTGTTGTATTATTCACCATAACCAAGATATGGAAACAACCTACAAAGGCATTGTTGAAATAAGTTAGACAGAGAAAGGCTACCTGGTATCATTGATATGTAAAATCTAAAAAAAAAAAGTCAAAACATAGAAACAAAGTATAAAAGTGGTTTCCAATGCTGTTGATGGGTGAAATAGAAAGAGATTATTTAAAGGACATATGAATTCAGGGGAATGAATGTGTATAAATTTATTCAGATGAATAAAACCTGAGGATCTAATGCTAACATTGTTATGTCACTGAAATTTGCTAAGAGGAGAACTTAAATGTTCTCACACAGAAGCACACATATATGTATGAGATGATAAATGTGTTTATTAATTAAGTGGTGTGAATCCATTAACAATTAAAAACAGAGGAAAGGAAGATGTTATATACGTGCTCCAGACAATAGAATAAAGTAAGAAAAGAAAGACATAAAATCAAAGAACTAGTGGCTCTGACACAAGAGAGAAATGAAGGAAAGTTTAAAAAAATAGCTTCGGAGAGTACTGACGATAAAGACTAATAAAATGCACCCCCTACCATGAGAAATAGATGTCAGAGTGCAAGGGAAGCAGTTCATCTTCCCTTAATAGGTGAGCAATAACTTTTTCAAAAAACATTTTGTTAAAGACTTATTAAGCATCTACATATACCAAGCACTGTGCAGGGCATTACAGAAATACCTTATTTAACTATTATAACAATTTTCTAATTAACCAATTTAATTCATGGCTTTGGTTTTTATTTTATGCAATACTAACAGTTTGGTCTGTTATGCTTGTGCTTATTCTTTGCCCATTTAACTAATTATTGGATAAATGTGCATTTTTTCCAATATTTGCTATGCTAAGAATCTCTATTGGAGGAGAATTAAATAAATCCTGGGAAAAGAAAATAAACATCAAAGTAAGGAACATGTGATTTTTATTGATTCTTATTGGTCGTTAGAAAACATCTAAACTTTGCCAAGATACCTATGAGACTAGCTGTATGGAGACCTAATATCTTATATCTCTGACACCACTGTGTAATGAACTTTACCTTTCAGGATAATGCATAGTATAATTAGATTATGATCATTATTTTAGGGCATGCTGAAGTCATTAAATTTTTCCCTATATTCAAGGTGCTTATTTTCAGAGAAGAAAATGAAGCAATATGTTCAAATACCTGGCTGAAAGCCCTTTGCCTATGAATTGTTTTCTCACTTTTTAGTTATGATTTTCAGCACAGATAAAGGAAGGAGAAATTTGTCTGTCCAAATAAGGCTAAAAGAAATTATAAGCAAACTAGTGGCCTGGTGCACAAAATTCGTGCACATTAAAAGGGTATTAATTAGAGGAAATAATTTAATATTGCTATTTGCTCTTTCTCTATAATAGAAGTATCAGAGACTAAAGAAAATTAGTAAAATGTGTATGAAAATCTTCCTCCTGTCAGAGTCTGGGGCACACCACAGGGCCCAGAGTCAAGTCCCCACTCACTCACATGTGCCTCAAAATCACGTGAGAGCCAGACCCAGCCGCACTCCCCCAGCCCTGCATTGGGGTAGATCCAGAATCTGCCAGTCCCATTCTTTTCAAGCCATCCAGGGCAGGGTGTGTCCTCAGGTCCCCTGGCCCAGCACCAGGATGGGGGGCATGGCCTGAGGTCCCCCATCAAGTCCCACCAGGTGGGAGACACAACCTGAGATTCTGTCAAGTCCCGCTGGGTAGAGGAGCACAGCCTCAAGCCCCCCAGCCCAGCACTAGGAGGGAGGCACAGCCTCAGGTCCCCCGTCAATTCTCACTGGCACAGGGGCACAGGCTCAGGTCCCCTGTGAAGTCCTGCTGGGTGGGGGCACAGCCTGAGGTCCACTGTCAAGCCCAGCCATGCAGGAGGGGCACAGCCTCAGGACCCCTGGCCTGGTGCTGGGGCGGAGGGTATGGTCTGAGTTCCCCTAGCCTCGTGCACGAGTGGGGGTGTGCTTGAGGTCCCCTGTCAAGCCCTGCCAGGTGGGGGTGCAGCCTGAGGTCCCCTGTCAAGCCCTGCCAGGTGGAGAGAACAGTCTCAGGTCCCCTAAACAAGCAACGGGATGGGAAGCACACCTTGAAGTCCCCTGTCAAACCCTGCCAGGTTGGGAGTGTGACCTGCAGTCCCCTGTCAAGCTGCACCAGGTGGGAGCCATGGCCTGAGGTCCCCCAGCCTGGAGCTGGAGTGGGGGGAGCAGCCTGAGGTACCCTAGCCCAGCACCAGGGCGGAAAAAGCACACCTTGAGGTTCCCTGTCAAGCCCTGCCGAGTGGGGGGGCGTGGCCTGTGGCCCCTGTCAAGCCCCTCTGGATTGGGGGAGGGTATAGGCCTCCCTTCCCTCTTGCTGCGGCCATGCTCCCCCACTGGCCTCCCATCCTGCTGCCACAACCACCTCAAGCTCTCCGCTCTCCGTGAGCAGGTGCGCATAGGGAAGGCTGGGCCAGGATAATTGGGAGGGGGTGATGGAGGGGGCCAGCGTCCTGGGTGAGCTGGGCCTCACAGCCTCTCTGCTTCAGTTCCCAGCACCCTGGACCTAAGGAGTAGTGCTTTCACAGGGGCCTGGCAGGCACTGGATATGGCGATGCCCTAAAAACAGAAGAAGCCCCCTTTAACTCTGGCTGGAAGTGCGTTGGGAACTTATGGTCTGGGAAGCAGCCCAACATCAGGGCTGAAATAAGACCTTGGGTAGCCTCCGGACGGGGCAAACCAACAGTAAAGGGCATCTTTGAAACAAAGTCATTTGAATGTATAGTGGATATTAGGTGATATTAAGGAATTACCTTAACTTTTCAAGGTGTGACAATGACTGAATATTTACTTCTTTTTTAAAGATACTCATCAGAGGATGTTTAAGTGGGAAACAACTTTCTTTGAAAGTATGGTGTTGGCCTGGCCCAGCCTCCCTGCACCACAGATGCCTCAAGGACAGACCCTCTCCTGCTCGCTCGATAGGCCCTTGAAAACACCCTGTGCAGAGGCATGGTCCCTGCTTCGTTCCCTGGCTCCAACAGAGTGAAGCAAAGCGTTCCCAGCTGGCGCTGGCCTGAAGGGCTGTGTTCCCCGCCTGTGTTCCCCGCCTGCACCGGTGTGAAGTGTTACCCACAGGCGTGAGCACTTGAGGCGCTGGCATGAAGGGAAGTATTTACTGGAGTCCAGGCAAGCCATGGCCACTCCCCAGTCATGCCCCCCCACTCTTGATTGGCTGGTAACATAGCCAATCAGGAGCCAAAGTATGGTCACATTTGCATGTTACTCTTTTATTAGATAGGATGTTTCTGCAGACTCTAACATTTTTCCTCAGAAAAAAGTCACAGAGCAATTAGAACATCTCACTCCTTTTTGGACATCTCACTGAAAAATCTCTACCAGGTTCTGGTTGTCATATAAAGCTAAACATCTCATGTCCTTAACCTCACCATTAATGATTTTCACCAGCTCTGGAGTTTCAGATTATTCTAATGATTAGGATTTCCACATTTCTGCAGAAACTGGAAGAAACATGAATTTTATCTGGAATTGCAGGGCAATTGGATTTGATAGAGTTCAGGACATATAAAATCCTTTGACCAATCTGTTTTTTGATATCCTGACATTTCTATCCCATTGTGATCAAAAGAATCAGAACTGATTCCATATAGGGTAGCTCTATAAATTTGGCAAATCCTACCACACAATGAAATGGAAAAATAAAAAGTAAAACATATAACCCAACATATCCCACCAAACAAAACTCACTAAATAACTTACAGAGCTAAATGAAAAAAAAGAGTTTGTACTACATTGACCCAGACTACCTTGCCATACTCATTAAACTATACAGGTTATTTTTTAAAATATATTTTATTGATTTTTTTACAGAGAGGAAAGGAGAGGGATAGAAAGTCAGAAACATCCATGAGTGAGAAACATCGATCAGCTGCCTCTTGCATACTAGAGATTTGCCCTCAAACAAGATACATGCCCTTGACCGGAATCAAACCTCAGACAATGCCTTTCTGTCTGCAGGCCTACACTCTATTCACTGAGCCAAACAGGTTTCGACCCAGGTTATTTTTTATTCTCAAATTTAATTATGTAAAATGTAGTGTGTGAAAAAGTAGCTAGAGTAGTAAAAGACTAATTCCCAATTTTTAAAACACTTTTGGAAAAAACTAAGCAAATCACACTCTCTTCTCTTCAATGCAGCCTAGGAAATAGTGGCCCTCAATCCGTATGTGCTGAAGGCTAACATTATCTACTTCTTAGATCTACAAAGCTTGTTCAACACTGACACAGCTTTGCCCTGCAAACACATGCACTTAAGAAATACTTCTGGGTGATGTTTAAAGCACTTTATTCTAAGTGCTAAATAACAACAATCATAGATTTTGACCGTGTGCCCTATTAGCACATCTTCAACTGCTAAATGAGTAGAATGAGTAGCCCTAAGCGAAAACTAGCCCATGAAGTTCCTCTAAGTACTTTGCTAAAAATAAGTTTCATTATCGCTCATTTCAATGACCATGAGGTCACAGCATCTCATATACTCCAAGACTGTGTTATGTAAGTTGAACTTAGGAAGGTGACATCTTAAAAAAAGTTAATATTTAGATCCAGTAGATCCAAGAAAATATATTAGGTTATCCCCTTCAAGACTAAAACACAAGAGCTTTCAGATTGTTGGTTATGCAAAATACATGTATAAGTCAATATAGCATGAAGTGTGTTGCAATGGTTTTATTTCTTACTTTTTCAATTACTTGCACAACATGGGCTTAGAGACTTAGGATGGAGACTGTCCTACAAACACTGAACACATATTTATGATTATTGCTACAAATGCCAGACAGAGCCCATAACCAAGAAATTAGAAGGACCTGACACATGCTCATCTCATAGTCTAATTTTGAGAGTTAACTGAATAAAATAAGTAGAGTACAAAGCTTTGTATGTTGTAATGGTCAACATATTAGCTGCTTGTACTGCTATGCCCTGTCATCTGCCTAGAACACTGATTTCTTAATGATCCCTTTGTAGTATTTTGGTTTCTCAAAATATTTCTGTGTGTGTGTGTTTTCTCAGCAGTAAGTCATATAACCTTCTTCCGGTAGAACTTTTTAACTTCTCTGCACTGTCTAAATGTCTATGCCTGAATTAAACTTCCTTTCTTGTTGTTGTTGTGTTTTATTTTTTATTTTTATTTTTTTCCCTCAGAACACACCTCCATTGCTGAGACAGCTTGCAGTATCAGCCCTCAGCAACCTCCTGATCCTTTAGATGACAAGTAAATGTCACTGGCAGATAACTCATGTATGGCCCCAGGTCAACACCAAGTTCAGTGCTTCCATGCCGAGGCTTCCTAAAAACAAAATGATAGTGCCTCTTCCTATTTGTTCCAAGCATATCACCTTCTTTCACTAAAATATGCGAAGTACCTAAGCAACCTTTTTTTCTGCTATTTCATCATTCTCCTGGACCGCTTAGTAAATCAATCTGAATCTAGTGAGATGCCCTCATTTAACTGAAATTTTATAAGCTTAGAGCTGGTTGGAGAAAAGCAAAAATATCAATCCCACATTCTTATACATATTCAGGTTTACATATTTCCATCCACAGTTCATCTTGTTAATGTCAGCCTTCATAATTTATTGACCGTGTAAAAGTATTTTAGCCTGGGAAGTAGAGAAAATGAGTGAGAATAAATCATTCAGTCCTCTTCCATAAGCCACAATGCAGTCCAGAGAACCTTCATTTTTAATTTTGCATTCAAGTGCCAGTTGAGACAAATTGGTTAGTGGTTCATCATGGGAGCAATTCCAGAGCTCATTCATTTAGCCTCTAAGGACTTTTCAGCATCACCAAAGGCAGCCAACATACAGTTGGTGACCTCAGGAAAAAACACAATACTCAGAGAACTAGAAAAACGACAATATATTCTTCAGTCCTTAAAATTCATCATCTAATTTCCTCTATCTCTCTTCCACTGGGTAAGAAACATCTGTCAACACATGCACCATTGGCCTATTATTCTTCATAATGTGGTTACTGAGCCTGACTCTCTACACCCTGCCAGAAGAAAGCTGTTCTGAAACACATGCAGGCACCATAGGGTAATGTAAAACAAGCAAGGGTTAAAATCGCTTACCTCTCACCCCCACCCCATTGCATCTACCTAGAGAGAAAACTATGCATTGTTTTAAACAATCTGACTCTTTCCCATAATCCAATATATTAGGAATTTACATTGTAAAAAGTTCACTTTACTATTTTTTTTTTTCTAACAAAACAACATATGTTACGCTTTCATTTGAAAGCAATCTCAGAAAAAGGGCCTGCATGTGAATGCAATTGGCTGTGAGTTCACATTTCCCTGAGACAAGATTGTGAGCAAAACACATGTTTTTTCATCTAAGTTAGAGGATGGAAAATCATGCATTATTTTTTGGGTTTTTGTGGCATGCAGTTTAAAATCAATGCATATTTCTTTCATACACATTTTTCACAAATGTCTGTGTCGATACGTCCGTTCTGATCTGATGTGCTCAATCCCTCAGCACCTGGGGAACTTTTCGTCTTGAAAATATTTCCCCCCCCGCTTACTTTTCAATTTGTTCCCAAGAATTGTAATGCTTTTTGACTAGTGATTAGCGAGAAACAGAACCCTCCCTCTTCTCTTCCTATAAAAGAAATAAGAACATTTTTACATGTTTACTCTTAATTACAGGTAAGTCAAAGAATGGTTGTTTCCCTCGCTGCTACACAACAGTAATCTCTTCAAGTCATCACAAAATTTACAAAGAAAAGAGAAGGGAACTAGGTTATAGGTGACATCAGATAATGTGATATAAGCAGGAACAACCTAATCATAAATACATTGCAAATAAAGAAAAAGAGATCTTTATTTTGTTGGAAAGGTACTTCTTTCTCCCTGTGTTTAGTAGAAAATAATAATAATAATAATAATAATAAAATAAAAGGAAAGGAAAGCTTTTGCTAAACTTGTATTTTTTAAAAAATGGCTAGAAGGGAAATTGTAGGCTCTCATTTTAGCTATACATATTGAAGAATAAGGTTACCAGGAAGCCAATCAGACATGATTGGAAAGCAGAGAGAAAAGGACATGCCCCTCGAGTAAAGTAATCTATTCAATATTAGGAATGGCAGAATGCCAACAATCGATGTGTGCAAAGAGTGACTTCCCTCCGTTACAGAGAAGTAGAGGTAAGCAGGCCATAAACTATTTGCTATAAGTACCTAGAGAGATGTAAAGTTTTATATTTAATTCATTCAGGTATATGATTGGTTTTGAAGTGGGATGAACAGAAAAACTATCCGCTGAACTGAGAAAGTAAAGTTGGAACATTTTATTCATTCACTCAACATCTGAGTAATTTAAGATGCAGTAGCTTTTAATATCAAGAATAAAATTTTAGTTGGTAATATGCTGTCATTGATGCTGTCAGAATCAATGTCCTTTTATTTAACCTTTTCTGCATATCATTTCTCATGCCTTTGGCTAAGAGTAAATGTAGTATTTCTAAGGTAAATGACTTTATCACATTAGCAAATGACAAACTTGGAGAGCTAAGTATTATCTGAAGGTTATGGAATCAAGGTAAAATCTTATGACCTATAAAATGTATCAAAACATACTCCTTCTCTACTCAGACTAAACGACAAATGCGCTTACTTTTAACCAGAAAATAGTATAATGAATGTAAAATAGGTACATAAATTAATCTTTATTTTAAAGTCTGTTATAACAAAATAGGGCACTAAAATAATTAAATCTCAGTAGTAAAGAGAAATAAGTGGATTGCATAAATATAAATATTCCAAAACTTCAAAAGTTTAGTCATCAGCACTTACTCCAGAGTTTTCAGAGCATGAAGTAAAACTAAGTTGGTGGAAACTAGCATTTCAAATTATAAAATCAATGTTAATCCCTCTTTGAGCTCAAATACAGAAACTACAAATTTCAGATAGTATCAAGTATCTTTCTTTAACATTCCCTAAAGGGGTTCTTTTAACTTGAAAATGTATAACAACAACAAAAAAGATGAATTTAAATGACTTGACTCCTTGTGATGAAATAAGTAACATACAGCCCACCAGCATTTAACTTACATGTAAAGAATTAGTCATTTATAAGGTAACACAGGCACACAATCCTTAAGACCAATTGGTGAAGCTCTAAGCCTTGAGTGACCATATATTTTAATTATGTGTCTGATAAGGTTTAATTGTTAATAAGTTCCCCTTTTATTCTCAATAGAGTCACAATTTGGATTATACATTTTATGGCTATATATCTAAGCCCCACATGGTTGATATGGTATCTCAGTATGAATTTTCTTATTTTCTTGTTCTCTACATGTCTTGTCTCTAGATTGCCCATATTAGTCAGGCCCTTCAGACAATATTAATAGCTCAGTAAAGAGAATGAAGAGCTTATAAGTTCCTCTGTGTGTAATTGTTCAAAATTTAATCTTTCAAAAAGTCTTTATTCCTCTTTCATAAAGATAATCAACATGTACATGTTGTATGATCTTATAACTTCTGTTACTAATTTCTATTACTATTTCTGTTACTAATTTCTTCCAGATGTGAAATTGTGCAGTGCATTCTAAGCTTTCACATTTTGGGGCTGCATTTACCTGCCTAGAAACTGTCCATCGTCACTCAAGATAACTTCCCTCTATTTTTGCTTTCATTCACCATTGTCCCCATCCCAGGGCATCCACAGCTATGTAATATCCTATCTAATAAAAGAATAATATGCAAATTGACTATCAGTCCAACACACAAGATGGCTGCCCCCATGTGGACACAAGATGGCCACCACAAGATGGTCAGCAGAGGGCGGCAGTTAGGGGTGACCAGGCCAGCAGGGATGGGCAGTTAGGAGCAACCAGGCCTGTAGGGGAGGGCAGTTTAAAGAGACCAGGCCTGCAGAGGAAGGCAGTTGGGGGAAAATAGGCCAGCAGGAAAAGTCAATTGGGAGGGACCAGGCCTGCAAGGGAGGGCAGGTGGGGGTAATCAGGAGTGCAGTGGAGAACAGTTAGGGGTGACTGGGCTGGTAGGGGAAGGCATTAGGGACAACCAGGCCTGCAGGGGAGGATAATTGGGGGTGACCAGGCCTGCAGGGGAGGGCATTTGGGGCAGTCCAGACCTGCAGGGAAGGATAGTTGGGGGCAGGGCTGGCAGGGGAACAGTTAAGCATCAATCAAGCTGGCAGGGGAGTGGTTAGGGGGTGATCAGGCTGACAGGCAGAAGCCGTTAGGGCAATCAGGCAGGTAGGCAGGCGAGCTGTTTGGAGCCAGCAGTCCTGGATTGTGATAGGGATGTCCAACTGCCCATTTAGGCCTGATCCCATGGAGAAAGTGCAGGCTGCGCTGAGACACACACACACACACACACCCACACACCATGCATGAATTTGTGCACCAGGCCTGTAGTTACATATAATTAAAACTGAACTCTAAGGATAAAGTACAAAGCTCTCCACCCAGGCTGCATGAATGAGGCCTGAGCTATTTAATTCCTCATGTCAATGATGGGTTAGCTACACCTGGGTGTGAGAGAAAATATTGGGAGCCTGATGTAATACCTTGGGTACCACTATTACATATATACTGAGTGGCCAAATTATTATGACCACCCATTAATATTTCATTGGGCCACCTTTTGCTTTCAATACTGTGGCGATTCTTCTTGGCATTGACTCCATGAGATGTTGAAAGGTGATGTGAGGAATCTGACACCATGGCTGATGAATAGCACTGTCCAGTTTTATGAGATTTGATGATTGTGGAACAAGCTGCCTGATGGCTCTTTTAACTTTGTCCCACAAATGCTCAGTTGGATTGAGATCTGGTGATTGCGGGGGCCACCTGAGCAAGGTAAAGTCTCCCTCATGTTCTTGAAACCACTCCTGCACAATACAAGTACCGTGGCATGGCGCATTGTCTTGTTGGAAGAAGCCATCTCCATTGGGATACGCTATCAACATAATAGGATGAACTTGATCAGCAACAATACTTAGGTATGTTGTGCTATTCAGATGTTGTTCCACATGAGTTAAAGGGCCCAAATCATGCCAGGAAAACATGCCCCAAACCATGACACTGCTCCTACCAGCTTAAAGGTTTGTACTCATGCATGTGGTGTGCATGCTTTCATCTCTCACTCTGCTATTTGCATGATGCAACTAGAAATGTGATTCATCGGATCACATGACTTTTTTCCAATGCTCAACTGTCCAGTCCTTGTGTTCCTGTGTGAATTGGAGACATTTTATCTTGTTAACTGCAGACAGTAAAGATGCTCAAATAAGCCTTCAGCTTCCATATCCCATACAATGCAGTATTTGGCTAATTTGCCTACAAATGTCAGGTGGTCATAATAATCTGGCCACTCAGTGTATATTGCTAGAAGGTATCTGAATTTAATGTGCTTGGGCCCATATTTTGGATATTGCCTGGTTCACAGATACTGAGTATGTTCATATATAATCCTGAGTGATATCCCTCATACAGTGCCAGCCCAGCCTCTGGAAATCACTGTGCTTCAAGTTCCTCAGTAGAGCCCTAAGGCCTTGAGTGAGGCTAGACCTGTAATCATTGTATGGAGAAAGGCTCCCCTGACTGAGAAGATCAGGGTGGTGGAAATGTCAGGAGTCATTAGGATAAAGGCAGCAAGAAGTGAATGACAAACACCATCATCAAAACTGACAGCCGCAGCACCTGAAGCATCAAGAGCTGGTTGTTTCTGACAGGTTCTGACAGCAGCAACCGGTACTACAGAACATGATGTCCAGGATCTGGGTAGAATGGAAACTTCAGCAGCAATAGCAGTCAGAAACCATCAACTTTCACTAGTGGTGGGACAATGGCAGGGATGGAAAGTGAGGAAGGTGGAGTTTGGAGTTCAAAACCACTAGACCAGATGTCTAAATTGTATTGTCACTAAAGCTGATGTAACCTGTAGAAATAAGAATATTTCGGATAATGATCAGTTACCTATTTCATTGATAGCTGTTAGACAAGAGCTTTCTGACACAGTAGCAAGGAAACCATCTATGCTCAGGGTAGCCAAGAGAGTTTCCTGTGTCTGTCTTATGGCTGTTGAGCAACAATCAAAGAAAAAAAAGAACATCTGTTGAATACCTGTCCATAATTATGTAACTTTTAAAAATACATATTTTATTGATTTTTTTTTTACAGAGAGGAAGGGAGAGGGACAGAAAGCCAGAAACATGGATGAGAGAGAAACATCGATCAGCTGCCTCCTGCACACCCCCTACTGGGGATATGCCTGCAACCAAGGTACATGCCCTTGACCAGAATTGAACCCCGGACTCTTCAGTCCACAGGCCATCGCTCTATCCACTGAGCCAAACCAGTTTCGGCAGTTATGTAACTTTTTAAAATCCTCACCCAAAGATATGCTTTTGGAAGAGGAAGGGAGAGAAAGAAACACTGATGTGAGAAACATTGATTGGTTGGTTGCTCCCCGTATACCCCCATCCCTGGGATCAAACCCACAACCTAGGTATGTATCTGACCAAGAATCAAACCCATAACATTTTGGTTTGGGGGAGGATGCTCCAACCAACTGAGCCATCTGGCCAGGGCATCATAATGATGTAATTTAATCCTGACACCAACACGGCAAGTTCTATAATTATGAAACCCATTTTCTAGATGACTAAAATGAGTCTCAGAAGATTTAAGTGATTTGCCCAAGTTCACAGCAATAAGGATGTAGCTGAGATGTGCACACAGTTCCCACTCACTCTAAAGCCACTGTTTTTCCAAAGCCACCAGACTCTGGGAGTCGAGACAAACAATGGAAACAATCACCACAAAGACCCAGCCCTGCTCCCTCCCAGCCTACCTCCTGCCCCCTGCAGAGGGAAGCAGATGTGGAGCAAAATATCCACAGTTCTGGACTCTGAAACCTTCCATTCCTGAAACTGAAATTCAAAAACTGAGAAGTTGCTGACACTGTTGCTGAGCCCTGCCAAGTCCCCTGCTCTGAGGGCAGTTTGGTGTAAAGAATGTTGATAATCACTGCAAATGGAGGAGTATGCCTCTTGGCCTGGGAAATGAGGCTAGTGCGTAAGTAGTTTTGGCAGCTGCATGCATGCTGTGGTACTGGGAGGTACATGCTATTCACATAGAAAATAAAAAATAAAAATAAACAGATTGTCTGGAACTCCTCCAGGATCCCAGCCCACCTCCCTCCTCCCCATCCAACCCAGTATTCTCAGTCCCAAATGTGGTTTTCCCTGTTAAATGCTTGCAGAAACCAGGTGAGGTATTTGTTGCACGGGTGGATAGTGATTGTATCTCCAGAGTACCGGTGGGAGTGATGTGATTTGGGTTGCTGCACATCCAAAGGGGAAAATGAAGGTCTTTCTGAGGCAAATAGCATCAGTAGTTTCACATGGAAGATGGATGGCCCAAAGAAAGCTAGCCTTTCACAGATAGGGAAATATAGTGGAAAGTCACTGACGTCAAAGGATGAAGAGTTTGAAAAAATTAAAAGCATAGGAGGCCAGTTTCACTCTTTAGTTGATAGGTAATTCTTTAGATATTTGAATTGGCATCAGGGTAGTTTTCTCTAATTTCAATGTGAATGAGGACAGATTGTCCTTAAAATGTCATTACGTTAAAGTTGCAGGGGAGATTCCTAATAAGTGTGAATCTATTTCTAGATTTTTTAAATATCTTTTCATCATTAAATCTGTGGAAAAAGAAAATATTTCTATATTGGTACTAACATTTATTGAACATCTATTCTGTTCTGGTCTCTATACTGGGCTTTAACTGTATTATCTCAGTCACTCTTCACACAATACTTGCAAAGTATTTCACAGATAATACTTGACATTTACTGACTTCATTCTCCATAAAAGACATACAATTTTCTCCATTTTATAGACAATAGAAATAATAAGGAAGGAGTACTTAGATACAAAAATAATAGCAATTATACACTCAGTTGGCAGATTATTATGCTCTCTGAATGCATAATAATCTGGCTACTCAGTATATATATATTACAAGCCCGGTGCATGAATTCCTGCATGGGTGGGGTCCAGCCAGGGGGAGAGGACACAGGCAGTTGGCTGGCCTGCCTGCTGGTCGAACTCCTGGTCAAGGGGACAATTTGCATATTAGCCTTTTATTATATAGGATACACACTGAGTGGCCAGATTATTATGAGTTCAGAGATCATAATAATCTGGCCACTCAGTGTATACTAAAAAGGTACTCTGTGATATGCTCTATTTTAAATACTTTTCATGAATTAACTCTGTGAAACAACTACTATAGTTATACCTATTTCACACATAAAACATTTGGCTTAGGGAGTTTAAGTAATTTGCTTAAAATTTCCCAGCCAGTGAGCATTAGTAGTCAATCAATTGGATGTCAATATCCATCATTTTAACCTCTATATATTTCCTACGACTTTGTAAAGTAAGACTCAGAGAAGTTTAAAACCCATCTAAGATAGCACAATTATAAAGAATAAGACAGAACCTAGCCCCAGGGTTTTGTTAGTTTTGGTTTTTACTTCAGAGTTCATTTTTCCCCACTTCACAGTTAGGCTGCCCTTCTAAGGAGTATTTCTTTAGCAAGAAGACTTTACCACAAGTCCCGCAATACAAACTCTTAATTATTAATACTCATTCAATTATTTTTGTGTCTAAACATGAAAAAGAGATATTCCTGGACCTAAAGACTATGCCTTTTAGGCACACTGAAAGACTGAAGACAATACTTTCAAGGTAAGCAACCAAAATGAAAGATGTTATGAATAGTGAAAATAAATTTATACTTTTGGATTTGGCAAAGGTAATATAGTTTGAAATAGTAAATTTTAATCTAAATTTCAATAACTATATATAAAAATAAAATCGTGTGCTCTCTAAGGAACAATATTTCCTAAGTCAGCTATACAATTGAGTGGTCAAATAGTTGATCAATCCTGAAGTGAATTTTCAAATGATTCATTCCAGGTATATAAGCATAAATTCATAAGGATAGCAAAACAAGTGATCTGGTCTTGCACATATTAGTATGTTCATGTTCATTAGTTTATACTCTTGGGATAGATCCAGAAAAATATATCCACGTGTATTTCTAAAAGAACATTCTCAAATGGGGCTTTTAAACTAAAGTCAGCAATATGCTGTATCACTTACATATTTTGTTTTGGCATGAATCCACAAGACATCTTTTATTAGTGGAAGCTTATTCTGAAGTTTTATTGATTATTTACAGCTCTTAAAAGTCATATGAATATGTTTTCAATGTAATTTATACTTCTTTATCATTTGCCTTTCAAACCTTTCATCTCATTATCTGTGATGAGTTAAAATCAAATGTAAGGAGTAATTTCATACAGAATATATAAGCCATGCCTTCACCCTATCATAGCAGCAGTCCCTCAAATGCTAAGTTTTGAGTTAAATGTATGCAGTCTTATCATTTCTAAATTCAGTGTAGGCTAGAGTCATATATGAAATGTAATTTTACGATGGAGGTTCTCAAGACCCTATCTTCCCATCACAATATCTGTAATTGACATTGAGTTTGGCTCAGAAGGGGGGATATATTGTGAGAGAAAGAATGAGCCCCATCTTTATTAGTATCTGAATATTTTGTATGCTTTTGGCTGACTATATCACCTAATCCATTTCCTATGTATGAATGGGCAACCACTTAAACAAAATTATCTTGCCAAAACTGATTTGGTTCAGTGGATAGAGCATCGACCTGTGTACTGAAAGGTCCCAGGTTCGATTCTGGTCAAGGGCATGTATCTTGGTTGCAGGCATATCCCCAGTAGGAGGTGTGCAGGAGGCAGCTGATGGAGGTTTCTGACTTTCTATCCCTCTCTCTTCATCTCTGTAAAAAATAAATCTTATCTAATAAAAGATAATAAAAGAGTAATATGCAAATTTGACCGTACCTTCGCCACACTCACAAGCCACGCCCACCTGCCACACCCACCAGCCAATCAGGAGCAAATTATGCAAATAAACCCCAACCAAGAAGGCTGCCACCACTGAGAGCAGGAGGAAGGCTTGGGTTTCCCAGGCAACAAAGGAAGCCAAGCTTTCTGCCTCCCTAGGCCTCCACTCAATGTTACAAAGTTTCAATTATTTTTTTTCAATTTAATATATTTTTTATTGATTTTTTTGCAGTATAACTTATATTTAATAGTAGTACATATGTTTTCCTTTCCCCATCCCTATTATCCTACCCCAAGCCTCCCCTACCCCCCAGCAAATGTCCCCACCCATCCCACTCCCCACCCAAGTGTCTTTCATTCATTGGTTATGCTCATATGCATGCATACAAGTCTTTTGGTTGATCTCCCCCAGCATCCACCTGCCATCCACCCTAGCCTTCCCCCTGTAGCTTGACAGCCTGTTCAAGGCGACCCTGCCTCTATATCAATCACTGCCCACTGTTTCTTTTCTTCAAAAATATCTTGCCTCTGCATACTAGAAATAAATGTATAAGAACAAAAAATGTTTCAGTCTCAGTTTCAATGTCCAACTGTTCTGAGTCCCAGTTTCAGTGTCAAATAATTCTTTATGTGTATAAGTCAGCAATGGTATCCAGATGGTGGACACATCGTGTCAATGCAAGATCCATCCTCTCTGGTTTGGTCCTGGGCTGCCTGCAGACATGCACAGCTGCCGACTGCTAGCATGGCAAGGTGTCGTCAGTGTCCCCCATCTCTGGACCATCCTCGTGACTGGAACAGATCCATCAGTTCCTCACAGTCGCAGGAACCCACATGTCTTGGAGTTGTTCTCTGAAAACACACAAACACACTCTCGACCAAAAGTTAACAAAGGGATCCTCTCTGCAAAATAGACTTAGGATTCTTTTTATTTTTGCCTAAATGATTTTCCTTTGGCTTATTTTGACACTATGTGTGTTTTTTTATGGGTGTCCTGCAGTTGGTTTTACAAATGGAATTTACTTTACTGGAGTAAGAATTTTCTAGATGTATTTTACCTACAGGATATTTTTCCTTACATGATATTACCCCACTGCCCCCCCTTTTTTTGATTAATGGGGGCTTTTGGAAATTTTATCTTGCAGTCTTGGTAATTTTAAATTTTAACTTTTGCACATAAATATGACTGCTTTAGGTTCTTTGGACGTTAGGCAATTTTACAGTGAGATGAACTACTAATAGATATTTTAGTTAATGTTTTAGGAAAAGCTTTTTGTCCAGTACACTTAAATTTTCTTGAGTATTCCCTTATTTCACTTGGCCAATTTAAATTAATCTGAAAACTTGATTACTATTTTACTGTCAATTTTAATACTCAAGTAGAAATCTTAGTTAACCTGTAAATACTAGTGGAAAGGAATATTTGCAATTTTGAGTAGGTCCTGAGCATTCCTGGTAATAGACTGGATTTAGATATAGAGCAGCTATTGCTGGCCGAGTCTCTGTCTGCCACCTGGGTGCCGGTCTGAGTTGTGCGTGGGAGGTGAAACAGCTGCGGGGGTAGGAGACCTCCCTCAGGAGGGGTGAGAATTCAAGCCGGTGCAAGGTTTGTGGGTGAGGGTCTGTGCCCCACCTCTGTTGATCTTTTAGTTCTCTCCTGTTGGCCCCTCTGTGACTGTGCCTGTCATAGGTTGTTCCTTCCCTGAGGAATCTTACACGTCTCTAACTAACCAGCCATCCTCCGGGGCCGAACAGGGTGATGTGAGGTTCAGTTCTGTCTCCTTTGTAGTCTATGCCCCCGTGGCCTTCACGTCTAGCACCTGTCTTGGGGTCCCCTCGCCTGCTGGCGGGGTCCTGGTATTGATCACATATCTCGGGGGACCCAGGTTTCTTCTCCAGAGAGGGCCCAGCTCACACCATTGGTCGAGAGACAGATCCATGGTGCCAGCTGCCCAGAGGCTTCAGCCACAGCTTGAACTGAAAGCTCAGGCATCAGCTGTGTGTATTTGGATAGTAAGAAGAGGGTCCCTCTTGGCCAAAGGGCAAGAGGGGCCAATATAGAATGCTCAGATGCCTTAATTTCTTCTGAAAGGAATTAATTCCTTTCCTATCCTTTTTTAAATTGCTGCCCAACATTCAAAGAATTAGTTTGTAAGTTTATTTGGGATAATTGTATAATATGCTGTTGTCAAATATCAAATATTATAATGACATTGTAGAATAATATCATGTAAGGGTATTATGGTGTCACGGAAAGTTAAGGAAGGCCTAGCCTAAGGACTGGTGTCCATAGGAGATGACAAGCTCTAGGCCATGTCAATTCAATCTCAAACTAGCTGCCAATTTTTTTTATAACTTTATATAAACTTTGTCAGGGATGTAAAAACACAAATTACTTACCTTAGATCAAGAGTTCAAATATATTGTCTTTCCCCCTTACTCCCACCACCTGCCACTTACCCTGAGGTTTGACATTCTGATGGACTTTTCTCAGTCTCTGGATCCATTCTTGTTCATCAGTCTATGTCATTCATTATATTCCTCAAATGAGTGAGATCATGTGATATTTGTCTTTCTCTGCCTGGCTAATTTCACTTAGCATAATGCTCTCCAAATCCATCCATGTTGTTACAAATGGTAGGAGCTCCTTCTTTTTTACTGCAGCGTAGTATTCCATTGTGTAAATGTACCATCGTTTTTTAATCCACTCATCTGCTGATGGGCACTTAGACTGTTTCCAAATCTTAGTTATGGTAAATTGTGCTGCTATGAACATAGGGGTACATATATCCTTTCTAATTCGCATTTTTAGCTTCTTGGAGTATATTCCTAGAAGTGGGATCACTGGGTCGAATGGGAGCTCCATTCTTAGTTTTTTGAGGAAACTCCATACTGTTCTCCACAGTGGCTGCAGTAGTCTACAATCCCACCAGCAGTGCATGAGAGTTCTTTTTTCTCCGCATCCTCGCCAACACTTGTCGTTTGTTGATTTGTTGATGCAAGCCATTCTGTCAGGTGTGAGGTGGTACCGCATAGTCGTTTTGATTTGCATCTCTCAAATAATTAATGACTTTGAGCAACAAAGTTTCAATTATAAAAGATACAGAAATGACGGCAGCCACTGAGCTGGAGAAAACAGAGGCTTGGGTTTCCCTGGCAATGGAGGAAGCCAAGCTTTCCACCTGCCATTGCCAGCGTAGGCCTCCACTCTAGGCTACACTGTTTCAAACAGAAATGGCTGCCACCCCAGAGCAAGCAGAAGGCTTGGCTCTGCCCCAGGCTATAAAGTTTCAATTGTAGACATAGATTAATCCCAGATCCCAGAATCCAGGGCCTCTGCTTGCATTGCTGGGGGGCGTGGCTAGCCTGCAAAGCTCCACAGGCCCCTCGCCCAGGCTGCCCCTCACCCCAAGGGAACCCCCACCCTGTTCTGGGACACACTTCAGGGCAAACCAGCTGGCCTCCACCCATGCACCAGGCCTCTAGCCTATCTCATAAAACACACAAGAGGGCTGCCT
Source organism: Antrozous pallidus (assembly GCA_027563665.1). NCBI lineage: Eukaryota > Metazoa > Chordata > Mammalia > Chiroptera > Vespertilionidae > Antrozous > Antrozous pallidus. Next base: position 156,483,460 of record CM050508.1, on the reverse strand, counting down.
CCATGTTGTCAAAGATCCTGCCCCCATGTGTACACAAGATGGCCACCACAAGATGGCCAGCAGGGGAGGGCCATTGGAGTTCCAGGCCCTGCAAGAGAGGGCAGTTGTGGGTGATCAGGCCAGCAGGGAAGGGCAGTTGGGAGAGACCAGGCCTACAAGGGAGGGCAGTTGGGGGCTATCAAGCCTGCAGGGGATGGCTGTTAGGGGTGACCAGGTCGGCAGAGGAGGAAAGTTGGGGGCAAATATGCTGGCAGGGGAACAGTTAGACATCAATTAGGCTGGCAGGGTAGTGGTTAGGGGGTGATCAGGCTGGCAGGCAGAAGCAGTTAGGGGTAATCAGGGAGGCAGGCAGGTGAGCAGTTTGGAGCCAGCAGTCCTGGATTGTGAGAAGGATGTCTGATTGCCCATCTAGGCCCGATCCTACCACGTATGAGCAGTTGGACATACCTCGAGGGGTCCCAGATTGGAGAGGGTGCAGGCTGGGCTAAGGGACATCCCCCGCTCCCGTGCATGAATTTTGTGCATCGGGCCTCTAGTAAAATATATTTTAAAAAACAAAATTATCTAGGGCAAACTTAAGCTGAAATATTTGAATTATATATATGACTAATGTAATCTGCATTATGTTGTAATTACTTGTGTATATACTTACGTTTCCTCTCAAATTATGAGGTCTTGAAGGATATAGATCAACATCTTAAGCAACTTTGTGTGCTACACAGCACCTACTACAGTGCAATTTTAGATGTGGCAAGCAGAGAGGGCCACACTGAGAAAATGGTGTTTGAAAGAAGGTGAAGGAGCAAGCCATCCCATATTTGTATGAGAGCATTCCAGGCAGAGACAAGACAGCAAATGCCAAAGTCCTGTTGTTCCATTGTGAATAGACTAGGTGTGGAACAGGAAGCACAGTCCAGTTAATCCAGCAGAGAGGTGATGGTGGTTTGGATGAGAACAGTAACACTGAAGGTGTTGAAGAGCAGTTCTGTTCTGGATAACTTTTGGAGGTAGTGTTGACAAGGTCTGCTCTGAGTGATTGGGTGTGAATTGTGAGTGAAAGACAGAAAACAAGACAGCTTCAGGGGTTTTGACCTGGGTAACTCTATGGATGGCGATATCATTTACTGAGATGGTAAAGACTATAGGAAGGAAAAAGTATTGGAAAGAAGATCCCAGAGTCTGGGGAATCTAGAAAATGTTAAACTTCTCTATTGATATTCTAATTTCTCTCTAAAGCCAAGAGTGAAGCTGATCCCCTAGAACCCTTCGCTGGGTCCATGCTTGAGGGGTCCTGGCGTGGTCCTCCACTGGCCACACTCCTTCTGTAGGGTGAGGCTTCTTCCATTAAACCAAAAGGACATGTCACTCAGCTCTTTTAGATCATGCCGGGTAGGATTCTTGGATTCCCTGTCAAATTCCCCAATCCCACATCCACCATCTATGTATACGTCCATGTTTCCAAGAGCAAGCCAGACTATCAACACATGCACCCCTAGGCCAGTGCATAGCTAAGGGATGGGTGAATGCGAGGTTAGAGGGGCTGTGGATGGAACTTGTGATGAGGGGCTTACACACATCTCTGTCAGACGCTTTTCAGGGTGGGACAGAGCAGGGTGGGAAGAGAATGGGGGTAGGCCACAGGCTAGTGGAACTTTGGGGAGTCATAATTTTAAATTCCATGCCAGCTTTACAGGCCATCCTGACAGTATATTTATCTAGACAAGAAGACAATCTATTCAACAGTTTAATAGCTTGACTTAAACATTTAGCTTTATGGTTTCTGAGCCTCCATGTGTACTCTCAGCACAGGCACTGAAAGGTACAGGCTCCGGCCAGCACTGCTGAACCTCCTGCCAGCGGTGTCAGAGACACATTTATTTTTAGAGGAGACCTGAGAAGAAGGGTCTGGCCTGCATTCCTGTACATAATAACACAACTTTCTTCTTCTGCGGTAACAGATGCGGATTTATTTTTTCAGATGAGACCCTGAAAGGAGTCCTTTCTATACATATCCCCCCCCCCCCAGTCCTTAGCTAGTTGAGAACCCCTGATAAGTGTTGGAAAACTATTGATCCTCCCTAGTCTCAGTTTTCACACCTGAGAAAGGAATGAGATTAGCACTTAACTTCAAAGGCTGCTGTGAGAAAGGTCAGTAAGCAAAATGTAAAGCAAAAAACAAAAACACTAAGCATATTGCGTCTCACACATAATAAGCAGTTAAATGATTGTTGTTGCATTCTCAGGTCTATAAAACAATATCTTACTTTTTATGTTTTCTTAAATTCTATAAAAGTACACACAAGTGCAGAAGCAATGGAAGGTTTTCTTTGAGCATTTTGCTAATGCCCAGTGAGTTCTCTCTCCCTTCAAAACAAGTCACAGCATTTAGATGCCAATTAATAATTCAAGTTCTGTTTTAGTTGCTAGTGCTTTGCTTACTTTCTGAAGCAAATAGAGAATTCCCATTAGTATTGATGGTAATTACCGCTGCAGAATGAGGTATGATGAGTAGAGTCCCTGCTGAGGAATTATTTTAATGATTTTGAACTTTAAGAAAGAAACTTAAGAAAGTCACACATGATGACAACCTCAGGGCCTGAACCCCTGCTGCCTCCCTAACTACTATTTTCAATTGATTCATTCTGAGCAGGACACTTCTGGGCTAGGTTGTTCTTTATGACCAAATAGTGAGAAGCATATTCCAGAGAAAAGTGCCTCAAATTAGGAGCTCAGCATTTGGTGGTACAGACTCCTTTCCTACCATAAAATGCCTCAGCTATCAACTCAAAAGCCAATCTATATCATAGTGTGGTAGCAGTGATATATGGCAATTGTAATAACAGTATCTACCTATATTATTACCACTATAAATTTCTGATCACTGACCTAAATTGGAGCTTCAACTCTACCAATCATATTTAGTATAATCTTGCTATGGTCATGTTGTGATGTAATTATCCTACTGACCATAAAATCATTTATAGCTTCTCTTACTCTCCATAGCCTTCATTGAATAACACTGAGAAAAGACCATACAAGTACAAAAATAAACTTTTAATCTATTAGGCATGGAAGCATGGAGCAGACTGATGAATCTCAGAGGGAGGGGGCAAAAGGGTGGGAAGAGATTAACCAAAGAATTTATACCCATGTATGCATTGCACCATGAACACAGAAAATAGGGTGATGAAGGCCTGACTAAGGCTGGTTGGGAACTGGATAGTGGGAGGGGGTAAGTAGGGGAGAGGCACATTTTAATACTCTCAACAATAAACATTTTAAGAAGAGAAAATAAACTTTCTATTAAGTTAAATTATACTTAGGATAACTTTCTCTTAAAATTAAAAATAGAACTGCCTTATGATGTATCAATCCCACCTCTAAGTCCAAAAGAATTGCAAGCAATCTCCAAAAGGTATTTGCATACCCATGTTCATAACAGCACTATTTATGGTAGTCAAGAAGTGCATGCAATCTAAATGTCAATCAATGGATGAATAGATAAACAAAATGTGGTGCATACATCCAATGGAATATTATTCAGCCTTAAAAAGGAGGGAATCCTGTCACATGCTACAGCATGGATGAACTTGAGGACATTATTCTAAGTGATATAAGCCAGGCATAAAAAAATAAACAAGTAGTATATGGTTTCACTTATATAAGGTATCTAAAAGAGTCCAATTTATAGAAATAGAAAATCAAATGGTGGTTTCAAGGGGCAGGTGGGAGGGGAAACAGGGATATCGTTTAATAGGAACAGAGTTTCTGATTTGGAAGATGAAAGAGTCCTGGAGACCTGTTTCACAATAATGTGAATGTACTTTACACTGTACACTTTGAACTATACACATAGAAACGGTTAAGGTGGTAAATTGTTTGTGGTAAAGGTTAAGGTGGTAAATATTTTACCACACAAAAAAATCTGAAAAACAGACAAGGAAAAAAAGCTTGTTTTGTGTTGCAGTTGTTCAACAAATATGCTTTTGTGCTTACTATGCACCATACCCTGTACAGGTTGAGTATTTTGGAAGTATTTATTTGGCAATCAATATTAGGGAGTTTGGAGTTTGGTACTATAATGAATTTTAGACACACAGCAACATAGTTCTAACTGTTTATGCTTTTAAAAGTATTATGTGAAGAAAAGAATGCTCTTTATTCCCGGGCAAATCTTGTATTGATTTCTTTTTCTTTCATTTATACACATCCTCATTTTAAACACCTCTATTGTCTTTGCAAGGCCAAAACATCTATAAGAAGCATCGATTAAATAGCAAGAGGGATTTTAAATGGCCTGACCCTGACAGGCATTCCTTGGCCTGAGATCACATGTACAAATTCTAGGAGGAAGGACCACTTTGGTGTTTAGCAATGTACAAGAGCAGATGTGGTCCTGAGAAACTGCTTTATGTGCAAAATTTTGAGTAGCAAAGCTATTTTTTCTCACTTATATTTAAGAATTGGAAAATTGTTTTTATGGAAAACATTTTCATCCTGAGACATAGTAGTGTTCTAATTACATCTACACAGGCAGGTTTTCAAGAATGCATCAGCTCATTGGCAGAGTTCTTTTCCTTCTTCCTTCCTTTTTTTTTTTTTTGCAAAGACACAAACTTAGAAATTCTATCAGCAAATTTGTTGAAATAGGTCTTAAGATGACAGGCAAAACTTCTGACCCACCTAAAAAGAGTTACCAATAATGCCAAAAGACACTCAAAATTCTCAAACTTGGACTTCAAGTAATCTCAAAAAATTTGAAATTTTTTAAAAAGTTGTTTTCTTTTATACTTTATTTTTTTCCAACTTCTTTCCTCACTCTTGAGATGTCATATATAAGGGGTTGGCAAATATTTTCTTAATGAACCAAATAATAAGTATCTTAGGCTTATAGGACAGCCAGCTTCCATTGCAAGTATTCAATTCTGCCATTACAGCACTAAATCAGCCATATAAAGTAAGTAAATAAGTGGGTATGGCTGTGTTCCATTAAAACTTTATTTACAAAGACAGGTGGCAGGCTGAATTTGGCCTGTAAGCTATCATTTGCTGACCCCAGTTTTAGGCCATACTAAGGAATTCAGGTTTTAGTCTACAGCAGTTAAAACCATTGTGTAATTTTAAAATGGAGAACAAACATGATTTTACTTAGTCTTTAAAAATTTCACTTTGCCTACTGAAGAGAGAATAGATGGAAGGGAGTAATAAGAATGAAAGCAAGAGGCCAGTACAACCCTCCAGGCTATATTTGAAGGTGACCAGAACCAAAGTGGTGGCAGTGAAGGTTACATGTAGTTTAATTCAAGAGAAAGGCCAGAGTTAGAGTAAACTTTGAAGTCAGCATCAGATTGATGGTATTTAAAACCATAGTACCAGGTGAGATTACCCAGAGGGAAGGCATAGGTAAAAAGTGCAAATAGAGAAGATGGTGAAAGACTGAGCTATGGGGCATTGTCACCTGTAAATGTGAGGCTCAGTGGCTGAGCATCAACCTATGAAAGAGAAGGTCACAGTTCAATTTCCAGTCAGGGCACATGCCTGGAGTGTGGGCTCAATCCCCAGTAGGGGTCTTGCAGGAGGCAACTGATCTATGATTCTTTCTCATTGATGTTTCTGTCTCTCTCTCACTCCCTTCCTTTTTGAAATCAATAAAATATATATTTTTTTAAATCACAGAAGCATGGAACAGACTGTCAAATCTCAGAGGAAAGGAGGGGGTAGGTGCTTGGGTGGGAAGAGATCAACCAATTAAAAATTCCTGTGGCAGATCAGTGTGTCCTTTGTGGTACAATGGTTGAAAATCACTGCTCTAGATACATAAGTCATTGTTAAATAACTGTACTCATGCAGCTACTTTCCTTTGAGTACCCACATAGACTTGCCCATGTGAGAAATAATAGGACTGCAAACCCATATGTATAGCCCCTTAACAGGATAACTGCCTGTTTCTTTGAGGTAGCTTTCAGGGTTACCCAAAATGAATTTTTGTATATCACTTAAAACTATATTTTCATACACACATATATATTTAAATGGGTTTATTATTGACATACAATGAACTGCACACATTTAAATGATACAATATGGTAAGTTTTGACATATGTATATATAAGACCATCATCACAATCAAAATACTGAATATATACATCACCTCAAAAGTTCCATTGTATACAATTATAATTCCTCCCTCTCATCACTTCCCAGGTGTGATAAGGGAACACTTTCTGTCATTATGAATTAGTTAGAATTTTCTAAAGTTTTATTTAAATGGAGTAATATTATATATCCTTTATTGGGTTTGATTTCTTTAATTCAGCATATTTTGAGATTCATTTATGTTATTGCATATAACAATAGTTCATTCCTTTTTACTGTTGCATAGTATTCCAATATATGAGTATAGCATATTTGTTTATTCATTCATCTTTTGACTAGACGGGTTTTGTTGATTACAAATAAAGCTGCTATAAACATTCATTTAAAAGCTTACCTATGACATATGTTTTCACTTCTCTTGAGAGATATATAGGAATAGAATGACTGAGTAGTATGGTAAGTGTATTTCTGTCTTTTAAAGAAAGTAACAAACTGTCTGCTAAAGCAGTTTTACATGCCCATCAGCAGTGTATAAAATTTCCAGTTGTTCCTACAATCACTAGTATTTGATATGGTCTGTGGAAATCCTTTTCACGTCCCGCGTGTCCAGGTTTCCAATGTCGGGTTCAGCATCTGGAGGAGGCCGCACACAATGAATAGAGACTTAGAAAAGCATAAATTTGGGAAATGGGGGCCAGGCGGTAGCCAATCTCTAGTGGAAAGACTGCACCTTGCTCTGGCCTGGCCATCCCTTTTATTAAGGCTATGGGATCCACCCATAGCCCCCAGGCAGGAAATTACAAGGACAGAAATACACAAAGAACAGACAGAGGTGTTTCAGTTAACAATGTTTAGCTCTGACCTTTCAGAGCAATTAAGGTTGTTTACCAGCCTCCTGGACTTCCTGTCCACATCTTTCTATTAGTGAGAGAAGATTGGTTTCCTACAATGGTCAGTCTTTTTTATGGTAGACATATAAACAGATGTGTGATGATATCTCATTGTAATTTGCATTTCCTTAATGACTAATAGTGTTGAGCATTTTTTCAGCATTTGCCATCTAAATATTTTTCAGGAAGTGTCTGTTCAGATGTTTTGCCCATCTTTATATATTCTGAATTCTTTGAGAGTTCTTTATCTAGTCTGAATACCAGACTTTCATTAGAGAAATGGCTTGCAAATATTTTCTTTCAATATTTGGTTTATTTTCCTTATTCTTTTGAAAATCAGAAATTAAGTCAAATTATCAATTTTGTATTTTATGATTTTTGGTTTTGGTGTCACATCTAAAAAAATCTTTGACTAACAAGATTACAAAGTATTTTTTGTTTATTTTATTCTAGAACTTTTAAAGCTTTTTATTGAAGCCCATGATCCACTTTGAGTTAATTTTTGTCTACAATTTAAGGTATATATTCAAGTTCTTTTGCACAACACACACACACACACACACACACACTTGTTTCAATACTATTTGTTGAAAAAACTATTCTTTCCCCATTTTTTTGGTTTAACTTTTGTGAAATATCACCTGTCCATATAAATGTGGATTTTTGTGAGGGGCTTCTTATTCTGTTTCATTGGTCTATTCGCCTAATGAATAGATTTGTCTAATAAAATTATATTTGCTTACAGTAGTTTTGTAATAATTTTGAAATCAAATAATGATAGCCTTCACCTTTGTTTTTCCCTCCCAAAGTTGTCTGTTCTATGTCCTTTGTATTTCTGCAAAAAATGGTAAAAAATCTGCTGGGATTTTGATTAGGATCTTTCTGTTATTAATTTCTAATTTAATTCCATTGTGATAAGAGAAAATGCTTTGTATGAATTGAATTGCTTAAACTTATTGTGATTTTTCTGATTTGTTTTGTGGCCCAAATATGGTGTATCTTGGTAATATTCTGTGTATACTTGAAAACATTTTACATGCTGCTGCTCCTTGTTGTAGTTTTTGAAAACTGTCAATCAAGTCAGTTGACAGTTGTTTAAATCTATAATAGATCTTGTAGCTTTTCTACCTGTATTTCTTCAATAACTGATTCTAGTAGAGATTGCCCTATTTATCCTTACAGTTCTATTGGTTTGCTTCATGCATTTCAGATCTACCTTATTATGTGAATAAACCTAATTGATTATGTTCTCTCTTAAAAAAGAAACTCATAAATTTTGGTGTCATGTATTTTTTTTCCATTGTTTTTCTCCTCTTGATTTCATATGCTTTATGGTCTAGTAACTTAGATTTCCTTCCTTCTATTTGCTTTGGATTTAATTTGCTCTTTATCCCTCCTCCCAATATCTTAAGGTAGAAATTTAGGTTATTGATCTGCAATCTTTCTCTCTTTTTTTGTATTATGAGGGAAAGGGTAGTTTTATTTTAATCTTTCTTATTTTTTAACATATACATTCACAAGTATAAATCCTTCTCTAAGCATTGTCTTAGCTGTAAACCATAAGTTTTGGTATGCTGTAGATTCATTTTCATTCATCTCAAAGAATTTTTAAATTTCCTTTGTGATTCCTTCTTGTAAGCTATTGATTATTTAGGGAGGTTTATTTTCCACATATTTGTGAGTTTCTCAAATTCTTTCTGTTATTGATTTCTACTTTTATTTCACTGCATTCAAATAACACTTGGTATGATTTCCACCTTTTTAAATTTATTAAGCGTTGTTTTAAGGCCTAGCACATTATCTGCCCTGGAAAGTGTTCCTTATGCCTCAAGGAGATGATGGTATATTCTGCCTTTGGGGTTAGAGTAATTTATAGATGTCTTTTGGCCCCGTTAGTTTAATGTTGTTCAAGTCTTCTGCTTCCTGTTAGTCTTCTGCTTGAAGTGAGGTATTGAAGCCTCCAACTATTATTGTTGAATTGTTTATCGTTCCCTCTGACTCTTGGTTTTTCCATGCAGGCAAGCTGCAGACTCTTAGCTCCATCTCCTGAACTCCTGGAGCCCTTCCTCTACTATGACATGGAAACTCTCCCAAGACAGTAACATGGGGCAATCAAGAGCTTACCTCACTTGATTCTTGTCTCTGTATTATCATAGTCAATTGCTTGACATGCAGATCATTGGAAACTATTGTTTCATATATTTTGTCTCATTTTCTTTGGTAATTTCAGGTGTAAGGATAAATCTGGCCCATGTCAGTCTAACTTGGCCAGAAAGAACATTAAGCTGTATTTTAAGTCAAATTTTTGCAATATAATATCATAAAATTGGGTTAAACTTTTTCTTAAAGGGCTGGAGGACCCACCACCACCACATACCCAGCACAAAATAATTTTTCAAAATTTGCAAAATAAATATAAAAATAATCAGTGGCCTACTATGATATTCCACTTGCCTATTCAGGTGTCACCAAAGAAAATACACCTGATGATACACTCATCACTAGTGCAGGGTTATGTCAAATCCAGAGCATTGTGGCCTTTCTAGTGCAATAACAGCTGGTTGGTTTTGTCTATCTATTTCTGGTTGCTGTTTTCTCTTACCAACATACTTTTTCTTCACAGTTATGTCCCTCAGAATTGATTCAAAAAATTGAGCCACACTTAAACTGGCCTTAGTATAAAGAGATTCATTATAAAGAATCAAGGGATCAATTGAAGGACTTGTATGCATGGATATAAACACAACCAAAAGACGCAAGACACTGGGGGCAGGAGGATAAGGGAAAGTGCCAGTGGGGTAAGGAGGCCAGGGGATGGGGAGGTCAGTGGGGGAAAAAAGAGACCTATGTACTACTTACTATTTGTAATACCTTAAACAATAAAATTAAAACACACACACACACACACACACACACACACACACACACACATCAAGGGTATTCCAAAACCCTGGGGCAAGAAGTTCAGCTCACACTTTATAAGAACTCTCTGGAACCCCATGGATTCTCACCTCTTCCACTTACCACATCAATTTTTTTGCCTGTTCTATTTTTGTTGTTGTTGTTTAAATAAAGTGGGTTCTATGAGCACTTGCTAATCAATAATATACACAATCCAAAAACTGCCACTGAGAAACAGAAGCCTCAGTCCCTTAGCCCACATGCCTTCCAGGTAAAGTACCTTTTCTAAAAAATGTATGGAAGCATAAAATAAGTTATTGACATTTCTAATGTAACTCAGTATAGCAATAATGCTCACTGTCAAAATTGCTTTTGTATGTATAAAACTGTAGAATTTTTTAAATGCTTCCATATTCTCTTATGTTTACTTCACCTTAACCTAAGAGGAGGCAGCCAGGTGTCATTGATCCCATTGTAGGGCTGCAAAAACAAACTCTGAGACTTTAACTGATTTACTCCAGCAGCAAAGTCAGATCTTGCATCCAGGTTTCTTGGATTCTAGTCCATTTGCCTTTTCAATACTGACATCCTTAGCCACTGGCTTGTGAAAAGAAGAAATAGTGGTGATGTAGTGGAGGTGATGACAGAGGCCAAAGAATAGGTAAATTGGGTAGCCACCTGACTATTTTAAAACTTGGTTCAGAGTTCTGTCATTCTTTAAACTGATTATTATTCTTGGACCAACTGTACCATTCTCTCTCTTTCTCTTTTTTTCTCCTTCCTTGTGAATGCACTAAATTATTTTAATCTGTGTTTTTAAGTTTTACTTTATTTTAACTTCCTGTAGTCAGATTCCTCTTCTGATAGTGAACCAGGAGTGACCTGAAAAACTGGCAGAAAATAATGTGGATGATGATAATAATGACAATAACAACCCAAGGCCAGTCATCTATAGGATTAGAGTTTCTTTTGAAACTGAGGAACAGCACAAAAAAAAATGTGAAGACAGATGTTAAATATCTGCCAGTAGATGAAAGAATTCCTTATTCAGTGATTGATATGACGTCTGAGGAACTAATTCCATGTGTTAAAACAGAGCAGAAAACGTGAGTACAAAGGTATTATGCAAACAAAGAACAGAATTTCCATGTGTATAAGTTTAGCTGGGTCTGGCTGAAGTGAGCTCTGGGGCACCTTCCCTAACACAGACAAGGGAATCTGGGATTTGTATCTGAAACATTTTGCATGGTTAGATCACTGTTTACAAAAATGTAAGGTGGTAGTTTCCAGTAGGGTATTCTGAGTGAGATCTGCTAGTGAAGAGATTATGGGCAGATATTTTAAATGTTTCCAAGTCTACAGACAAACACAAAGTTAATATGCGATGATAGTATCAGGCTACATCATGTAAAGCACATATTATCTCCATGTCATGTTTCTCTTACCTACAGCTCTGCCATCGGAACACACTGGGTATCAAATATTGAAGAAACAAATAGACCTACTAAAACAGAAAAAAATCTATCCATATGGCTTATAAGCCAGCCTAAATAATCTAAACAAAACCAAAAAACCTGTCTAGGTTTTGATAGTATTTTGATTTAAATGGAAACCAACAGATTCTTGCTTCCTAAAATTCTCAATTATATACTTTTAATTGACCACTGTGTGCTCTTTATAAAATGTGCTGTGTGATCCTTATAAAATGAATTCAACCTTGAATAATGTCAATTATTACACTAATAATCAAGAAGACGAAGAAAAGTAATGTCTTTTCCTACCAGGGGAGTCAATAGTCTTACAAGTGGTAGCCTTCCTTTTATTTAAAGCTTCCTTTTGGCTATATTAGTTGAGCGTGGTCCCAATGCACCAGGATGTCACCAGTTCAATTCCTGATCAGAGCCAATGCCCTAGTTTCCAGCTCAATTCCCAGTAGGGGGCATGGTGGAGGCAGCTAAACTACTTTTCCATCTCTCTCCTTCTCCATTCCTCTCTCTGAAATCAGTAAAAAGCATATTTTAAAAATAATAAAAACAAAGCTTCCTATTTAATTCAACACACATAACTTTCCCGACCCCTGATCACCATTTCACCAAATCTCTGCTCCCCTGTTCACCCCTTCCTAAGCTGATACAAGGGCCTGGAAGAGTGATGGATCAAACAATGGAAGAAACAACCATAACAAGCTATGAGAATAAAGAAAAAACTTTGCCCAACAGAAACCAAGTCCTTAAACCCTGAAAGCTCAGGATTTAGAATTTGAAATAAACCATGTAAGAAAGCAATGAATCCTGTGTGGGAAAGGAGATTAAATTGAACAGGTGAATGGCAAAGAAAATAAGTGTGGCCCTTCCCCTCATTTGCCATAAGTCATCTAATTAGATGCCACCAAGTCATCTAATCTCTTTGAAAGTGAATTTTGTCATTTGCAAAAAGGAATTATTTAACCCTGTATAGTTCAGGAAGCTGTTAAAAGAATTAAAGGTAAAAGTTCTTTTAAAATGCCTTGGCTGGGTGGCTCAGTTAGTTAGAGCGTATTCCTGTACACCAAAAGTTGCAGGTCCAATTTCTGGTCAGGGCACACACCCAGGTTGTGGGTTTGATCCCGGTCAGGTGCATGTGGGAGGCAACCAACCAATCCATGCTTCTCTCTCTTACTCTCCCTTCCTCTCACTCTAAAAATCAATAAAAACATATCCTTGGGCAAGGATTAAAAATAAATTATTTAAATTTTATTCTAGTTTATAAAGCACTACAAAAATATAAAATAAAGGATCTTTTTAAACTAATATTTATTGCTTCTTTTATAATCCTCACTCTTCCATTTTAACTTCTCATCAATCCTTTTTCCTCTTTCTTTAGTCTGTATTTAATTTTAAAATGTGAAAGCCTTTTTTTTATCATTCACATATAATTGAAAAACCAGTTGGTCTGGGTAGTACTTCAGCTCATGGAAGTGGCAAGTTCTGCACATGCTTACTAGCCCACCGTCAGGTCTCTGCACAGGGCAGGGCTAATCTGTCTGCACCATGTCTGGCTCATGTGGCCAGTGAAGGATCTTTAAAGCCTTTCCTCTTCTGGTTTGGTTGGTACTCAAGATGAACTAGAAACTCCCTGGTACTACATAAAGTACAGTTGCTAGTAAATCTGGGGGGGGAAATGGAAATAATTATGGTTTTGCAGGGTCACTTTAAAAATACAAGCATCTTTTCTATTGTTTTTCTTTTCTTTGAAATAACCCAGAAGTAATGAGATTTCCCAGGGATTAACTTGCTCATCTGACCCAATCTGGCTCAACATCCTGACAATGTCTGGTTAAAAGATGTGACTACCACAAACATAGCTTCTCATCCCCTACACCATGTTTTACTCATTACCTGGCAAAGGTACAAGCCAAAATTCTCGTAAACCTCCTGATTTCCCGTTCATAATTTGGGGAAGTAAACCATGGCCGAGAAACCACATGAAACTCCATTAAATGAATCTAAATAAATTATATCTCTGCAAATGAATCACCACTTATCCAAATTCCATGTACTGCAGAGACAGGACTGGTCAATAAATACCAGAATCCAAATAACCACAACACACAGACTCAATCTCAGGCACAACCCTATGTGAACTGCATGTAAAGGGAAAACAATACCTACAACTCCGGGTCACAGCTAGAAATGTGCAGATCCAACAATAGCCCTCATGTTGGTGTAACTGACTTGACATAAAGGAAAATAAGAAAAACTGAGTCAGAACATTACAATGGATGCCAATTTTAGATAAGCAGCAAAGAAGAAAAGATAACAAGTACTGAGGACTGCTTTACAAGAGTGCACAGGAAGCAACTTAAATTGCACAACGTTTTCATAATCACAGGGAGGCTATTTTTTTGGCAAGGTTGTACTGGATTGTCCTTTATTCCTTAAACAAATGTTTGTGAAGTTAATTGTGTTTCAGGGAGTATGCTGGGGACATAATAATCAACAAAACTATTTTTCCTACCTTCATGGGCCAAATGTAATCCACTGCCTTTTTTTCATAAATAAAGTTTTATTAGAACACAATCATTTGATTACATGTAGACTATGGCTGGTTTTATGCTAGAATGAGAGTCAATAAATTGTGACAGAGAATGTATGGCCCAAGAAGCCTAAAATGCTTCCTCTGTCCCTCTACAGAAAATGTTTGCCAAATCCTGGTCTAGGGGGAGAAATGAATAAGTATATAGGAAATTATAATATTGCTTAATAAGAGCTATGATGTGGGAATTTTGCCATCTCAAATTAGGATTATAAGGATTAAGGAAAACTGAGGTGACATTTAAACTGACACCTAAAATGAGCAAGCAGCTAACCAGTTGATGGAAAGAGAAAGTATTCCAAGGCAAGGTCACATGCAAACTCCTGGAAGCCAGAGAGAGCGTGTCCCATTCTAAGGACTGGAAAGTACAGCATGCCAACTTCATTGAAATAAGGAAAGTGAAGGGGTTTGGCATGAGAAATGATGGCAAAGAGAAAAAATAGGATCCAGATCACAAATGTTCCTTTACATCACCTGAAAAGGTTTGGAAACTATTCTGAGGGTTTAAGCTATAGAACTAAATAACGCAACTGTATGAATCTATGGTTTGGTATTTATATAGGATTTATGACAAGGCTTGTTTCTGATACAGGGGAGGGGAAAACAATGAACTTTGGGAAATTGAGATTCACAAGGAAATGCTAACATTCTAAGTAATCTATTCCTCAATACTCCCAACCCATGGCTCTGGGAGTGAAGTGGTTGGGACAACATAGTATTACTAGTTCCTGTACTTATGTCCAATTCCAGTGTGTGCTGATGGCATAGCAAACACATCTGAGTAGATAGTTAGTGATGGTACTGAAAGGAAGCCAACCTGCCTACCTGAAAACAGGCAACTGAGGGCAGCCTTTCCTAAAGAAAGTCTATATAATAACCCCCGCCCCATTTTCCACTCTATCTCATTGGCTGCTCCATCTAGTTTTATACCCTTGTTTGATCTCTTCTAGACCACTTAATGTTGAAGTGCCCCAGCACTCAATCTTTAGACCTAGCCCCTATTTACACTCCTTTATTTAGTAAATAAATCCAGTCTTATTGCTTGAAATAGCATCAATAAATCATAATGCCTAAGTGTTTACCTTTAGACCAAGCTTTTCTCTTGAACTACAGTCTTATGTTTTCCTCTTTAATTATTCTTAGGAAAGTTAATAATGACTTTGAAGCCTATTACTGCAGGGAGATAGGGGCTAGGGGAGAAACCACAAAGGTCCTAGAAGCATGAGTGGCTCCCAGCCCTGGCTAGGTTGTTCAGTTGTTAGAGAGTTGTCCCAATATGCCAAAGTTGCAGATTCAATCCCCAATGAGGGCACATCTGAGAGTCGACAATGAATGCAGAAGTAAGTGAAACAGCAAACCCATCTTTCTCTCTCTCTAAAAAAAATAAGTAAATAAAGTATTTTTTAAAAAAAGAATGACTGGCTTCTGCTTTAAAAGAAACTTTTATGGGAAGAGATTCATGCATACAGTTACAATATCTCAAAGATGCAAGGAAGCAAAATGTTTTTCAGTATAGAATATAAGGATTAGTGTGTGCTAGAGAAGGAGAAATGAAGAAAATGTCTCTGGATCTCAAAACCAATTGAAATGTGTATCCTGCAGTACCACTAGGATCTGGCAAGAGGCCAAGAAATTACATATGCCTGGTACATCAAGTTCATAAAGGATTGTAATGAGAGACAAATCTAGCAAGTAGAGTGGGGTCAGATTTTGCCACTTTATTGAGTATAAACCACGTTGTTTAACAGAAATGGACAAGATTTAAGATGAGAGAGACTTCATTCAAGAGCTGTTTTAGGAAGATTCATTTGAGGGAAGTCAAAATTAAAGGAATGAGAACACTGAAGGAGAGAGAAACTGGTGGCATAGAGAGATTAGAGAGAGATAGAAGTTGGAGTTTATTGTACTAGCTGGAGCCTGAGGTGATAAAATCTTGAACTTGCATTGTTTGATCCTCCCAATTCCTGGACTTGAAAGGCTTGGCCACAATTTCAAGATGCTCTCTCTTGGCCTTGCCAAAGAGAATTACAGCCACCTGTGAGCTAACCCAGAGCTTAAAACACAAATCCCATTTACCTGGTCTTGGCATACTAGGGGTATTATAGGAGAGACCATTTGTCTTCTCTTCAGCAATTCACTTAAGATAACCTCAGGTCTAAAAGGTAGAAAATTGGATGCTACTGAAAGGGGCAGCCCAAGAGAGGACTAAGTAGCACACTGATTGTAATGGCTCCAAAATCAAGCTTGCTGCTCTCTTAAAGGCAGAGGGTATGGGTGTCTGGTGTTACTTTTACACAATACCCCAGAATCCTCTTATCTATTTTAAAGATTATTATTTCCATTAAAATACAAACTGGACTTTTATTGGCACTAAACAACATATGTCGCAAAGTTCTGATGGATGTTGGTTAGGCTTAGGGAAGGTTTTTCACTGTTCTTGGAACTGTTTTCTCGCATCCAAGAGAAATTCAGATTCCCCAGTTTACAATAAAGTATTAACAAGATACTTATGAGTCTGCCTAAAAATTTAGTTACTATTGAATAGAGGAATAAATATCACGTGATCAATTATCCAAAAACTACAGAAAGTAGTTCTGGCTAAAAATTACTTACATAATCTCTAGTTTGACTTAGAATAAAATCTGTAGAGAAGATTATAGTTCAACTAATTTGCCTCAAGGAATACAGAAAAAGAGAATCAGATATTTTGAGAATTTTATCATGTTCCAGGAACTTTGCTAAGCCCTTGGTACTTATTACTTCAATCAAACTTTACACCAACACTATAAGCTAAATATTATTATTATCATTTTACAAGTGAAAAAATAGAGCCTCAGAGAAGTAAGATCACATGGCAAAAATAAAATATATATAAATGTCTTGAAACTGGGGTTTTACTCTAAATCTGTTTCTCAAATTTTAGAAAATGTAGGAGAGGGGACTATGTGACTAATTTCCAAACAAAATATGTAAGAACTACTGATTATCATTAAAAAGAAAAAAAGGAAGAAAGGCACATCCAACATGTAAGATACTTTATATGTGCTACCTCATTAACATTAGTCTCATTTTATAAATATGGAAATTAAAAAGCTGGGATTGAATTCTCTCTTTATGACTCAAACACTCCTGCTGTCACCCACTGCCCAAAATCATAGAAAGCTAGGACAAATTGTCCCTTATCTCATCCAACATCTTCATTTAACAGATGAGTGAGTAGAGGCCAATAGGCTAAGTGATTTATACAAAGGCAAAAAAGTTGTCAGGAATCAACAGTTCTTATGATTGTTTCTGAGATTCTTATCAAGCCTCAAGGTCCTTTGTTCTCCTAAATTAGGAGAACTGTCACTAGGATCTAATCCTTCTTGAACTATCACGATATGCCTATCTTTTACTATAACAAGCATGTCAAACTCAAAGGCTAACACGGGCCAAATAAACAAGGTTTAAGTTTACTAGCATGTAGGCCACACACACAAAAAAAACCCCAAAAGCTTCAATTTTCGTAGAAATTCAGATCTATTTCAATAGAGACATGCTGAATACAAAGGAGTGAAATAAATGAGTAATTGTTAACATAAAATAACTAGAGGCCTGGTGCACAAAATTTGTGCCTGGGGGGGGGGAAGGGGTGGTGTCCCTCAGCCCGGCCTGCAAAGACACCAGCATCCTTCACCCTGGCCTCTAGCCAGGGGTACCTCTCCTCCTTCCACACAGCCTCTGGGGAGATGCTTGTCCTGGGGCCTCCTCAGGGCCCTGGCACATCATGCCCTGTCGGGTACTCAAGGGCTTGAGCTTTCAGGTCTGGCTTCCCCGCCTGGCATGGTTCCCATTTGTTGCCATGAGAGCAGTGCCTCCGGAGTCACCCCTTTGGACCATACTACTTGGGAGTGTGTGTGTGGGGGGGGGGGGTGGTTTCGGTGGCAGTGATTTGATGCTTGTAGTGTGCCCGCGGGAAACCGCCCCCCCCCACCCCCCCGCCAGCCCTTTGCCTCTCTCCTCACCCACACAGCTGAGCCCGCTGGCCAGGTGCAGGGCACAGATGCTGAGCTTTGGCCCCTTTGCCTCTCTCTGCCAGCCCCTTTGCCCCTATGCCTCTCCCCGCACCTCTGTGGCTGGGCTTCAGGGCCGGCCTCCCAGCCGGGGGTGTGGCACAGACGCTGTGCTTGGCAAGCTGGAGGCATGGTGAGGACTCTGCACTGGGCTGGCCCCTTTGCCTCTCTACCCCCTGCTCCTGTGCACCACGCTCAGTCCCACCCCCTGCTCCCACGTGCTGCACTTGGCCCCACCCCCACTCCTGATTTGCTGATAGCGTAGCAAAGGTATGGTCAAATTTGCATATTACTCTTTTATTAAATAGGATAGGCCATTTTAATAAAAATTAGTATTTCTGAACATTAATTTACCACTGCATAACTGCACAAATTACTAAGCATAATGCAAATAAACCTACTTTTCCTGTTCTCCGAAAGTGAAATATTTCCTGTTGCGGACACCAAACCAGTCAATACAAGACTAATGATGTGGGAATTAGCTGCTAAAATATTCGCTGCTAGTATTAGTGGAGAGAAATGGTGTGCCTGTGCATAAGACATGTAAGGGAAATGAATATAACACAATTACAGTAATCAGTCATTAGTGAATATTCTAGTTTGATATTATTGATTATGTATAACAGGATTTTGTAAAAATTAAGTTATGAAACTTTTATTAAAATGTTTCTTACATGCCTTTATATTAGCTGGGCTGCAAAAATATTCGTTTCAGGCCACCAGTTTGACATGCACTATGTCTTTCCTTTCTAGAACAATGATTCATAACTTTGGGTTTTTACTATTTAATTTTGTTAAATCTTCTCTTGATTTATTTTTTCATTTTTGTGCATCTGTGGTGATTCTGTCTACCTGGTTGCTAATGATAGAAAATGGAAACCATTCTTAATAACCCATTCTGTCTCACCTGACTCACACAATGACCCCATGGTCAAGTTATGCTGCTTTTATAATATATGTCTGCTTCATTTTGTCTTCCTTCTGCCATTAATCTGGTTCAAATTACCATCATCTCTCATCTAGTCCAATGCAGTCACCTTCTAATGGATATCCCTCACTGAACACCTTCTCTCTCATCACTTTTGTTCTCTAGCTATCTGTTCTTCACAAAACCAGAAGTCAGAGAATCTTTTAAAAATACCAATCCTATGTTTTAGATCTCTTTAAAACTTTTCAATGATTTCTAGTGCACTTGAGATCAAATCTTTAAACTACAAATGGCCTTCAAGTGCTTGTATAATCTACCTGAATCTAGCTCTAGGTTTTGCCTTGTACCACTCTCTCCTTCCATTACTATAATTCAAACACATTGACTATCTTTCATTCTTCAGATGCCTTCAAAACATCATTTTACCAGTATTTTACCAGTTGTTTAATTGTAATTTTCAGATATGCTTTTCCTGTTTTCCCAGAGCAAACTGGATACCCCTTTTTCATTTATAAAACCCTGTATTTTTTGCTTTGTTGCATCTATTTCTGTTTCTAGATACTTGCCTATTTTTGTGGTTAATTGTTTACTATTTGTCTCCATCTCTAAATGGTAAAGACCATAAAGGTAGAGACTGGCTCTATTTTATTCTCTGCCAAATCCTCTGCCTTACCAATGTGCCTGAAGCATAGTAAAAGCTCACAGATATTTGGTGAAAAGATGAATGACTAAATTCTCAAGAATAATTCAATTGTAACCTTTCTAATAGGATTATCTCAAAATACAATTTTTCAAAATTGGTTTACTTTGATTCTTTAAAGTTTTTATATCATACTTTTAAAATATATATGCATATATATATTAATATGTTTTTATTGATTTCACAGAGAGGAAGGGAGAGGGAGAGAGAGATAGAAATATCAATGATGAGAGGCAATCATAGATTGGCTGCCTCCTGCACACTCCCTACTGGAGAGTAAGGCCACAATCTGGGTATGTGCCCTGAACAAGAATTGAACCTTGACCTTCTGGTTCATGAGTCAATGCTCAACCACTAAGCCAGGCCAGCCATGCTATCCCACACTTAATAGTGGCCAAGAGAATATATTTTACTTTCTGAAAAGTATTTAATGAATGACCACTTTCTCTGCCCATTCCAAGCTCAATTTCTTTTAAAATAATGAAAAGTGAAAAATATCTGGCATTAATCATTTTCCCTTCAATCTTACTTTTCCCTGATTAAGTCTGGTCCTGGAGATGATAAAATGTCCACAGAGTAAGTGAAAAGGGATTCCTGGCTTCCATGAACAAGGGCAGCTGTGATAATCTACTCAGAACAAAGAATATATATATACATACAAACAAGATGTGACATTGGACTGGTTTCATATACATAAAGCAGAATGTACTGATTCATCAAAAGGTATCTACCTAAGAAATACATGACAGTAAAGAAATTAGAGACTCTTGTCAAGCATTTACTGACTGACAGACCTCATGATTTAGTTGTGCACTTATGAAATATCCTTGATAAAATGGCCTGACAAAATTTTTTCTGCTAGTTTCCTGTCAATGAGCTGCTCATACTGAACACAATAAAGAGTATTATCATAAAATTCAGGTAAGTCAGGAGAAACATATATGTATATATGTGTGTGTTACATACACCTATATATTTATATGTCAATGCTGTTTAAGAAAAAGGGATGGCTTTAGCTGGCTTGGCTCAGTGGATAGAATGTCAGCTGGAGGACTGAAAAATCTGGGATTTAATTCCAATCAAAGGCACATGCCCAGGTTGTGGGCTTAATCCCCAGTAGGGAGGGGGGATGCAAGAGGCAACCAAACAATGATTCTCTCATCATTGATGTTTCTATCTCTCTCTCCCTCTTCTTTCCTCTCTGAAATTAATAAAATATTTATTCTTAAAAAGGGGGATAGTCCTTAGCATCTTATATTGCACAGAAATTCTTCATATAATTTGTTCTGTATAGATATAACCACTGTAGCATATATTCTCTCATATAAACTTTACAATAAGATTGCAACTAAATCAACAGTTAGAGCTAATTTCACCATGATTTTGACAACATTATAAGTACTAAGCTAGCTCTCATCAACTCTCCTACCTAACTTCCTCAAATCTTTTGTGGAATTAGGCAGAGTAGAAGTATTTAAATAAATGAAATAACCTGCTAACTTTATCTTGCTTTATGAGTGTTATAAATGGGCTCTCAAGTCAAATGTATAAATTTATTATCCCCTGTTAGTCCCAGGGCTTCTGTTTACCAGATGGAAGCAAAAAAATGACAGTGCGTGCAACATGTGCTCCAGATCCTGCTGTCAAGGCTTCCATAAACTGATATGTCTCTAAACATTCTATCATAGTCCAGATGTGTTGGGCCTGACTTGAAAAAAAATTATAATAAAACAGCTGCAGGTACAGACAGGAATCTATTCAGCTTTCTTAAGAAGGTTGTCTGAAATGTAATGCTGGTTAAAATACAAGGCAGTACAGAGCTAAAGGACATCATCAAAACCTGCTTGAAAATGACAGGTTATTCTAAGCTTCAATCATTATGCTCTGGGAGCTAGGTAAAAACAAAATAAAAAATAAAAAAAGACCATGCCTCCATTAGGTTACCTGGCCAGCAGAGGGCAGGATCAATGAAACCAGGTTTCCTTTTACATTGACCATTAACTTTCACATATCTTCTGCTATGGTCCAAATGAATGTTTGTGCTCCCCACTCACCCGCCTCCGCCTCCTGCCTCAGGGTCCCCTCCTTCCACAGTTCATATGTTGGAGACCTACCCTGCAAGGTGATGGTATTAGAAGGTATGGCTTTGGGGAGGCTTCACCCTGAAGAATGGGATTTAGTTCCTGTAGAAAAGAGGGTCAAAAGAGTTCACTGACCCAGGGGAGGAGACAATGAGTCTGCGGCTGGAAGAGCATTCTCATCTGACCATGATGGCACGCTAATCTCAAACTTCTAGCCTAAAGACTATGAGATATAAATTTCTGTTGTTAATAAGCCACCTGGTTTTTTGTCATAGCAGCCTGAATAGTCTAAGATGTCTTCTTTTTATCCTATTCTTACTGCAACTCTGTGATAGATATCATTGCTCCCATTTTGCAGATGAGGGAAATAAGACCCTGAAGATTATAATCACTTATCTGATGTCATACTGCTGCTAACTGATAGAGTCAGCTTTTAACCCATCTAGTTCTTCATCCACCAAATTTAGTGCTTTTCTCACAATGTCACTAGTAGGTTCAATCAAACTTAAGCCCCTAAGGAACTTTTGAATTTTGCCTTTACTCATGCAAATCACATTTCTCAGGCCACATCAAGTCTCAGCACCTCTTTTAGGAAAGACAGTAAAGTAGTGTGAGTGTGAGTGAGTGGTAGACAGCATGGTAACTAATTAAATGGTCGCATCTCCAGCCCTGAGAGACAACTGCCAGAATGGGAAGATGGCCTTGAATGAATGAATGCTATCCTCTGAGCCCCTTTTCAGGCAGGTGCAGTTTTTGTTTCAGTTTGTTGTGCACTTCTTTATTCTTTCACACTCATAGCCCTGTTCTCTTTTGCTTTATTCTTTATTAAAACCCAACCTGTTGTCTTAAGAAACAACTCAAGATAAAATAAAACTAAAGTCCACATTTTTGTTAATATTGATTCAAATTATTCCATTATAATGTTACTATTTAAATCTGTCCTGTAGGAGCCAGATGCAACCTTACATCTTTCACAGAGGCTTTCCCCATAACTCTGATCTTCCAAGGATTGAGGAGAAAAAGCTTATCTCTGCCTAAAGAGTGGAAACTTTGGTATTAATTCAGCATAACACTGTTACATAAGATAAAAGATTCTTTACTTATCATATCTTCTAACATCTCATGTGTTATATGCCATTGTGTGTGTTTTTTTAAAGCAAATTATCCAATGCTTGAAAAAAAGCAAAAAGAAAACAATATGTTCTTTCAATGTAGCCTGGAGCATTTTCCAGCAGGCTTATTTCCAAGGATTGCTTGACTATCTAGAGGGGTGTAGAATTGAGTGCTGGTTAAGGGACAAAACACTTTCATGTTATTTTGCACATTTCATCCAGTAAAACTTCAAGTTACTTCTGTCTCAGACACAAGGTATACCCACGGACTATGGCCAGGCTCCCTAGGACATTAACCAGTTTGGTATATAACCTGGCGATCTAATTCCAACATTCTTTCTTCACTGCCTGTAAGAACTCAGGGCTTCAGATGTTCTTTGAATTGGTCTCATTGCCCTTCTGATTCTCTTATTAGTGAATTAAATCTTGGCACATGTCCATTATATATTTGTATGAAAGTTATGATTTTGGATTTTCAAAAAAAATATATGAGCACTGTGTACTGTATGCCTTTTGTTATGAATTCTCACTTAATTCTCAAGCCAATCATATGAAGTATTATAATTCCTACTGTAGAAATGAAGAAATAGAGAGTTGAAGACATTTTTCTGAATTGACACAGCTAAAAAATGGCAGAGATGGGCTTCAAACTCAACTCTCTGATCCAGAGCCTGAGTCATGGTTATAAAGACCCTTTTGCAGGAACTGTAGAACGTCTCAGTCTTCTCTGAGATAGGGACAAAGAGTAGCAGAGGAAGAGAGAATACCCATGAGAAAGGTGCTATTTGTTACTGTGGGTTCACCAAACAGATTTATTGAATATTATTCATATGCTCATTCAATAAATATTCATTTATTGAGCACATATTATGTGTCAAGTGTTGTATTTACTGATTGGGGGAGGGCAGGTAATCAATAGTAAAAGATAAATCAGACTCAGAATCTATTATTAAGGAACTTAAAGTCATGAAAAAATAACTTTAAAAAATAAAATATAGGGTGTTCCCCCCTCCCCAAATGATTAATTCCTTTGTGTTAAATCTGTAAAGAAAGAAACATTAATCGAGCTGTCAGAAAAAAAGTGTGTATACATTTTTGGGGACACCTGGTAGATGCACAAAATATTAACATAATCTGAGTTTGTTCATTTAATGAGTATTTATTAAGTGCTTAGCATTAGACACTGTGCTGGATACTTGAAGAAGAAACAGCAATGAATAAGACAGCATAACCTTTGTATTTGTAGTGTTTATTTTAAAAATATAAATTTAAATAAGTAATTATAAGAGTGGTAAGTATTTAAAAGAATACTTATAGTATGTTTTGCAAGTACATAGCTGAAGAAATCAATAGGAGCTCTGTTTTCTTTCAAATCTTCTAAAATGTCAAAAATGCTGAGAATATTAATCTTACCATCAGATAAATATGAATAAACTAGTAGCCCTGCTCATGAATCCATGCACCAGTAGCTTGTCACAAGGTCACTGCTGCCCTCCTGTAGCTCTCTGCCCTCCGTAGCTTTCCCCCTTCCCCTCTCTCCACCCCTCTCACAGCTTGCTGCCCTGCTCCCTCCTGTAGCTTACTGCCACCCGCTTCTAGCTCCCTGCCCCACCTTCTTGCTGATGCATGATCTGGTCATTATTTGGTCAGTCTTTACGCTGTGAAGTGTAATGACCATTTGCATATTACATCTTTATTATACAGGATATCATTTTTAAAATACAGGCTTAAAAGGGACTTGTGCTGCAAGAGATATAGCCAACTAAATATAAGGCTTCAGAGGAAAGAGAAATTGTTTCCACTACATGTGATAATGGATGCCTCTATCACCTGGTGGCATTTGAAGTAAGGAGTGATATCAGAGGTGTGTTATATGCTTCTTTTACATGAAATACTTATCAGTTGTATGTACCAATGCAGATGGGTTTCGTAACTGGAAGAAATGATGAAAAGGGACATTTTTTAAAACTCAGAGGAATAAAAAGAAAACTCATCTATTTGATGGTAAGTGTGAACTTGTGACTTACACTGGTCAAGAAAATGTTAGTAGAAGTATGTCACTTCCTTGGAAAAGCTTTAAAAGCCAGTCATTAATGTGTTTCCCTCTCCCCTGTCAAAGTACTTATAAAGTGTTATGTCAGAACAGAGCCCCCATCAGCATGGGTGCCTGAGTGGTTATACTGAGGAGTGTCCATGTTGACCTTTCTCACACTTACAGCATGAACTGAGAAGCAGAATAATACTGTGTTGTGTCACAGGCAACCATCCTGATGAAGGACTTGGATCCACAACATATGCTAGTAAACAACTCTCAAAACTAAATTATAAGAAAACAACACATTTCAATATTTTAAATGGGCAAAGATATGAATCTTCTTGCAATCAATATATCTTGACCAAAGAAGATATATTGATTGCAAGTAAGCATATGAAAAAATGCTCAACATCATCAGCATTACTAGTTATTGAAAATTAAAACAAATTTAAGATCTCATTAAATACCTATTAAAATAAATAAAATAAAAAATTCTGATCATACTTAATGTTGGCAAGAATATAGAAAACTAGAACTCGCATATACTACCACTTGGAATGTAAAGTGGTATAACCCCTTTGACAGTTTGTCCTATAAATCTACCATGTGATCCAGCCATTCTACTCCTAGGTATTTACTCAAGAAAAGGAAAAGCTTCTGTCCATACAAATACATGTATAAGAATGTTATTGGCAGCTTTATTTGTACTTGGCAAAAACTGTAAACACTACATATGCATCAACATGTAAATAAATAAATAATTATGATATATTATAGCAGAATATTACTCAGTAATTAAAAAACAAATTATTAATTCATTCAATACATAGACGAATATCAATTATGCTGAGTGAAAGAACTTGGCATCCCACAAATCTGTGTATACTCTATTATTTCATTTATATAAAATTCTACTAGGAAAACACTAATCTATAATAACAGGACATAGATCTCTAGTTACCAAGACATGGAAGAAGATACATGAAGGGACATGAGGGAGAATTACAAAGGGACAGGGTGAAACTCTGAAGGATAATGATCATGATTGTGGTGATATTTCACAGGAATACATAATTCAAAATGTATCACATTGTATACATTAAGTATGGATTATTTTTTTATGTGTCCGGTGCAAAAAATGCATGTACAGTTGGGATCCCTTGGCCTAGCCAGTGATTGGAGCTGATTGGGGCCATCTTGCCCAGTCCCCACCCGGGGCCCCACCCGGGGCCAATGGGGGCCAGCCAGTCAAAGGGAGGGACCTTCGGAGGTTGGCCAGCTATGGGAGTGCCCTGACCAAGTGGTAGCTCCTGTGTTGAGTGTCTGCCCCCTGGTGGTCAGTGCACATCATAGTGACCAGTCAGCCAGTTGTAATGGTCACTTGGGCATATATATATATATATATATATATATATATATATATATATATATATAGACTAGAGGCCTGCTGCACAAAATTTGTGCATGGGGGCGGGGAGGGGCGGTGTGGTACTTCAGCCCAGCCTGCACCTTTTCCAATCTGGGACCCCTTGAGGGATGTCCCACTGTAGTCAGATATCCCTCTCACAATCCAGGACTGTTAGCTCCCAACTGCTCACCAGCCTGCTTTCCTGATTGCCCCTAACTGCTTCGGCCTCCCAGCCTGATCACCCCTTAACCACTCCCCTGCCAGCTTGATTGATGCCTAACTGCTCTCCTACCATTCTGTTTGCCCCAACTGCTCTCCCCTGCATGCCTGGGTTCTCCTCCAACTGCCCTTCAATGCAGGCCCAATCACCCTAACATCCCTCCTCTGCCATCCCGGTCACCCATAACTGCCCTCCCCCACAGGCTTGATTGTCCCCAACTGCCCTCCCTTCCAGGTCTACTCCCTCCCAACTGCCATCTTGTGTCCACATGAGGGCAGAGAGCTTGTGTGTTGGAGTGATGGTCAATCTACATATTACTCTTTTATTAGATAGGATAGAGGCCTGGTGCACAGGTGGGGGCTAGCTGGTTTGCCCTGAAGGGTATCCCAGATCAGAGTGGGAGTTCCCTTTGGGTGTGGGGTGGCCTGGGTGAGGGGCCTGTGGTGGTTTGCAGGCTGGTCATGCCCCCCAGCAACCCAAGCAGAGGCCCTGGTATCTGGGATTTATGTATCTTCTACAATTGAACTTTGCAGCCTGGAGCAGAGCCAAGCCTTCTGCTCTCTCTGTGGCTGCTGCCATTTCTGTTGGGATTTTATAATTGAAACTTTGTAGCCTTAAGCAGAGGTCTGAGCCAGAAAGGACAGGCAGAAAGCTTGGCTTTCTCCATTGCAGGGGAAATCCAAGCCTCCTTCCTGCTCTCTGTGGCCACAGCCATCTTGGTTGGGTTTATTTGCATATTCACTCTTGATTTGCTGGTGGGTGTGGCTGATGGGTGTAGCAAAGGTGTGGTCAATTTGCATACTACTATTTTATTAGATAGGATTATATCTCAATACAGGTTTTATATTTTCTTTAAAAAAAAATGAGGCAAATTCATAAAAAAAAAAGCCACCCAGACTTGTTCCTTGCTTACATGTTTCTTAGTAGTGATAGCTAGCTCTTCTCCCTCTGCCTACAGAGCCACATGTGACCTCCCTGATCCTTAACTCATGCTACACCTAATTGCTCACCCCCTTTGGACACCATCCTAATCAACCACTATAAGGTATGTACTACGGCTGATGGGGTGTCTCCTCTCAGTGCTTGAAGAAATAAAGCCCATAGATCTCACCAGCATTCTGCATAATACTACCGAGAGGTAAACCTTCTCATATCTAACATACACTATCCAATAGTTGTCTCAAAATATATCTAACTTGATACTTCTCTAGCATTTGGGCATGGATGAATAACTGAAATCAGGAAAAGCTGGAGATCCAAGATGGAATGTCATTGGGTGACATGACATAGTGCCAGGTGCCCCAAAGCATTTCTGAGATGATAAAGCAGAAAGAAACTGTCAGCCAAAAGAATGTACATATTTTAGTCTCTAGATGATGAAGCAAAACTGTGGACAAAGTGAAACTAATCATACCCCTTAAGAGGTTGTAAAATATTGGCCCCACATAGCAAAGCCAATGTTGCTAAAGCCAAGACAGAAAAGATTAGAGCAACCTTGAAAATGGTGGTGGCTTCTTGGTTCTGCTGTCCATGAAAACCAGACAGGAAAAGTTCGGAGGCTTCTGGGTGGGTGAACATGTGGAGATTCAAAAACATGATGCATGTGGGAAGGGCCTAGAAGCTCTGTGTCCTTTCTCCATACATTGCCCTGTTCATCTCCTCCATCTAGCTGTTTCTCCGTTATATTCTTTTATAATAAACTTGTGACCTCATAAGTGAAATGTTTTGCTAAGCTCTTCACTTGCTCTATAGACTCAAGCAATCACAGTCAAAATTCTAAACAAACTATGTGTGTGTGTGTGTGTGTGTGAGAGAGAGAGAGAGAGAGAGAGAGAGAGAGAGAGAGACAGAGAGACAGAGAGACAGAGAGAGCTCAAACATATGCAAGAGGAGAATGGCATATTCTATAGTGAATGAAAATGTATTACAAAGCTGTAGTAATTAGGTCTGTATAGGATTATTGCTTAAGGAGTTAATTATATGTTGAGAGATGACAGCAAAAAATACAAGCAATTCAATTTCTATCTTGTTTCTATATGCGTCTTAATATATTTTGATTTTTCATTTATCATTAGGCTATGTTTCTATTAAATAATGATTAAACATGGAAGACATAAAGTGTTGATGGATCTCACTTGAAAGAAAACTTCAAATTTTCTTTCTATAGGACTCTGTCCCTGTGCTTTTTGAAAAAATATTTTATTTTTTATTTATTTTTATTTTTTATTGTCTAAAGTTTTACATATGTCTCCTTTTCCCCCAACTGACCCTCCCAGCCATTCCATCCTGAGCAAGCCCCCACCATTGGTTATGCTAATATGTGTCCTTTGGTGATGTTAATATGCATGCATACAAGTCCTTTGATTGCTCTCTAACCACCACCCTTGTCCCTGTACTTTTAATATTTAATAAACAACATAGAATGATGAAAGACTTAGGTTTCAAAATTATCTTGGTAATTATATTTAATACTCTTAATAAACAACATGAAATGATGAAAGACAGGTTTCAGAATTATTTCAATAATTTTTTTATATTTTCATACAGTATGCACTCTATAAAACATATTTCATAAGAATTACCTAATTTAATCTTTATAACAAACCTATGAAATAGAGAGAATATGATTTTGGATTGTATAAGTTGGATCCAATTATCAACTGAAGTCAATAGGAGGTAACGTTCTGAATTGGGTTTTAAAAAATTAATTGAACAAATATGGATGGGAGGGACCTAGCTTGATGACAATTTTAAAACTTAGTTGAAAAGTGGTATAAATATAAGACAACCATATTAACCAGAATTAATGAAAGTGTTTTAGTCTGTTTAATAGTAGCAAAATACACATTTCAAAGGAAGTGATGACAAGCTGGACTCTGCATTGGTCAGATAATACTAGGGTGTCCATTTCTAGGTACCATATTTGAAGGACATTAATACACTAGAGAACATCTGCTGAAGAAAAAATACGGTGATTAAAACTGTCATGAGAGAGATGGTTGAGATTAACCTGGAACATGAAAGCTTTCATCAAATATTTAAAAAGGCATTATGCAAAAAAAGAGAAATATAAATACTTAGTGCTGGTTCAGCAGACAAAATGATAGAAATGCTCATTTCAACTCAGTAAAGAAAGAACTTTTCTAACAGTAATTCAAAGTGTGCAATTTAATAGCAAGGTTTGATATTGTTCAGATTAAATACCCAGATAAGTGCCTGACTTTTCATTGTTATTTATTAGGGCATAACTAGCAATAAGTGCACTGATCTACTATGTACAACTCACTGAATTTTTATGTATGTAAACCACCATCCAAATCAAGATAGAGATTGTTTTCCAGAACCCCAGAGATAAAGGCTGTGCTCTCATGGAGTTTATAGTCCTGAGGAGAAGACAAAGATTAGAAAAGTACAACATGATATGACAAGAGAGAAGTCCTGAAGGCTCTGTGAGAGCATCAAACAGGGAATTTAACCTGATCTGGGGGTGAGGTGAAGTATCCCAGAGATGAAACATTTAAACTGAGACTTGATGGATAAGTTAACCTGGCAAAGGATGAGTGTGTTTGGAGGTTTTTTCCAAGATAAGCACAATGTATGAAAAGTTTCAGCTTTCCAAAGGCAAGAGAGAGAGCATGGAATTTTCAAGAAATAGAAACAACTAGGAAGGGAAACATAGAATAAAATTTCAGATAAATAAGCACCAAGCAACTGGATTATTTTCTTTTAAATGATTCTAAATAGCTTCTATCATATATATATATATATACACACACACACACACACACACACACACACACACACATACACATATGGCTTCTATCGTATATAGGTATATGTATATATATAAATAGCTTCTATCATATATATATATATGGGGGGGTAATATGGCAATTAGCCAGGACACCGTAACAGTCATGACTGCTCAGGAAGAGGCTACGTGTGCAGGTGGGTGGAAAGGGACTGCTACATGGTGAGGCAAGCCACAGACGGTGTAGGCCCACAGAGAGCAGGGCTAAGCAGGCCTGCAAAGTGGTGGCTAGCAGGCCCGCAGAGAACAGGGCCTGCCAGCCGGGGTGCACTGGCAGTCCCACCTCTCCTGCCACTCACAGTGTTCTTAGTAACTTGCATAATAAGATTCCAGAAAGTGATCTAAGGTTTTTCCACCTCACTCCTAGAGAAAAAAAAGAAGGTCCCCTGCTGGAGGGGCTAATAAATGTTATCTTGCCCTAGCCAGTTTAGCTCAGTAGATAGAGCCTCAGGCTGCCAACTGCAGGGTCCGGGTTTGATTCTGGTCAAAGGCATGTACCTAGGTTGCAGGCTCCTCCCTGATTGGGGCCCAGGTCAGAGCTCATGAAAAAGGCAATCAATCAAAATGTCCCTCTGTCTTTCCCTCTCTCTTCCACGCTCTCTAAAATTCAATGGAAAAGTGTCCTCACATAAGGATAAAAAAAAGAAATAAATGCCAGATCCTATGAAGAGACATCTTGAAAACGCCTAAAGAAAGTTCTCATTTTTGTTGTTGTGGTGGTGGTGAAGGGACTGGAGTCTGTGCTGATAAAAATCACCCTGGCGGCTGTGGCAGCCAGTAGTGGCAGCAGCAGCAGGGTGATGGGGGCGATGCCTTCCCCTGATCAGTCCAGTTGCCTCATACAGAGGAAGACCAGACTGTGGCTTGGCAGGTAGGGAGCCTAAGCTGTCAGTAGGACATCCTCTGAGGGCTCCAGGATTAGAGACAGTACAGGTCAGGTTGAGGGACACTCCCCACCCCCATGCACGAATTTCATTCACCAGGCCTCTAGTCTTCATATAATATTAATGAGAAATAAATAATTGATTCAAACAAACAAGCAAGCAAGCAATAAATATGCTAATTTTTCTCCTCTTGTCTGTTTCCTAAAATGTTCTATTTATGCCAAAAGTCCCCTTCCCTAAATCTGTCCTCCCAATTCCTAAAGTCTCTTTACATTTTATTTCTTTTTTTAAATTTCTGTTTTATTTCTTGGATCTCTTAGTACCTGGTCTTTCTAGCTTCTTGTTACATAAATATTTCTCTTGGAATTCTGTATGTTTTAAGGCAAAATACTTGATTCCTACTTTCTCAAAAATGAGAAAGAAAAAGAAGGAAGCAACTGTTATTTTGTTAGAAGACATCTTTATGGGAAAAAAATTATAAAATTACATCTTGTGTCTCAACCCAGAAAAGCAGTTTCATCAAAATGCTGTTAATTAAGTATAAAAGAAAAAATATTCTTATTTTAAAAATACTATTAATTGCTATAAAGTAAAATATCAAAATGTTTTGTGTGGTCTTTTCAATTATATCCACAATTTCCATGGCATGCCCTAAATTTAACTTTCTGTGAATTCTAATAATAGCTAAATTAAATGAAACCTTGCTCTGAACCAGGCACTTGTTCTGAGATCTTCCCATGTGTTTATTCATGTAATTCTTACAACAACCTATGAGTTAGCTACTATTATTATGACTATTTAATGATACGGAAATTGCCCAAGGTCATCTAGCTAGTAAGAAACGTCTCTCTTGGGTAATCTGCTTCAGATCCTCAGCTCTAAAAGAGTGCTTGTTAATAATAATAATAAAAAAATTGTAACTGTAGGAAATATCTGGTTTGCAGAGTTTCTCCTACATATCACCGAGGCCATTCACAGACGGTATTTTTCTTGCCTAAATGAGTCCCATTAAGAATTTCTGAAAATGATCAAATTCTAAATTCCTTTCCTCAACAAACCCTATATTTACCAACATGAACTGATAGTGGCTAGAAGATACCATGGGGCCTCTCTGGAGCTGTGGCAAGTAGAAGAAGATTTACTATTCATATTG
The DNA here is from genome assembly GCA_027563665.1 of Antrozous pallidus. NCBI lineage: Eukaryota > Metazoa > Chordata > Mammalia > Chiroptera > Vespertilionidae > Antrozous > Antrozous pallidus. The sequence goes on along the minus strand of CM050508.1, from coordinate 156,451,115 downwards.
CCATGAACAATCATAAAGAGTAGGGTTGGTCTGAGGTTTTCTACCTCTGTCTTTGCCATTTGGACTTCTTTTGATCTACTCCATCTCTCAGCTCAATCCAACTCTTACCCAATCCTGGATTCTCAATGTCACCTGACCTAAAGCACCTTTTCAACTCTCTCCCAACTCTAACCCACTTATCTGCCTGTGTATTAACTGGGGAGCCACTAGCCTCTTATATCTTTTCTGTAACGTAATAATTAAAAGACTTGGAGTCATAGCTTCCATCTGCCATTAACTATGTGACCCTGGGCATGTTCTATAACTGCTCCGAATCAATTCTTCATTGCCAATAGGAGAATGACAATGGCCCACAGAACTGTAGAAAGAACTTTACATAAACTTTATATAAAAGTACCGGGAAAATATAAAATTATTGACACAAAGTCAACTACACTTTAAGAGAGCGTTAGAAATGTCTTAATACCCATAGGATGAATTTTTATGATGAGAACGTCAGGTGATGCAGGTAGCTCATGTAGAAGTAGGGGCAGAGATGATCTTTCTGTGTCCTGAGAAAAAGCATTAAAGCCAGGTATCTCTTCTCCCACACAATTTAAAGTATATGTATTTACCATAAACGAACATTTATTTTCCAATTTATTAGCAAATACAGAGTCTGAACTGCTGGAGGGTGCTAGAGGCTAAGCTATTAGCTACTACTTTGGTTTGTACTGTCCTAATCAGCCTCCTGAACAGTATATTGTTCTGCGTGCATATTCTAACAAACACCGGCCCACAGAGGTGCCTCCAGCATTTCAGCAAGATGCCTTCATCTGTACAAACCTCAGACTACTGGTAGAAGACTGTTTTGTGTTTAGAATGCCTGAAAAATATACTACTTTTTAAAACTGTAATTAACTATTGTTTTTGTAAGCGTAAGTCACTGAATTTGGTCATATGCCACCTCCGAATTTGTTGATATAAATTTGTATTTGAGGCATATTAATAGCAGAGTATAATCTACAATCCTTGTCCACACTAATTGCAGAAAATGATAGTTCATCAAATTGGTGTACTGAGAGGAAAGTAGAAATGGTTTGGGATTTATAAAGCAATCATAGGATTCCATAAATAATTAGAGCTGTCACCTCAAAATACCCCAGTTGTTACTCAAAAGTGGTCACTATTAAGTAAACACATTTTCATCTTATTTTATATTTAATTGATAGTTACAAATCCCCCCCATTCGGGGACATTTATTTTAGAAAAGTTGGTGCTTGTTTTTTTTTTTTTTTCTTTATTCTTCTGGGAAAAAAAAAGTAATGTGTAAAAATAGTATTAAACATTTATATAGATACAAAAATTTTATTCATAGAAAATTATGTACCACTAATGTTACATGATTTATGAACTAAAATTTGATGGATTTTAAAACCCTTGGAAATAAAGTCAGTTTTTTCTTTGTTTTGATTTTGAAATATTTGGCCTTTGAACAAGATAATGTTATTAGGAAACAGGCTTTTTCAGCTTCCACTGACTATGGGAACTTTCGTTTTAAATAAATTACTTTATGCATATGCAAAGCATATGTAAATACTCACATAGTTTACAAGTTACTCATATATTAAGTTTACATCAGAAAAGGCAGAGAGCACACCCATTTCTCAATATAAAACAAAAAAACAACTTTAAAATTTAAGTTTAGTCCTTAATAATTCCCAGAAAAAAATGACTGATAAGCTCTTCCAGAAGCCAAAAAAATACAAACATGAAAATTAAAAATGTCCTCTAAAATGAAATTGTAACTAAAATGCTTATCAATACAGGTCTATAAGTATTTGTTTAATGACTTTTAGAGCTAAGTAGAAGGATTTTGAGTTTGATTCCAAACCTTCTACAACCATTTCACACCATTATATAACCAAATTACAAGTTCACCTAAAGCTGATGAATCCTATAATCAGTGTATTCAGTTGTTCTATGAAAGCTCAACTCAGAGGGGGAAAGTCAGAAGGAGTTGATGTTTAATGCTAATTTTGCTTTCTAATGCTTACAATAAATTAAGTCAACCACTTTCTAAGTTCCAGACTGCCACACATGAGCTAAACTGCTCTGTGGGGATAAAACACTTTAGAAGCTTATAATTCCTACAGAGTGTTTTGATTATTTTATACAAACTAAACTCAAACAGCAAAAAATTTCACAAGGGAAATCGTTGTGTGGGTTAAGGCCACATAATCTGGTTTCAACTCTTGCCTTTGCCTTGAGTTAAAGGCATACTCATTAACTTGAAACAATAAACTCAAACCTTAACATTTCTGGAAAGAATTCAATTCAGGACTTTGGCAGGATCAATGGTAAATATTACACACAGGCTCAATGTGATCTTATACAGATATAAAGGGCATGGAGGTAATGCAGGCAATGCCAAAGTTTTAAATGAGCACCAGATACATTTCATTTCATATCATTGCCTTAGAGATGTACACTGCCCACACACACACACACACACACGCGCGCGCGCACATGCAGACACATACCCGGAGTTTGCTAGCTTTCTCAGTACTGAATTATAAGCTGTGGCTATAACTTAAACATTTATTTATACTAGAAATGTAGACTGGAGTTGGAGTGGTATTAATTAAATACCACATTAAGAAAATCTGGGCCCTGTGAAAGTAGACTAAAAAAAATAATTTTCTCTTTAGGGTTGATAGTCAAAAAGGAATGACACAGGCTAAGTAAGCAACCTAACACCTCAGCAAAATATGATTGAATTGGATAAGGCATTAACAAAAAGGGGGGAGGGGTTAAATGGGTAACAGTTTTCTTCCTCCTCTTCTTCTTCTTCTTCTTCTTCTTCTTCTTCTTCTTCTTCTTCTTCTTCTTCTTCTTCTTCTTCTTCTTCTTCTTCTTCTTCTTCTCCTTCTCCTTCTCCTTCTCCTTCCCCTTCCCCTTCTCCTTCTCCTTCTTCTTCTTTTAAATCCTCACCCAAAAATATTTTCCCATTGATTTTTAGGGAGAGTGAAAGAGAAAGGAAAAGACAGAGAGAAAGATCAATGTGAGAGAAACACATCAATTGATTGCCTCCTGAACGAGCTCTGACCAGAAGCATGCTCTTGACCGAAACCCTTTGGTATCCAGGCTGACACTATATCCACTGAGCCAAACTGGGTAGGACCAGTTTTCTTCCTTTAAGAAAATCAATGTGAGTTGAATTTGGGTGAAAGAAATAGTAGGATACAGCATACTGACAAGAGAAGGAAACATTGTAGGAATGAATACAAGGGAAAAATAAGACCTAGAAGGCAATGAGACTGAGGAAGGAAGAACTCATGTTCATAGGTAAGAGCAGTTCAAAGATCTGCACATATTTCACTCAGGTATGTCTAAAACATAATCAGACAGTTTAACTCACTCAAACCTCAAATAAGACTACTAACAGATAACAGAGTAATAGAACTTGGTGATTCCAAACAATCTTTTAAAATCATAGCTCTCCCATACTGGCTACACATTTTTTTTGTAATAACAAGGTTGGGAGTCACTAATTCACACTGAACTAGCCATTGTATATTTTTTAATTATCACATATTTAATCTTTTATTAAAATTAGACTACTATAATAAACACATGATCAAATAAAATGCCATATAATTAAAAATAGGTTTGCCAACAAAAAAGAGTTTTGACAAGGAGAAGCCCATCATTCCAAGTTAATCTCCCCAAATTTAGTCTGTTTTCAAAATTTACTGGACTGTAAATAAAACATCTACTGCTGCCTCCATTCTTACTCACCCCCTCACATACACACACACATGCTAGTCCTTAACTCAAAACACTATGAACTATGAGAACATCTGTTGAATAAGCCCTAGCTCTATCTATATTGCAAACTCTCTTCTGAGTAACTACCCGGAAACTTTGAAAATTTATTCATGAAGATATGTGTTCCTCTATGTTAATTGCACCATTATTCATAATAGCCAAGATGTGGAAACAACCCAAGTGTTATAGATCAATGTTTAGATAAAGATATAATACAAAAATATAATGGAATACTACTTGGCTATAAGAAAAAATAAAATATTGCCATTTGTGACAACATAAATGAACCTTGAGGATATCATGCCAAGCAAAATAAGTCAGATGGAAAAAGACAAGAATCATATGATTTCACTCATATGTGTGATATAAATCAGAAAACAACAAACAAAATGAACAAACTCACAGGCATGGACAGCCATATTGTGGTTTCCACAGGGAATAAGTTGGGGGGAGGTTGAAAGGGTAAAGGAGGCTAAATATATGGCAATAGAATAAGACTAGATTTTGGGTGGTGAGCACACAATGCAATGTAAAGATTATGTCATTAACCAATGTTATAAAACAATGTCACCCCAATAAATTTAATAAAAAACAAAATATTGGTAAATTGAATCCACCACTGTACAAAATATATTACACACTGTGACCTAGTAAAATTTATTCCAGGCATGTAATGCTGATTCAATATTCAAAAATTAATGTAATCCATTGCTAAAGAAAACTCACATCACTATTTCATTCGGTGCCAAAAAGCATTTAACAAAATCCAAAGCCCATTCATGAGAAAAAACTCTCCATAAACTAGGAATAGAGGGTAATTTCTCTAACTTCATAAAGAAAATGTACAAAAATCTACAGATAATATCATGTCCAATGGTGAAACACTAGAAGCCTTCCCACTAAGACCAAGAACAAGGCAAGATACCCCCTCTCACCACAGCTTCCAACAGCACTGGAAATACTGGCAATCCACGCTAAAGTAATCAAAGAAAAGAAAAGGTTACAGAGATTGCTAAGAAAGAAATAAAACTGTCTTTGTTCACAATATAAAAAATCCCCAAGCAAACTCCTGAAACTAATAAGTGATTATAGCAAGAAGGAAGAACACAAAGTGACTATATTAAAGTCATCCACTTTCCTATATAGCAGCAATGAGCAAGTGGAATTTAAAATTAAAGACACGGAAACATTTACATTACAGCCCCCAAAATGAAATACTTAAGTGTAAACCTAAACAATATATATTAACACAAAAAAAACCCCACCCAGTTGTTTATAGCAGTTTTATCCATAATCACCAAAATTTGAAAGTGACCAAATGTCCTTCAGGAGATGAATGAATAAGTTAACTAATACATTCACACAATGGAATATTATTCAGCACTGATAAGAAATGAGCTATTTAGCAATTTAATACATACAAATAAGTGAAAGAAGCCAATCTGCTATATACTGTATAATTCCAACTATATGACACTCAGAAAAAGGCAAAAATATGGAGATTGCAATGATCAGTGTTTGCCAGGCGTCAAAGAGGAGGGTGGGTAAAATAAGCAGAGCACAGAGGGTTCTCAGGGCTGTGAATCTATTCTGTATGATACTACAGTGATGAAGACATGCCACTATATGTGTCAGAACCTGAAAATGTACACCCAAGAGGGAACCCTAGTATGAATTATGGACTTTGGGGAATAATGCTGTGTTAATGTGGGTTTGCCATTTAAAACAAATGCATCACTCTGGTGTGGGATTTTGAGTGTGGGAGAAGCTGTGAATGTGTGAAGAAAAGTACAAGGGAATTCCATACTTCTTGCTCAATTTTGCTGTGAACCTAAAACTGCTCTAAAAACTATAGTCTATTTTTTTAACTGTATAAAGGACTAAGTGATCAGGAAAAGAAACAAAAGTTCCAGAACATGGAAAAAAGATGAAACGCATAGCAACTGCCTCAGTAACTCAAAGAAAGTTGAAACCTAAGTGCCTGGAAAGGGAGATGTCAATGAGAAGTAAGCACATCTTTGCTGCTACACTCTAGAAAGATTCAGGAATTGTAGGCACCAGGTGACTATGAAGACTAAGGGGCAAGCTAGGGTGGGTGTAAGATTGATTTCTGAGCCTCTAACAGAAGAATTCAGAGTTTAGATGTCCTCCTCCAGCCTAAACCACCAATGAAATATATCCCCTCCTCCCCCAGCCCCACCAAGAGAAAACAGGACAGTACTCTAGGTAGAGATTGACTCACAGAGGTTCTGATATTGGGAACACTAAGACAAGGACAGGCAATCCAGGACATGGATATCTAAATGAAAGAAAGTATTCCCAGAATAATGATGAGGATAATCCAAAAAACAAACAAACAACAACAATAAAACCCTTACGGTATCATAGATTTAGAAAGCACAGTCATATTGGATCCAGGAGGGATGTTTCTAAGAGAAAGAAGTGAAACATAGCTACTATCTATGACGTTTGTCAATAACAAGAGGAACCTTAGAGTTTAGAAAGAAAGCTTGGGGCTAAAGAAGCAACAGGTACATAGAAAGAAAACTAAGCAAAAATAGACGCACAAGATCATTTTCTCCAGGAAAAAACTGTAAGTAGATTTTTAAAACGTAATAGATTATTACGTGTGGATCACGTGGGACCAAATTTATAGAGTCCTATTTATATTAACACAAAATTATTTAATCAAAAAAATTTGGAAGAATGAAGGTAGGTAATGTTTGTTTAGTCAGAAAGTATAAAAAAAACTAAAGCCTTGTGTTCCATCGTATACATCACTGTATTACCTAAAATTGAAAAATCAAGAATTTACAATAGCATGTTATTTTGATAAATAGTTTTCAATACAATTCTTGAAAGAAGAGCTCCAAAATATAAAATAAACTTTTTAAAAGGCAGCAAAACAGTTTAAAATAGTTGCCTCTGAGGAGCAGGCATTGGGGAGTAAGGAATACTCCAGCCAGGGACTGCTGTTTTTCATCATAAATTAGGTGACCATCCACCCCACATTTCTCAGAAATGTTCTGTTTTATGCCTGTTTTCCCAGTGACCTATTCAGTTAGCAACCCTCTTTCATTGTCAAAGGAACACAGCAAATTAAATATTCAACCCAATTACAATATTTGTCATTAGTTTATTTCTAAACTATGCACATTTGTTACTGTTTACAAATAAAAGTCTCTTTGTCTTGTTTGTTTTATAAGTGGGGTTCTGGAGTTGAAATAACTAGGTTTGTGTCCTATTGTGATTTGGTGCTGGTTCCCTAACCTCTCTGTGCCTCCTCTTTTTTTCACATCTACAAAATAAGAATTACAACAGTTCCCATGTCATAGATTTGATATAGGATTGAATAGACCCCTTTGCGCAGTGCTTTTCACTTAACTCAATAAATATGCTCAGTAAGTGTAACCTACTATTCTATCAAATACCTATGAAATTTGACGTGATTCAGAATGAATCTATTTCCTCATTGTAGTTTTTCATCTGAGGCTTTAATCTTGTAATTGGAAATTAGTGACAAGTTTAAAGTTACATTCTTTCTTCTTAAATCTAAGGAGCACATTGAGCAGGCTCTCTGCTTGATTGTTTGAAGAAAAGGCCAAATTTGAAGTTCTGATTACAAAGCAAAGAGCCAGTAAAACTCCAGCCATTTAGTTCATTTGGATATTGTTTTAATCTTCAGATTATAATTAAAGAAATAAATATGTCACTTTTTTTCAGATCTTATTTTTCTCTCTCTATTTGCCTATTAATCTTCATTCACTACTGGAAAGGGCTTTCTGGACAAATAATCATGTGTAAGCACAGACAGCTAGCTATTGTGGGAGCTTGGCTGGCTTTCCAACTGCAAGACTTTCTGAGTCATCGCATTCCATGGGATTCTGGGAGTACACTCTGAGGGATCTATAGTCTATAGGTTTATCAGACATGGAAACAATATCAAGAAAAGACACCTAAATGAATTAGGCAAGGTTTCCAACATTGTTTCATAAGACTCCTATCGAGAGCTAACACTATTTTACAGATCACATCAGGATTAAGTCATTTTTGTAAATTAATTAGAGGACTTTTATAATGTTTCCCAATATCCTTATGGTTGTTATTTCAAGACATTGCTTAATTTGGGAATCCCTTTTCTCTCCATCCTATGGAACACTTCCCGTCTCCCCACATGGAAGTCTGTACTTGTGGTTCAATAAATCTCCATCTTTGCTATACTAAAAAAAATGCTTAATTTAAAGATAATGTTTAATAGATGGCTTCTGTGCTTTAACCTTATATTCTCATTTTTTTTAATGTGGCAGTTTTCCTAATTTTACTCATTTGAATTCTCACATTTCCCTATGGTTTTTACAAGAATTCCATTCCAGTCTATATATTTCCTTTCTTGAACTCAAAATTCATTTGACAATTTTTTGTTTTGTATAGTGGATTCTTTTATAAGTTATTTCAGCTTTGCTGATGTATAATCTTATCTAATAAAATGGTAATATGTTAATTAACCATCATTCTGTCACAAAGATGGCAGTGCCCATAGCCACAAGATGGTGGCACCCAGTCTTCTCAGCCCTGCCAGAGTCCTCCAGTCCCAGGGGGGTGGCCACTGAGAGCAGAAAGCATGAGCAGCCTGGTGGAATGCTTGCTTCATTGCCATGGGGATGAGGTCAGTGTTCTGCACCCAGCCGCAGATGGGCCTTTGGGCAGTGAGCATGGAGTAGCCAGGCCCCACAGAGAGCTACTGGTGCACAGATTTGTGTGCAGGGCTACTAGTTAACAAATAAAATTGTAGTATATTTATGTGAGATTTGATATACCTATACATTGTGAGAGGATTTCCACAATCAAGCTAACTAACACCTGCATCTTATTTAATATGGTATCTTTTTAGGTACAAAATATTAAAATCTGTTCTCTTAGCAGATTTCAATTATACAAAACTGTATAATTAACTATAGTCATTATTATATACATTGGATCCTTAGAATTTGTTCATCTTTTAGCTAAAAATGTATGCCCTTTTACCAGCCTTTTCCCATTTTTCCCATCATACTCCACCTCTAAACCCTGGTAACTGCCATTCTGTTCTGTTTCTCTGAGTTTAACTTTATATATATTGCACTAACAATTGTTTTTATTCTACCTTCAACTATTCTTTAAAATTCTTACATGTATAAGCCACATAAAATATTAATCTATCTAATGCCAGTGACCTTGTGTTTACAGCCTAACAATCACATAAGGTAACTTTATTTTTAAACAAGCACTCAAAAACTTAATACACTAAGATTAAAGTTATTTTCTTCAAAGTAGTCAATTTGGGATTCAGTCCTTGTTCAACACTGCTGCCATTTTAAGCACTAAGAAGCCTGAGTACTTTCTTCTGTATAGCCTCAGTAATAGTAACTTTTTTCCTTTGAAAAGAAAATTTATTTTGCAAGACAATTAGTAGCTATTTATCACCAGCTTTAGTACCAAGGTCAATGAGCAGAGCAGTGCTGAGACTGTATTGTAGCTCAAGTAGTTTTGAATATAATTCCTGAAATAGGAGACCCTAAATTTTTTAAAGGTAGTAACTTTGAGCCTCCTATTGTTTTGACATTGCTGTAGACTTTCCTTATTTCTATACATTATTTTTTGGACTGTTTGTTTGTTTTTGGTCTCATATCTTCCCCCTACACTTCTCCTCAGTTCATTGTAAAATGAAGGCACATGATGGGCACTCCACCAATGTCTAGAACATTGAAATGCCTCTGCCCTTCTTTTCTGCAGGAGGCAACCGGCAATCAGACTGAGACGTAATAAGAACCACCTGGGTAATTCCAGCCAACTCAGAGTCCCTGAATTGAAATTATGGGTTCCATTTCCATCAGAAATTGCCTTTTTTGTTGCTTTTCTTCTTTTTTAGGACTAAAGACACCCATTCCAATACCTAGTAAAAAATTCTAGACAGGTCTGGGTTTTAAGTTCCAGAAAACAAAGATAAAGCTGCTGGAACACTGTCCCCAGATTCTCTTGGCTTTACCTCCTGCACAAATAAATGCTTCACTGCTGTCCTTGGTGAGGTGACAAAAACAGCTGCAAGGGGAGATAAAACCTATCCTGGCAGAGGTTCGGAGGCTGATTCCCTCTTAAGGATATTCCTCATTCTGACACGTGGGTCTTACTAGACTGACAGAAGGAAGTGAGGTGGTGGTTAGAAGGAGACGAGAGTTCAGTGCACTAACCCTTGACTGACCTCTGCTTCTATCTGTCCCCAAGTTTTTTAATTAGATAACCTTTTCCACTCTGGCCCTGGAGAATCCTCTGGGAATGGTGGAGTTCCTGAACCATAGTCCACCAAATGGGAAGAGATATTACAAGATCAAATAACCCAGAGGTGTGAGGGAGGAAGACAAAAGGAGAGAAGAAAAAGAGGTGGGTAAAAATGAAAAGAAACAAAAGTAAAAGAATCTGCTGTGATGGATAAATAAGGAGGCACAGACAGATCTGAGGATGAAGGTCAGATAAATAAAAATTAGTGAGTTTGTTTTTCAATATACTCTTTATTTTTTAAATATATTTTTATTCACTTTTTGCAGAGAGGAAGGGAGAGGGATAGATAGCTAGAAACATCTATCAGCAACCTCCTGCACATACCCTAATGGAGATGTGCCCGCAACCAAGGTACATGCCCTTGACCGGAATCGAACCTGGGACCTTTCAGTCCTCAGGCCAACGCTCTATCCACACAGCCAAACCAGTTTTGGCTATACTCTTTTTAAAAGAAATATATCTGTATCGATTTCAGAGAGAAAGGGAGAGGGAAAGAGAGATAGAAACATCCGTGATGATGGAGAATCATTGATCAGCTTCCTCCTGCGTTCCCCAGGAATCCAGTCAGCAACCGGATATATGTCCCCCACTGGAAATGGCACCTTGACCTCCTGATTTATACTCAAACACCAAGCCACTCCACCCATGCTTGAAATTAATTTTTGTTTAAATTGAGAAAACAAAGAAGCAGAAAGAAAATATTTTTAAAAAATATGAAAATTTAGGTGAATTCTGCTAATCACTGGGGAATTATTTTCACTGTCTTTCTTTCAGCTTCTCTCAAGGTAATGCATCCATTCCTCTGCCTGGGTTGGGATTTAGAGCATGGACTTGGAGCCAGATTTCTCTAAATCTACCACTTCCTGGATATGTGACAATTACTTTACTTCTTCATTAGTTTCCTCATCTGTAAAATGGGAATGATTACAGTGCCTACCACATGAGATTATTGGGAGAATTATAGAGAGTAGTGCATGTAATACAAAAGTTTTAAGTAGTACGTGCACACTCAATTTTTACATCTTATGTTTTGATGGTACCAGTGTACAGTTTTGAAAATTAAGTCACCTAGGGGAGGTAATCCAGTACATTATACAATCTAGGCATACTTATTTATGTTTCTATTCCTTTGTTCATACTTTTCCTATCTTGAAATACTTACTTTTACCTCTTTCTCTCAGTGGATCAGAATCTGCTCGTCCTTTAAGACCTATCAGTTTCACAAACACTTATTCCCACTTCCTCTGTGAAGTCATTCTTGATCTTGCCTATGAACTACTATAACATTTAACATCTGTAAGTTTGGCTAGTGGTTCCCACAAGCTTCATCATCTATCAGTGGGGAAAATCCATCCTGTGGGCAGTATAAGGCCCACAAAATCACTTGGTCTGGTCCTGCCAAGGTATTAGGGGTGAGTTAATTAAATGTTTGACCAAATATTGCAGGCTAATTTTTAAATTAATAATTTTGTATGCCCTGCAAATAAATATCCAAATGGACCTTGGCAGAAAAAAAAGGTTCCCCATCTCTGACATGGCATCTTGCAGAAAAGTGACTGCTGGATAGCAATAATTCCAGATTGTTCTCTCATAGCCTGCCTTGTATTCAGAAGGGGAAAAAAGAATGGTCAAAATATATGTGTAAGTGCCTCCATGAAAATATATTTCTTATTGCTTCTGGCCACTGAAAATTATAGAGGTCTCCAGAATCTCTTAAAGGACAGAGTCTCTTTAGATGGTGGTAATAAAAGAATAAGTGATCTGGCACATGTTGCCAAGGGAAACAGAAATATCCAGAATAACTCAATTATAATCTCAGTCCATAATTATAACTGCTAAAAGACATCACCAAAGGAGCTTTAAAGTCAGATAGAACAGGGCTTATTCCTTGGCCTTCTATGTACTAGTTGTGCAATTCTGAAAAATGCATGAATCTCTATGAGGCTCAGATTCTTCATCTATAAAATTAGGGTAACAACATCTTCTTCATAAGATAGCTATGGAGTTTGATGACTTTACTACAGAGTCTAGCATTCAACAAATACTATTTCCCTTCCTCTTACTAGAAGGGAAGTGCAGGTAAGGAACCCCAAATAATTTGAACCAAGTGCCTCCTTCTCGTCTATAACCAAAGTCAATTTTTATAGTGGACCATTTTAAATTCAAAGAGCCAAAAGTCATGTCAGTCATTGCTATGATGGAGTTAGATTCTATTCTAAATGACTGCAGTCCCGGGAATATGTTATCTTAGCAGGCAAAGTTAAAAATCACACCCATAATATGTTGGAGAAATAAAAGAAATAGGTCACCAATGGCTTTTTTTAAATCATTTTAACTGTTACAGTTTGCTTACTTTTTATTATAAACAAGTTGTAGAATGACAGGTCTTCAAATAAATTTGGCCAATTTTCACCTGTTCTTTTTTGCTATAAGTTTATTTCAAGTAAAATGGAAGGAAAAAAGATAAAGAATTTAAAATTCTCAAGTATTTTCTCAATGGGAAGTGGTTCCTTCTGAGCTGGGATTTATTTGTCATGTCATTAAACTGGAAGAGACTTGTGAGCCAGGAAAACAGAAATCCTCTTAAATACAATGTCCATTTGTCTCTTGTGGAAATTCTATTTATCATTTTCTGTCAGAAAGCTAATACTTTATTGCCCTCTAAACCTTCTACAGATGGGTGAAATTAATACTCACAGTCAGGCTCAGAGAAAACTGATTAACCAAACTAGTAAGAACCAGGATACGTGAAAGTCAGTGGGTATCTAGCAAAGCCTTAGAATCAGATTGACACAACCACTGTAGCCAGAGTAGTCAACATCAACAGGAGAAAAGTTAAGTGGTTGACATGTGACCAGGCAGAAGTTCCTTAGAGGTGACCAGGGACCTATGAGTATGGGGTATGTATCTAAAAACATACACCCTTGAGAATGGAAGAGAATGAAAAGGGCCCCATATATATAATGCACAAGTGTGTAGATACAGAGAAAAGGGAGAGAAACTTAGTAACTGTGGGCCAGAAAAAAGAGCAACCACCAAGGGGTGTAGCAACAGAAAAGAGTCAGAGAATTGTTGTTCCATGGGAAGAAAATGTCCATTCATTTATTTATGCCTTCAACAAATATGTATTGAACACCAACCAGGTGTTAGATAAGGCTACAAAAATGGAAAGTCAACCGTTGCCTACAAGAACGATAATGAGGAGAGAAACACATTCAGTGGGGATGAGGAGGAAGAAATCTCACTTTGCCTGGCAGAATGTTGTCTTTTTACTAAAACTAGATAGATAAGGAGTTTCCTAGGAGTCAAAAAGAAAGGAGTTTCTAGAAAGAAGGATTAATACATTCTAAATTTCAAAAATATGAAAATTAATCAGCATTTGGGGAATTGAAATTTATGCAGAATAACTAGAATATGATACTGAAGGGAAGTTATAGTAGACAATAAGACTAAATTGAAATGTAAGGGCAACCATTTGAAGAATCACAGGTGCCATACAAAGAAGTTTATACATTAATATATATCCTATCTAATAAAAGAGTAATATGCAAATTGACCATACATTCAATCAAGCCATGACCACAGCCATGCCAACCAGCCATTCAGGAGCAAATTATGCAAATAAACCCCAACCAGATGGCTGCCACCACTGAGTGTAGCTGGGAGGCTTGAGTTTCCCTTGCAATGGAGGAAGCCAAGCTTTCCACCTGCCGTTGCTGGCCTAGGTCTCCACTCAATGCTACAAAGTTTCAATTGAAGATACATAATCCCAACAGAAATGGTGGCAGTCAGGGAGCTGGAGAGAGAAGAGGCTAGAATTGCTGGGGCGACGGAGGAAGCCCAAACTTCTGCAGCCCTAGCCTAAGCCTCCACTCTAGGCTACAAAGTTTCAAACAGAAATGGCTGTCACCAGAAGGCTTGGCTCTGCTCCAGGCTACAAAGTTTCAATTGTAGAACATAAATTAACTCCAGATTCCAGGGTCTCCTCTTGGGTCACTGGGGGGCATGGCCGGCCTGCAAACCACCACAGGCCCCTTTCCCAGGCTGCCCCACAACCCGAGGGAAGCCCTTCCCTGATCCAGGACACCCTTCAGGGCAAACCAGCCAATCCCCACACATGCACCAGGCCTCTATCCTATCTAATCAAAGAGTAATGTGCAGATTGACTATCATTCCAATACACAAGAGGGCTGTTCCCATGTGTTCAAAGATCCTTCCCCCATGTGGACACAAGATGGCCAGCAGGGGAAGACAGTGGGTGGTTCCAGGCCTGCAAGGGAGGGCAGTTGTGGGCTATCAGGCCAGCAGGGGAGGTGACCAGGGCAGTTAGGGGTGTCCAGGCTTGCAGAGGAGGGAAGTTGGGGGCAAACAGGCTGTCAGGGTAGCAGTTAGACATCAATTAGGCTGGCAGGGTAGTGGTTAGGGGGTGATCAGGCTGGCAGGCAGAAGCGGTTAGGGACAATCAGAGAGGCAGGCAGGTGAGCAGTTTGGAGCCAGCAGTCCTGGATTGTGAGGATGTCCGACTGCCCATTTAGGCCCCATCCTACTGGGATTGGGCCTAAAAGGGCAGTCAGACATCCCTAGAGGGGTCCCAGATTGGAGAGGGTGCAGGCTGGGCTGCGAGACACTCTCCCCCAACCCCCACCCCACGCACAAATTTTGTGCACTGGGCCTCTAGTGTGTGCATATGAAATCAATTATATATACAATTGATTTAAGAGAGAGGAAGGAAGAGGGAGAGAGAGATAGAAACTTGGGGATTGAGCTTGAAACCCAGGTATGTGCTGTTTACCAGAATCAAACCTGAGACCCTTCAGTCTACAGGCCAATGCTCTATCCACTGAGCAAAACCAGCTAGGGCAAGAAGTTCAGATTTTATTCTATAGGTATGGAAGAACAACTAAAACTTTTGAGCAGAGTAGCAATAAGTTAAGATTTTCACAGAAGTGTCATTCTGGTAGAAGTGAAGATAAAGAAGGTGAGGGAAGAGGTTGTAGCAATAGTATAAGGATGTTGAGAGTCTGAAATAAATTGCCAAAACCGGTTTGACTCAGTGAATAGAGCATCAG
Source organism: Antrozous pallidus (assembly GCA_027563665.1). NCBI lineage: Eukaryota > Metazoa > Chordata > Mammalia > Chiroptera > Vespertilionidae > Antrozous > Antrozous pallidus. The sequence goes on along the minus strand of CM050508.1, from coordinate 156,435,921 downwards.
CCTGCAAACTGAAAGGTCCAGGTTTGATTCTGGTCAAGGGCATGTACCTTGGTTACAGGTACATCCCCAGTAGGGAGTGTGCAAGAGGCAGCTGACTGATGTTTCTCTCTCATCAATGTTTCTAACTCTCTATCCCTCTCCCTTCTTTTCTGTGAAAAATCAATAAAGTATATTTTTTAAAAAGAGTCTGAAACAAATAATGCAGAGGGATGAGCATGGGAAGAAGGAAAGATTTTAGTCAACAGAATCAATACCAGTAGTGTTTATGTATAAAGGACAGTAATGGCTCTAAAAATCCATATTTCAGGGGTGGAGACCTGGAGGCATTTGGGGCCATTCACAAAAGTAAGAAATATTGGAAATAGTTGGGAAAAATAATGAATGAGTTTAATTTCCAAACTTTATGTTTACATGCTTTTGTGACAACAAAGTGGCTTATAAGTATGCAAAAGGGAGTATGTAAGCCTCTTCCATTGTAGCCAGAGGACTCCTTGTCCATCTAGTTTTAGTCAAAAGACAACATTCTATCAGGCAGAGTGAGATTTCTTCCTCCTCATCCCCACTGAATGTGTTTCTCTCCTCACTATCATTCTTGTAGGCAAGGGTTAACTTTCCATCTTTGTAATCTTATCTAACACCTGGTTGGTGCTCAAAACATATTTGTTGAAGGAATAAATAAATAAATAAATAAATAGGTGTTTTCTTCCCATATAACAACAATTCTCTGACTCTTTTCTGTTGCTACAGCCCTTGATAGCTACTCTTTTTTTCTGGCCTGCACTTAATAAGCTTCTCTCCCTCTTTTCTGTATCTACACACAGATGCATTATGTATATGGGTCCCTTTTCATTCTCTTCCATTTTATGGAAGATATGGGGGTGGGTATCAAAAGGAACCAGATAATGAAGATAGTAAGGACTAAAAAAAGGATAGAAACACTTATCTGTACAGAGTTCTTACAAAAAAAAATGAACAAAACCAACCAACCAACAAAGAACAGAATTTACTAGAATACACTCCAATTAGAAAAACAGGGACTTCAATATTAGGTGAAGAATTCTTAAGGCTAAAGAATAAAACCTCCAGTTTCCCCATCAACTGCACCAATAACAGGAAGTTGACACTACTGAAACCCCTGGTACCACCATGGCCAGTGTTGGTGCTCAGAGACAGCCTTGCAAACCCCGCAAATGGCCATCACCGCTGCTCCTACCACCTGCCCCAGACAAGCTGAAAGCTCCCTGGACAGTCTACCAATAAAGAGCTTAAGTCAAAGGTAACTAAATGGCAAAGGAAACTTGGAATTTGAATTTAGACGTATTATAGGGAAGAGGAAAGGGAAAATCAAACTGACCCAACATGAACAAGAGAGTAAGATCAGAGAGGAAAAGAGGGTTTGGGACTCTGAGACTAGAAATACATTTTTAACTTTATGGAGAAGAACTGGCAAATATAATGACAAAAAGATAATCAAATATATTAGTAGTTTAGAAACTATTACATGCCAAGCACTATATATGCACTATCTGTAAACTTCATAATGAGGATATAAGTCAGGTATTACTATCGCTGTGTTATCCTATATAATAAAAGAGAAACACGTAAACTGACCATCCCTCTGCTACACTCACCATCCAATCAATAGTGAATATGCAAATTAACCCAACAAAGATGGAGGGTTAATTTGCATACACAGGTGCCAGGTGGAGAGTAGAGCAGGAGAGCCAACAGAGAGTGGAGCGGCTTGAGGAACTTGGCGCCCCAAGATACCAGATGGAGAGCAGAGAGGGAGAGCTGGCAGTTTGGAGGACTTGGCAGAGCAGGAGGCCGTGAGACAGAGACAGAGCAGGAAGGGAAAACCCAGAGCACGGGGAGCACCAGGATGCTGGGAATCATAGTTCTGGTGGCAGACAGATCTCCTAGACACTAGAGCAAAGAGAGCCTGGAGTAAGTTACGGTTGCAGTGGGGGGATGAAAGAACAGCAAGGTGAGAGACATAAGTAAAATCAGAGTGCCTAGGAAAAATTAAAGGGAAGATACCATAAAACTTCTAGGAAATCTCCACTAATGAAGCAAAGAACAAAAAATGCTTCTACTATCCTCTGAGCAACAAACCAAACTGTGTTGGGATCTCAGACAATTTGCTTATATGATTGCAAAGACAGACAGAAACTCACAGAAACTCCTCAGGCAAAGGCCTTCCCTGAGGGCTCCCAGATTGGAGAGGGTGCAGGTTTGGGCTAAGGGGCTCACCCGCCATGCACAAATCTTCATACATTGGGCCCATAGTAAATGATAAAACAAGAATCAGATAAGTAAAGTGACTAATATCAGAAGGCTAGTAACTGGCCAAGCCAGGTCTGAATAGAAGTCAGCCTAAATCTTTACCCTCTCCATGCTCTTCTTCATAATTCTGCCAACATAGGGTACCTGTAGTTAGGTATACATTCATACATAAATAATGTAGTAAATGTATTTGCACTTTAACCCTACAGTTTAAAGGGATTTTTAATAATTGCATTGATTCTAAAATTCCCCATTAATGACATCTGTCCTGCTGTAAAAATATTTAAGTCCAGGCAAATGCTAATGAACAAGAAGTCAAAAAAACGTGGCCACAGAATAAGGAATGTTTCACAGGTAACACTACAATGGAGATGTAGGGGTTCTGTTTGGCCTCAGGAAGACTATGAAGGTACATCCTACTAAGAATGGAAGATGGGTCAGGCCATCTGTGGGGGTTTTCTCTATTTTCCATGTCCAGTGTGGAAAGAAGAGTGGGTCCAGTTACTGAGTAGAGAGCTGGGGATTGAGAAATAATAGAAAAAATAGAGGACACAGAAATAGAAATAAAAAGCTGGGCCTGGGTGGAATCTCTGTTCTCTCTGATGGAGAAACAGGAATTCAAACCCAACAGCAGCGTATTTATTTACACAAAAATAAAAAGGGGTTTCACCTGAAAAAAAAAAAAACCCAGGATCAAAGGAGCTTAAGTGGGCCCAGGCTCTATTCATTTCCTCATTCCCATGCCTAGACTAAATCCACATTTCAAAGCATTCTCCCTGACACTTGAAGCAAGTTAAGAGTCAGTGCTGATGACACATCCAGCCTGCCTGCTTGGGGCCTCGGATTTAGCTGACAATGGTTTAAAGAATGCTCAGGTGTCTTCCCTGGGGGCCCTCTACAGCTATCATTACTCTGTTTTGTTCTCCTACAACAAAGAAGGCTTTTCACATTATCTCACTTAGAAGTGGAATATAATGAACAAAAGAAACTGATGAACAAAATAGGTCCAGAGGCATGGGTACATGGAACAGACTGACAGACCTCAGAGGGAAGAAGGTGGTGGGAAAAGGAAGAGATAAACCAAATAACTTATGTGCATATATGCATAGTTCATGGATGTAGACAATAGTTTGGGGAAGGCCTGGAGTATGGCAGGGAACAAAAGTGGAGAAGATGGGGGACATCTATAATACTGTCAACAATAAAAATAAATAAAGTATAAAGTAAATAAAAATAAATAAAGTCTACATAAGGGACCAGGAATATTGTTGAGTTAAAATGGGAGGAGAAAAAGCAAATTTAAGAAAAATGTGAGCAGTGTCAAACCATTTTAAACTTCATGTGTCATTTGTTTTGAGAATAAACTTTATTTACTTTTTTTTTTTTTAAAAGAAGGCTTTTTCTGACCAAGGAAGGCCCTGCTGTTGATACACAACTAAATGGTCCTGCCATTTTTAAAACTTCCAGCATGTTTATCATCAGGATGAATTTTTACCTTGTAAATTTCCATTAATTTTTCTGCCAAAGAGTTAAAAGATGTGTGTCCTGGCTGAAATTATTTTGGGAAGAATTATAGCAGTTCCTGATAGTAAATCCACATAGCATGACAAATTTCTTTGTCTAATTTTGCCACATTTAAATTTCTCTGCCTAATCATTCTTGAAGATTTACATAATGTGGACTTATTTATGTGTAATGTGTGTGGTATAAATGACCCAGGTCCCATGAACAATCTTTTTTTTTTTAATCATCAAAATGAAAGCATAACAGAGTGATATACTTTAAATGTAAATTGGACTGTGTGATTTTCCTGCTTAAATCCCTTCCATTGCTTTTATAAGAGAATCCAAACCTCCTGGACACAATGAAAGGAGCCCTGAATTATCTGACTCTTGCTCACCTCCCCAACCTTTCCTGGTACCACCTGTCCTCTGACAGACCATGCTGTAGCTACAGAGGCCTTCTTTGAATTTCTAAAATACACCAAATTCTTGACTACTCCAAGTGTATACATATATTGTCCCTCTGCTTAGAGTGCTCTTCACTGCATGGCTGCCTCTTTCTCAGGTTTTGAGTCTCATCTCAAGTGTTGCCTGTTCAAAAAGACCCTTCCTTATCAACCTATCCCTAGTAGTCTATTCATTATGTTATTATTTCATTTCAACAATACCTGGACATTTACAGTACTTCCCATAATGGGTTGGTTGTATATTTATCTGTTTATCGTCGGTTTGGATCACTGGACTATAGATACATGAGAAGAGGGATGCCATCTGTGTAATGCTGTATCCTTAGCATGTCTGGCAGGTAGCAGTTGCTCAATAAATTCTTACTATAGAATGAATGAAAAAGAGGAAGAATGGAACCAGCATGGCCTGGGCCATCTATCCTACCATAAAGTGCTCTAGTTTTATATTCCATGTCACATCTTGGTATTCTAGCCATATATAATAAATGCTCCTATAGTTCTTGGTTGATTTTTAAGGCCTTGATTCTATCAAAATGAACATCATTATCTAGTTTAACTCCCATATCTTCAAGGCTTTTACCTCAAAATCTACTGAGTCTCTATGCTACTCTCAGAGTCCAGAGTGCTAACCATTACACTATGGATCTACACTACCCTCAATTTTCCAGAGAAGTGGAAGTTTAGTCATGGTGTATCCTTTATGCAAGTTAGAACTTAATGTGCTCTGTATTGTAATCTACCTGTTACTTCAATGCTGGTATTCTTAGCCATTGGTAAGGCCATATGATTTCCCAAAAGTAATTTCACTTGTCACCCTGGTGCCAGAAATATGTCTTTGGAGTACCTACAAACTGTTAAAAGCAATAGATTTGGGATTACCTTTTTTATTTATTTTGAATAAATTGGTTCCTTAGGATATGAAATTATCTAATAATAAAAAATACTGTTGTATTCATATAGGTGAGAATTTATTTTAATACCTGGGCAAGAAATTTCTTCTTGATATGATCTACCCCTTAAAAATTGGTCACCATGCCCATAATACCAACTATGAAAATGTCCATCAGTTATAATTATAGCTTTTGTTAAAGAAAAATATCTCAAACATGATGAGAGAGAAACTAAACTAAACTGTGCAGAGCAGAGATTGGCTAGTGTTTGGGCATTCTTTCACATGTGTTTAAAGTACTCTGTGACATCGTTTTGCTTGTGTGTGTGTGTGTGTGTGTGTGTGTGTGTGAGAGAGAGAGAGAGAGAGAGAGAGAGAGAGAGAGAGAGAGAGAGATTGTTTTCCATGTAGTACAAGCCTTATTTTCAAAATAATTTCTTTAATTATTTCTATTTGAAGGGATAAATTATATCTGATAAGAGATCCTCTTATGCAAAACATACTCAGCATAAGTATTCAATATCTTATATCATATTCAACTTTATGACATGTACTTTTTAAATATAGTATTTGAAAAAACACACACTGCTTCATCATGGCTGAGAGTGACTTTAAATGGCTATCAAACAATTAAAATCTCTACTTTCCAAAGAAACACAATGTTTTCTACATTAATCTATAAGATAAACACTCAATTAAAAAATAATATAAATGTTCCTTAAGTACATAAACTCTTTTTTAAAAGTATATTTGTAGTGAATAACAAGTGTTCTGTATTGTACTGTGTCTCGGATAATGATTTCCAGTACTGTCACACTAAAACATCCCTGCTTTTAGTCTAGCTACTATGAGAACACATCAACATACATCCAGTCCAAAATCTAAAAAATCCCTTATGATCTTATGATGTTTTGCTCCTTAACCCACACACATTCCCAATCATTTACTGGCCCCTTAATCTTCCAAATGCAATTACAATACATAGCAGTATGTGTGTGCACTTGCGTGCCTGTGTGTGTGTGTGTGTGTGTATGTGTGTGTGTGTGGATAATGATGAGTTAACCTTAATTACATCATTAGACAGGAGGCCACAGAACTCCTGCTGCCTTCAGGGACTGACTGGAATTTTAAAATATTATTTTAATTTAGGGGAATTAAAATTAAATAAATAAATTCAATTTTTAAAAATTTGGTACTTTTGCTGTTGGTTTTTGCCTGTTTATAATTGTGCTCCAAACTGAGTTACCCAAAGGAGTATTTATGATCTTCTTGCAAACACCCAATAATGCTATTTAAAATATGACTGACAAGATTTTTCTGTTTTGCCAGAATATTGTATACTTATTTCTTAAAATATTTTCTTTTTCTGCACCTCTAGTATATTTCCCTAACATTATTCTGTACCTTCCAAAGTATTATTTAATGTAAGTCATTATTATATGGTGAATAGACTTATGCTTTGGTTTACATTTCTATACATTTATTTCAGGGTGACATTTATGGTTCAACCCAGTCAACGGTTGCAATCTGAGGAAGGCCGAGACCTAACCTGTTATTCTCTGAGTTATTCCTAGCTAAACTATGAGAAAGGTGAAAAGACAGGAGAATTTAGTAATCTGATTTGTGGTCCTAAAAAGCTAAAAGCATTAGGTAAGTGCTTTTACTATTCCTATACAAATCAGACTACTTCTTCATATAAGCAAGGTCATAAAATTGTTTCTATCCTCCCTAATTAAAGGCCTGAAAAACATGAATGTTAGGTTGCTTAGAGAGTCAGGGTTGGGCTTGAGGCACCACAGGCCACCCAGGGAAAATCCAGCTGCATCGCATTTGGAGCTGTCCTATCATAGTCTGGAAAAATGTTCCAATCTCAAAAATATGTCTAGACCACTTTGTTTCATTCCTAAGTGATTCTTAGGTGGAGTGGGGGATGGGGTAGAAAAAATGGGTAAGATAGGGTTAGCAAACAAGCATTCTACATGAAAAGTCTTTTCTAAAAAGAATCCATCAATCTGTTATGAAGCTGATTTACAATTTAAGAAAACTGATGTTGTTGATCATATGTGTATGCCCCTCATCAGTCTGCGGTAGGGAGTTTTATGCAGTGCTTACAAATAAAGAGCAGGCAAAAGGACTCAGCAATGGCCCCAGGCATATCAGGGGCTGAGTGTCTTTGCAATGGCCTTGCTTTCCTGCAGGCATATCCCTTCCTTGTAATCCCTGTGCCTCCAACCCAGATCTTCAGATTCTATTGTGTTGCAGTTTGCATGGGTCTAGTTCTTCCCAGCAGAACCACCCCCGATTTAAGATACATCACTCTGCACAATCTCTTATGAAAACTTACCTGCATTCACTTCTGACCCAACTAGATAAATGGTTAACATTTCTCTTTAGGATCAACTAAATGGTCTTAGGTAAAATTGCCACGGAATCTTAAACCATATGATCTTAAAATTTTGAGGACTAAGACTCAAAGGTTATTTTACAGATAAGGAAGCCACATTCTCAGAAAGGCTGTCTAATTTCCCCCAAGGTTATACAGCTACTTAATAATTTAACCGGGACTAACATCTATGTTTCTCAGGTCCTAATCCATTGTTTTTAATCAATAGCACCAAGCTGCTTAATGTTTCGGCCTTCTAAGGAAATACCATTTAGACATAGGGTTTCCAATCCCTTAACTAAATGAATAAATAAGATGGGGCATTTAGGTGCTGATACACACACTCACAATGTAATATAACCAATCCTCTGAGAATGGTCTTTCTACAACAATTTGTTTACACTCCACAATTTATTTAACTGAGTTGGTTTAAATTTCTGCTCATTTGTGGCTGGCAATGCCATCCCTCAACCACAGGAGGAGGGACTGCAGGAGTTTCTTTTAGGAATACTGACTGGCAAGGGTCATTCCCCTGAACAGCACTAAAGAAGCAGTGACTCTGGTCTTTGATTAAATGGGTCACTTAATAGAGGAGATAGACAGTCTAGATATCCCATTATGCCATCCCATTAACACATGTGAGTTCATGAGTACAGAGGGTGTCATTAGGGTAAATGGAGTTCATTTGGGGATTAATGCTGTTAACACTGCTGCCTGCTGATAGGAAGAGAAGGCAATCTCAAACTTGTTAAACAGCCCGCCACCTGGGAAGCTGAACTGCCCAGTCAGCAAAGACTGGCATGGTATCAAGAACGAGCTTCAAAAAAATTCTGAGCCAATGCGATATCTTAAAGAAAGGGATGCAGAGAAATCTTTAAAGGAAGAAAAAAGAGATGGGAAAATTAACCAAATTAATATGTTTAGCTGTCTTACAAAATTTGGGAGTACTATGGACTACTTGACTGATTATTGAAAAAAGTATTGGATGCAAAAGTATTTTGGCTTTTTCAGTACGCCTACTTTGTAATTTGCCAAGGGCACCTTGTTTGGGTTTTCAAGTAGCTTTTAACTGGCAAGTTCCGTCCAAAATATCTCTGGACTAACACTCTTAGGAATATATACATAAAATATATCTGTGGCTTTCCAACAACATGGTATACCAGACTGTGAGCTCCTTTCCTCAAAATCAACCCTGGGGAGACTACAGACTTCAGAGAGAAACACAGGGCTGAATAAATAATATGAAAACAATGAGGAAATTCATAGGAAGAAAGCTATGAAAGCCAGTGCATAGGGTGGCAGCAACCTGGAGCAGAGGCTACTGTGTTGCAGCATGAAGGACTGGTTTAGTGAGAGCTTCCAAATGTTGTTCTTTTTTTTTCTCCAAATGATTTTAGAGAAAGGAAGAGGGAATAGGGGGGGGGGGGGGAGAGAAAGAGAGAGAGAGAGAGAGAGAGAGAGAGAGAGAGAGAAACATTGATGTGAGAGAGAAACATCAGTTGCCTCCTACATGTGCCCCAACTGGGGGAAGTAACCTGCAACCTGGCTTTGTGCCCTGACTGGAAGAACCTGCCACCTTTTGGTGTATGGCATAATGCCCCAACCAACTAAGCCACACTAAGTGGGCAAAGGCCCATTTTTTTTCTTATCTTTGAATGTTCCTTATCTGCCTTGTCATTAAAGAATCCACAATAACAGTCCAGATCACTGCCATGGGTTAATATCAGGGCAGGATAAAAGTTCTGCTGGAGTGACACTATACTCCCATCAGCCAGTCACATGCCATAAATCACTCCTCTATCTCTTCGCTACTTAAAGTTCCAGAGCTAGTGAATTAACACAGAAAAGGATTGCTCTCTGCCCAGGAATATAAAGGAGGTGCATGGTAGAGTACCAGTGAACCAAGATGTTCTATAAAAATAGGTTCTAGTAGAAGTGTTTACAATAAATTGAAATGGGGTTTAGAACTACTTAAAAAACAGATTCTCATACTAGTTTTACATTTTTAAACAAGATTTAAGAACATGCTGTTTACAAGAAATACCATTTAAACAATAGTTATAGAAAGACTAGGAAAGGTAATATGGCAATTATTCAAAATTCCAAAGAAAACTGGAATTGTATTGATACCATCTGACAAGATAAAAATCCAAGGGGGGAAATCCTAACAAAGAGGGGTAATGTTTATACCTTCATAAGAGAATAAGAGAAAATAAGAGAACAAGAAGACTTAGTCTTCATTAACCTAAATGCACCTAATGATATAGGCAGATAGTTCTGTAGGGTAAATCAGGTAAATAAAAAATTGTAGCACTAGCCAGGTTGGCTCAGTGGGTAGAGTGTCGGTCTGAGGACTGAAGGGTCCCAGGTTCTAATCCAGTCAAGGGCACATGGCCAGTTGGTAGGCTAGATCTCCAGTGGAGGGCATGCAGAAGACAACCAATCAATGATTCTCTCTTATCATTGATATTTCAATCCCTCTCTCCTCCATTCCTCTCTGAAATCAATAAAAACATATATATTTTTAAATTGTAGTTGGAGACTTTAACACATACCTTGTGAAACTGATCAAGAAAATAATATTACCTGGCGGCTTCTTAATTATATTGCAATAAAACTAGAAGTTAATATAATTTTCAATTCCATATGTATTAAATCCACAAAATATATAACAGCTTTGGAAATCATAAAAGAACCGACAAAGTCTTTAGAATTGAACAATAAATTTATATTATATGTCACAATATGAGGGGCATATCTGAAACAATGTTTATGGAGAAACTTACAACTTTGAGTGTATTCATTAGAGCTCAAGAAAGAGTGAAGAAAAATATAACTGAGCAAGAAAATAAAAATAAGAGCAGAATTTAATAAAACAGGAAGTTTAAAAGAAAATAAAGAGAATCATAATACAAAAAGGTCATTATTTCAAAAAATCATCCTATCTAATAAAAGAGTAATATGCAAATTTGATTGTACCATCGCTACTCCCACAAGCCATGCCCACCAGCCAATCAGGAGCTGATTATACAAATAAACCCCAAACAAGATGGCTGCCACCACTGAGAGCAGGAGGAATGCTTGGGTTTCCCTGGCAACAGAGGAAGCCAAGCTTTCCACCTGCCATTGCTGACCTACACCTCCACTCAATGCTACAAAGTTTCAAACTGAAATGGCTGCCGCCATGGAATGAGCGGAAGGCTTGGCTCCACTCCAGGCTACAGTTTCAGTTGTAGACATAAATTAATCCCAGATCCCAGAGCCTCTGCTTGGGTCTCTGGGGGGCATGGCTGGCCAGCAAACCTCCACAGGCCCTCACCCAGGCCACCTTTCACCCCAAGGGAACCCCCACCCTAATATGGGACACTCTTCAGGGCTAACCAGCTGCCCCCCACCCATGCACCAGGCCTCTATCCTATCTAATAAAAGTAATTTGCAGATTGACCATCACTCCAACATACAAGAGGGCTGCCCCCATGTGGTTAAAGATCCTACCCCCATGTGGACACAAGATGGCCACCACAAGATGGCCAGCAGGGGAGGACCATCGGGAGGTTCCAAGCCTGCAAGGGAGGGCAGTTGTGGGTGATCAGGCCAGCAGGGGAGGGCAGTTAAGGGTAACCAGGCCTGCAGAAGAGGGAAGTTGGGGGCAAACAGGCTGGCAGGGGAGCAATTAAACATCAGTTAGGCTGGCAGGGTAGTGGTTAGGGGGTGATCAGGCTGGCAGGCAGAAGCGGTTAGGGGCAATCGGGAAGGCAGGCAGGTGAGCAGTTTGGAGCCAGCAGTCCTAGATTTTGAGAAGGATGTCCGACTGCTCGTTTAGGCCCAGTCTAGATTGGGCCTGAATGGGAAGTTAGACATCTCTGGAGGGGTCCCAGATTGGAGAGGGTGCAGGCTGGGCTAAGGGACATCCTCTGCCCCCGTGCACGAATTTCGTGCACTGGGCCTCTAGTGTTAAATAAATCTCTGGCAGGACTGATTAAAAAAATCGATTAAAATATGCAAATAAACAATATCTATGCTTATAACAGGGTGATATGCAAATTGGTTGAGATGCCTTCATGTAATGACCGATCAGCAGGAGGGTGGGGCAGAGAGCTACAGGAGTGTGGGCAGAGACCTAGGAGCAGCAGAGAGCTATGTGGTGGTGGTGGACAGGAGCCAGCTGAGGCAAGCATCAGCAAGCTGCTCGCACATGGATTCATGCATAGGGCCACTAGTATAGTATAAAAGGGACAAATATTCTAAACAATATATAGTATAAAATGTGCAAATAAAAAATATATAGTATAAAAGGGACCCAACATAGACTTTTAATAATAATGAAACAATATTATGAAAAAATAATATTCAAATAAATTTGCACACCTCAAAGAAATGGATAAACTTATAGAAAATATAAAATACAAAACTATATGTAAGGAAAAAAAATACATGCATATACAAATTGGCATTGAAGAAATTTAAGTGGTGAGCAAAGACTTTTCAAAATAGTCTCAGACCCATATTGTTTTATAGTTGAGGTTGACCAAACTTTCAAAGATTAGTTAATACCCCAAATAGAAAGACAAAGAAGACTAACCAGTTCATTTTATGATGTTAGTAAAACTTTATTCAAAACCTGGGTAAAGATAACATAAGAAAAAAATTACATATCATTTCACTTATAATAATAAATGCAAAAATTCAAAATAAAATAAATATCAGCTACATGAATCCAACACTGTTTTTTAAAGTACATAAAGTATCAGCATTATCATATAGAGTTCATTCCAAGAGTAAAATAATGTTTAACATGAGAAAAATCTATCAGTGATATAGATCACATTAATGGACTAACAAAAAAATCACAGATTTTCAAATAAACGCAAAGAGGAGAAACCAAAATGGCGGCATAGGGAAACACCTAAACTGCTGCCTCACAAACAATTTCAAGCCTACAACTAAAAGACAAAATGGACATCATCCAGAACCACAGGAAGGCTGGCTGAGTGGAAATTCTATAACTAGAAGGAAAGAGAAAAGCACATTGAGACTCAGAGGAACTGTGGAAGGCAGAGGTACCAAGGCACGCTCGCAGAGAGGGCAGGCAACTGAGTACACAGCTGGCTTTCTCAAGTGGGAGGGAGACAAAAGCTGCCGACTGGACTGAACTCCAGTTCCAGGCGATACTCTGGGGACCCAGATTCCTTCAGGGAGAAACTGGACTGCCGGCAGCAGACAAAACAAGAGGGCAGCTTTCTCTCAAAAGTGCTTGCAGCAATTACCGCAGGACACTGAGACACAGGTGCCTTCTAGGGCAGGACTGGTTGGAAACCAATGCTGTCTGCTCTTCCCTGAGACTCCGCCCCATTCAAGCTGAGCACAGATGATTTTGCAAGTCTTATCTCATAAGGGTGTCTCCAGCACAGAAGTTCTCCCAGCATAGACACAGCTAATCCTCATAGCCAATTGGCCTGGAGGTCAATTCCTCCCAGTGATACCAGCAACAATCAAGGCTTAACTACAACAAGACTGTGCAACAGCCCACAAAGGGGTGCACCAAGAATATCCACCTCATGTAACTGGGGAAACTCAGCCATTGTGCCCTATAGAACACTAGCCCACAAAGCCACTCTATCAACTGAGGGAAGCAGCCAAAATGCAGAGACAAAGAAACAGGTCACAAATGAAAGAAATAAAGGAAAGCAAACAAATGGATATTAGAGTTCAAAACCATGGTTATAAGGTTTTTCAAGAATTTTCTAGAAAAGTCAGATAAATTTAGTGAGACCCTTGAGGATATGAAAAAAACAACAACTAGAAATTAAAGATACACTGACTGAAATAAAAAATATTATACAGAGATCTGACAGCAGACTAAAGGATGACAAGAATCAAGTCAAAGACCTGAAATACAAAGAAACAAAAAACACTCAACCAGAAAAACAAAAATAAAAAGAATCCAAAAATATGAAGATAGTGTAAGGAGCCTCTTGGACAACTTCAAGCATACCAACATCAGAATTATGGGAGTGCGAGAAGAAGAGAGAGAGCAAGATACTGAAAACCTATTTGAAGAAATAATGACAGAAAACTTCCCCTACCTGGTGAAAGAAATAGACTTACAGGTCTAGGAAGCACATAGAACCGCAAGCGAAAGGAATCCAAGGAGGACCACACCAGGAAACATAATTAAAATGCCAAGAGCAAAAGACAGAGGAGAGAACATTAAAAGCAGCAAGAGAAAAGCAGTTAGTTACCTACAAGGAAGTACCCATACAACTGTCAGCTGATTTCTCAACAGAAACTATGCAGGCCAGATGGGAGTGGCAAGAAATATTCAAAGTGATGAATATCAAGAACCTAGAACCAAGATTACTCTACCCAACAAAGCTATCATTCAGAATTGAAGGGCAGAAAAAGTTTCATATATTAAAAAAAAAAAAAACTAAAGGAGCTCATCACCACCAAACCAGTATTATATGAAATGCTAGAAGGTATTTAGGAAAAGGAAGAAAAATAAAAAAGTAAAGATAAAAATTATGAACAACAAATACATATCTATCAACAAGTGAATCTAAAAATCAAGTGAATAAAAAAATCTGATGAATAGAATAAACTGGGGAATATAATAAAATCAGGGGCAGAGAAAGGGAGTGGACTGACAATTTTCAGGGGTAAAAGGGAATGGGGGTGTGGGAAGAAACTGGAGAAAAATCATACACCTATGGATGATGACAGTGGGAGGGAGTAAGGGCAGAGGGTAAGGAGGGAACTGGGTGGAGGAGAGCTTGGTGGGGGGAGGAATAATTGTAATAATCTGAACAGTAAAGATTTATTCAATTAAAAATAAATATAAATAAATAAATAAGTGCAAAGAAATAGTAATTTTCAACACCTTAATATAAGAAGTAGCAGAATCTTTCTTAACCAGGTAAAGGTTATGTACACAACTCTTCAATTTTCATCCTGTTAAAAACAAAGGTTATCTAACACATGGCACATAGATATTAAAAGCAGAGTATTGAATAAAACAAGCTACAATATAATGCATAGCACCAGATTATTACATAAATAAGAATGCACGAATATAAAAACAATATACATTTATAATCCTATAGAATAAAGAGGGAATATGCAAATTGAACATCACACCATCACAAAGATGGCAGCACCCAGTCCCCTCAGCCCTGCCTGAGTTCCCCAGTCCTTTCAGCCCTGCCAGGGCTGGCCCAAGGCATAGGCAAGCCTTGGATGATAGCTGCTCAGATTCCCAGGGCCGCTCAAGGCTCAGGTAACCAGGGCTGGCTAAGGCTTGCACTTACAGCAGTGACAGCAACAGAGGTGTGATGGGGGTGTGGCCTTCCCCTCTTCACTGGGTTGCCTTCCACTCCTGAGGGTTTCAGGACTGTGAGTGGGGGCAGGCCGGGCTGAGGGAACCCCCTCCAGTGCGTGAATTTTCATGCACCGAGCCTCTAGTAAATAAATAAAAACAAATATGTATTTTACAAAACCACAGAATGTTTGAGGAATAAGTATAAAATTGAAAATAAGTAAATAAAACAAGAAAGGGTCCTTGTATAGACTGGTGATGATAGCCCACCATGCACTAATACAGCTACTTCAGTCTTCTATACTCTAAATCCAAGAGAAACAATGCAAAACCTACACAAATGCATTGCTTAAAAATCAGATCTCCCTTTCTTTATTATATACTAGCACCCTCTCCAATCTGTGACCCGTTGAGGGATGTCTGACTGCCCTCTCACAGTCTAGGATTGCTGGCTCCCAACTGCTTGCCTGCCTGCCTTCTTGATTGCCCCCTAACCACTTCTGCCTGTCAGCCTGATCACCATCTTACCACTCCCCTGCCAGCCTGATTGATGTCTAAATTCTCCCCTACCAGCGTGTTTGCCCCCCAACTTCCCTCTGCCAGCCTAGTCACCCCTAACTGCCCACAACTGCCCTTTCTTGCAGGTGGTCCCTCCCAACAGCCCTCCCCTGCTGGCCATCTTGTGGTGGCCATCTTGTGTCCACATGGGAGTAGGATCTTTGACCACATGGGGGCAGCCCTTTTGTGTGTTGGAGTGAGGATCAATCTACATATTACTCTTTTATTAGATAGGATATTACCAGAGGCCAGTTGCAAGAAGATTCATGCAGGCCTTCCTTCCCCTGGCTATCAGCACAAGTTTTCCTCCCGCACCAGGGACCCAGACCTTTGCTCTGGCTGCCACCTTCAGTCTTAGCTCCAGCCAGAGTGTCACTCCTGTAACTCCTTCCACCCCCTACTGTCCCCCTCATAGCAGGTGTCCCATCCCACCTGGCTGTTCCATGCCTACATGCATACTGCCCACAGGCCCAGAGCGGCTGGTGTGCAGGGCTTCCACCATCTTTGTTGGGTTAATTTACATGCTCACTCCTGATTGGCTGGTGGGTGTCACAAAGTGATGGCCAATTTGCATATTGCTCTTTTGTTAGTATAGATTGTTTTCTTTGTATATCCTTGAGATATTTTCCTAATATAATCACCAGTTGTGTGAATCCTGTGAAAATTAATTATCACAAAACAGGAAGCTGTAATCTAGGAAGCTAATTTAGGAAGCTGATCTAAGAGAAGGGTAATAGGACTTTGGAGAATTTAGAGGAAGGAACTTTAAGTGTTGTCCATATTATTCCTGAAAATTTGATTATTGTAATGCTAGATTTAGTATTGTCTTCTTCATCACTTAAGGCTCAATGGTACAAATCTATGTTCCTACTGGTAATTACCAATTCGAAAAAGAAATGGAAAGAATTTTGAGAAGACAATCAGAAGACAGATGAAAAAAACATGATTTGTAAAATACGTATTTGTTTTTTTCTGTTCAATGTAGACACTCATGTCTTTAAGATTAGGAGAATAAAAGGAAAGAACTGAGTATGGAGCTAGATCTTCACATCAATGAGACCCCCAACCATTTATCAGAATCCATTCATGCTCAATCTCATTGGACAGCTAACTTTTCCTGCTGTACAAGGTTCTCCATAGCTGCAAGCCAAAATTGGTTGATGATCTCCAGGTTCGATGGCACGTTTGATACCTGGAAAGCACCTGAAGTTATTTATTATCAGAGATGAATTTACAGTTGTGTTTTCAAAAAGAAATTTAGCCTTGTTATTTGCATCTCACTTTGGCAATCCCCTACTAAAAAAAAAATAACAGCTTTGGCTTGCTAACAGAGCATCCTCCAGGCCCCACACCCTGAACCCTTCCCCGCCTCCCAGGGATCTCTGTTCTTCTGCAGTGAAAGTGCCTTAATGTTCCATCACTCATCTTGCAAAAAGAAAACCTAAAACTAATCCTCACTTCAGATGAACAAATACTAGATTATCTTCACTCTACTAGACTAAATGAATAATAATAAAAAAAACTATAGCAATGAAAAAATGTTTAGGAAGAGGCCACAGTGTGGTCATAAAGTTCCATTATCTTGTTTAATAAAATATATCCTACATGCAGAGCTGGTTTCAGGGATGCGTGCCCAGTGCAATCTCACAGGGTCTCATGTTCAGAAGGGCCCTGCTCAGGGGTTAATGCGATGGGAAGGCCATATAAACACTCTCCCAGCTCTGGCCCACCATCACTGCCACCTTGGTCTAGGGCCATGTTGGCCCTCACCAGGTCAGGTGTGCATCCCATTGTGTCTGAGGCTGACAGAGCAGCAGTACCTTCAGTGAGTGACTCCATGGGATCTCCCCCCCCCCCTTCACACACCCCTACCCACACCCAATAGCACCTCAAGTGAGGCCTAGTGCTGGAGCCTGTCTGCAGTAAATTGAGCAGTAGCAGTTCTGTGCAAAGGGGAGACTGACTTCCCTATCCTGGCAGAGGGCCTACAATTTTATTTTGCCTTGAGTCCTGCAAATTGTGTAGCCAGCTCTACCTGAGTCTTTCCAGGATCAGTACTCAAATAATACTTTCCTAGGGGGAAAAAGAAACTTACCATGTGTAAGACTCTGCTCCTCTCACTTGATCTTCTTGAGCATCACTCCTAATTGTTCCTTGTAGTACCATCATGCTGGCTTCTGGGGTTCACTCCTTCCTTCACTAGTCTGTAGATTCAAGTTGATCCTCTTTATTCCACTTAGTGCAACTGAACCAACCCCGAAAGTGCAGAGAGAAATTGTTAAATAGTAAGAAAACAAAAGAAAAAATGAACACAATGCACAATAAATATAGATGAGCTCTAGCCAGTTTGGCTCAGTGGATAGAGTATCGGCCTGAGGACTCAGGGGTCCCAGGTTCGATTCCGGTTAAGGGCATGTACCTTGGTTGCGGACACATACCCAGTAGAGAGTGTGCAGGAGCCAGCTGATTGATGTTTCTCTCTCATCGATGTTTCTAACTAACTCTCTCCTTTCCTCTCTGTAAAAAAAATTAATAAAATATATTTAAAAAATAAATATAGATGATCCATCTGACAGAGTAAAGGTTGTGGTCCTAGGATAATGGACTTGGATGTCTTCTCAAAAAAATTTTTAATGTTATTCTAGCTTTGTAGGCATACCAGGATACCTATATCTTAATAAAGTACAAAATTATTTATTTCCATACTGAAAAATAACTGATAGAGTAGGAGGATTATCATTCCCTAATGTTGAAAATGTTAGGATACTTTTTGTTTTCATTTTAAATCCTCCTCATTCAAACAATAATGTGTTCTATGCGTTCCACTAAAAAAGGAACAGAGTATTAGTGGTGATACAAAGAAAGTGACATGTTCAAGCATTCTACTGTTTCTGAGAGTTTTATCCTGTTGTTTTAATTCCTGATTTTTTCTAAAATGTATGACCTAATTACAAGAATATTCATTGATTTCATCTTTTTGGGGTGTCACAGGTTGCTTCTCCCACACTGCCCCCCATATTTCTTCCTCATGCAATTGCTTGACCTGTGGCTATGACAGACTTTTTGTTCCAGTTCATATAACAAAAGGCAAAGCTCTGCCATCTAATTCTGAAGCTCTGCCATCTAATTCTGAGTCTCTTAGGCTACTAAGTGCATTAACTTTTGCATTTCACAGATGGTAAATATTTTTAAGTGAACACGGAACTTACAGATGATTGCCAACATTTTATTTTACCAAGTCAAGACATTTAAAAGTTAAACATACTAATAATATAATTTCATGAAATAAAGGACATTTCAATTCTGAAAGAAGTCTGTGAACTGAACAAATTAAGCAACAGACTGACTTTATTCTTATTTCTCTGGAGAAAACTGAAGAAGAATATCAAAGATCATCACCAGGAAACCTTTGGAATCAGAATTTGGCAAAATGTTTCATTCTTACTAAATATTTACCTTCAAAATTATAAACTATTTGAAATACTTTGTAAGTTTCATAAACTTTTATATATGAGAATACATGACATTAATCAGTATGAACTCTGTGGCTTTTCAAAACCATCCCAAATTTAAAAATCTTTGAAGTACATATTTCATTCATGCTTTTATTTAATACTAAGAACACTAAACAGAGAGCACTACGAAGTGCCAATGTCTTTGAATTTCTCTTCAAAAATTTCATTTATAAAATAATAGACACCACATGACTGAGACATACCATGGGTTACTTCTAATACCTATGACATTAGTTTACAACAAGTAACCTAATGTGAAAAAATAAACCTATAGTCTCTTTGCTTAATACCAATATAAAATCTTCATTTTTTGTTATTAATCCTCACCCCCAGATATTTTCCACTGATTTTTAGAGAGAGTGGAAGGGAGGAGAAGAGACAGAGAGAAATATCAATGTGAGAGAGACACATTAATTGGTTGCTTTCCATATATATCCAGGAATCAAGCCTGCAACTAAGGTAAGTGACCAGAATCAAACCCAGGACTCTTAAGTCTGAGGGCCAACACTCTATCCATTGAGCCAAACCAGTGAAGGGAACATCTTCACTTTTTAAGAGACTCTCTTCTATATTTACTTGTTCTTGGATTGTATATTTTTTATACATACACATAGATATAAATGTGTTAGAAATGTTTTTAAATTCTGATGAAGTTTTTTGCTTAACAAATGTTGCATTCCTATTTGTATTTTAAGCATGCTTGTTTACAATTTTTGTTATTGCACAGACAAGGTATTATAGAGAATGAACAAACTAACTTGACCCTCACCTTTCATTGAATAGTCATCAATTTAAGATTTATAAGTAAGTATTTATTATACAAGGGTTGGCAAAAGTGGGCTTACAGTTGTGAGTATGCAAAACATAGTTTATTCTTGCATTATTTAATAATTATTGTATTATTTATTTGTATGAACTGTAAGCCTACTTTTTTCTGCCCCTGCATTAAAACAAAAGACATTATTCTGATAACTGTTGGGTCTCAAATGGAGCATTTGACTTTCAAAGCTAGTAAATCAGTAGAGCTCCAAATAGGGGACTCAGCCAACAAAGGATCGTGAAGTTAAAAAGTCTTTGTTAATCAATGACAAATTTAGTACTTGTTGCTACAATTACAAAGATAATAGTTCCTTTATGTCAGTGCCTTTGGTTTTGCAGCTGTAAAATAGCTTTGAAATTCAGCATTTCAAGGAATAGAAATTAATAGGAGGTCATTTCTACCAGAGAAATTTTAGGGGCCCATCCTCTCTAATCATCATTAAAAACTAAATCCGTAAGAGAAGAGGCACTTTACTGATTGTCAAGTGGAAGCTATTATTCATTTGATGAAGCTCTTGGCACCGTGCCATTGATTCTGCACTACAGCCTGCTGCTTGTTCGCCTTCATCTCCTGCAATCAGGGTTGTTTCTGCCTGCCAGGAGCTATTTATAGAGCAGAAGGGAGGGTGGGGGAAGCAACGCTGATATGTTCTCCTTCTTGAAAAACAACTTTCAAACTTTATAAGTATAGTGTAAATCTATTTTTCTTGTCACCAGACTCTCTCCTTTTCCCGTAAATGCAGACGATAAGGAAGCTGCCTTCAAGACAACTGCCCTTCTTAATAATGACTGTGAGTTTAGTGGTATCACAGGCTACCATCCCACTACATCTGACTCCCCAGGATTAATAGTCCTCAAAACCTCACACACTTCCCTAGGTCCATAGTGTATATTCTGTCATTTCTACACTTCTGTGTCCTTCCCAATCTGTATCTTGAACATTAAAAGGCTAGTCCTGCTTTATAGAAAGCAACTACCTCTTGAGGAAAAAAACACAACAAAAGAAAACAAAGCAAAAACCTCAAAATGTAAATGTAGAAAAATATTTGGGGGCTCCTTTTTTTAGGAGTTGGTTCAAACTATATTCAGTTAGGTGTTGATGAAATTCTTTGTTCTTCCCTCAAGTGCTACAGAAGTCAAATTTTCATAAATTTTACTTAAAATTGGTCAATGTAAGTCTCTATTATTTAAATTTATTCACAGGACAAGAACACGGTGTTTTCAGATTTATCTGCAACTCTTATTGTCTTGAGTTACAATTGTGAACATATTTTAATACCTAAACTATTCAAAATCTTTGTTTTGGAAAAGTTTCAGGCTTTATGTTGACAGTTGCAAAACCCAACTAAAATATTTTCTACTCTAAAATAATATAAAGAGAAAATAACAAAATAATAGCATGGATTTAAAATGCTTATTATTAAGGATGACAACAGTGATACTTCTGATTGCTAAAATGTAATGCAAAGGAATTGTATTTGTTATAATAAAAAGCAACCAAACCAAAACCTGAGCCTAAATAAAACATATGAAAATGTCAAAATCATGATCTGTGAATTGCCTGACGTGGATTCTTTTTTATTATTATTATTGATTTTTTACAGAGAGAAAGTGAGAGGAATTGAGCCTTAAAAACATCGATGAGACAGAAACATCAATCAGCTCCCTCCTGCACATTTCCTACTGGGGTTGTGCCCAAAACCAAGGTACATGCCCTTGGCTTGGAATGAGAAGTTAGCAAAATTTTTAATTCTTACTAAATATTTTCCTCCAAAATTGTAAACTATTTGAAATACTTTGTAAGTTTCATAAAATCTTATATGTGATAATACATGAGATTAAACAGTATTAACTCTGTGGCTTTTCAAAACCATCTCAAATTTAAAAATCTTTGAAGTGTATATTTCATTTATGCCAAACCGGTTAGAGCTAATGTAGATTCTCTTGAAAAATGTAGTTTTATCAAATGTTGTTTTAATAAAATGCAATGTTTTAAAAATAGCCATAGAGGACTACCAGTAAATGTTTATTTATAAATAGAACATTGAAGTCCCCTTTTAATCACTTGAAAAATACAATAAAGGATAAGTGCAAGTAATCACTTTGCAGAGCAACTTGAGTTAGCAGGGTGAGAAACAGAGAGAGGACTTGTTTGTTTTAACTTCATAGGAGACCTACATTTCAGCACCTCCTTTGGACTGGTGTTTTCAGAGCCCAGGTTTGCAGCAGGGACTAGAAAGGTATATTAACCAGTGAATCTATCATATCTTTTTTTGGAAATTTAAATGTCTACCACAAAAATGTTTACTTAAAAGAAGCAAAGATGGAAAAAAATTCTCTGTTTTGGAAAAAAAAACTGTAGAATATGAAGTGAAATTAAGTATTGGGGATCCAGATCTTTTAGCCAATCAAATGGGATAATCAGAAAACAAATCTATTTGATCCTGAATTGCCCAAAATAACTCTACTTGGCCTGACCTTTGAGATAATTTCCAGTTCCTCCTCTTCACTTTTTGTTTTCAAAACCCTCCTCTGTGGTCTTCCATTCCATGAAAAAATTAAGACATTTCTAGAACAGTATTTTGAAATCTCTGCCATTAATTTGACTGATTACCTACCACCAGGGCTCAGAAGGTTAGGCTTGTGAAGCCAAAACCCATCTTAAACGTTGGATAATTCACTCAACAAATATTTACTGAGTACCTATGTGCAGCATCATTCTAGTTGTCAAGCTACATCAAGGAAAAAGTGGCATGCAACATTCCTATCCTCATTGAATTCACATTCCAGTAGAGCTTCAGCCAAAACAAAACAAAGATAAAAAAAAAAACACTTTTTTATGAACATAGTCTTGTACTTCTCTCAATTGCACATTAAATTGAACATTGACAACTTCATTGAACAGTTACAATTTCTTGAGCACTGACCATGTATGACAGGTACTATGTTAACATTTTTTTCATGCATTCACCTATTTAATTCCTTTTGAACTTAATCTTTAAAAATCCCCACTACACAGATAAATAAGTGAATACTTAGAAAGTTTAAGTAACTTGCTAAGGTGACACAAATGAAAAGTGACAAATATAACACAGGTCTCTCCTATCTAGAAAACCAGTAATTCCAAGCAAGTCTTCTACTGAGGATTTAGAAGCATAGATCGATTCGTTCAGCATTTACTCAACAAACATTAAAAGAGTGCCTCATATGTGCCAGGCTGTTTTAAACATATGGGATACATTAGAGGTAAAGATCCCTAGCCCATCAGGAGCTTAAATCTTAGTGGGAAGAAACAGACATAAAATAAAATAATAAATAAGCAAGTACATAATGTGTTAAAAGGTTAATAATAACTCATCAGAAAAAATATATACTAGTATAAGTCCCAATTTTTTTCTATCAATTTGAATTCTTAAATAAGAAAGACAACTTTTAAAATAATTTTTTAGAGGAGCTCAGGGAAACGATGACTTAAACACTTAAAATGTTGCAGCTTAACACAGTGTTAGGAAGAAGTGACTTCGCGGTAGGGTCCTGCCACCTGCTTTCTACCACCCTGCAGAGGTAAACTTGTTTAAAGTCTTTCTTATTTTGAGCAAGAGAGGTTTGCAAATAAAGGGCAGAGCAGGGCATCAGTAATTGCCCATCTGGAGTACAACAAACACACGTAAATCACTGGAAAATCACGTGCGGTTTGATGACATTTATCCATTTTGGTTTCCACGGACTGGCATGCCAAACCCCAGACACCAAAATGAGTAAGGTTGGGGACTGAATACCCATCATTAAATTTCCAGTGGTTTAATAATTATCCCTCTTCCTGGGGACATGATTAAACCTCACACAACAGCAAAACTCCAACAAACTAAGTTGCTGGGCATCAGAGGTGAAGAGAAAGTAAATGAGAGAGAGAGAGAGAGAGAGAGAGAGAGAGAGAGAGAGAGAGAGAGAGAGAGAAAGGAAATCTAAGAAGAGAGAAGAGGCAAAGGAGAGACAACATACAAGGGGAAAATATCTCTTTGGTGATTATTGTCAACCATCCTTTGGCTTAAGACAATCATCCAGGGAAGGATAATTTTATATGAAACTGAACAATCCTGTGGCAATTAGATTGATGAAACAAAGTGATTAAGCAGCAATTTGAATGACTCCCTCATTCTCATCATTCCAGGGGATGGGCAAGTTGCTCTAATATGGTTGCAGTCCAAGTTTTCCTTCTAGGGGTAAGGATAGGGTAGATCCTCTCAGGATGAAATGGCAAATTTACTCTCTTCCTGGGATTCTGACTAGCTTTGGTCAGTATGGCTTCATTAAGAGAGAAAAAAATAGCATCTTTCTTATATTATTATATGTGGTCCCAGAGTTATAATTGAGCTAAACCTCAGTAAAAGTCCCTTGTAATGCTTAAAAAACACAGAATACCCACATAACCATGGAGTTTCCAGGCACAGCCTAAGAAAAAATTCCTATTTCTTACTGGACCTAAGAAATATAATTAGCTAAAAGATGATGCTAAATCCTATTTGAGATATGATAATAGGGATTATATGTGAACTGATACCAAAGTCAGTGTTCCTTAAAGGGGTTCCTTCTTAATTTTTCCTACTTACAAACTGCAAATATCCTAGTGGGCCCACTTCAGAAACCATGCTCTATTCCTCACTATTGTATCTCAATATTTATCATGTCACTCAACAAATAATAATACTTAATAAATATTTGACAAAAGTGCAAATGAATAAATTTTTAATATTGTTTTATTATCTCAGAAGAATATGGTAGCATTTAATATACAACTATTGGAATCCCTAAGTTAATTAATATCCTACAAAGTACAAAATGACCCTTAAAATCTATTATATTAGTATATCTTATTTATTTTTATATTTTATTTTATTTTATCTGAGCGAAAATACCACATTACTCTCTGGCCAAGGTAAGAAAAGGTAACAGGCAGAAAAGGTAACTAATATTTATTGAGGACTCACAAAGACTGGCATGTGCCAAGTGCCTTCTTTTACATTTTCTCATTTATTTCTTAAGGCACTCTGATAGAGTAGACATTATTAATCTCTCAGAGAAAGAAGCATAGAATTTAGAGAGGTTAACTTACTTGCCTAACGTTATACAACCAGTTAAGTTGCAGAACACAGATTCAAACTCAGGCCCTTTCGACTTCCCAGTTCAGGCTCTCTCTTTCTGTTACATTAAACTGCCAAAGGAAAACATATTCAAGCTGCAAAAGCCATCATCTATCTGTCAAACTTCAAGTGTGCCTGCTCTAGCATGTGTGTGTTGTCATTATGATAAACAATTCCAACAAAGGAGAAAAGTGCCAATTGAGTCCAAACACCAAAATATCTTTTATTTAGAGATTTTATTTTAGAATAATATGCGAAGAAATTCTTCTTTCTAAGGGGGTCATTTCATAATAAATGTTTATTTCCTTCTGGTGTTTTAGTTTGGCTTACCTCGAGTCAGATCAATCAGGAAAAATGCTTCAAAGAAATTCACAGATGGAAGCAAAAAATACACAGAAAGAAGAGGATTGGAAAGACCCGGAGCAGCAACCTGATAAATCCCCTGATGTCCACCAGCAAAGACATGAAAAGCAAACGTTTCTTGATGAACACCAGTTTCCTGGAAAGGGGCAATTATGGTCTTCTCTTCCAGAAAGTTACTTAGAAAAGCCAGCATGACCCCCACTTAAGTCTCCTGTGAATAAGCTCTGGAAGACATCCGGGGAAGCATAATCTTATATGAAACTGAACAATCCTGTGGCAATTAGATTGATGGTGACTCTGAGGCTTAGGGGAAAGGGTCCTGCATTTGTAGGGGAAATAAACATTATTGGTGTTTTACCCATTCATATCACCTGCACATGTATATTTCACACACCACTGAATGAACAGTTACCAGAATTCAAAACTGAGCACTTCTGTTCATGTATGTCTCTGTGTGTGTCACTCTAGCAGAGAAAAAAAAACCTGAGGGAATAAAAGTGGCTTATTTTTCCATTGGCCTAATATAGAAAACTCCCTGCAATAAAGGTATGGAGTTAAAGAGGAAATCATTTGGCAAAATTTATGAAGAAAAATCAGTTTGATAAACCTTTGGCAGCTTCAAAGTCAAAGTGCTCTAGTTACCTGGCCTAAGTTTCAGCATGGGTATTGGTAACATCTATAAGTGAGACCTTATCAAAAGCAGTTATTGGGCCATAAAAAGTAAGCAAAATCATAACCCACTGAAAACCAGCTTATGTTTTATGTTCATGTTACCAATCTGTAGAGCACCTGAGTCTTCCCCATGCTTAAAAAAGAGCTATTAACAAATACTTCCTGTCTAAAATATATTATAACAGTGGTTTCTATGCAAAAGAAAATACCTATGTGATTTATTTTGAAGCAGAGCAAAAGGTCCACATGTCCCCAAAAGATATAATCTTTTCTCACACACTACTCTTCTCAAACTAAGAAATTAACTGTAATGGCCCTTCTTGGAACTAGGACATAATGTATGTTAATTTTACACACACATACATACCTTTTCTTTTCAGTGCAGAATTTGAGGGGAAATACAAAAATCAGGTGTATTTCAACAGGGGGAAGAAAATAATTTAGAACGTCCATAGGGAAAAAAAAATCAGATAATTCAATATCAATAAGATAAAGATGCCAGAAGATATGACAATAGAAATTTAGAGTAAAGGTAATTTTTTCTAACATAATTAATCTAGCTCACCTTACTTAGAAAGATTAAATAATGTACGTAGGGCTCTTTGAAGTCCTTGAAAAAGAAGTCATAGAAATATAGAAAAAAAATTAAGACTACTTCTCATAGAACCAAAACAAGTCCTGGCTGAAAGCTGCATTAGTTCATTCATATCAATAGACTACCATTTAGAAAGACAAAAGGAGAAACTCCCATGTGCTAGTCAAGGAGCCAAAGAATAAGGTGCAGCCTGCAAGGGCTCTGATTCCAATCAGAATCTGGTTCACATATTTTTCACGGGCATCTTTCAAGACACTTAAAGGAGAAGAATTAATAAATTATCTCCAAACCCTGTCCCTAACATGTAGGGAATGAAAAGACTGCCACCTGTCTAGGATTTGAGATTCAGAGGCATTTTCACTACATCAAAGCATCAGGGGACAGGCTTTGAGGAAAGGCTGACAAAATCAAGAGGCTTGCATATTTTAAATAAGACACAAAAATTACAACATAAAAAAGGATCAGAGGCCCTCTTTATTCATTCACAAAACTGAGAGCCCTTAGTGGGGCAGGCTTAAATTTATATGTCCTGGAAAAGATACCCTCTTTAAAATGAAGTTTAAGGAGAAACAAACGTATTTCATGGGGGTTTATAAATTAATAAGACTATTCTGCAAGGTGCTTTGAGATGCAGAGATTAAAGAAAACTGTAAAGCCACATAAAGTATTCATTTTCCCTAGTGTTATGAGAATATGAGTGATTTTTTAGGTGTTGTCGAAGAATTTTTTTCCATGTTTATTCTCTTCTGGTGCTATCTATACCAACGGCTATACCAAGAGCAATAGCATCTTACATTTAACTTAAGCCTTAAAGATAACAAAGGAATATGACATATGCTACCTTTTTTATCCTTAGACATATTCAGACAATAGTTATTTTGACCTCAGTTTTAAGGCAACTAATATAACAAGAACTTTTTAGTGATTTATTCAAGGCTACACAATAGATAAGTAGTGGAACTGAGTATCAAACCCTTATCTTTGAACTGTGGGTCCATTACATTTTCTCCCATCAACCTAGATTTACCTACCAAGTAACAATATAGATAACTCTTGTTTTCATTAATTTCTGACTTCATAAGGGAGACATTCTATTCAGATCTGTTAGTTGATTTTATTATTAAGGTACCACTATAGAATTTTCATCACTGATAGCATCATGAAGGTGTAAACTACAACTCTTTTACATGTACCACACCAAGAAAAATGATTGGAGACTTCAGGTTGTTCCTGGATCAACCTACGTGTGACCATCTTGCTAACACAAGGGAATTTCTTTATTCTAGACCTTAATGTGTGAAACTGAGTCTCAGCAAATCTCAGGATGTGTTGATGTGATCCACATGTAGTGTTATGAAAGTCTGCCCGAGCCACGGCCCCAGGGACAGGTGGTTCCTTTGATCTTTACAGTTGTAAAGGAAACTTTTGGTAATCAGACTGAAAAAGCGCCCTGGTGGAAACACTGCAAGGCATTTGTTCAGTGACATGAAATTCTTCTTTTTCTGCCTGAATCTCATCCTGCCAGCAGTAAAAGAGTCTAAAGGAGACTTCTAGAAAAATAGAAAGCACTTCAGAGGTAACTGTTACAGTGGTTTTTGCAACAGCAATAAAAATAGAAGAAAAAAATATCAAGAGTAAGCTATATTTTTGTCATAGCTTATGACAGAAATCCTCCGTAGAAGTGTATTTCAGTTAAACTTTCTGCGTAACTAACCATCCTTAAACTAAATGATATTTTAAAAAACACTTTATTGCTTCTCACTATTCTGAGGGTTTAGTTGAGTGGTTCTCTCCTGACTTCACCTCTGTTCAATGTGCTGTATTCTCCCATGCAGAATCAGCTCAGGGGGCCTATAGTCAAGGTGGGAAAATAGACTTCACTTGTTGATGGGAAACTCACATTGCAAAAGTTTATGAACATATGGAGACACAATTCTTTGGGATCCACTATTATAGCAATTAGACATACTAGGGTTTTTAACCCCCAACTGCACATAGAATTATCTGGGATACTTTTAAACAAATAGCAATGACTAAGTCTCACTCCTAGACATTCTGATTTAAGTAATCTGGGGTGAAGGCCAGGCTTCAGCATTTTTAAAAAGTTCTCCAGATCATTAAAATTAAGCTATATTTAGCCCAGCCAGAATGGCTCAGTGGTTGAGTCTTGCCCTTTTAACAAGGAGGTCAGAGTTCAATTCCTGGTTGGGGAGTATACCCAGGTTGTGGGCTCAGTCCCCATTGTATCATGTAGAAGAGGCAGCTGATGGATGGTTTTCTCTCATCGTTGATGTTTCTGTCTCTCTCTCCTTGTCCCTTCCTCTCTGAAATCAATAAAATACATAAATATTTTTTAAAATTTAAGCGATATTTGATAACTTTTATATCCTGTATAGCTACCTCTCTGCTCTTTTGGTTTCTATTGGACTGAAAAGTTTTTCCATCCCTTAACTGTGAGTTTTAGCTGAAGTGTGTGTCTCGTAGGCATCCTCTAGTTAGGTCTTCTGTTATCTATTCGGTCACTCTATGCCTTTTGATTTGACTGTCTTGCTCATGCTAATGTAAATTTGAGTCATTTACATTTTAAAAGTATTAATTGGTGAGAACTTACTAATATAATATTTTAAACATCATTTATAAATTGATGATTGCTCTATAGTGGTACGTTTTGTTCCCTTCTCTTTAACTTTTGTGTAACTACTGTAGGTGGTTTTGTGTGTGCGTGTGTGCGTGTGTGCATGTGTGTGTGTGGTTACCATGATGCTTAGAAAAAATCTTACAGATGTAATAGTCTATTTTAAGCTGATAACACATTAACTTTGATCACAACAAAACTCTACCTTTTACTCTACCATCTCATATTTTATGTTTTTAATATCACAACTTTTTTGTATTGTGGATCCATTAGCAAATTATTGTAGCTGCAACTATATCTAATATGTTTTTCTTTAACCTTTATATTAAAGTGTTTAACGCAGCATCATATATGATAGTGGGCTGTTCTGAGTTTGTCTATATACTTTACCAGTGTGTTTTATGTTTTATACTAGAGGCCCACTGCATGAAATTCATGTGTGAGGGGAGGTGTCCATTAGCCCAGTCTGCACCCTCTGCAATCTGGGACCCTTCGAGGGATGTCTGACCGTCCACTTAGGCCCACTGGGATCGGGTCTAAACAGGCAGTCAGACATCCCTGTCACAGTCCAGTACTGCTGGCTCCCAACTGATCACCTGCCTGCCAGCCTGATCACCACTTAACCACTCCCCTATAAGCCTGATTGATGTCTAACTGCTCCCCTGCCAGCCTGTGGCCCCCAATTTCCTTCTTCTGCTAGCCTGGTCACCCCAAACTGCCCTCCCCTGCAGGCTTGATCACCCACAACTGCCCTCCCTTGCAGGCCTGCTCCCTCCCAACTGTCCTCCCCTGTTGGCCTGATCGCCCACAACTGCCCTCCCTTGAAGACCTGGTCCCTCTCAACTGTCCTCTCCTGCTGGCCATCTTGTGACAGCCATTTTATGTCCACATGGGGGCAGGATCTTTGACCACATGGGGGCAGCCATCTTATGTGTTTGAGAGATAGTCAATCTGCATATTACTCTTTTAATAGATAAGATAGAAGCCTGGTGCAGGTCTACCACTGGTTTGCACTGAAGGGTGTCCCAGATCGGGGTGGGAGTTCTTTTGGGATGTAGAGTAGCCTGGACAAGAGGCCTGTGGTGGTTTGCAGGCCAGTTATGCCCCTCAGTGACCCAAGTGGAGGCCCTGGTATTTGGGATTTATTCACCTTCTACAATTGAAACTTTGTAGCCTGGAGTGGAGCCAAGCCTTCTACTCCCTCCATGGCAGCAGCCATTTCTGTTGGGGTTTATCTTCTATAATTGAAACTTTGTAGCCTTCAATCAGAGGCCTGGGCTGGTCAGGTTGTGTGGAAAGCTTGTCTTCCTCTATCACTGGGGAAACACAAGCCTCCCTCCTGCTCTCTCCATGGCTGCAGCTATCTTATTGAGAGTAATTTGCATATTTGCTCCTGATTGGCTAGTGGGTGTGACAGAGTGATGGTTAATTTGCATATTACTCTTTTATTAGATAGGATGTTTTCACGTTACCAATTAGTGGGATATCATTTCAGGTTGAACAACTCCTTTAATGATTTCTTAAAAGCCAGGTCTAATGTTGGAAGACTTCCCTAACTTAGTCTGCTTGAGAGTTTTTATCCCTCATTCATTTCTGAATAACTATTTTGCCATATTAGGTATTCTTGTTTGAAGTTTTTTCTTTCAACTCTTTAAATGCATATATTATTCCCTCTCTCTTGTCCACCAAGGTTTCTGCTGAAAAATCCACTGATAGCCTCGTATGTGAGATTTTCTTGCTGCTTTTAAAATTCTCTCTTTGGCTCTGATTTGTAGACAGTTTTATTGTAATATGTCCTGGAGAAGATCATTTTTGGATAGAAATTTAGAGTGACAATGAGATTCATGAACTTGGATGACCAGATTCCTCTGCAAATTTGGAAAGTCTCAGCCATTATTTTTTTACATATGCTTTCTTTGCTTTTTTCCGTCTCCTCTTCTGGGACTCTAATAACACATAAATTTTTCATCTCAATGGTATCTCATAATTGTGATAGGCTTTCTTTGCTCATTTCTATTCTTCTTTTTGTTCCTTTGTCTGCTTTTAAATGGCCAGGTTTTGGAGGCCGGTGTAAGCTGACACAGTCCTTGCACCTGAAGGGACTAGCAAGGCTCAGTCCCCTACCCACACAGCTTTCCCAGACTTGTTCAGATGGCTGTTATCAGTAGGACAAGAGCTGCCTTTCATTGCTTATTCAAGATGTATGTATCCAGTTAGTAAGATTTATTGTACTAAGAATGTGTCCTTCAACCCTGTCTTTCAATTAGTGACTGACCTCCCAGTCAGTGTTTGTGCATAAAAGGCGTCATGCAATTAATAAAGCTGCTGCAGTCTGTTCAAAGGGCTTGCAGCCCTCCCGATCCCACTTTCCTGTCTTTCTTTCCCTTTCTCAGCCCAGTTCAATCATCAGTCTGGCCCTGACAGCCAGTCTTCCAATTTATTAATTATTTCTTCTATAGAAGGACCTTGTTGTTGAAGCTCTCTATTGAATTATTGAGTTCAGTCATTGCATTTTTCAAATCTAGATTTTGTTTAAAGCCATTATAATGACTTCTATTTCTTGTTAAACTCATTTTGTTCTTGCATTGCTTGTCTAATTTCATTTAGTTGTCTATCTGTGTTTTCTTATAGTTCACTGAGTTTCTTTTAGAGGAATATCCTGAATTCTTTATCAGACCAGTTCCTAGATTTTCATTTCATTACGTTCTGTCCTTGAAGCTTTATTAGTTTCCTTTGTTGGTTTCATGTTTCTTTGAATATTATTGACTTTTATGGCCTGAGGCCACAGTAGCCAGTCTGGAGGATCTGGAGTCTAGGTCTGTGAGAACCTGCCTGATATTGGGGCTTTCCAAAAGCCTGGGACTACAATAACCAGCCGAGTGCTAAAAAGAGTCAGAAGTCTAAAATAGATTGAGATCTAGATAACCTGGTAATGCAGTGGGCCACAGGAGCTGCCTAGGATCATGGGAGGTAGCCAGGCCTTGGTGCAGATGGCTCCTGGGGTTCATGGTAAAGTCAGGAACTCACTCTACTCTCTCTCCACAAAAGGAGGATATCCTTTTCTTTTCATGATGGGCTGCTCAGGTGTGAGAGAGGAGTGATGCGATAATGTGATGGGGTACTCTTTTTTACCCTATTCTAAGCATCTTTTCTTATGTCTATGCTCTCACCTGGAATCCTTAGCTGTTTTGAAAGTATTTTTTGTGCAAGAGTAGTTGTTCAAATTGATGTTTCTGGAACAGCACATAGGCTAGAAGCTCCTATATTGCTGACAACACTTTTTGGGTTAAATAACTTAAGGTGAACTAAGCCTTATTTATAGAGAAATAGCTAGTGGAAATAAAATGAGGAAGTCAGGATCTCCAACCTCCCGGCTAGTATTCAAGGCTAGATTTCATATTCCATGGGAAAAGAAGCAAAGGGAATATGGGTAGAATATCTAAGAGCCAGAGCCTGAATGAGGGTCAATAAAGCAAACTAGTCACATGTGATGGAGGTTAAGTAGGTTATTGAAGCATAAGACAGTGGTCTCTAATGTATTAATCACATGCCAGGTCCTTAGACAACTGTAGAAGGAACTGTGAAAATTACATACATAATTACAGACCATGGAGGGAAGTAAGGCAGGCATGTCCTGACAAAAGCAATATTTCTTTTGAGCTAAGTGTTACCTAAAAGACACCCTCCCCACAACTCAAAATTCTTTTCTTCCAAGGTCGTCTCATGTCTCTTAATTTCAAAAAAGTTTCTTAACCAACTCCTCTGCAACTCTTCCAAAGGCAGTTGAGTTCTGTGCTTTTTATCATCCTCATTCCCATGACATGCAAGATATAGAATTTGGGAATGGGAAAAGAATACAGAGCCCAGAGAGAAACAGAGGAATTAGCCATTAGAATAAGATAGGAAGAAAAATAGCAAGTGACCACAAGACGATTACACTGTGCTAATCTTGACTATAGTGAGTGACAGATACCTTAGGTATAAGTGTATATCATAAACTGTAATGAGAATTTAGTAATGTATGGTTTATTTTGGAGGAATTATCAAGAAGGGGTAAAATGTAAAAGTTGGCTGGATTTATAACAGTAAGCCTAATAAGAATCAAAAACTTTCACATGCTATTTAGAAATCCATGATTATGTGGTTAGAGAAATCTTAAAATGCTACGTGTCATTCATGTGAAATTTTGGATAGATGTTTTCTGTGGGTAGGAAATTTAAGTTCAAGTTCAACTTATGAGGAAATGTTGGCCAGAATTCTTAACCCTGGAGCCAAGAGAGCAACTTCGGATATGCTAGTCAGTGATGTATTTGTGAGAAATATGAATCTAAGGAATTTAGCCTCTTTTTTTATACTAAAAGCATAGACAGAGCTTCGCTTAAGCAAAAATATGAAAGTTTGTATTTTATAACCTCTCTCTTCTTGTTTGTCTGCACCCTAACTGCACTTACCTTTATTCTTTATTCTGGAGATTCAGGCTCTTCATACTTTAGTCCAAAACTGAATTCAGCAAACATTTACATAAAATCTCATAACTTTTTCACATGTATCTTTCTTTTAATCTCCACAATAACTTTCTGAGAGAGATCTGAGTTATTAACCCCATTTTACAGATGACATAGTTGAGTTCAAAGAGGTCAAGTAATGCATCTTAGTTCAAAAGGTTTATTCAGTGTTGTGACTTAAATTTAAGTCTCTAATGCAAAGTTCAGCGAATTTCCCATTAAATAATGCTAAGGACACAAAGAAGATAACATACTCGTCCTACCATCACAAATTTTATGTAGTTAAAAAAAGACAGATTAAAAAACAAAATAGAGCAATTTTGGCACTACAAACCAGTATTTAAAGATGCCAACTAAATTATGGAGTCTATAAACACCAAGGATTCAGAGAGGAGGAGGTTCACTGATAACTGAAAAACCACGGGAAGTTTCATGGAGGAGGCAGTCATTGAGATGGCCTTATGAGGATTTGGGCAAAAGGAAGAAGAGCTTTCCTGGCATAGTAAATCACATAAATAGTAACAAGGAGGTAAAATATGCATAACATGTTTAAGGGACAGTAAGTAAAGTATTAATATAATAGTTGCCATTTATTGAAAAGAAGCATGGCTTAGTGCTTAAAAGCATGGCCTCTGAGGACAGATGCTCAGGGTTTGAGACATAATTCTACTACTTATTAGCTGTTCATGTAGTAAGTTAATTAATTTTCCTCAGTTTCTCATCTGTAAAATTAGGATAACAATATTACCTCTTTCAGAAGATTGTTATAAGGATTAAATGAGTTTACAAAGTATTTAGAAGTGTCCAAGCACTATGTAAATTGAGTTAACCAAAAAAAAATAAAAAGTGCTAAAGAGTATTATAAATATACTGTACTCTAGGCACTGTATTGAGTGCATTATATTATTTCATTTAATCATAATCATCCTCTAAGGCATGTATTATTTATCTCCATATTACTGGTGAGGAAAGTAGAACTAAGATAGTTAAATTTCTTAAGATTACATAGTGGGTAATTTCAAAATCTAGGTTTCCAATGCAAACGCAAAGCCTGTGCTCTTTAACCAGCAAGCTCTACTTTCTGAGTCTAGGAAACAGAGGTAAAACAAAGAAAAGTAGGCTGAGGCCAAATGATGGAGGCCCTTAAAAACATCAGGCTAAGATAAGTAAATAATATACTATAGGCAGTTATGAGCCACTGAAAGTTTCTGGGCAATAATATGTTTTAGAGAGTTTTATCTGGCCTCAGAATTCCAGCTGGCTTAGGCATCTCTTGGCCATAGGAGTATCAAGTATACACAAATTTATCCCAAATGATCTTTCAGAAAGTAGGCCAATGTTTTTGTCCTTTAAAACTTATCTTTAAATATCCATACATCTATACAACCCCATTTGGTCTCTAAACCATAATCAATAATAGCTTCAGCACTAAAACCCAAAGGAAAAGTTGAGACTTCTATTACCTAACTCCTAAATCCACACTAACCAAACAATAGCATTATATTCTACTGCCTAAGTACAGATGGATACATCTATGTATATTCATAAGTCTCTTTGTGACCTACAACTGAAAGGCATTTAACAACTAGAAAATGGATGATCTGTATAATGCCTCTCGATTTAAAAGCCCAACTCACCTTCCCCAATGCTATCCCCAACTAAAAAGTATTGCTGGAGAAAAGCACACAACCAAGGTTGCTGCTACAATAATTAATAAGCCACCCTTATTTGAGAGGAATATGCTCCAAGATCCCCAGTGAATGCCTGAAACTACAAATAGTACTAAGTCATATATATATGGTATGCGTTTTCCAATTCATATAAAACTATGATAAAGTTTCGTTTATAAATTAGGCACAGTAAGAGATTAACAACAACAAAATAAAAAAGAACAATTGTAACAATATATACTGCAATAAAAGTTATGTGAATAACTTGTGTTATTACACTTACCTTTTCACTAAAAGAAAGAGCTTTATGGCTTCTCTTTGGCATATCCAAATTGCCAGCATTTGGATACAATACTCATTAGTACTTTTTTTTTGTTAACTCAATTACTCTTGCACTTTGAGCCCATTATTAAGTAAAATGAAGGTTACTTGAACACAAGCACTGTGAATCCATGACATTTAACCTGATCATGAGAAGGCTTCTAAATGACTAATTGATAGTGGTGTATACAGCATGGATACAATGGACAAAGGGATGATGCCTGCCCGGAGTGGGATGGAGCAAAATTTCATCATGCTGAGAATAGAATATGATGTAAAACTTTTAAATTGCTTATTTCTAGAATTTTCCATTCGATATTTTGGAATTGTGGCTGACCGTGAGTAACTGAAACCAGGGAAAGAGAAACTGTTGATAAGGGGGCTACTGTACTACAAATTCATGATCTTCAGCCTTAGCTAGGTCTGAAATGTTGCCAGGCAGCTCTAATAAAATCTCTCTCATATTCTGCTCAGTGCCTATTTCAAACTTTCACCACCCTTATGCCTTCTACACCTCTTCCCCATCCTGCCATCGCTAACAATTCCTACTCCAGTCACGCATGTTCCACAGATGACTTTTTTAAACATTTTTCTGAGAAAATAAATTTAAATGTAATCTTGTAGAAATTTCTCAGTTTCTCACTTGTCACCATCATGAATTTATCTGCAAAACTACTTATTTTGAACATCTTTCTCTCCTGGAACAGTAAAATGGTTTCCTTTCCTGTGTCCAAAGCTTAATACTTTCATTTGTCCTTTGGACTCCCTCCCAAGTCTATGATATCACTCCAACAAGCAATTTCTCTTATTTCTAAATTTTCAGTATTCTCTTATCTGCCATCTCTTTCACTTTAATAACAGATTTCCTAAAACACTTCTGTTATTTAAATTTCTCTGTCCTCCCCCAACAATATCACTGTTCTTCCTTTCAAAGCCAAGCTATATGAAAGAATAGTCTTAAATTCCTGGTGTTCCTTCCTCTCCTCATTCATTCTTTTGATTTTTCCTTGGACTACAATTTTACAGAATGAGATTAATCATAATCCTTGGTTTATGACACCCATTGCTTCATAGATGTCCCACTTTTAATTATTTAGTTAGTCAAAATATCTGCTCTCTCTCCTTCTCCATCTTTTCTCACACTTTCCTTTATTAGTTTTTTCCTAAAATGCCTTCCCTTAGTGAATCTCATGACCTGAATTCTCATCTCCAACACAACTTCTAAGAAACTTTACCAAAGACACTAGAGATGATAAAGCAGAAAGATAAGAATGACCTGAAACACTGTTGCAAACTTGGAACCACTATCCAAATCCTGGACTATGGGCTTCTTGGCATGTAAGAAAAATAGCTTACTAATTGGTTAAGGTCTTGTAGTGAGGTTTCTTAAACTTGTACTTGAGCACAATCCTTAAATGATCCACTCCCAAGCTTACCTTCTTTAGTCAGGATCACAGTTCTAAATTCCAGATATACGCCTCTAAGTACTTCAGTATTACCTCCATTTAGCATCTCAAATCCAACTTTCCTCAAACTGGACTTATCAACTTCTCCCAAAATATGCCCTTCTGTCTGTATCTTGAATATCAATAAATGTTGTCTTTAATTGTTCACATATGCCCAACATAATCCCTGTTTATAACAGAACTCTATGTCCTCTGCCAATCCTTTCCACAACTCTTCTCTGTCATGTTCCCCTATACCACTGACCAGGCTGGTGATTTAGTCGCTAAGCCCAGTCCTATAAATCCTATCTCATGTTAATCTCAAATATATTCTTCTCTCATCATTCCTCCTGCCAATGACACTGCTTTTCTTTAAGTCCTCAATATCTTGGTCTGATAATTGCCTCCTACCTGGTCTACTTGCTTCTTAACTTGAGCTTCTCCAGTTCATTATTTACCCACACTTTCACCAGAAGGACTTTGTTTGAGAAGGAAGCAAAAAAATTCTCCTCTCCTCCCAAACTAGTCTACACAGTAAAATAAAATAAATATGAAGTGGCTGCTTTAAAAAAAATAGAACAGAAACTAAGAGGAAGAAAGGAACTAACTTCTACATCGGGTTGAACAAGACAGAGACCAAATGTATGCCCAGGATAAGGAGAGGATCCATATAATGAATTAATTCACCAGAAAAAAACAAAAAACACTTGGATCCAGAGGGCCTAGGAAATCTAACAACCCCCTGCTCTTCCCTGTTCCTCTGGGAGGGACATAGTACTTCTTCCACCTGTGGTTTGAACTTCAAGCAAATTTCATTTGACTCTCCATTGTTCTTGTGCCTCATTGAGTCCTGAATACACCCCAAATCTGATAATATCATTCCTCTTCTTAGACTTTTCAGTGATTGTCTACCACTGTCAGAAAAAATGTGAGCATCTTGTTCAAGCTCTATGATCTGGCTATAGTAAACCACCCAGCGTTTACTACCCTAAACCCTCCTGGTCACACTATTAAATGTTTCCATGCCTTTTTTGCTTGCTGTACCCCCTATCTGGCACACTATTTCTTTCTACCCTTTCCTCTTTACTGGTAAATTGTTTATCCTGGATGATGCAATTCAAGCCATTTTCCAATCCATAGTCATTAGATCTCCAGTATAAATTCTTTCCAACTGGATTTCAATATCACTATAGGTAAACTTCTGTTGAAGTATTTCTAAAATGATGAAGTAATAGTTAGTGATTAACTCAATAGGGGAACAAAGTACAACTCTGTTCCCAGGAAAGCTCTGTGCCTCAGACATAGTAAATACCTCAAAGTTTGTTTAATGCCTCCCTTTGCTACCTCTTACTGAGGACTTACTATTTTCCAGGCTCTGTAATAATGGCTTTATGTACAATTTTTAAATCCTATTTAAATAATAATAAGTACTATTATTAAACTTCATTTTATAAATAAGAAAAGTGCACTATAGAGGTTTAGTGTTATATCCAAGTTTACACAGCCAGTGTCTAAGCACATGTCAGTAATCTACATCCCTACTACTAATAATAAACATTTGTAAATGCTTTGAAGTAGAAATGGCTGTAGGAGGAAACATACATATACGAAAAAAACTATATTCATTCATTCAGGCAACATATATTTTCTAAGAAGAGAGGAATAGGAGATGTGGATCCTACAACTATACTTTAGTTTGTCTCAGCAAGTGTTTTTTTCTTTTAAAACAAATTCATAAAATAAGTAAAAATAATTAAAACCCTTTTTTCCTACTAACCCTCAGGATTTGTTTTTCTTTTGCAATGTGTGTTGCCTGGTTTATTTTGGGCTACCATGATTTTACTTAGTCTCTAGGCATGCAGGTAAAAGACAATGTTCATATCTCAACTAAAATCCTGCATAATTTTATTGGAAATCAGATACTTTCATTTATTTTTTTAAAAACATAAGATAATTAGTGGATAATAGAAAGAAAAAAATGTACAAAATGAGTTCATTATGCATGAAATAATGCAAAAATAAATAGCCATGTTAGACAACTAACTAGGAGAGCTGGGATGAATTAAAACAAAAATAATTGTACCAAAATAAAAACCAAGTGACTTTCAAGTATCAGGACCCTAAATCTATTATTCAAAAAGGCCCAACACCAACTAAAATGTATGCCCAAATATACTACAAGAAGTAAGTGCATTTTAATAGCATTTAGTCTAAAGATGAGCATTCATTTGCCTTGGAGACAGGCCACTAAGAAACTGTAGTTTTTGGTGTTTTCAACTGAACCTGAATTTTCAGATGTATAAATTAGTTTACCCCCTTGGAAAAACATGATTTCCTGTTTTTGAGAGAAATATAGACTTCTAAAAGCTTATTTAAAAGGTTCAGAAGGCTACTTGGGCATCAAATAACTATTAAAAACAATATTTTGACTATTTAAGTGTAAACGAATCAGAAACATATGGATTAAATTTCCCTTAAATAGCACATGCTCCAAACTGAAGAGCATAAGCATGGGCGAAACCTGTTTTGGATTTCAGAGAGCCCAAAACATTTGAAAAATCATCTGTGATGTTCAGTGAACTCAAGATACAGCTGGATTCACCCATCTCTAATTCATCCCTCTCCTGAACTTCTGGTCTTAATATAAGGAAGGGTGTAAGTACACAAATAGCTTACAGGTAAAATGTCTAGACCTAAATTTAGAGGTGATTTTTTAAAAAAGGAAGAAATAGGAATAAATTTTTAAAAACATTTTTAAAACCTGTGTTTAAAGAAAAGTTTTCCAGTTTTAAAGAAAACCTAAAATACTCTTTAGACTCTTTATACAATTTTCTTTTGAGTCTTTCTAATTAAAATTTTAATTTACATAACTCTAGGATGGAGAATAAAATAAACTAACATTTTTTGAGCTTCCCATATGTGTCAGGCACTGTGATGAGCTCTTTCATGTGCTTTCTTTCTCTACTCAATTACACCAAAAACCAGCTTTAGGTCAGAGGAGACAAGGCATTTGCATTTTACTTAATTTTATTCTTTTCACCTTGACCTATCAGCCTACTTATAATAAACAATCTGGATGTAAAAGGTCACTGAAAAAAAATATTATATTTTTCTCAACAGAGTAAGCTAATAATATTAAGAATTGAAATTGAAGTCCCTAGCTATTAGTATACCTACATATACCAGGAGACAGCATTTTAAAAACTGATGATTAAGGGCACCTGTTTTTGGATAGCAAATTACTTAGTCTTTTTGTACTCCAGTTCTTTGTACTCCTCTATAGAACTGGGGAAATAATATTTACCTTGTAAGGTCATTGTGACTACTGAGTGGGAAATTGTATGGAATGTGCCTGAGAGGAAGTGTTCAATAAGTAACTATTACAGCAGAAATATGTGGATAGTGATGTGCTCAATGCTTATTTCCTCCAACAACCAGTCAGAGCCAGACAATGTCACTGCTTAGAACCCTTCCTTCCCGAGATAAACTCTTCTGATCTCTAGAGACTCTGTGATGAACACTCTTCACCACAGAAGCAGTAGGTAACGTATGGTCCCCGCACATCCTGAAGAGGTTGCTTGGAACTACTTCCATCACAAGTTACAACTCTCTGCACCCTGGTGTGAGCTCTATGGGATTCCATGTGGCTACTTGAAGATTGAGATTATTGCAGTAGTCATCAGGTCAGAAGTCACCTGCATCAAGCAGGGGGACCTGCCATGATCCAACTGCTAATCACTGAGATATAGCACCACTTTATAGGACCCTCCCTTTTCCTATAAATATCCAGCCGACTCCTCTGCCCCCAGTTTAGGGATTTGACTGACCTCCAAGAAGTCATCGTTGTTTCTCAAGTACACCTCAGCTCCGGCACTCTGCTCATCCCCTCTGCCATGGCGGGAGGAGCTAGCATAGCCCACTGCAGGCATATCGAGAGGAGCTCCAATACTCAAATCAATTATCTCTCATAAAAGAGTTGTTGACAGCCCTGGCCCCACCTATCCCTCTTTCTTGTCTGGGGGCCATGGCTTGGCCTCCCTATGGTCTTCACCTTTTGCTCAAGGAGGGAGATGGAAAATAGGTTGGCTGGGGAGAATTCCAGAACCATACCATAATTTCATAGAGAAAAATGGCCACAGAACATTTTCCTTTGACTGCTCCCTACCTTTAATGCCTCCCTGCCTGCCTTCCCCCCTTCCCTGGCCCCCTTGGGAAAAGGTCTAATTCCCCATTGTGTCAGCCCATGAGGTTTTCATAAAGCCCCTCTGCAGGTTTGACATTTCTGAAGTGTATCAAACCTTGTCAAGATTCCCGGCTAGTCAAGTTTCCATTGCCTGTCAGCAGTGCAAACCTGACCAGAAGAGGTGTTCTGGCCAGCAAGGATCTTTGCGTCACTTATCTCTGTGAGATTTTAATGAGCTACATTTAGCCAAGCACTCTGACAAATCCCTATATAAGATAATTGGTTATAAATGCCTAGTGAGAAGTTGCACATGGAGTGACTGTGTTGAGTGTTGTATACTCACCACAGGTAAGAATTTTAAGAGGCAACCTAATGGCTTGAGAGCCTTCTAAGTCTCATTAGGTCTGTCTTTGATTGGGTTGCTCTTTGTTTTAAGT
Organism: Antrozous pallidus; assembly: GCA_027563665.1. Taxonomy (NCBI): domain Eukaryota; kingdom Metazoa; phylum Chordata; class Mammalia; order Chiroptera; family Vespertilionidae; genus Antrozous; species Antrozous pallidus. The sequence continues at coordinate 156,394,220 of CM050508.1, read as the reverse complement.
TAGCAGGCTCAAGACCTAGCTTCAAATCCTAGCTAAGAAGGTGAAAATGGCTGGTATTTAGAGGGAAGAAGAGAAATAATGGGAAAATGTCCCCTTTTTGCAGCTGTTGATATTCAATTGTAGTTCATCTGTCAAAGGCAGGGTTCACTGGCAAAGTAGAATTCTGGGTGCTGCTTAAGTTTCCATGCCCCATTGTCCACAGTGTTATCATTTAGGCCAGTTTTGGACAAGGCTGCAGGGTCATTGGAAATATTGATTTACCTGTCAATAGAAAGTCATTGTATAAAGATATAAGACAAGATGGTACCAAATTTCAGAGTAACCTCAATTATAGATGGTCGGTACCAGGGCACATCTGTCAGATTTAGCATGGCAGAGGGGGAACTAAACATGTATTTACACTGGTGTCCTAGTGCACTACAACTGTGATTCAAGAAATTCTGTCCATAGCTGAGAACTCTCCAGCCAAAGGAGGTGGCCACTGTCATCTTATTCTAGGAGCAGATTTCTAGCTTTCAAGAATACAAATGAGAATATCAGGACTTCACAATAGCCAATTTCAGGGAAGATGACAGAGCTCTAAGAGAACTGACTGAAGTACTAGGAAGGGTAATCAGGCAAGCTACCAAGCAGGAAGTAGAGACCCCCCCCAAACCCCTCTCTTTTCCATATTTTCCCCTGGAATAGCCCCAATATTCCATTCAAATGCCTAAATCAGAAACCTAGGCATCATACATGATACTTCCCTTTTCCACCCCCTCATGTCCAATCCTTAATCTCTTTTGAAGTCTCTCCATCCCCATTGTCTTTACCTTAGTACAAGACAGCATCAACTTTGATCTGATTACCAAAGTAGCCTCCTCATTGTTCTTCTTGTCTTTCTACCAATACCAATTTCTTACCACCGTATCCCTTTAAGGATATGCTCTAGCCTCTCTGATTACTTGTAGTTCCCTGCATGTGCCATGCTCCCTCTTGCTTCTGGGGCTTGCATATCTTCTCTTGGCTACGTCTCACACCTTCACTTCCTCAAAGAGGGCTTCTCAATTCCCCAAACTGGGTAATAGAGAGCCTGCTTGAAAGGGTTAGAACTCAAACACTATCATAGCTTTCCAGGAACACTAGGTGATCAAACTTCTGGAGTATATGTTCCAGAAGTCCTAAAGGCCCTCACCAATCTGAGGATATACCATTCTGTCCTCTAATTATTGTGACTTTGAGTCTGACCCAGGAAATGAATTGATTCAACCCCTGCCCATCAGAACCTTTGCTTACAGTGTTAACTGCTGGAACTTTAAACCAGATGAAACAACAACAAAGGCTCTAAAAGTCAGCTTGAGGCTAGAGAGTAAAATCCAGCCTTCTGTTTATATTTCAGAACTGCTTGATTCCATTTTCTTTGAGCATGCTTGCATCTTTGTTGGTAGTATAATATCTCAACTTTCTGGGAACCTCATCTTTCCTGGGACTTGGCCTCCCTAGATTCAGCGATCTGACTGATTTCCTGGATCTGGTTTCAGCCTCTGCCTTTCCAATCCTTTTCCCCCCTGAGCCTGACCACTAGTGATAAACATGATCCCAGGCTCAACATTCAGCCCAGTCGAGTAAAGGTCTGCTCTGGCCCAAGTGGTGGAGCTGACAATATCATAGATTTTCTAGGCTTCAAAATTCCAAACTTCACAGAAATGTTTTTTCTTTTCACACATTACTTCATTGTCTTACTGAATTACTTGTCATAAAAATCTTATCCAGTGAGACTAAAAAGGTTCATCATTGTCTTATGTTTGTTAACAACAAAAAATAAAAATAAAAAATATCCATTCTGGTAAAGACCAGAGTGCTAAGTTCTAGAGAACAAAGGTTGTGAAGCCCAGGCCCTCCCTTGCACATCATCCGTAAATATTGTTTCATGTCTCATAACAGCCGTCACTGGGGGTGAGGTTCTGGCCATCGCAGGCATGCCAGAGGAGCTGCAGGAAGGCAGGAAGACTGAGAAAGCAGATCTAGGATTCCAGGTACCTGCTAGGAGTAGGGCTACAAACTAATTCTTCAGCCGACAGTTTTTCCTAAGGCTGGACCTATTACCTGAATCCTTTTCCTTCCTTAGTCAACTCCTCCAACTCAAGTTCCTCTTTACTCGCTGCAGGTGTTGCTTCACCCACAATCCCCCCATCACTTCTAATTCCTCCCTAAAGGAAACATTTGGTTTCTGTGCCTGTCTTTGTTTATTTTAATAATCTTTTATTGTTGAAAGTATTAAATATGCCCCTTCTTCTCCCCCCCATCCCCCACTGATCCTCTCCAGCCTGCCCCAGGCCCTCACCGCCACATGTCTATGTCCATAGGCCATGCATCTATGCATACATGTCCTTGGTCGATTATCTCCCATCCACCCACCCTCCCTTTCCTTCCCTCCAGGATTCTGCACTCTGTTCCATGCTTCCATGTCTCTGGATCATGCCTGTCTTTAAATGGGCCCTATAACCATGGCTTTCTTCCTCAAGTCCTAAAATCATTTCTTATTTTATTCATGATAAGGTTATAAAATCTCTATAAGCTTTTCCCAAGACCCTTTAACAAGCCAAGAATTTTCCAGAGATAGTGTCCAATGCTCATTATATTTGTATTATAACTACATTCTTGCACTACTCTGGTGGGGCCCAGGAAGGCCTGAGCTTGCCTGCCCTACTGGCCTTCCAGATGGACCTATGCTGATGCTGAGATGTGTTTGGACATTGAAATTCAACTTTTTTGACATAACTATTTTGGCTGCATCTTCCCTCTGACCTGAATGTTACTATCACTTACCTTGCCTTCCTATGGTTCTAGTGGTCTTCTAACGCAGTTACAATTTTTGCTATCTGAGGGAGGGGGTGGAGGAAGGAAGAACAGCCTTAGGATAAAGTTGATACTCTGAATGACCAAGACAAAAGGAAAAAAACAAACAAGTGGACAATCCATTTGCATTAATTATACTCACAATTTTGTGCTAACATTACCACTATTTCCCAAAACTTTTCTTTACCCCAAACAGAAACTTTTTGACCATTCAGCAACAGCTCCCATTTCCCTTACTCCCCAACCTCTGGTAACCTCTAATTTGCTTATCTCTGTAAATTTGCTTAATCTAGATATTTCATGTAAGTGGAATTATTCAATATTGATCCTTTGTATCTAGCTTATTTCACTTATCACATTTTTAAAATCCAAGGTTTGTAAGGTATGGTACCCATTTTCAACAGTGTATTCACAACTTGATTCATATTTTCTGTACCAGATTATACATTTTGTGTAGCATTTAACTTGAAACTTAATAAAGTCCATTTCATTTTAATATAGTTTTTTTTTTGTTTGTGTGTTATATGCACACTGTAGTTTCATAAGCCTTCAGAAACTGGTTCTACAAATATCCTATATAAACACTATATTAATTTCCTATTGCTGCTAATTACTACAAACTTTGTTGCTTAAACAAAAACACATCTTTATCTTACAGTTCTAGAGGACAGAGGTCCAAAATGGGTTTCACTGAGGTTAGACCAAGGTGTCAGCAGGCCTGAAATTTCTTTCTGACAACTCTAGAGAAGAATCCATTTTCTTATCTTTTCCAGGTTCTAGAGGCCACCCACATTCCTTCATTTATGATCTTCTTCTATCTTCAAAGCCAGCAATGGTAGGTTTACATTGAATGGTAGTATTACATTGAATCACTGAGACTTTTGCCCCATCACTCTTTTGCCTCCCTCTCCCACTTTTGAAGATTCCTGTGATTATATTTGACCCACCCAGATAACCCAGTATAATCTCATTATAGGTCAGTTAGCAACTTCAATTTCCCTTTGCCATGTAATACAGCATATTCATGGATTTAAGGAATTAAGGCATGGACACCATGGGGAGCTATTACACTGCCTTCCACAGACATTCCAGTTCTGGACTTATAGTCCTTTGATACAATAAATTTGCTTCTGCTTAAAGCCAATGTAATTTGAGGCTGGACTTAATTTATTCACCATGGTCTCCCTATTACTACTTAGCAAAATGCCTGGAAAAAAAGTGTAAGACTGATAAATACGATAGAAAGATGCATTTTTTATGTCCTTAGTGCCAGATAGTTTAGGCCGGTGATTTTCAAACTAGATCCACAGAATCCTAAAGTTGCATTTCTGTGCCTTGGGGACCACTTGAGGTAAAGAGGGGAAATTGCTGAGCAGAAGGCTGAGTGGGACCTTCATAAGAAGAGATTCTACTGCTGTAGGAAGTTGAAAAAACACTGAGATTGGGTCATTGACAATATAGCACAATTTCAAAAAGTTTGCTTCATGAAGGTGTTGATTTTATAAGATAAACTTTACCACCTGTCTAGTTGAGCTACCCCTGTCACGGGAAGGATGTGCTTCACCTGGTGCCCAGCTGAAATTGGGTTGAGTAGAACTGGAGCATGAGACAGTCTCTTTACAACTCAGCATTCTAAATATAGTTTCCTGTTCAAACCTCAAATATTTTCTTCCAATTAAGCAATTCCTTTGGCCCAGTAAGTCTCTCAAAGCTCTTTGGAATTCAGTTGGAAATGAAGAACTGCCTTTTCCAAGCTTACTGAGAGAAGAAAAACAACAGTCAGCATTATTAAGTGCCGGCTTACTGTGTGCCAGGCACTGTGCAAAGCAATTTACACACATGATTCCTCATGTGTAACATAATCCTACAAGGTACACAGGATCTCCATCTTACTGGTAAGAACACTGTAACTAGTAAGTATTAAATAATCTGACCAAGAACACAAAATTTGGTAGGAGATCTTCTAATGTTTCCACCATATGCTAACCTTAAAGACATATATAATAGGGGTCGTTTGTATTGGTGTCCTAAAATGACCCTTTCACTTACATAATGTGCAGTGTCATTCACAGATTTATGTTGAAGTGAAAAGTAAGGTATATATATGGTCTAGAAAATCTGGATGAAGACCACACTTTCACTAAGATATAAAATTTCTGGTTGACTTTGGGATAACCAGTAAGTTATCTGTTGAAATCTCTACAAAAAAAGTCTAATATGCTTCCCAAGTAAATCAAATAAACAGTTGACTAGAGGCAGTGTAACAGAGATTAACAGCCAACTCTGAGGACAGCCAAAACCTGTGTTTCATTTTAAACCCAGCTGTGTGACCCTTGGCAAACTCATAACTCTGCTTGCTAAGTTATGTGTTCTCGTATGTTAAACAGGTGATAACAGAGACATTGAGAGGTTTAGGGGGGATAATGACAATTATCCCATACAGTGTTTGAGTGTTTGAAATAGTCCCATACAGTAAACACTCAAAAATATTGGCTATCAGTATGTTGAGGGATTTATAAAGTTTTGGGAAATGAATTTTAAATATTAGTTTTCATTACACAGTTGCAGAAATAATTAGTAGCAGTAATAATAAATCAGTAAAATAACCATAATTCTTACTTCTTTTTTGATCATCAATTGTTCCCTCTATAACAATGATTCCATAGCTTCAAGTCTGCTATGGGATCATAATATGCCTCATCTTGAAAAATACAACTATCTTGTGTACTCCATTTCCCTCTACTTATCCTCCAATTTTTATCTTCCACATTAACACAAAAATCTTCAAAATCCTGTTTATACTCACTGTCTGGATTTCTCCTCTCATTGTCTCTTGAAAACCACACGAATGAGGTTTTCTTCCCAGTACATCTTTGAAAATTGCTTTTGTCAAGGTCACCAGTGGCCTCCTCATTACCAAATCCAATTCTCATTATACTGGTCCTTTAAGAAGCATTTGACACAGTTGATCACCTTTCCCTTTCGACTCATTTTCTTCACTTGGCAACCATACAACAATCTCTCAGTCTTCCTTCTACTCTTTCTTCTCTCAGTTAGTTTCAAACTTCTTGACTGGTTTCTCTTCATCTAGAACTTTTATTGGAATGCCTGGGCCTCAAGCATCTTTCTGTCCTTTAGCTAACCCCACTTTCTAGTGATCTTATCAAGTTGCATGCTTTAATGCCATATGTAGATGAACAGTTCCTACATATTTATTTCTAACTCTAACGTCTTTTTTGAATTCCCGATTTGTATATCCAACTGCCCACCAGATTTCCTCATGAGCAAAACTGGTAGGTATCTCATATATCACATTTCCCAACTTATAATCCTATTTTCTTATTTCTACTCCCTACATCCACCCTTCCTTAACTATAATGGGAATCCCAATTTTTTCAGTTGCTCAAGTCAAAAGCTTCTTTGGCACCCTGCCCCACCTCTCCCAGTCTCATCCAATCCATAAGCAAGTCCTATTGGTTCTACCTTCAACCTGCCTTCAATCTAATTTACCCTACAATCAAATAAGCAGCCAAAGTATTCTTTATTTTATTTTATTTATTTAAAAAAACATTTTTATTAACTTCAGAGAGGAATGGGAGACGTAGAGAGGGATAGAAACATCAATGATGAGAGAAAATCATTGTTTGGCTGTCTCCTGCATGCCCCACATTGGGGATCAAGCCCACAACCTAGGCATGTGCACTGACTGGGAATTGACTGTGACCTCCTGGTTTATAGGTCAATGCTCAACCACTGAGCCAGGCCAGCTGAACAGAGTATTTATTATTTTAAAATTTATACCAGGTAGTGTCATTCATCTGCTTTAAAACATATAAAAATCTTATAATAGCTTCCCATTTCATCTATATATATATAAAAGCCTAGTATACAAAGCATCTCCTGAGAAGTTCCACCTACTGAGAGTTTGATTGCTTGCTATGACATGCACTGACCACCAGGTGGCAGCATAGAATGAAGGAAGGCCTCAGCCGACAGCTGCTAGGGCCCATTCATGCACAAATTTCGTGTACTGGACCTCTAGTTTAGAATAAAATACTAAGTTTTTACTATGGTCTCCAAGGCCCTTCAGGATGTTGCCCCTATTTCTCTGATTTCATCTCCCAATATTCTTCCCCCTAGCTCACTCCATTCTAGCCAGACAGAATGCCTTAGAGTTCTTTGAATACTTCAAGATTTTTCATTTACCTTTTTGAAACATTGTTCCCACTTACTTCTATGCATCTTGCCCCTCACTTTATTGGAGAATCTGCTCAAATGTTGCACTATCAGAGAAACCTTAAAATAGTCTTCCCATATTCATCACTCTCTATTCTTCACTTTGCCTCATTGCCTCATTTTTCTTCATAGTAGTCATCACTACACAGAATATTGAAATGTTTAATATCTGTCTTCATCATTTTAAGTTTCATAAGTCCATGGAATTTGTCTTTACTATTAATTTTTATAGCCCAAAACCATGGCACAGGCTTTTAGGATATAGAACAGTACATAGCACATAATAAAAGCTTTCACAAAAAAGGTATGTGTTGAATTTTAATCATTCGATAAGCCCCTACTATGTAACCATTGCCTTAGTCAATCCTTACAACTACATGGAGCTAAACACTTGGGGATTGCTATCAGAATGTCATGATTCTGACCTACTCTTGTACAAGAGTTGGACGAGTTACTTAGTCTCTCTACACCCCACTTTCCTCATCTGTATAAGAGGAAATAATATCTATTTCAGAGCATTGTAAAGATTGAAAGGAATAATGTGAGAAGATTTTTGGGCAATGCCTGAAAGTTGCTTAACACTAATACAGATAAGAAAACTAACAATCAGAAAAGTTAAAAATCCAAAGTCAAACAAATAAGTTATAAAAATAGAGTGTAGGCTAGGCAGAGAATCAAAGCTCTAATGCTGGATGATTTGCTTATTTGTGTTTGACTGGTTGTTTTTGAAACTAAATCTAGACAAGCAGCTTTTCCCCCTCCATTTGTTCCTATATCTGAAAAGCCAACTGAAGCATTTGTTTTCAAGTTTTATGAGATCCTGTTCGGGTTTCCTGTGTTCTGGAACGAGTACTATCATTTTTCTAGTTTCATTTATTCACACAAAAAACATAAGACTAGGAATTTATAATCTACTTGGGAACATAAGCTATGTGTATTGATGACGAGAAAATTAGGAGAACTGAGAGGGTGCTAAGGAAATTCAGGGGTGAGAGTCATCCATTTATTTCTTTGTCAGTGAGAACACTCTTATTTCTTCCCTCCCTCCCAATCTATGTGGCAGTTTCTTTGTAAAGCCTGTGTTGTGGAAACACAAATACATTAGAATAATTACCAAACATATATACTTTCCTCCTAAGTGTTAAGAATTCTTGTTTAAGTTCCTACCGTCAATTTCTCAAAACAAAAATGCATGGATCATCTTTGAGGGAGTCAACCAGAACACTCACTCTTCATCTCCTCTGGCTTGCGCACTCTTAAGTGGTGCCTCTGGGTACGTTAGGAAAGGAGTTTTAATTAGGAGCAAACATGCTTGGGTTTTACTTATCTCAAGTTCAATAGTCAGACTGAAGAGTTCGTGAAGGGGAGTGGGGGGAGGCAGATGCGATTTTTTCCCAAAGCTTTCTGTCCACTTCAGCAGTTGTTAAAAAAAAATAAAGCCACATGTATTGTGTAGGATTATCTACAACCTCTGGAGAGAATGAACGTGCAGCGTGAGTGCGCATGGATACTGTCATGTGTTACAAGAAACACGCTTGCGGTGGGGTTGTAATTGTAGAATTCTGAGGTTGGATTTCAAGGTTTATTGGGGTAAGGGAGTGATTCATAGGGATGTTGATATTTTAGCATTTCCTATTCGATATGGGAATTGAGATTATCCTAGGAGAAATGAAGGGGAAAGCGATATGTCTTAACTTTTCTTCTTAACAAGAGTGAATTGGCAGTGAAGTCAAGAATTGGACAGTCCATTTGCCAAATTCCTGTTTTATATATGTACATTTTTGTCACCTTATTCCTTTCAAAAAAAAAGGTGTTGCCAAGAGTCATTCCTGCCCCGGCGTCCAATGCCAGCTGCTCAGTGTGAGGGGGCTGGCTGTGAGGCACAGCTGCTCCGTGGGTGTTGGAAGCATTCCTGAGTGGAAGCCTCTGTGCCTCACACTGAATAAAACTGTCTGATATTTACCACCACTTAATCTACAGGCCCCTCCTCCTTCTCTTTATGGTAACTGCACTGGGTTATTTTTACTACATCTGGACTACAAATATTTTTAAAAATGCAACAGTTAACAGCAGGGCTGGGACAATAAGACAGAACCCTTGCCATGACTGCTTTTCCTCAAAAGCCTGGAACTTTTGGTTCTTACGATTCTATCAAAGTGAAACCCCTAGGCAAACCTCTCTAAACCCCGGAATTAAAAAATTAGGAATTTTAATGTCTACTCTCAATAAAGGTTGCCAAGTTTTAAAGCTATAACTTTTATATAGCATATAGCACATGCAGCACAAGGGACATAAACAATAAATGCTAATTGGAATGGAAATCAAGGGCAGAGGTTTGTAGGCTAACCTGATTTCTATCCTGCTCTTTAATGTGTAAACTGTGTGAACTCCCCAATTTAAATTCTACTTGATTGGAATGATTACCTATCTCTTATATGTGTGATCAGTGATAATACAGCTAGAGAGCTTACCATGGTGCCTGACACATTGTAAATACTCTATACCTTAGCTATTATTATTAATTCATTACTTCTTGAATGCTTATATAAATAAAACATTCTAGCATACTTTCAGGATAATCTTCTGTGGATAAGTTCATTTATTTTCCTAAAAGAATGAAGGCTGACGTGAAACTTTATATAAGTAGGAAGGATCTCCGAATTAATTAGATAATTTTAAGATCTCTTAGGCTGGACATATATATTCCAACCAGTATTTATAGAAGACATACCTGACCCAAGTCCTATTAAGAAATCCATTCGTTCTCTGAGCTTTGAGCTGTCTTCTCCTAAAATGAGCAAGACAGCCAATGGAAAGGAAGCTCTTATTTGGGTCTCTTTGTGCTCTTGTTCTCAGCTAGTCCAAGCTCCTGAACCAGTTCCTTTGGCTCCTTGCTCAGCATATCTCTGTACCCAACTTTCATCAACACATGCCTCCTTCTGCTGAAGCTACGTTTTTGGTCTTTAGTTCTCCTAGAATCCAGAGACATTTTACCTATGGACATGCTTGTTTCCCTATCTCCAGTAAATTCTTAATAAAAAGATACAGACACACAAAAACTATCATTCAATGCAAGTATACAAAGACAGACCCATCAAAGAAAACCAATGCATGCAGTCAAAGCAATTGTAGAGAACTCACTGAAGATGCAGGTAGAATTAAAAACCTTCCTGCACCAAAGGGTTTTTCTGGTTGTTCCTGTGTTCAGTGAAGGATATGATATAATGAAAAAAATCTACCTCATGAAGAGATTCTGCATGAAAATCAATTTAAACATATTGTCCTGGGTTAGAGCACCAGCCCACAGACCAAAGGATTTCAAGTTCAACCCCTGGCCCCAGAGAAGACACAAGTGGGAGGTAACCAATGAATGTGTCTCTCTGATGTCAATGTTTCTCTCTCTCTCTCTCTCTCTCTCTCTCTCTCTCTCTCTCTCTCTCTCTCTCTATCTATCTATCTCCCCCCCCCCCCACCCGTCACTTCCACACTCTCTTAAAAAAATGGTAAAAATAACCTCAGGTGAGGATTAAAAAAATAATAATTTAAAAATATGTAAGTCTTAAATTTTTGGAAAGGAATTTAATTCATTCATTCACTTTCTCAACAAATGTGTGGAAAAATAAGAATAATGGCTAACATTTATTGAGAATTTTCTATATGTCAGATATTCTAAGTACTGAAAAATTATAATCATAATACAAAGTTGATGATCACAAGATCTCCACCTTACTAAGTAAACTGAAGTAAGAGGGTTTAAATAATTTCTCCAAAGCTGCATGGTTAGTTAATATAAGAAACTAGATACTTGCCAAAACTGGTCTGGCTCAGTGGATAGAGTGTTGGACTGCGTACTGAGAGGTCCCAGGTTCGATCTGGTCAAGGGCATGTACCTTGGATGTGGGCACATCCCCGGGGGGAGTGGGGGTGCGGGAGACAGCTGATTGATGTTTCTCTCTCATCGATATTTCTAGCTTTCTGTCCCTCTCCCTTCCTCTCTGTAGAAAATCAATAAAATATATTTTTTAAAAAAGAAAAAACTATATACTTACCATGAGCAAGGCACTTTCCTGGAGGTTGAGGTTACAAAAGTAATAATATCTAGTCCCTGTCTTCACAAAGTTTATATTCAAGTGAAAAAGACAAAAAATAAATAAATAAAAAGATAAAATTATTTCACAAAAGTACTAGAAAATGAGGAAACTGCTTTTGGTAAGGTATTTGTTATGGGCCAAATTATGCCCCTTCAAAAAGTTATATGCTGGAATTCTAGTCACTAGTACTTCAAAAAGGCACCAGAGACGCTAAGTAACTAGTCCAAGATCACACAGTAACAGTACTAAAGCCAACATTCTGGTACCAAAGCCAACATTCTTTCCATTATACTAGCATTTCCACCTAACCAATTTTTAAAAGGCTTTAGGAATCATAAGGCTATATCTACGCATGAGAAATTATAATTAGGGTAGAGAGTTCTTCATCTCTTCATAAGTTTCACATGCTTATTCCCACAGTTCCCTCTTCTAGTTTTCAATAATGATGGTGTTATATTATGGTTTTTTAATCTTTTCTTGAATAAAATATTTTAATTGCTTTAATCCTCCTTCACTCTAATTGTGTAGACCCATGAATTTCCTTCAAAATGGCTTGGAACTTAACTGCAGCCTTTGCAAAATGGAACCTCAATAACTACCTCCAGTGCTTGCCAGCAGGGCATGGGGACATGGGGCGGGCAAAGGAGAGTTCCATGTAACACATGCATTCTAAGTACTAAATTACAATAATTAGAGATGGCAAAGGCTGTGCAGTCTATCTCCAGGAAGGTCAATGAAAGATTATAAGAATGTTTAGTCTAGGCCTGGTCCCATTCTCCCAAGGCCACATAAAGTGAACCAACTATAGATGCCTTTTCTAGCAGTCTATTACATGACCTAATTAAATGTAGTTTTAGCATATTTGTACCATGTCATGACCCATAACCCAATCATATTTCACAATCACTTCTTCCCACTGAAGCATTGGAGAATCTGGAAATATGAATAAAGCACACTGATTATCTATTAGAAGTCATTCAATAAATATTTTCCCTTTTATTGTTTAAAGTATTACATATGTATTCAATAAATATTCTTGAGCATTTACTATGGAGAGGTCCCTCTGTTAGCACTGTGAAGATTATAAAAATAGTTAAGAATAAGACTAGCCCTCAAAATGAATTGGTAAAACTCTAACAGAACGATGTCATCTTTACTTACAACTGTAATTTGACTCAGAATTTATAAATTGTGGAGGAAAGGTTCAGATAATAAAAGACCAATTTTCATATAAAGAGGAAAAAATGAGCAAAGAAAAGAAAAACTGATGCATTTTAAGGGGATAATTTTATAACAGTTTGCATATCAGGCTGAGAAACACTGACTCTATTTTGTAAACAATACAGAGCTAGCAGAGGTGTTTAAATAAAGGAAAGTCTAACAGTGATTGCCTGTTAGAGTAGGCACCAAATCTGGCCTAATATGTATTAGTTTATGCTTTGATCACCACAATCCAAACATTTACTACATACTAACATGAGGAAACTGAGGCTTTAGAAAGTGTAAATAAAAAATCAGCAATGGAAAGCCAAGAGACATATGAAAACATGCTCAAAGTCACTAATCATCCAAGAGATACAAATCAAAACAATGAGGTACTACCGCACACCTGTCAGAATGGCTATCATCAACAAATCAACAAACGACAGGTGTTGGAGAGGATGTGAAGAAAAAGAACCCTCGTGCCTGCTGGGGGAAATGCAGACTGGTGCAGTCACAGTGGAAAACAGTATGGCATTTCTTCAAAAAATTAAAAATGGAACTCCCACTTGACCCAGTAATACCACTTCTAAGAATATATACCAAGAAAACAGAAACGCCAATCAGAAAGGATATATGCACTCCTGTGTTCACAGCAGCACAATTTACAATAGCTAAGATTTGGAAACAGCCTAAATGCCCATCAGTAGATGAATGGTTTAGAAAACTCTGGTACATCTACACAATGGACTACTATGCTGCTATAAAAAAAGAATGAATTCTTACCATTTGCAACAGCATGGATGGAACTGGAGAGCATTATGCTAAGTGAAATAAGTCAGTCAGTGAAAGAAAAATAACTTATGATCTCACTCATTTATGGATAATAAAGGACATTATAAACTGATGAACAAAATTAGATATAGAGACAGAAAAGCATCAAACAGAATGTCAAACTACAGCAGGAATGCTGGGAGGGTTGAGGGCAGGGGGATGAGATAAACTGAAGGACTTGTATGCATGCATAACCAATGGGCACAGACACTAGGGGGGTGAGGGCATGTGCCAAGGGTAGGGGAGGCCAGGGGAGGTCAGTGAGGGAGGAGGGAAGGAGACATGTGTACTACTATTTGTAAAAAAAAAAAAAAAAAAAAAAAAAGAATCAGCAATGGGAATTACATGAACAGAATTACACTCCAGGAGATAAGTCTAGCAACCATCTAGGAAGAACTCTCATTTACTATCAGAAATATGTAAGTGGGGAAAGATCAGGATAATAACATGCTGAGTTTGAAATTAGTAAAAGATAGCTAAGTGGAGATTTCCAAATAGCAATTTTAAAGGTAAAGATGGATTCTAATTAAGAGGTCAGAGTTAGATGAGACTTGAAAGTCATACCATGTAGAGATGGTAAAGCCATGGAAAACACAGGGTTGTAAAAGAGCAACTTACAAAAAGACAGTGGAAGACACAACCTTGGGAAACACTATCATTGAGCAGGCAAAAAGAATAGAGCATGCTAATAAAGCATAGAAAAATGGGAAAGTGAGAAAAATATTAAGGTAGAAAATGGCAAATTCTCGCTATATGATCATCACAATTCTATCTTTATAGTTGGATATGAAGAAAACGGATCAAGATAAGGAATAAAGACTCAAAGTAAGTGTAAAAGTTTTGGAAGAGGTGTTGTGAAGAATGTAATAGAAAGTCAATCTAATAGAAATGAAAGTAATGTCCAAAGCAGCAATCAGGTCCAACTACCATCAAAACAAAGATTTGCAGAGGAATCTGGGAGAGGGATATTGTTATATATTCTGGGAGCAGTGATAGCCTCTGAACATAACAAAACAGGTAGGAAAGTAAGAAGCCTAGGGGAAAGGAGAATGGAGGATTGTGGAACCTATCTTGGAGCCCAGACTGAGAAGAGAAGCAAATGAATTCTGAATTTCCCCATTGTCTCTGACAGTCCCAATTGTGGCTGAAATGATATTTTTAAATGTAAAATCAACAGGACTCAAATATTTTAAAAATTCAAAGTAAGTATCCAAACCAATTTTGTTTCCCTAAGGAACACAGATACATCAGCCATACCAAAAGAAATAAAATATGAACATTGTTCAATAATGTTTAATTTAGCCAAATTTCCCCCTGTGATTACTGAGCTATGACCCAAATTCTGACTTTATATAAATACTAGTGGCCCAGTGCACAAAATTCATGCAAGGAGGGGGGTTCCCTCAACCTAGCCTGCGCCTTCTCCAATCCAGGACTCCTTGGGGGATGTTCAACTGCTGGTTTAGGCCCAATCCCAACTAGCAGTAGACATCCCTCTTGCAATCTGGGACCACTAGCTCCTAACTGCTCACCTGCCTGCCTGTCTGATCACCCCTAACTGCCTCTATCTGCCTGATTTCCCCTAACTTCCCTCTCCTGCCAGCCAGATCTTGCCCCCACCTGTCCTCGCCTGCTGGCCAATTTAGTTCTGATTGATCTGTTTCTATGCCAGTCAGCATTAAAAGCTCCACCTCCTAGGCAGCCATTGGCTGCTCACAGTTCACCCAGATTTGGTTCTGATTTGTCCATTTCTATGCCAATCAGCATCTCCAGGCCTATCTCTGGGCCTTATCAGAGACGCAGGGCTGGAAAGCAGCTCCCTTGAAGGCCCAGAGAGAAAGAGAGGCATGGCTACTGGCAAAGCCCAGAGACAAAGAGAGAAAGATCAACAGCTTCTTGGAGACTGCGGCTCAGACCCTGCCTCTCACTTTGGGCCTCTCTCCAGGCCTGATCCACAGCCCCCTTGGCAGTCAGTGCTGGGTTGCCACTCCCACACCAGCTATTGGCAGTGTTGGGTTGCCATGGCAACCCAGCACTGACTGCAGGACTGATTTCCAATATTCAGTTGAGCCTTCAGTCAGTCATTATGGACCCTGGGTTTTTATATATTAGGATGAATGGCCTTTTGATTATTTTTGTGTGTGTGTGTGTGTGTGGAAGGGAACTTGATCAAATACAAAGAAACCAAGTTTTGTAGAGAAACCAAGATGGCGGCATAGGTAAGCACCTAAGCTGCTGCCTCACACAACCATTTCAAAACTACAACTACAAGACAAAATGGACATCATCCAGAACCACAGGAAGGCTGGCTGAGTGGAAATTCTATAACTAGAAGGAAAGATAAAACACACTGAGACTCACAGGAGCTGTAGAAGTAAAGGCAGAGGTATGGAGGTGCGTGCAGGAAGAGGGCTGACAGCTGAGTACACAGCTGACTTTCTCAATCAGGAAGGAGACAAAAGCTTCCAACTGCTCTGAACTCCAGTTCTCGGTGAGATTCTAAGGACCCAGACTCATATGGGGAGAAATTGGACTGTCTGGCAGCAGGAGAAACTCAAAGGTGGCTTTCTCTCAGAGGTGCTTGTAGCAATTACTGCAGGACAATGAGACCCAGGCACTTCTTAGGGCAGGGCTGACAGGAAGCCATTGCTGTTTGCTCTGCCCTGAGATTCCGCCCTATCCAAGCTGAGCGCAGAGGCTTTTTCATATGAATGGCCTAATCCAGTGGTTGGCAAACTCATTAGTCAAAAGAGCCGCAGTTTGCCAACCACTGGCCTAATCCTTTGAATTCTACACTTACCTAACAAACTGGGTACCTCCAAAATCCAAACAAAGAAGAAGAATCGGTAGATCTCTCCATAGGTCCTGCTGGGTGGCCTCAGGCAGAGACTAAATTAGCACAACCTTAGAGATCCAAGAACCAGTGTACCCAGGGGTCACATTGGGACCATCCAGATTACAACTCCTCAGGTCTATAATGGACCCACTCAGGGAGAAGATTCAGTGAGCACCAATGCCCCACTGAAGCAAGTCTTGTCTCACAAGGCTGTCTCCAGCACAGAAGTTCTCCTAGCATAGACACAGCTGATCCTCACAGTCAATTGGCCTGGAGGTCAATTCCTCCCATTGATACCAATAACAATTAAGACTAATTACAACAAGACTGTGCACACAAACCACAAAGGGGTGCACCAAGAGTGTCCACCTCAAGTATCTGGGGAGGCTGAGTCACTGGGCCCTATAGGACACCTAGCACAAAAAGCAACTCTATCAACTGACTGAAGCAGCCAAAATGTGAAGATAAAGAAACAGGTCACAAACAAAAGAAATAGAGGAAAGCAAATGACTGGATATAGAGTTCAAAACCATGCTTATAAGGTTTTTCAAGAATTTTCTAGAAAAGGCTGATAAATTTAGTGGTCTCAGGGATATGAAAAAGGACCAACTAGAAATTAAGCATACACTGACTAAAATGAAAAATATTATACAGAGATCTAAAAGCAGACTAGAGGACCGAAAGAATCAAGTCAGAGATTTGAAATACAAAGAAGCAAAAAACACTCAACCAGAAAAGAAAAAAGAATCCAAAAATATGAAGATAGTGTAACTTCAAGTGTACCAACATCTAAATTATGGGGGTGACAGAAGAAGAGAGAGATACTGAAAACCTATTTGAAGAAATAATGACAGTAAACTTCCCCCACCTGGTGAAAGAAATAGACTTAAAAATCCAGGAAGTGTACAAAACCCTAAGCAAAAGAAATCTAAAGAGGACTATACCACAACACATCATAATTAAAATGCCAAGAGCAAAAGACAAAGAGAATATTAAAAGCAGCAAGAGAAAATCAGTTAGTTACCTACAATACCCATACGATTGTCAGCTGATTTCTCAAATAAAACTATTCAAGCCAGACGGGAGTGGCAAGAAATATTCAAAGTGATGAATAGCAAGAACCTTCAACCAAGATTACTCTACCCAGCAAAACTATCATTCAGAATTGAAGGACAGATAAAGATCTTCACAAATACATATCTATTAACAAGTGAATCTAAAAATCAAGTGAATAAAAAATCTGGTGAACAGAATAAACTGGTGAATATAATAGAATCATGGGCATAGAAAGGGAGTGGATTGACAATTCTCAGGGAGAAAAGGGTATGGGGGGTGCAGGAGAGAACGGACAAAAATCGGACACTTATGGATGAGGACAGTGGAGGGGGGAGGGTAAGGGCAGAATGTGGTGTGGGAACCAGATGGAGGGGAGCTATGAGGGGAAAAAAGAGGAACAATTGTAATAATCTGAACAATAAAGATTTATTAATAAAAAAATAAAACACAAAATATCAGAGTACAAAAAAAAAGAAACCAAGTTTTGAATCAGAAAAATCCACAAGTAGAATATTTGCTTTATCATTTGTTAGCAGTGTGGCATGAGGAAGTTATGCTTCCACTCTGTGTTCATCTTCTTAGATATAGGATTATTATGTTTATTCAGTGAGGTAGCATATGTAAACCAACAAATATTTATTTTAACAACATTTATTAGATGCCCTTAAAAGGCATGGTTTGTGTGAAAAACAGATTAAAAAATAAATAAGACACTAAAATACAGTCCTATACTTAAAGAACTAACAGTCTATAAGAGATAACAGGCATTTACATACTTACATATAATCCTATCTAATTAAAAAGGAATATGCAAATTGACTGTACCTCTGCTACACCCACAAGCCACACCCAACAGTCAATTAAAAACAAGTATGCAAATAAACCCAACCAAGATGGCTGTGACCACTGAGAGCAGGAGGGAGGCTTGGTTTTCCCCAGCAATGGAGAAAGCCAAGCTTTCCACCTGCCCTTGCTGGCTTAGGCCTCCACTCAAAGTTTCAATTATAGAAGATACATAAATCCTAACAAAAATGGCAACAGCCATGGAGCTGGAGAGAGCAGAGGCTATGGTTGCCCCCAGCAATGGAGGAAGCCAAGCTTCTGCAGCCCTGGCCTGCCTAGGTCTCCACTCCAGGCTACAAAGTTTCAATTATAGAAGGTAAATAAATTTCAATAGAAATGGCTGCCACCACTGAGGGAGCAGAAGGCTTGGTTTAGCTCCAAGCTAAAAAGTTTTGATTATAGAAGATAAATAAATTCCAGATACCAGGGCCTCCACTTAGGTCGCTGGGGGTGTGGCTGATCTGCAAACCACCACAGGCCCCTCACCCAGCCCACCCCATGCCATATGGAACCCTACCCTGATCTGAGACACTCTTCAGGGCAAACCAGCTGGCCTTTTCCATGCACCAGGCCTCTATCCTATCTAATAAACAAGTAATATGCAGATTGACCATCACTCCAACACACAAGATGGCTCCCCTCATTTGGTCAAAGATTCTGCCCCCATATGGACACAAGATGGCCAGCAGGGGAGAGCAGTTGGGAGGGACCAGGCCTGCAAGGGAGAGCAGTTGGGGGCATAAAGCCTGCGGGGGAGGGCAGTTAGGGGAGACCAGGCCAGCAAAGGAGGGAAGTTGGGGGCAAACAGGCTGGCAGGGGAATGGTTAGGGGTGATCAGGCTGGCAGGCAGAAGCAGTTAGGGGCAATCAGGAAAGCAGGTAGGTGAGCAGTTGGGAGCCAGCAGTCATGGTTTGTGAGAGGGTAATTAGACATCCCTCAAGGGGTCCCCAATTGGAGAGGATGCAGGCTGAGCTGAGGGACACACACACACGCCCTGCACAAATTTTGTGCCCTGGGCCTCTAGTTGTTATATAATAAATATAACAATCGAAATAAGCAGAAGATGCAAATGGAAAAGAGAGGTGGGAATAAATATCTATTTTTAAAGGTGTGCAGGGTAGGGGTTTAGGAAAAACTTTCCCGAGAAAGAGCTCCCATTTCCAAATGCTCAATAAATATTCCCACCTCCTTACATACACATTTGTTGATAAGACCCTGAAAACCTCAAGATTGCTACTTCCAAAAAATTATTTCAGAAAAAAAAAGAGTTGCATAAAACCATAATATCCATTTACTTCTTTCCTCTTTGTTCTCTTTTAGAACCCTGGGATTTTAAAACTGGATAGGAACATAGAGATCCCAATCCAAATCTCTAATTTTACAGGTGAGAAATTCAAAGCCCAGAAAGCACAGAATGATAATTGTCTTTGGAAAATTAGGACACCTAGCACTGTTTCTCTCTCCAAAGGCTCAGCCAGGTCTTTCTTTCACTATAATCATGCTATTGTCTACATCTCATCTACTTTCTACCCCTTCTTTCCTCTGACACTTAACCCTCTATTTCCTGAGAAATCACATAAAATAATTCTGAAAGGAAATGGTAAATTGTCTATCTTTGTTAATGATGATGATAACTACTCTCTTCAGGTTATTTTCTTTTTTTATAGATCCTCAACAGGTTCTAGGCAGTGTAGCAAATAGCACAAATAGTGCTTTGACCTGGAACTGATGTGACACAATGGGCAATGAAAGCATTTGCCATGCAATGTTCCTACATTTTTTTAAGCCTGACACATGAGGAAAGAGACTACTGTTTCTGTCAATTGTTTGATCTCTGAGATGCCCACCTCACTGAAACCCAGGCTTCTCTGATTATCATACTGACTGGTGAAAACATACCCATGACACTTTTGGAGAATTACAATGAGCCCAAAATGTTTTTTATTTTGTATTTAAACTTTCATTTCTCAAAATGTAAAATACTTTTCTAAAAATCTTACAATTGTCATTTTCTTTAGGCACCATCTGTAACAAAAATAGGAAAAGGCTTATTTGGACTCGGCAAAAAGAACTAAGAAGACGAGGTAAAATTCTGTAATTTTAAGTTAGTTAAGGCTAAAACAAGTGTGTTCTCTCGGATTATTTAAATTGCTGTTTTTGTATTGTATCTTGGCCAACACTGACTTTGGATATCTGCAAAGCCAAAATTTGCTAGATATTTCTTAACTCTACCATCCACTCCACGTTATAAATATTTATCTAAAAACATACACATAAGCCTTCTGAATTTGCATGATACATTTATTTTATAGACAGTGTAGATTCATGATTAAAAAACAAAAACAAAACATGCACTCAAATTGGTCAACAGCTCTCCAACTTTCTGTAAGAGAGGCCTGAAATTTAAACATCTGCTCTTTACTTACCTCAAGAGTTATTTTACTATAACTATTTAAAATGCCTAAGTGCAAAAATATACAGTCTCATATATTTCCGAAAGGGATGCAAAGAATGGGAAGATATTTTTGTTTTCCTCTTGGATGTTTGCAAATGTTCTTTCACAACTACATATGTCAAACAGTATTCAAGCCTTATAATTAAGTGTTCTTTGTCTATTTTATAGGAAAGGATGCCTGTTTACCATATTCCAATGGTTTCCAAGCACCTACCAGTTTACCATGCAGTTATTCATGCTAGTAAAAGGAATTAGGAGAGAAATAGCTGATATTAAAATATAAGCCACCTTATTTGGAATGATGAAAGATGACTTATAGAAAGTAAAGAATGAAAAAAATGTTCTCTATCAATAAAAAGAAAAAAGAATGGATGTTTCCTCAAAACAAGGGGAATAACAGCTATACCCAGTATTGTCTAATTCATAGCTATCAGAACTTTTGGGTTCTTTTTTTCTATTCTCATCCTTCCTCTGGAAAATGATCTATTCACAGTGGAGGATAAAGGTTACTAAATAAGACTATTATAGTAGGTATATAATTTAGTCATTATATCCTACATCTATATAATTTCTATAACTGTTTGATATAAATAATAGAAAACACTTCAGTATGTTGGCTCTGTGTGTTTCCCCATTATACTGTTTGTAAGTTACAATCATTCATTTCTAGCCTAAACTTGTCTTTGTACATGGTATTAAAAGCCATAGTCAAGTTAGATTAAATTGGGTTATATTTTATGTAAGGGTCATCTAGAAGTTTAAATATACAAAAACAGCCATCCCTCAGAAGCTAACTCATATAATTATACTTCTCTAACTTCCATAACTTGTTATTGGCATACTATTTCTTATGTTAAAATTCTTGCTAAGCATCACTTATTTAGAGTCAAGAAAATCTAACAGATGTTTTGTGTTTTGCCAGTGTACTGTTTAAATTCCTATTTCTCAAAGATCTATAGCCAAAGAAGTTCAAGTGAACTATAAAAAACTTAGCAATATAAAATGTGATTTGTCACCATTACATTCCACATGGCAGGCAAGCTGACTCCATTGTGAATTTTGGAAAAAAATTGAACTAATTGAGAAATAGTTCAAGTTTTAAAAGTCTACTAAAAATGCATGTGTTTGTCAGTAATTTTGTAAATGGAGTGTTATGCACAGAAAGTGACAAGGCAATTAGATTTTATTGGGCTGGGTTACATAATGCAAAGAGAGCTGAACCTGCAACCAAAATAATTAAGTTTGAGTCCTCCATTGATGTGCTGTGTGACCTAACACAAGTCACTTAATTTCTCTGTATTCCAATTTCTCATCTGTGTCTTTTTTTCCATTATCAAATGAATCTAATTTTAAAAATAATATAAGGTAGCTGTAGAATATTTGGAAACACCAGATAATCACTATTGCTTTTTTCCAGGCATTTCAAGAAAAGGATTCTTGGCTAGTGTTACAGATATTGCTGTATACATATTTACTAGTATAGATAATTCAATAATTTGTTCAACTTATAGTTTGAGTTTAGAATCATACAGAGAATTGCAGAGCTTACCCCTTCCAACACAAATCTATATAGCACAAAACATGGATGAACATGCGTACATGGAAATTTCTACGTGGCTAAACTCAAGCCAGTCTAGGAAATCTTAGTGTCAATTAGCAGACTCTAAAAATCTGAAGTTTCTTTATTATTGCTTCAAATATCCCATTAGTTTAGAAAAGCTGGTCATCATTGTTCTGGAAATTCTTACCCTGATTCACTCACTACTGAAAACCTTGGCTATTTCTCAGTCTATTCGAGCTGCTGTAATAAAATACCACTGGCTGGGGGGCTTATAAACAACAGACATTTATTTCTCACAATTCTGGAGGCTGGGAGTCCAAGGTCAGAAGGCCGGTATGGTCAGATTCTGGTGAAAGCCTTCTCCCAGGCTGCAGACTTCTCTGTGCCCCACAGGTGAATGGGCTAGGTAGGGCCCTGTGAGGCCTCTGTTGTGAGAACACTATTTCAATTCCTGAGGGCTTGACCCTCACAGCCTATTAATAATCACTCTCCCAAAGGCCCCATCCCTTAATGCCATCACAGTGTGCATTAGAATTTCAAAATATGAATTGGGGACATCAACATTTAGACCATAGCACCTTCCAACTGTAGTCATAACAGAAAGAAAAAACTGAAAGTCAGAAATTATATAAATTTAGTAATTTCTCCAAGCAAAATACATATCTGAAGCTATTGTGTTTCCCCCCCCCCCCTTCTTGCTGTTTCTAATATCATGTGCTAGCCAATTTTTTAAGAACTTAGTGTCTGGTTATATTTCATTATTCAACCTACCAAGCAAAGTAAACACTGCGGTGACTTTAGAAATACAATATGAAGAGAAATTAAGAAATTATATCTAACCAGAATATCTTATTAGAAACAGAAAACATTTTGAATATACCACAAGTAACTTTAGTGCTCTTCACTACAGAATAAGCCATAGTGATGGCCCATATTGTTAGGTATGTATGTATGTAACATTACCAGTAAACTTTCAGTGGGAGCTCTATACTATATGATTAAAACCCCCAAATAAAGCAGGAAGCCCAGAGTAATGTCATAGCACTGTTATAATTCCAAGACAAAAAGAATACTAGAAGTAAGCTAACTAGCTTTTAATGCAAAACTAAAAAGAGATTACAATATCTTCTAGAATATCAAGAGTCTTCTGCTTCTTTTGTATGTTTCCTAACACCTAACTGGAAATATATTATATATGTACTAAATGGTTATTGCTATGATCTGAATATTTGTGCCCCCACCAAATGCATATGTTGAAATCTTAATGCCCAATGTGATGGTGTTAAGAGATGGGGTCTTTGGGAGGTCACGTGGGTGGAGCCCTCAAAAATAACATTAGTGCTCTTATAAGAAACCTGACAGAGCTCTCTACCCCTTCCACCATGCGCTAATACAATGAGAAGTATGCAGCTCACAAGAGGGACCCTCATTCAATGAGGCTATCACCCAGATTTCAGACCTCCAGCCTCCAGAACAGTAAGAGATACATTTTAATTGTTCCTAAGATCCTCAGTCTGTGATATTTGGTTATAGCAGCCCAAACAGACTAAGACAGTCTTGATGAAATAAAGGCTACCTACCATAAGCAAGATTTTAGGAACTGGGATTTACATATAATACAATTAATGTAATCTGGAAGGACGTATTCTAATTAATCAATGGTTTGAATAAACAGTGATGTGTATCCCAAACAGTTAATGTTATTATTTAAATCATTAGAACATATTAAAACTTTCCAAAATAAATTGGATTTTTATTTGCCAGACACTATTAAAACCTTTATAGGTATTAACTAACTTAAACCCTTTACAACCTGTGAGGAAGCTAATATCACCCCACTTTATAGATGAGAAAACTAGTCACAGGACTTATAACTGTTGAAACCAGGATTCAAATCCAGATTGGCCTAACTCCACAGCTAATATTCCTAACTATTATACTATCACTTCCTCCCTTTACGGACTCATGTCTCTGAATACCAATTATTATGGCATGAAATGCATAGAAGAAAAACACCTGCAGTTGACGTAATGCTGAGGGAGTAAGTTTTATTGTTCCAAAATCCATGTCCCCAGGGTTCAAAGGCTGGTGGAACAACCAAAGGAAAAATCTCTGGCTAAATCTGGCTAAATGAGGCAAACCCTGAAGCACCTGGCAAGTTGAGCAAGCCAGAAAATGTTGATCCAATAACCTGCCTGTCTATAGCAGCTAATCTTCCAGCAAGATGAGCTGACTGCAACTCTGATGCGAGGCAGCTGTGCAAGGTTGCTTCTGCGTAGCCAGATTTCTATTATTGTCCTTTTATGGTGGAACGCTGTAAACTACCTTATGCTCTAAGGTCAACAGCAGCTTTCACAGGCCTTTCTAGTCACTGCCAGGCCAATTGACAGGGGACACATGGCTAAGAGAGCAAACTAAGCAACTTGAGCATAAGCTTAAGAGCTGGAGTGTGCTGCCTGCAAGAATACACACCCATCAAACTTCCAAAACAGATGCTAGCACACAGCCAGACTACAAGGTTTGCTTTCCTCTGCTTCACATGTTGGCCAGGCTGAAGAATATGGTTGCCAACAACAAACCAACTACCACAGCTGGATTGTCCAGAAACTTAAATCTGAAGAAATAGTTCAGAACATTTCTTTCACTCCATGGACCTTTTCCATTAGTTATTTGAGGGCTTTTTAAACTAAAACCCAATAAATTCCTTAAAGAAAATTTTATTAATATCTGTATCCATGGTAAACTGAAAGTGACCTTGAAATCTCTTTAAAATAAATGTTATTTTTTCACTCAAGTGAAAGGAAAAATAAGATAATTAATAGGAGAAAAAATCAATTTGGAATGCCACTCTTTAAAATATTAAATGTTACATGACATCTGTATGCACTCACTAATGAAGAATATATGTTTATATGTTTAAAAAATAGCAAGGGATGCATCCTATATAATAAAAGCATAGGTGGCATCACGCCCTCACACAACACTCTCGCATGATGCCCTTGTGCAATGTTGTCACAGGATGGCTCCCAGCACAGGGGAAGCAGGGCCTGGGGACCCCCATGGCTCTGTGCAGTGCAGTGGAGGCCAGTCCCAGCATCTCCACTGCCTTGCGGGGAGGAGGCAGGTCCCAGCAGAGGAGATGGGTTATGTCAGGGGAGAGCAGTTCAGGGCCATCGGACTGGCAGGGTATGGCAATTGGGGGAAATTGAGCTGGCGAGAGGGCAGTTGGGAGTGATCGGGCCAGTAGGGGGAGGGCAGTTCAGGGCCATTGGGACAGTGGGGCAGGGCAGTTGTGGGCAATTGGGCCGGCAGGGGAGCAGAAAGGTATCAATCAGGCTGGCAGGAGAGCAATTAGGGGGCTATCAGGCTGGTAGGCAGAAGTGCTTAGGGGCAATCAGGCAGGCAGGCAGGTGAGCAGTTAGGAGCCAGTGGTCATGGATTGTGAGAGGGATGTCCGAATGCCAGTTTAGGCCCGATCCTAGGATCGGTCCTAAACCGGCAATCGGATATCTCCCAAGGGGCCCCAGATTGGAGAGGGTGCAAGCCAGGTTGAGGGACATCCCCACCCCCTGTGCAAATATTTTGTGCACAGGGCCTCTAGTCCTATCTAATAAAAGAGTAATATGCAAATTGGCCATACTTCTGATCAAGCCACATCCACAGCCACACCCACCAGGCAATCGGGAGCAAATTATGCAAATAAACCCCAACCAAGATGCCTGTGACCACTGAGAGCAGGAGGGAGGCTTCGGTTTCCCCAGTAATGGAGGAAGCCAAGCTTTCTGCCTACAATTGCTGGCCTAGGCCTCCACTCAATGCTACAAAGTTTCAATTATAGAAGATACATAATCCCAACAGATACATAATCTCCAGCCACAGAACTGGAGAGAGAAGAGGCTACAGTTGCCCGGGTGACAGAGAAAGCCAAACTTCTGCAGCCCTAGCCTAGGCCTCCACTCTAGGCTACAAAGTTACAAACAGAAATGGCTGTTGCCTCAGAGTGAGCAGAAGGCTTGTCTACGCTCTAGGCTACAAAGTTTCAATTATAAAACATAAATTAATCCCAGATCCCAGGGTCTCCGCTTGGGTCACTAGAGGGCGTGACCAGCCTGCAGACCACCACAGGCCCCTCGCCCAGGCCACCCCATACCCCAAGGGAACCCCCACCCTGATCTGGGACACCCTTCAGGGCAAACCAGCTGGCCCCCACCCATGCACCAGGCCTCTATCCTATCTAATAAAAGAGTAAGATGCAGATTGAGCATCACTCCAACACACAAAATGGCTGCCCCGTGTGGTCAAAGCTCCTGCCCCCATGTGGACACAAGATGTCCACCACAAGATGGCCAGCAGGGGAGGGCAGTGGGAGGTTATAGGCCTGCAAGGGAGGGCAGTTGTGGGCAATCAGGCTAGCCGAGGAGGGCAGTTGAGAGGGACCAGGCCTGCAAGAGAGGGCAGTTGGGGGCAATCAAGCCTGCAGGTGAGGGCAGTTAGGGGTGACCAGGCCAGCAGAGGAGGGAAGTTGGGGGCAAACAGGCTGGCAGGGAAGGAGTTAGATATCAATTAGGCTGGCAGGGTAGTGGTCAGGGGGTTATCAGTCTGGTAGGCAGAAGCGATTAAGGGCAATCAGTGAGGCAGGCAGGCGAGCAATTTGGAGCTAGCAGTCTTGGATTGTGAGAAGGATGTCTGACTGCCCGTTTAGGCCCGATCCTACCGAGATCGGGCCTAAACGGGCAGTCAGACATCCCTTGAGGGGTCCCAAATTGGAGAGAGTGCATACTGGGCTAAGGGACACCCCTCCATCCCATCCCATGCACAAATTTTATGCACCAGGCCTCTAGTATTATATAATCAGAAATACAATTTGTGTAGGTTTTTTTTCTTTTTTTTTTTCTTTTTACTCTTTTGAGCTTGGAAAATAGGTTTCAATTTATTATTTTTCCAAGCTATATAAATTAACTTTATTTCCTTTAAATGGATAAAAAGATATCAGATGTACATGAATATTTTAATAAAGCTTATACAGTGGTAAAAGTGCCTTTTAATAACTGTTACATCAGAAAATCAAGTAAAAGTATACTCACCTTAATTTTTAAGGAATTTTATTTTATTTTAATTTTTAAGTTCTTACAACTTATTTTTTTGTGTCTTTATTGTTCAGTATATTAATTACATTATTCCCCTCATTTTTATCCCCATATAGCTCCCCTCCACCCTGTACCCATCCCACCCTCCACCCTCACCTCCCCCTCCCCACTGTCCTCTCCCATTGCTGCAAGATTTTTGTCCAGTCTCTTGCTATACTTCCCACAACCCTTTTCTCCCCAAGAATTGTTAGTCCATTCCCTCTCTATGCCCATGATTCTGTTATATTCACCAGTTTATCCTGTTCATCAGATTATTAATTCACTTGATTTTTGTATTCATTTGTTGATAGATGTGTATTTGTTGTTCATAATTTATATTTTTACCTTTTTCTTCTTCCACTTCTTAAAGAATATCTTTCAGCATTTTGTATAATATTGGTTTGGTGGTGATGAACTCCTTTAGCTTTTTCTTATCTGCAAAGCACTTTATCTGATCTTCAACTCTGAATGATAGCTTTGCTGGATAGAGTAATCTTGGTTATAGATTCTTGCTATTCATCACTTTGAATATTTCTTGCTACTCCTGTCTGGCCTGCATCGTTTTTGTTGAGAAATCTGCTGACAATCGTATGGGTGCTCCCTTATAGGTAACCATCTGTTTTTCTCTTGCTGCTTTTAATATTCTCTCTTTGTCTTTTGCTCTTGGCATTTTAATTATGATGTGCCTTGGTGTGGTCCTCTTAGGGTTCCTATATATTGGGGTTCGGTGCATTTCTTGGACTCCCAAGTCAACCTCTTTCACCAGGTGTGGGAAGTTTTCGGTCACTATTTCTTCAAATAGGTTTTCATTGTCTTGCTCTCTCTCTTTTTCTGGCACCCCTATAATTCGGATGTTGGCATGCTTGAGGTTGTTCCAGAGGCCCCTTACACTATCTTCAATTTTTTTGGATTCTTTTGGTTTCTTGCTTTTTCAGCTGAGTGGAATTTACCTCTTTGTATTTCATATCTTCAACTTGGTTCTTGGGGTGCTCTAGAGTATTTTTAGGTCCTTGTATAATATTTTTTAAATCAGTCAGTGTATGCTTAATTTCTGGTTGGTCCTTTTTCATATCCTTGAGAGTCTCCTTCATATCCTTGTAGGTCTTGTTCATTTCCTTGTAGGACTCATTCATTTCCACGTTGGTCTTGATCATTTCCTTGCAGGTCTCGTTCATATCCTTGAGGGTCTCGTTCATTTCCTTGTAGGTCTTGCTTATTTCTTTATAGGTCTTGACCTTTTCTAGGAGCCTCTTGAAAAGCCTTATAACTGTGGTTTTGAACTCTATGTCTAGTCGTCTTTTTTCCTCCATTTCTTTCTCACCTGATTTCTTTCCATGTCTCTGCATGGTGGCTGCTTTATGTGGTAGATGTCCTCTAAGGGACAGTGGCTCAGCCTCCCCAGTTACCTGAGGTGGGTACTCTTACTGCAATCCTTTATGGGTTGTACAGAATTTTTGAATTTAAGCCCAGCTTGTTGTTGTTAGCCCTAAGAGGGTTTGACCTCCAGGCCAATTGGCTGTGAAGGGAGACTGTGTTCAGGTTGGATGGGCAGAGTCTCTGAGCTGAGCAGGCAGCCTCAGCATCAGCTATGTCCTATGTGGCGCTCGTGCGCGGGTCTCTTTTGGGTGGTAATTGTTGCAGGCACCTCCAAGAGAAAGCCGCTAGTCTCTACCCCTTGCCAGACAACTCTGCCTCTCCCCAAATGAGTCTGCACACCCAAAGTCTCGCCCAGGGTTGTAAAGCAAAGCAGTCCGGTGGTCTCTGGGACCAGGGGGCAAGTTGCCAGGGAGCAAGTCACGCGTCTGTGCTGTTGCACACTTTTTGTGCACAAACTGCTTTTCCAAGCAACCAGGTTTCTCCTCAGACTAGGAGACCTCTGGTGCGCCCGGCTTCCAGGGTGTGTACCCTGGACCTCAGACCTCGCCTGGTGCTGGGAAATCCATGCAGTGGGACGTCTCTGCCCTCCCCGTTGGAGAAATCCAGCCGGGGTTGCTCCTCCAGCCCTACAGCCTGCACGTGCGGTGGCTCCGAACCTCTGTTTCCACACATATCTTCAAGGCTGCGCTTTGCCGCTCTTCTGAGTCTCAGTGTCCCACCTTTACTTTTAATTGTGGAGTTTTCACTCAACCAGCTGTCCAGTGATTCTGGGTGATGTTTGTTTTATTGTTTTGTTGTAGTTTTGAATTGTTGCACGGGGCAGAACAATAGGTGTTTACCTATGCCGCCATCTTGGTTGCTCCCCAATTTTTAAGGAATTTTAAAAAACAATTCCTTTAAGTTCCCAGAAAACATTTCTCATTCATTCATTTAGCCTATTACCTATTATGTAAAAAGTATGCACTGGCATTTTAATTCTCTTTATCTAAAGATCATTATAATTTTCTGCTCAACAGAAATACTCTACGACTACAATTCCTTGTTACTTCTATCTTTATATATAAATCTCAAAAATAATTTAATTATATTAAATTGGTTACATTAAAATACTTATTACATTTGAGGCTATGATTTTCCTGTGTTACTAATCAGAATAATTAATAAAGCAGCTCCAAAGATTTCTCATAGCAATACTAAAGGAAAGTTCTGCAAAGGTGAATAAGATATATGTACCTGCCAAACCATGTCTTCAGCAGGAGTTTTTTGAGAGTAAATGAGTCTGCTTCCACATTCCAGATTTTCTTATTTCTTCATATATCTGTGAGGTAGAGATCAGCATAATGCAGTCACTGCACATACCTCTGCAATGACACTTCTTGGGTTTGAATACCACCTTTGCTTCTTACTAGCTGGGTGACCTTGGACAAGTTGCTTGAACTTTCCAATTTGAGTTTCCTCTTCTGTAAAATGGAGCTAAAAAAGGACCAACCACATAAAGTTACTGTGAAAAATTAATGAGAAATAGTAAATAGTCACTGCATTTATATTTAATTATTATCTCTGTAGGATGACCCAAGAGAGTTGATGAAGGCATATTTACAATAGTGAGTAGAACGGATGGTAGGAATAGCATTTAGTTTTAATGTTGTTTCTAATGATAAACAGAAATTGGCCTTGAATAATGTCATTCAAAAATTAATTCAAAATAAAATTCTCCTTTCATAATAAGGCAATCATTAAAGACTCCAACAACAATGCTGAAAAAAATTTATGTGAGGCAAGTAGGGCTAAGCATTCTCAGGAGAGTACATTTTTTCTTCAGCTTTGATAAAGGTGAATAGGAAATAATAATAATTTTTAAAAAGCATTTCTGAAATGGTGAAGTAAAACTCAGAGAATCCACTCCTTTATAAAGCAATGCAAACCCTAGAAACAGTTGCCAAAAACAATGTCAGAATTCAAAATAAACTAAAGGTTTGCAACAATTCAAGGAGAATTTATTTTAAAAATAATAACAATTATAAAATACAATTTAACTAACTACTAAGCCAAATGAACAGAGATTTGCTTGAGTGGCCACATATAATAAATACAGATTTTACAGAATTAATCCCAGAAAGTCACAACAAACAATTAGAAACAACAATCAATAGCAATAACAACTAACCCTGGAGAAAGGAGGATCTGACTTCAAGAGTTCATATAATATTTTAAATTTCGTGTTTTGTTTGGTAGTTACAAAATAGTCATGTAGATATAAAGTATAGCATAAGGAATATAGTCAATAATATTATAATAACTTTATATGGCACTAGGTGCACTAGAAATATCAGGGGGGGGACACTTTATAGAAATATATGACTATCTAAACACTATGTTGTACACCTGAAACTTTATATATATATATATGGCTAATATGCAAAGTATCCCCTAAAGAGTTTGACCAGGAGACCATGAGTTCAATCACTCACTATAACATACGCTAACTACCAGGGGTGGCATGGAACATGGTGGGCAACCAGTGGAGGCAGCAGGGTGCTGAGGGAGTGAGGGAAGGAGGAGGCGGGGAGGTAGGGAGGCAAGGGAAATTGTGTACAGGTGGTGAGGGAAGGAGGAGGAGGGGAACCTGATCAGCCCTGATTGCTGGCCAGGCCTAGGGACCCTACCCATGCACATATTTCATGCACCAGGCCTCTAGTATACAATAATATTGAAAGTAAATTATAATTGAAAAACAAAATTTTATAAATAATAATAATAAATGTTTTTAAACAAAAAACTATGAGATGCAAAGAATAGAAAAGCATAAACCGCCGGTTTGGCTCAGTGGATAGAGCATCAACCTGCAGACTGAAAGGTCCCGGGTTAGATTCCAGTCAAGGGCATGTACATTGGTTGTGGGTACATCTCCAGCAGGGGGTGTGCAAGAGGCAACTGATCAATGTTTCTCTCTCATCAATGTTTCTGACTTTCTAACCCTCTCCCTTCCTCTCTGTAAAAAATCAATAAAATAGATTTTTAAAAAAAGAAAAGCATAAACCATACACATGGCAAATAGAGCTAATAATGTAAATTATGCCTGAGGAAGTCCAGATAAAATGAGAGTTGTAATTTCCAAGGCAACAACCAACAAGCTCAATGAACTTTAATTAATATAATTCAAAGAGATCCACACTTAACCAGCTCATAGTCAAAATATCAAAGACCAAATACAAACACTATTCAAGTAGCAAGAGAAAAACAACTCAGGATATTCAAGAAATCTTCACTAAAATGAACAGCTGACTCTCAACAGTAACCATGGAACTCAATATGAGGAAAGAGGACATATTCAAAGTTTTAAAAGAGAATAAATGCCAACCCCAAATTTTATAAATACCAAAATTATAATTCAAAGATGAAGAAGAAATTAAGACACTTCAGATTTTAAAAAACAAAAACAGATATTTTGTCATTAGCCATACAAGAAATAGTAAAGAAAATCCTTCGGTCCAAAATAAATGAATACCAGATAATAATTCAGATCAACACAGAAAAATAAAGAGCACCATTAAAGGTAAGTACATAGGTAAATAAAAAGACTGTAAATAGGTATTTTTGTTTGTAACACTTTTATTCTCTTATTTAAAAGACAACAGCATAAAGCAATATATATGTGCTGATGTGCTTATGTATAAAGATATAAATTGTATGACAATAGCACAGATGAGAAGGGAGTATAGCATTATTATAGCAAAATTTTGTATATATAAACTAATATGCTAATTAAACGAGACATCTTCCAGACATCTTTCCAGACAAAGACACAGTGGCAGGGGCTGAGGCAGAGGTGTTTAGAGGTGGTTAGAGGCAGGGTGATCATGCTGGCAGTGGGGATAAGTTAGGGGGTGATCAGGCTGGCAGGGAGAAGCACTTAGGGGTGGGTGATTAGGCCATCAGGGGAGGGCAGTTGGGGATTATCAGGCCAACAGGGGAAGGCAGCTGGGGACAATCAGACGAGCAGGGGAGGGCAGTTAGGGGTGATCAGGCCAGCAGGCAGAGGTGGTTAGGAGTGATCAGGCAGGCAGGCAGGAAAGTGGTTAGAAGCCAGAAGTCCTGGATTGCAAGAGGAATGTCTGACTGCCGGTTTAGGCTCACAGGGATTGGGCCTAAACTAGCAGTCAGACATTCACTAAGGGTTCCTGGATTGGAGAGGGGGCAGGCCAAGCTGAGGGCCTGCGCGCCCCGCCCCCTCCATGCATGAGTTTCATGCACCAGGCCTCTAGTCTATAATAATCTATAATAATAAAAGCATAATATGCTAATTAGACCATACGACCTTCCAGATGAAGCCAGAGCTGAAAGGGAAGCTCAGGTTCCGAGTGCCTGCCAACATCCAGAGGGAAGCCCAGGTCTCAGGTGTCAAAGGGAAGCTAATGCCGTAGCCTGGAAAAGAAAGGCCTACTCTTGCATGCATTTTGTGCATTGGGCCTCTAATTACTAAAATAAGTTGGTATTAATTAGAAATAGATTATTTTGAGATAAAATGAGAATTGTAAGCCCCAAGGTAACAATTAAGAAAATAATTTAATATATATGTATATATATATACACATATATATACACATATATAATAAAAGAAACAATTAAATTAAATTGGCATGCTAGAAAGTATCTATTTAACACAAAAGGTTGAACAAATAGAAAAAAGAAGAGTAATAAAGAAGACAAGATATATAGAACACAAATTAAGCTTTATTAATTCCTACCTTATCATAAAATTACATTAAATATAATTGAATTAAATATTCTAATCAAAAGGAGAAATTGGCATAATTGTTTTTAGAAAGTGATCCCAATATATGCTGTTTAGAAGAGATACTCTTCAAATTCATAGATACAAGTTATATGTAAAAGAAATGAAAATTATTACTATTCAAACAGTAATCAAAAAAAGATTACCAAACTAGCACCAGACAAAACATGCTTTAAGATAGAAATGATTGATAGATGCAAAGCAGACATTTTATAATAATAAAAGGACCAATCAACCAAGATGACAATAATTATACACTCATATATTCTTAAGAACAAAACCTCAAAATACATGAACCAAAAACTCACAGACTGATGAAACAGACACATAAATAATAATAGTTTAGGGACTTCGGTATCTCACTGTCAATAATGGAAGAATTAGAAGAATAGCAAAAAAATAGAAGACTTGCACAATACTACAAAACAATTAAATCTAAAAGATATCTATAGAACATGCTACTGCTCTTTAAGGAACTAGAAAAAGAAGAGCAAATTAAATCCCCCAAAAAGAAATAAATAATAAAGATTAGAGCAAAAGAATTAATGTAGAGAATACAAAAGTAATTTTAAAAACAATAAAAACAAAAATTAGTTCTTTGAAAGAGCAATAAAATTGACAACTTTTAGTAGTATAACCAAGAAAAAAAACACTCAAATTACAGAACTAAAAACTGAAAAGGGGGAACTGCCAATCCTATCTAATAAAAGAGTGATATGCAAATTGACTGTACCTTCACTACACCCAATAATCCATGCCCACAAGCCACGCCCACAAGCCAATCACAGGGCAATGGCTGGGTGCTCAGGGGGCGGGGCCAGCCAGTAATGGTGGGCCTCCAACCTAACCCAGCCAGTAATGGTGGGCCTCCAACCTAACCCAGCCAGTAATGGTGGGTGGCCAGCCTAACCTAGGTGAGGAAAAGGCCTCTCCCCATCATCAACCAAGCAGTTGAGTCCCCAATAATATATGAATTAAAGTCGGACATTAAATGTTATGCTATGACTTTTCTCCTTATACAGAGTATCAGTTTGCTTGCAGAGTGGCTTCCTGGCTTGCTGCCAGCCTGTGCATGGTCCATGCTTATGAGTTCAGGATCTATGACAATATGAATAATTCAGATGTTTACAATAAAAACACATGAATACAGAAATTCACTAATGTTAATGTTAAAATTCATGAAAAAAATAGTCCTTTGAATCTTTGGTGGTTAGAAATTAAAGACCTCAGATAATGTGCAATAAACAGTAAATAAAGTTACACTGAATGACAAAAGAAATACATTAGGAGCCAGGAAATGTTCAAAGACCTGGGAACCATTCCCAGATCAGGAAGAGAAGTCATAGGGTGTATATTATTGCTACAAATACTGTATTTCCTACTACTTACAACATATACAATGAAATGTATTAGATGCCTTCCTATCTCATGAAGTACATATTCTCATAGGTAATACTGGTAGATATGTTATAGTTATGGCAGTATGTCATATCCTATCTATATTCATAAAAGGGTAATATGCTGATCAGACCATGAAATGTTCCAGATGTCCTTCAGGACAAAGCCATGGTGGCAGGTCTGAGGCAGAGGTGATTATAGGTGATCAGGCCAGGTGGGGAGGGCAGTTAGGAGTGATCAGGCTGGCAGGAGGGTGCAGTTCGGGGCAAGCAGGCCAGCAGGCAGAGTGGTTAGGGGAGATCAAGCAGGCAGGCAGGTGAGCGTTAGGAGCCAGTAGTCCCAGATTGGGAGGGGCTTGTCCAATTGCCAGTTTAGGCCCAATCCCACAGGGATCCCAGATTAGAGAGGATGCAGGCCAGGCTAAGGGATACACACCCCTCCACCCATCCACCCATGAAAAAATTTTGTGCACTGGGCCACTAGTCTAAAATAAAAAGGATTAAAAGGGAACAGCAAGAAAAACTGTATACCAAAAAATTAGGTAACCTAGGTAAAATGGAAAATTTCCTAGAAAAATACAAACTGCTGAAAGTAACTCAAGAATAAATAGAAAATCTGAGTAAACCTGTAGCAAGAGACCAAATTCATAACTTAAATATTTCCCACAAAATAAATCCCAGGCCCAGATGACTTTACTGGTAAATTTTACTAAACATTTTAAGAAAAATTAATATTAAGCTTTCAAAAAATTTTTCATAAAGAAATAGAACCAGAGAGAACACTTTCCAAGTCATTTTTTGAAGTCAATATTACTATGATACCAAAACCAGGAAAAAAAGACATCACACAGAAAAAGAAAACTAAAGGCCAATATCTTTTATGAATAAAAAAGTAAAACTCATCAACAAAACATTAACAAATCAGTTCTATCCACATATAAAAGGATTATACACCAAGTGAGATTTTTTTATAGAAATGCATGTTCATTTAACATATGAAAATCAATCAAGGTAATGTGCCATATTAATAGAATAAAAGACAAGTTTTTCATGATCATCTCAATATATGCAGGAAAAATTTTTAACAAAATTCAATACTTTTCACTGTAAAAATATTTAACAGACTAGGAATAAATGGAAACTTCCTCAATGTGATAAAGGGCATCCATGAAAAACCCACAGCTAACATTATACTTAATGGTGAAAAACAGAATATTTTACATATAAGATCAGGAACAAGACAAGGATGTCTACTGTTGCCACCACTACTTAACATTATGCTGAATGTTCTAGGCAGATCAATTAGGAAGAAAATAAAAGCCACGCATATTGAAAAGGAAGAATTTAAACTATCTCTGTTTAAGATTTTTAATGTAAAAAATATCCATGAATGCACTAAAAAATAAACTATTTGAACTAATAAAATGTGTCAGTAAGGTACTAGATATAAGATTAATATATAAAAAATTCAGGTGTATTTTAAATAGTAGCAATGAAGACTCCAAGAATAAAATTAAGATAACAATTCTATTTGCAATAGCTTCAAAAAGAACTAAACATTTAGAAATAGATTTAACAACAAAAATGCAAGATGTATTTTCATAACTATAAATCATTGTTAAAATAAATTTAAAAATCTAAATAAATGTAAAGTCATCCATCTTCATGGATCTGATGATATAATTTTGTTATGATGGCAATACTCACTAAATATATCTACTAATTCAGAGCAAATCCTATTGAAATTCCAGCTCCTTTTTGAAGAAATAACAAACTGATCCTAAAATTCATATGGAAAAGCAAGGGACCCAAAATAACCAAACCAATCCTATCTAATAATGAGGTAATATGCTAATTGACCCTCACACCCACAGCCAATAAGAAGGGAATATGCTAATTGACTACCCACCCTCAAATATGGTGGCACCCACAGCCAATAAGGAGGAAATATGCTAACTAACTGTCACACCCTCAAAGATGGTTACACCCAGAGCCAATCCCTTCAGCCCCACCAGGGTGGTAGGTGCATGGCTAGGCCAGGCCCAGGCATCTGACTCCAGAAGTTCCCCAGTCCCCTCAGTCCCCTAGCCATCCAGGGCTGGCTCAAGGTGCAGGCAAGCTTCAGATGGCTGCTGCTCGGCTGCCCAGGACCTCCCGAGGCTCAGGTAACCAGGACCAGCTGAGACTTGTGCTGCCAGCAGTGGCAGCAGCAGAGGTGTGATGGGATGTTGCCTTCCCCTCATCACCGGGTCACCTCCCATCCCTGAGGGCTCCCAGACTGTGAGAAGGGGCAGGTCAGACTGAGGGACCCCCTCCCTCCAGTGCATAAATTTTCATACACTGGGCCGCTAGTTCATATATATATAAAAGCCTAATATGCAAAATGACTCCTTGGGAGTTCTACCAACCAGGAGTTTGATTACTTGTTATGACGTGTGCTGATCACCAGGGGGCAGCGCAGAATGAAGGAAGGCTCTGGCTGGTGGCCGGCAGCCAGGGAAGGGAGAACCCAGCTGGCAGCTGGCAGCCTCTAGGGACCCTACCCATGCACAAATTTCATGCACTGGACCTCTAGTCTTGAATAAGAATCAAGTTGAAGAATGTGTAATTCTTTTTTTAATATATTTTATTGATTTTTTACAGAGATAAAGGGAGAGGGATAGAAAGTCAGAAACATCTATGAGAGAGAAACATCAACCAGCTGCCTCCTGCACATCCCCTAGTGGGAATGTGCCCACAACCAATGTGCATGCCCTTGACCAGAATTGAACCTGGGACCTTTCAGTCAATAGGGCAACACTCTATCCATTGAGCCAAACCTGTTTTGGCAGAATTTATAGTTCTTAATTTTAAAACTTAAATAAATCAAGACAGTGTGGTACTGGAAAATGACTAGACAATAGTTCAGCGGGATAGAATTGAGAATTCAGAAATAAACCCAAACTTTATGATCAATTTATTTTTGACAAAAGTGCCAAGACTACGCAATGGGGAAAGAATAACCTCTTCAACAGATGGTGCCTGGAGAAATTGGTTATTCACATACAAAAGAATGAAGCTTAACTCCTACAGCATACCATATGTAAAACTTAACTAAAGATGGATCATGGACCTAAATGTAAAAGACAAAACTTTTAAAGGAAAACATAGAAGTATTTCCTCATGACTTTGAGTTAGGGAATGGTTTCTTAAAAGAACAAAAAATAGATAAATTGGATTAATTAATTATCAAACACTTTTCTTCAAAGAAAGTAACCACCCATAGGCTGAGAGGACATATTTGCAAATCTGTTGTATGAAGAATATGTAAAGAAACATCACAAATTAATAATATAAAAATAAACAACCCAAGTGAAAAATGGACAAAGAATTTCAATAGATATTTCTCTAAAGAAGACAAGCAAACGGCCAAAAGCACGTGACAGGATGCTAAACATCATTAGTCAGGAGGGAAATAAAAGCCAAAACCACAATGAGAAAGCACTTCACAACAACCGGGCTAGCTACAATAAAAAATTTAAAAGAGAAAAACCAAATGCTAAGAATTACGTTCAAGAAATGGAAACACTTGTACATTACTGATAGAATTATAAAATAGTCCAGCTTCTTTGGAAAACAAAGAGCTTTCCTCAAAACTCTCTGTTGAACACATAGTCACTGTGAGAGCCAAGAGAAGTAAAAGCCCACGTCTATACAAAAACTTGTACATAGGTGTTTACAGTAACAATACAGGGTGAGCAAAAAGCAGGTTTACCTACAATTGATCATATGGAAAGTAATACAATAAGTAATAGACAATACTACAAGAAAAAATGCTGTTTCACATACGCATCACTGTAAACCCATTTTTGCTGCACCCTGTTCCCATAATAAACAAAACAGACCAAATGGCCAATAACTGATAAACAAAGAGACAAAATTTGGTATATCAGTACAATGGCATAAAAACAAATGAGTATGTGTTACCATACATACTACAACATACATGTAACAACATGAAACATCCATGCTACAAGATGGATAAATTTTGAAAACATTATGCCAAGTGAAAGAAACCAGTCACCAAAGACTGCGTATTGTATAATCCATTTATATGAAATGGTAATCCATAAAAATAGAAGTAGATTATTGGTTGTCAGGGGCTGGAGGAGGGATATAAGAAGTGACTGCTACTGGGTTTTTGGACTGATGAAAATGTTCAAAAGTTAGATGATGATAATGGTTATTTAACTCTGTGAATAGTATAGTAAAAGCACTCAATGATACACATTATGAGAGTGAATTTTATACTATGTGAATTATATCTTAATAAAATTTCCTATATAATAAAAGCCTAATATGCTAAGTGTCTGGTCATCCATTCAACTAATCAAAGCATAATATGCTAATGATATGCTAAGGCCTCTCAACTGCTCCCTATGACATGCACTGACCACCAGGAGGCAGATAGTCAACCAGTTGACCAGTCACTATAACATGCACTGACCACCAGGGGGCAGACACTCCAACAAGTAAGTTAGCTTGCTGCTGGTTCCATTAATTGGGACTGAGCGAGACAGTCTAGACGTGCCCTGGAGCCCTCCCATGGTCCCTCTCCAGCTGGCCAACCTCCCGCATTCCTCCCCAGCCCTGATAGTGCACCAGTGGGGTCCCTTGGCCTGGCCTGCACCCTCTTGCAATCCAGCACCCCTTGGAGGATGTTAGAGAGCCGGTTTTGGCCTGATCCCACAGGCCAGGGCGAGGTACCCCACGGGTGCCCGAATTAGATTACTGAACCTCTAGTCTATATATATAAAAGCCTAAGTGACCATTCAACCATTTCTACCAGCAGCTATGATGTGCACTGATCACCAGGGGGCAGATGCTTAATGCACAGACATGGAAACATAGAACAGACTGATGAATCTCAGAGGGAAAGAGGGGATGGGGAGGGCGGGAAGAGGTTAACCAAAAATTTTATATGCATAGTAGAGGACCTGTGCATGAATTTGTGCACCAGTAGGGTCCTTTGGCCTGGCCTGCAGAGACACGGCCAAAACCAGCAGTCCAACATCCCCCCAAAGGGTCCCGGATTGTGAGAGGGTGCAGGCCAGGTTAAGGGTCCATCCCCCTGCCCTCCCAGTGCACAAATGTTGTGCATTGGGCCTCAGTATCTTAATAAAATTATTATAAAAATAATACAACAAAGAAATGCAACTGTCATAATGATTTCTTTAAAAAGTGAATAGGGTGTGGCTACCATCTGAAAGTGTGAATATATGCCATTCTTTGTTTTCATTTTTGGCCCTCTTTAACAAATAGTCAGACCTATGTAAGTTAGGCCCTCACTTGACAAAAACAAGCAGAGAGAGGAAAAGTAAGAGAGTTGCAATTGAGTGGCCTGCCAAAAGCATTTCCAGCCAAAATCTCAATCACTGAGAGCACCTGACAACTTCGGGATCCATCCAAAAACCTGGAACTGTTATGAGAACAATTTATCCGCTTTACCTTTCCTAAGAGAAGTGCTGAACACAAGAATACCAGATTGCTCCATACCAGAATAAGTAAACAGACTGTCCTAGAAAACATGATTTGAAGGTAGCTCTGAAAACAGATCCAAGTTGCCCTGAAAGGTTTCAGTGCTGCTGCTAACTTACAAAAATCACCTCAGCATCTATTTTCCAATTTATAAGTATTGGACTCTTTGTCTCAGTTTTGTTAGTGAAAAGGGACAGAAAAACTGGTAGGTTTAAACCCTGAAGCTACCATGTACAGCCGTGTACTGAACCTACATTCTTTCAATTCTTTCAATCTCTCTGGACCTCAATTTCTTCATTTCTTCTTTCTGAAATAAGGATAAATAAGGTCTGGTCTACTTACCAAACAGTGGTTTGAAAATCAAAAGATATAATGCATGTGAAAGAACTCTGTAAATTTTAAAATTCCATGTAAAACAAAGTAATTAATATGAGCACTGGAATTAGGTTGAGGCTAAGGTATCCTGTAAACCCCTGCACTTTGCTTTAGCAAGTAAATGGAAGAAGAGAAAGGGATTTTTGCTAATCCTGGAGGAACTGTAGTTGAGGGGAAAGAAGAGGACAGCAGGGATGCTTCTGTGAACTTCTTTGTTACCACTGAGTGCAGGTGTGAAAAATTATCCCCCAAAGATTCAAGTCATGTTCTTCAATTCCAAGAACCAAAATGTTTAGTTACTCATCTCTGAACTCCTTTACATTAGTATGAGAATATAAATACAAATTATTAATAATTGTTCCATTTAGACTGTCTAAATATATACTTTCAATTATCTGGCCAGCCAAAGTGGCCTGTATATTCTTAGCAGAATATTATGATTGAAGGAGCTCGGCTGGACTAGAAGACTTGAGGAGACCTGGAGCTCTGTGCACAATTTGCTGTTGGATCATGGGCAAATCACTTAATCCTTTGTCTGAGTATCTTATCTAATAAAATAGTAATATGCAAATTGACCATCATTCCAAGACACAAGATGGCCACCCCATGTGGTTAAAGATGGCCACCACAAGATGAACAGCAGGAGAGGGCAGTTATGGGCAGTTAGGTGTGATCAGGCCAGCAGAGGAGGGCAGTTGAGGGAGACCAGCCCAGCAAGGGAGGGGAGTTGTGGGGGAACCCAGGCCTGCAGGAGAAGGCAGTTGGGGGGAACTATGTCAGCAGAGGAAGGCTGTTAGGGGGGGCCAGGACTAAAGGGGAGGACAGTTGAGGGAGTGCAGGTCTGCAGGGGAGGGCAGTTAGGGGGGAGACCAGACCTGCAGGGGAAGGCTGTTGGGAGAGACCAGACCAGCAGTGGAGGGCAGTTGGCGGGACCAAGTCTACAGGGGAGGGCAATTGCAAGGAGGCAAGCCTGCAGGGGAGGGCAGTAAGGGGTGATCAGGCCAGCAGGGGAGGGCAGTTAGGGATGACTGGGTCAGCAGGATAGAGCAGTTGGGGGCAACTGGGCCTGCAGAGGAAGACAGTTAGGGGCAATTGGGCTAGCTGGGGAGCAGTTAGGCATCAATCAGGCTGAAAGGGGAGTGGTTAGGGGGTGATCAGGCTGGCAGGCAGAAGTGGTTAGGGGCAATCAGGCAGAGGCAGGCAAGCAGTTGGGAGCCAGCGGTCCTGGATTGTGAGAGGGATGTCTGACTGCCCATTTAGGCCAGATTCCAGTAGGCAGTTGGACATCCCTCAAGG
Source organism: Antrozous pallidus (assembly GCA_027563665.1). Classification (NCBI taxonomy): domain Eukaryota; kingdom Metazoa; phylum Chordata; class Mammalia; order Chiroptera; family Vespertilionidae; genus Antrozous; species Antrozous pallidus. The sequence continues at coordinate 156,352,387 of CM050508.1, read as the reverse complement.
GGTCCCAGATTGGGGAAAGTGCAGGCTGGGCTGAGAAACACCCACTTCCCCCCATGCATGAATTTCGTGCACCGGGCCTCTAGCATTTATAATTCAAAACAATACACTTAAAAAAAAATAAAGGCACACAAGAAATTTTTCTTTCACAGTCTCATTCATAAGGACTCCACTCAATAGTTGAAGACTTTAAAAACATTTCTGCTCATTTTTATTACTGAAATCAGCATGGGAACACTAGTTAAGCAGACATAGAGAAAAGTTAAAATTTATACCAATACTGGAAATAGTAAGGCAAATAATTTCTACTAACACACAATGGGCTTTGTGTTCAAGCTTTATATGTAATATCTCTTGAAGGATACACCAAAAAGTGCTCACTAGCAGTTGCTTTGTTAAGAGAAACAGGGCACCAGTAAGTAGGAGTGGGATACTTAACTTTTTACTGTTTAATTGTGTAATACTTGAATCTTTTAACACTTGAACCTTTCCAAAGTATGCGATTTCATATATGTAAAGGGAAAATGGGAAATTAAATATTTTCTTCCATAGTGTCTTGCTTTCTTTTAAATGTAAATGCTCTGGGAGAAGTAACACTATGAGTGTATCATATTCTGAGGTAAATTAGTTTACAGATGACATTCTTCAATAACTGAGTGGCAAATATATGTCATAGGTATCACTACAATGCCCTTGGCAGACATTGCTCATCTATGAGGCACTGTTCCCTGTTGAACCTAAAAACAGAATGCTCCAGGCAACCATTGTCAATGGATCAAAGATAGGACTCTAGATGATACTTGTATACTTACTTGATACTTTCTCTGCTCTATTTAAAAAATTGTAGACTTGGCCCATGTGCTCAGTGGTTAGAGCACTGACCAGCACATTGAAGGGTCAATGGTTCTGTTTCTGGTCAAGGACACATACCTGGGCTGTAGGTTTGGTCCCTTGATATCTCTTTCTCTCTTTCTCTTATTCTTTCTCTCTTTCTCTCTCTCTCTCTCTCTCTCTCTCTCTCTCTCTCTCTTCCCTTTCCTCCCTCCTTTCCACTCTCTCTAAAACTCAATGAAAAAAAATCTTCTGAAGATTAACAACAAAAATTTTTAGACAAAAATGAAAGAAAAAATGTAAAAGAAATTTTGATTTTCAACAGAAAACTATGCAGAAATTTATATTCAACAGAAAACTATGCATTGTCTAGAAGATACCTCTTCAGGCTATCAAATTTTAGTCTTTCATTGTCTTTGAGCTATTTTACTACTCTATAAAATGTAAGTAATTAATAAAGGTTCAAATTACGACTTGTAAGATAGAAATTTAATAGACTGTTCAACTCAGAAAAAATCAGTTTGGCCTTTATTTGCATGTTTGTTTCAATACTCCTGATCTATAAATCCAGCTGTTTTACAGATTCTCTTTTTCACCAGTTATAACATGTGCCTGGTTGCCTCACTGAATGACTTAAATAAAATCTTTACCACATGTTCATTTTTATATCTGAATAAGAGTCATAAATTTACTTTTTAAAAATGTTATTACAATATGTTTTTATTTTATTTTATTTTGAGAGAGAGGAAGGGAGAGGGATAGAGAGATAGAAGCACTGATGAGAGAGAAGCATCAATCAGCTGTCTTCTTTATGCCCCGTGCTGGGGACCAAGCCCATAACTCAGGCATGTGCCCTGACAAGGAATCAGCAACCTCTTGGTTCATGAGTCAACACTCAACCACTGAGCAACACTGGCCAAACATAATTTTACTTTTTTTATGTTATCTTTTATCACACTACTAGAGGACTGGTGGACAAAATGTGTGTACGGGGAGAGGGGTGTCCCTCAGCCTAGCCTGCACCCTCTCCAATCCGGGACCCCTTGAGGGATGTCCTTTTGGGAGCCTCTAGTGCTACATAAGAACTCCAGCTGCCCCGTTGAAGAGGTCACATGGAGAGGAAGAGGCCCTGAATCTATATGGAGAAAAACTGAGGAACCTAGATGATTGTGAGAATATGGCCCAGACTAATGATGTCACTGGAGCCATTCTACCTACTCCCCAGCTGGTTGAACCAACCTAGCAGAGGCACCCGATATATGAATGAAGAAGCAATATTGGACATGCCAGCTCCAACAGGCTTAACGTAGAGCAGAAATGAGTCATTCCACTTTTGCCCTATTCAAATTCCTGACTCAGATTCACAAAGAATAGTAACGTATATGTATACCTATCTTCCAGAGATACTTGGAACACCAATAGATCTGCTGAGTCACAAAGTCAAAGTGACAGGGAGGTTTGAACCAACCTTGGATTTCTTAAGAAATCAAACTCAAAACTGACAACCTTACAGATTATTTGGTGGCTGGGTTAGAAAATCACAACCACAAGTGGCAATACTATCTCCAAAGCCCCAGGACACCCACCAAATGTGGCTCTTCTTCACTGTGAACAGTAGAAGCTTAAAAAATTGTCCCACCCTCGTGGGCTTATCTCCTGGATCAATTGTTATTTTGGCTCCATATCCGGCAGTATCCAATCAAGCGACCAAAACCACATAGTAATTGAAATTGAGAAGTTTAATGTGAGGACTTTATAATTCTAAAGGGCAATTGGAGTAATGATCACAATTGGGTTAAGAGAATTCAAAAGAATCCATCCCAAGCCTGCTCCCTAGAATTGCTTTTAACTCAAAGCTTTTACAGCAAATGGATAAGAGGGAGGAAAAAGAAGAAGATTTGTAAATACAGAACTACAATGTCCCCAGCACATTCTTGGAGAGGGGCTGGGCCAACTAAGATGACTGAAGAGGTCATAACCACTATGAGCTTGCTAGGACCTTCATGAAAATATCTGAATATCAATGCATGTAATATATGCAGAGTGAGTTTTCAAAAGCCAGACTACATTGTTTACATAGCATTGGAAATCTCCTCACTGCCTAGCTTGTGGAGTGCAGTTTTGAATCCAGAAACAAAAGGAACACTTAAAACCATGTTTAATGGGGATCCTAAAAACAAAATTTTCAAGATGGAGCAGCCATGATACAAAAGTAGCAGTTTAGGTTTTGGTGAAAATATTTTTTTCCTCTAGATTCTTTTATTTTCCCACTCCACTACCTATCATTTGGTTATTGCTTAAATTAATAATTGTTCTTTTAAAAACTGAACAAATTTACTTGGTACCAGGAGTGCTGGGAGCTTTCACATTTTATTAATTTCATGTTTTAGATATAAACTCACTCAGAGAAGGTAAATTGCTGGTTGATCCAAGGTCACAAAGGACAGACAGGGTTAAGCATATCCCAACTTGGTTTTGTGTGTAAGACAGATCCCAAAATCAATTTTGTTACTTCAATACTTTTAATATTTTCCTTTTAGCGGTATTTGTACTTTCAGAATCCTATCCAGTGCCGTTAGCATTTTTCCATGCCTACCACATTGGCAGTGGAGTATTACCCCAATATACATTACAAATTTATATACGAATCTCCATTTCCATGATTATCATGCCAGTTCAAGACAAAATCATCTCTTACCTGAACTACTATAAGATTTCTAACCAGTCTTCCTATTTCTAATCTTCCCTTTCCTGCCATACAAGTATATTTTCTTTAACATAAATCAGATCATATAATGCTACTGCCAAATTCTTTCAATGATTTCCCATGGCACTGAGAATAAAATTCAGATTCCTGACCCTGACCTACATGACCTGATTCCTGGCCCAGTTCTCCACTGTCACATCCTACTTTGTATTCTCCCACCAACTATACACTGAGTGGCCAGATTATTATGATCTCAAGCATAATAATCTGGCCACTCAATGTGTGTGTGTGTGGGTGTATTACAGACCCAGTGCATGAATTCATGCATGGGTGAGGTCCGGCCAGCCTGCCAGAGGAAGGGGACATGGGCGGTGGCCGGCTTGCCTGCTGGTCGAACTCCTGGTAGAGGGGACAATTTGCATATTAGCCTTTTATTATATAGGATATACACTGAACGGCCAGATTATTATGCATTCAGATATCATAATAATCTGGCCACTCAGTGTATATACTGCAGCCACACTGGCCTTCTTTCTAGTCATCAAATCAATTGCGGCTCAGGGTTGTAGCACTAGCTGTTCCAGTTTCTGGCCAACTTAAATGTTAGCTCATGTCACCTTCTCAGCACACCTTCCTCTCTACCAGAGTCCTTTATTTTGGTTTCCTTACAATATTATTTATTATGAATTTCATTTATATGTTTTGCTCATTTATTTTCTGTCCTTCCCCTTTAGAAGTCTGTCTTCTTTTATTCACCACTGTACCTCTTTGTTATTAAAAAAAATTTAGTTAATATTTGTTGAGTAGGTGAATGTGTGAATAAATGAATCAAGTTACCAAGGCGTAATTGGTAACATTTCACAAAGAGTTATTGTATGTTGTGGGGAGATAGACATCAAGAAAGAGCTTTGTTCTTCAAAGGGAGAATGGCTTGTTGGAACCTTTTGAGAATCTGGTCATGCACAAATTTTCACAAGCCCCAAGAAGCTCAGCTATGATGCCCTGCAAGGCATAAAACACAAGTTTAAAACCCCTGTTTTAGCACATGGTCCCAATATATTATCTAGGCTTACATGATGATGAATAATTTGGCTATTGCTTAGTTCTTCCTTCCCCTCATCCATATCTTTGCAATCTAAATTTAAGCCACTCTAGGTTACCTACCAGAATTTCACTTGCCTCTAAATGTTTCCCTCCCCTGTACCTGAAATACTCTCCAAACTTCCACTCTCCCTTTTATCTAACCCCCACTCATATTTTTAGAACACATTATTTCCTCTGGGAAGTCCTTCCTGATTATCAAGTATGAGCTCAGAACCTTAAAATAACTTTTGTGGTTTATTCTGTACTTCTATCAAAACACTATGATTTTCAGTTCATATTATGCACAACCATTAGTTCAGAAAATATATTTGTTGTATTTGTCATGGTATCAATAGTGCCTAGTATAATGCTTCATAATTAAGGGCCCAATTAATATTAAGGGAAGTAAAATAAACTTTTCTGAGACTCACATCTCATCTCAGAAAATAGATATGATTATTGATCATATTTTACAGGACCTTCAAATTAGAGGTTCCAAATTTGGTCACACATTTTGTTCCTGACTTAAAGAAAAAGCTTTTTAGAGAATAATACAGATTGTGTCAAAGTCTAAACTATGTCTTCCAAATGCTTTGAAATAACAAAATAAAAGGTAGTGAAACAATATTTTGTAGTTGTAATAAAAACAGAAGTTTCTCTCCTGCTAGATTAATGTTGAATTTGCCAGTCTGTGGGATGCTTTTTGCTATTTCACAAAAACCTGTGAGGCTATATAAGGCAATCAGTCTGCTTCAAAACTAAGCCAGCTTACAGATTTTTGTGGGCAAGATGAAATACAGCAGTAATATAGCATGAATGCATATTGGTGGAGACCAATGAACCTGCTGAACTCACAGTACGATCAGGATGCAGAACTTGGAAGGAATTTAGGGTTATAATAAATGTTGCTACAAATCTCCTCTATATGGCTTCCTCTGTTTTTAGCAGCAAAAACACTTTTAAAGACAAAGAATCTTTTTTCAGTTTATTTCTGTTGTTGAGACTATTACAAATGTCCCCAACCACGACTCCTGCCTCACCCCAGGCCTTCGCTGCATTTGTGTCTGTGTCCTTGGGCTACGCTTATATGCATATAAGTCCTTTGGTTAACTAGAGGCAAAGGAGTTTCTTCTCTGCTAAGAAAAGTTCCCAATAAAACTGTACTCTTCTAGTCCCATTCATCTCCAAAGGACCTTAAATATACATACTCCTTTTTTCTCATTTCACATACACATGAGGACCCCAACCAGGGAGTGAGGATTCTAGTATTATGGAGGAAAACTGTTACTTTGAAATAACATGTGCTATTCCTAAAACAACCCATTTTTTGTAGTTTATACGAAAACCAGAGATGAAATATGACTATGAGCAAAATAAGCAGAATCACAATTCAGAGATATGGCTTAGAAAAACAAAATAAAAGAGTATGTTTACATAAATTATAAGCACTCCAGGGCTGGGATATTATTCTCTTGCCAACATTGTCAACCATTTATATAACATTGTATACACTTGCAGCAATGTAAGATGAATAATAATAATAATTAATACAGTATGATTGTTCTGAATTCCACATACTTCTCCTTACTGGACTCCCGCAGCCTAGTTTTTTTAGAATCTAACTGACCATATATATTTCCTAACCCTTGCTTGTTAGGCTTCTTTGTGTCTTATAAACCTACTAGTGATTATTTCAAACCAATTGTCACTACAAACGAGCCATGGGCTTCAAAAAGTGAACTTGGATAGCATTGAATTCATTGGAATGTTGGCCAAGAGCTTTGACCTCAAAGGAGTGTGATTTCAGTAATTTCTGGTGTCAGATGGCTCAAAAATGGAGAAAAGAGAATAGGTTGGAGGAGTAGAAGAGGATAAAGAAACTAATCCTGAAGCCACCCCAGTATCATTTAAAATACCAAGACATCAAATTCAAAGGTTGTTTGTGTTTTTTTTTTTTTACCTATTTAGGCATTTATTTGTTGAAGGAATCCACAAATGAACATGGGGAGTCCCTACTGAAACAGCTTTCTCACTGGCTTCCTGCCTCAAATCTTTTCTTCCTCTCCAATCTATCCCACACACTTCTGTCAGAACCATCTTCCAAAAGTATCGTTCCAGCAATGATTTTCCATTAACTTTCAAAGAAAACTAAGCTAATCACTGCCTGTATAATTCCTTAGCATGGCCCCCAAAACCCAGGGACCACATTTCTAGTCTCATCTCCTTCCACTGCCCTCCATACATCCTATGTGCCCACAGTATTAATCCTCCCTGCACTCCCTCAAACGTCCCTAGCTCTTGAATATCTCAGTGCCTTTATTCTGTTACTCTAAAACACTGTTCACTTTGTGGACCTGAAAACCTACTCACCACTCAGGATGCTACCATGCCTGACTCGCCTCTTAGCTTAGTTGCTTCCTCCTATCAATTCTTAGTCCATTTATAAGACACCACAATTGCATGCTATTTACTTCTTGAGGTCATCTCCTTCAAGAGACCAAGTTCATGGGCAGAGATGGTCTTCTTCAGTCCTGAGTACAGATGACCTTATTCAGCCCTGGGTCAAGCATCGTGTCTAACACACAGTAAGTACTCAGGTTAAATATTATTTAAGAAAAACACTGAAATAAAATACAAAAATTAAATATTCTTGTCAGAAAATACAGTGACATTCCTGGCAATGCAAATCTCCCACTGTCTTTAACATTTGCCTCCAAGCAGAATAATAAGCAATAAATGCCTGGTACAAACAATTAGCCTATCAAGCAGGTGCTGGCTCGATCCCTGAACAGGGTCCGTAGTTCCACACTAGACTTCATTTACTTTGTGAAGCCCAGAAATGGACTCCCACCCCCACTCAAGCAGTAGCCATAAACAATACCAAGAGCTAAATCCAGCAGCCTCTAAGTGCACTTAAGTCCCATTCAAAGTCAAGGGAAATTATGCATACATGAGAAGTAGTAAGGGAGGGGAGATAAAAAAAGATGGCTTGCTGCTTCTTGGAAAACAGGAAAAAAAGACCACAAAGGTTCAGTTCCTCAGAAAATTGTCACCTATTTGCTGTCATCCTCTTAGGAATTTATTGGATTAGGAAAGACCTTTGCTACTCGACTATATCCTAAACTCCCAGTTGCCTTTGCATTAGTTAATGTCTGAGCTTCCTGGTTAATTGTGGCGGGTGAGCAGCGGGCTGCACAGATGTCAGATGTCCTACTCTATCAGATGAAGAGGTTCCTGCCTCAGGCTGTTTATATATGACCTACCAGGATTTCCTGCTGCATGATGAAATAATTAGGGGGCCCTCCGTGAGGAGAATAATGTTGCAAGTAAGTTGTAACAGCATTACATTAAATAACAAAAATGAAACATTTGGCCTTAACTGTATCAGAATCTTCCTAAGGTTTATTGTGAACATTCTGTTCCTCGTTTTTTATAATATTCATGTGGGTGCTAATTTTAATGCTCACTAGAGAACACAATCAGTTTAGCAAGGCTTTCTTTAACGCTTGTGCTACAATTTGAGTCAAGAGTAAACAGGGTGGGGAGATGGCTTTTTTGTGTGTTCAATTTTCTAAATAAATCTTGTCTTTTGCATTTTATAACAAAGCAATTCTATAGACTCAACAAAACCTGATGCTCTTTAAAAAGAATTAGTAATATTTTCTAAATTGTTAGAGTCTTAAATCTTATTGAATTCTAACTTCTGACTTTGACCTAGAAAATATGTATATACACTCTTTATAATATGTTTTAAAACTTTTAATGCACAACAGGTCTTACCCACATACAATTTCTATGATTTAAGAGCATTGTCCTATATATAAACACGAATCAAGATTAAGAACAAAAATTCTAAGCAACTTTGATCATTAAAATGAAATGTCACAAATTCTAGAAACACATCTAGGGATATGGGGCAAATCAGATGAAGTTATATTAGCAAGGTTTCCACTGTCATCCTGTGCATCCCTCTGCATTAGTTCTTAACACCTTCCCTGATAAGACTGCAAACTCCTTGAGGGCTGTTTGTCTCTGCATTTTTGTATCTCCTGTCCCTAATACAGTAAGTACTTGGCACAAGTAAGTAATCAATAAATTTCCATTAAACTGAAATATACAGTGTGGAATGAGGAAAGGAGAACAGGAGATCAAGAAAAAGGTTATGGTCATTAATGAATTTCTCACTCCTTTACATTTTTTCCTATGTAAGTACAATGTAATCTTTCTATGGAGGTACAATATCACCTTCATCCCCTTTTAAAAAATCTCCTCTACTATAATTGTTCTAAAAAGGGTAAGGATTCCCAGCCCCCTTCTCTGAACAATGGGCTAATACTATCTGTTTATATATAAGGAGTAAAAGAATTATACTAAGTTACTAAATAAATAGAATCATAAATTACTAAATAAAATGGAAATCCACCTGAGTTTAATTGCTTGAAGATCATACAGCCATGAAGATGACCAGGTGAATTCCTAAAAAACCAGAGAACAGTTTTAGAGAAGAAGGGAGGTTTCCTATTGCATCTAAGAAAGATGCAGGAAAAATAAGACCCTATGAGAAGTAAAAGAAGAGCAAGTAACTTTTGTCACAAGTGTCATTCTGACCCATTAATAGCAGCTACCATGTAGAGATAGTGTCCAGGTTGTGTGGCAAATCACAGCAATTAATTGATGGTGCCTGCCTTGGAACAAGTGGCAATATGAGTACTCACTCTCTGTATCCCAGCAGCTCTTCCCAATAACCAAGAAGGCTGCAGAGAACTGGAGAACAAAGAGATGTTCAAACAAAAGTCTTCGAAGGAAAGCAAAAGTTCATTTAAGTACAATTATACCCAGGTGTGGCACTCTTTGCCTTTTCTCATAAACACTTAATGAGCACTTACCTTACCTATCAAATAATACTCACTGGTCTCAAGGAATTAATGGCCACCTGTCGGAGGAAAGAAAAATAAATAATAAATTTTAATATAAGATGGTTAATAGTATAAAGTCTACAAAAAATGTTAATGGAGTTCAAGTTGAAGTGACTAATGTCAGCTAGGAAGAGGGACGTCAGAAAATATTTCCTAGAGAAAGAGATCAGCCAAACAAGGCTTTCAGGATAAGTTAAATGTGGCCTTGCTTAAAAAAAAAAAAAAAAAGGAAGAAAGAATACAGGAGGAGAATGGGGAGAAGGAAGAGGAGGAGTGGGAGGAGGAGGAAAGGCATTGGGACAGTATATACAATGATGCACAAGGAAATGTCCTCAGTTCAGTTGCACTGCTGAGTCCAAGTGATGTGGAGGATAATTAAAGAAAATGCTAGAGAGGTGAAGAACAGTCAGAACTCGAAGGACTTTGTCAGTCCAAAGAGACTGGAAAATTGTAAGCCGGACAGTAACTTGCATCTCTTCCTTGACCTGCAGCTCCTATCCCAGTGTTCTGCAAACTGAGGCTCGCGGGGCACATGCGGCTTGTGAGCCGCTGTTTGCCTCTCTGTTGACTAATGAGTTTGCCGACCACTGACCTAGACTCTCGATTCCAATAATTACAGGCTGTTGTTGTTCCTTGTGATTAAGCCCCTATCCCAGTGGTCGGCAAACTCATTAGTCAACAGAGAGACAAACCGCGCCTCACGAGCCGCACTTTGCCGACCTCTGTCCTATCCCATCTCTACTCTCTCTGTTCTCTCACCGAATAAGCGTATTTTTCTCCATGAAAAAGAAAATATATTTTGACCCTACATTTCTGTATCTTTTCCAATATCTCTCCTTCTCTTCCCAACAAAGCAAATTGAAAATATCTATACTTTCTGTCTTCACAGTTCTTAATTTATGAATAACTGCATCTAAGAAGAAATAAAAACAATGACTTTGTGCAAAGTCAGGTGCCTTATGCTTCTCAGGAGTGTTGAAGCTGAGCAACAACCCACCCTGCTAAAGAAGAGGTAAAAGACTAGAAAGAACAGGCCCCCTGAGCTGCAGAAGTGGAGGTGAAATGTGTTCAATCCAGTCAGGAGCCCCTCAGAAATGCAAATTGCCCACTTGAAATAAGAAGGCACCTATTGTTCAGCCTTGATTGCCTCTGCAGGCCTACAGGCAAGGGCGAAAAATCCTTCAAGGGAAGGGAGTCTTAGTAAACTGTGCACATGGAGGAACAAATAGAAATGAAGCCAAACTCCAACAGGGCTTCCATTTATCATCTGTGAAGCGGGCAGGGATTATAGAGTGAATACCATTTATGATTCTGCATTCTTTATAACGTAATTATCTGTGCTCCTTTTTGTTGTCCCTATTATCTCATAGATGTTGATAAAGCTGAAAAATTTAATGTGTCCTGTGCAGCCCGACCTCACTGTCAACAAATGCACAGGGTGATTACAATTAAATGTGTCTCTAATCATATAAATACTTTATGCCAACAGCATATATTTTAATAGGAGAAATAATAGCTTTCATTTTTCATTTAAACATATCCTGCATGCAGATTTTTTTTTTTCCTATCTTGCTTCTGCAAGTTCTATTCTTTTGCCCTGGAGGAAAATATGATTATTTTTTTTCTAACTCAGTTTTATTCCTAACTCAATTTCTTTTCTCAAGAAAAAGAGTTAATCACAAACAAGTATTAAAACTCTCAAAGTCTGAATTTAGAACTTTTCTTCACAAGAAAATAAACAAGGTGCCACTTTTTCTAAAATAATTCTCATCCAACCTGTTTGCCAGCTGAGAAATAAAAGATCTTGGTACTTAAACTTGAAACTCTTTTTCATTTCTTTATCCCCATCTCTTTTTCATCTTTATAAACAGAAGTCTATAATTACTATACTAACAAAGAATACAGCTGAACTATACACAGGTTAAACCATTCTAAATAAAGTACAGAATAATAAATAATAGAATAGTCAAAGGAGCTAGCATAATAAACACACGAAGGAGCTACACCACATCCTACAATGTAAGATGTCTCCCATTTCTAAGTCTTTTCAACTTCCTGAGTGAAAGAGACCATAAAAAGCATAAGCTAACAATCATAGAAACTGGAGATCACATGGTCCAGCCTCTTAGCTACATTTAAAGCCACCATTAATCATTATAACGATAGCAATAATAGCGGTCGAGACAATAATAGTGGTTGTAGTGGTATCAACAATTAGCATTCCTCAAATATTTACAATGTGCCAGGCACTATGCTAATTGCCATAAGCACACTATCTCATTTAATTCACATAACAATATGGTTGAATAATTATTATTCCCACTACAATGAATGTACAGGTACAGTTCTGATGGGTGAAGGGCTAGCTTCTGCCCAGACCATTTTTCATGAGAACCAGATAGGATAGCACTTTCTATTTGAAAACAGTTGTGATTGAGAACTCTTTCCTCATATGAAGCCCAAATTGGTTTCATGAAACTTCCAGTCATTCATTTTGGCACTTTCTTACAAAAATAAACAAAGTCCAACCTTTTTTCCAACAACAGCTCTTTAATGCTGCCTTCACGTTGTCATTTGGGCTACCTAATCTGGTTTGGTGTCCCTGCAGCCAGATCTAACACTACAGCCAGGCTAACCAAGAGTCCACTCCTGAAAACTCAGTTTTGATTCGATTCTGAGACAAAACTAGCTCCTAACCAGGAGAACTATAGAGAATGCCACAGCCTTTACCTTTTATTACAGCCAATTATCTCTATCAAGGGCCTTTCTCCAGTTCATGGTTCTGGTCCTTATGACAAATCCCGCCTCGATTTTATTTCACTCTGAATTTTTGAATGATCTCTAGTAAGAAATGTAAGCCTTTAGCAAACTCTCCAGAGCAAATAATTCCAGGTATCATTCTTGTACCGTTTAAATAGTATATTGATGGCAATGCTCCTAGTATTTTAAAAGAATTAGAACTGAAGTTACAAATAACTAACATTTATTAGTAATTACTCTAAGTCAGGCACTATTCTAAGTACTTTACTAATATTAACTCAATTCTAGCAACAATCCTATGATATGGGCATGGTTATTATCACCATTTTAATAATGAAGAGACTGAGGCACAAGAAGGAAGTTGGCTGGCTAACTTACCCAAAATCCTAAGTAGTTCTGTAAGAGCTGAAAAACAAATCCAGAACCTATGACTGTGGGACTCTTAATCACTACAGTATACTGCCTCTTAGTCGATGCTAAACTCTTCCCATGTTAGCGTCTGGGTACTGTTTCCTATGGTTTGGTATGTTTCAGCAATTTGCCACAGAAAAGAGCAATCTGGTGTGGCAAAGTGCTATCCCTGCTCCATACCATTTCCTCTTTTGTAAATTATCACATCTTCCTGCTTATATGGGTGGCCATGCAGTGAGCTGGAAGGGAGACTTTGACTCAGCATTCAGAAATCAGGAATGCAGGCTAACCAAGGAAACCTCAGTGTGAACCAGGCCTTCATGAGAAGTGAACAAAGAGAGAACCACTGCTTCTAGTGGTACTGACATTGCCACCTCTGCCCCATGCAGCTATGCTCAACTACATCTGCATTCAGTTCAGTCTGTATCTTTTCAGATCCATTTGTTGTCCGTTACAGTCAGGCGATTGGGTCTGCTTTGCAAACTCATTATCCTGGATCTGAAAATACAAAAAGCCAGTTTTGCTTGGAGTGGAGCCCACTCGAGTTTCTACAGCCAAGTTTCAAGCCCACAACTGGAGCTAGTATAGTTGTATAAACTAGAGACATTTAACCTTGTGGCCTTTCTTATCTAAACTGTGAGGACAGAATATAAGAAGATAAACTCTGCCTTTCATATTGAGCACAGCTATGGAACTTAAAGAAAAGAAAAATGACTCTTTATAGAGATTTTTCTATTCACCATAGATTTTTTTTTTTAGTGAAAAATAAGGCTACTTTTAAGATATCTCTCCTTCCATTCAAGTGCAATTTTATATCCTCGTCATTTCTCACAAACTGTAATAACAAAAAGAAAGAACTGTGTCTATTTTGCCCAATATGATTATAACTTGAATGAGTTGGTCAGTCATCTGAACAGAAAGTTTATAGTGAGCTATCCCACATACAGGCCATTTTAACATAAACCATTTTTTCAGCTTACCTAAGCAGTGGAGATCCTTATTTCAGAATGGAATAAATCTTCCTGATCTTGGCTCTGCCTCTCTTTTTTGGCTCTCTCATAACTATTTGCAGCTTTTTGTCGTTTGCTTTTCCCTCCTTCACATCCTTTTCTCCACTCCCACTCAACCCCAACCCCTAAAATACAAATCTTTCTTATACATCAGAATCCATTTGGCAAGCTAGACTACTGATTCAGGCTTTTTTCCTGACTTAAAAAACAAAACAAAACAAAACAAAAACTTATCAGTTTTTCTGTCCCTAAATCCCTATGCTGTGATAGGAAAAAATGAGAAAACTTGATTCTCCCATTCTTTTTTAAAGCAAAATATACCTAATCAGCACACACACCCTAAATCCCACAATCTTTTCCAGTTTCCAACAGGATAGTTTCTTTTTTGAAACAATACAATTATACCTTTACTTTAAAAAGAGATAGGAATAATTTATCCATATGTATCTTTACTGCTGGTGAAAAGAATCTAAAATATACTGAGACTTCACCAACATTCTCCATTTTTGTCATGTAGTAATTGTGAGTAGTCCCCAAAGTTTCTCCACACACACATCTATGTGTAGCTCTGGCTACATGTGTTCTTGTAATGTTTCTTTCATTCAATATGTTATTCTTCCAAATAGTTTCTTACAGCCTATTAGTACCTCTTCACAAATTTTAGCAGCTTAAAGCCCTTAGACTCCTCTTAAGCATCTCAGTAGTTGGTTTCTTACCCAGTGCACAGAGGATTGATTTGTTAGCATTTCACTATCTGGAGAAAAACAAAATAGAACAAATTCTCTGACCTGTGAGATAGAATTAGGTGCATGAAAACCTGATGAGAGAAATGCATAAGCTTTTATGGGAGAAGGCATAGAGTTGTGGAAAGTATCAATATTCACCTTCTTACTTCACCATTCTCTGATGTGTGCAACATTATTTGGGATTGGAGCCTGCTCTATTCAGTAATTCAGAAACTGTTGGGTTTTGTGGGGATTTTTTTGTCCCATTTTCAAAGTAGAGTGCTGGAGGTACTAACCAAGATGACATCTGCCCTGGCTACATAATAATCTTGAGACAAAGCAGGGTTTCTGGCTATAGCTGTGAAGATTGTGCACAAAATTAGCTAGCCAAAGGACCAAGTGGGGCTAAAATCTACCTTTATTCAGCTGGACAAACCCTGTATCATCAGGCTGTGACTGCTGAGAGGAGGCGCCTTTTCCTGATTTGTGCAAAGGAACCAATGGGCTAGTGCTGATCCTAGAGGCAAAGACCATATCTGCCTCTTCGACTGCCACGTCTTCGTCATTTTGAATACATGACAGCAGCTTAATACTCATTTGGGGAATGAAGGGAGAGAAAGTAAAGAAAGAATTCTCTATGTAAAGCAGCAATAAGTGCAAAACTCAAGCAGAGAATCTGAGATAAGGGTGCCTTTCTTCATTTTTACAATATTGGATCTGGAAGTCCAAGTGAAAGAAATATGAGAATCCTTTGTTGTCTTTGTGTTTCTACTCTTCTATCCAAAAATAATCATGACAAAGACAAATTGTATTGAGATAACTTAATCTAAAACCTAATTTTTATCATCCTGACACTTACCAGTCTGGCCAAATGTTTTAAATTCCAAGAGTATATAAGATTTTTAATTTTTTTTTTTAAAAAAGAACACTTCAGATAACCTTATGAGCAATACAACTCATCAAAGATACAATTGTATAAGTTCTACCTGTAATCCAATACAGAAAGTAGTGTGATTTTTAAGTTGGGGAGCCAAACAAAACTTCTATAAACCTTTACTTATTGTATTAGTTTCTTAAAATAACAGAAATTTATTCTCTCAGAAATCCAGAGGTCAGAAGTCCAAAATTAAGGTGTCAGAGTGTCACACTGTCATTGGAGGCTCTAGGGAGAATTCATTTTTTACGTCTTTCAGCTTGAGGGTGTTTGGCATTTTGGCTATGGCTACACATCTCTCTGGTCTGCCTTCATAGCACCTTGCCATCAGTATGTGTATCTTCTCTTCTGCCTGTTTACAATTTCCCTCTGCCTCTCTAAGAGTATGTGATTGCAATTAGGCCTACTGGCTAATTCAAGATAAGCTCTTCCTATCAATGTCATTAATCACATATTTTTTCCATATGAGATAATATTTAAGGATTCGAGGATAATGAAGTGATCTATGTTTGGAGGTACCATTTTTCTGCCTACTCTATTATCTAAATAAATACTTATATTCTTAGTTTTTATGGCCATGTAGATTACCAGAGGCCCAGTGCACAGGATTCATGCACCTGGGGAGGGCATGGCCTGCAGAGATCGGCCCGCTGTGGGAGCACTGCTCAACCAGGTCAGCCGAGAGATTGTGGACCTGCCCTCTGAGGGGCTGCTCCCTGGTCTGGCATCTTCCGTGGAGCTGGAGCACTGGCCTCTCCAGGGGATTCGTTTGGGGCTGGGACCAGGGACAATAGCACTGAGTGGTGGTGGTGGAGTAGGCCTCAGTTCTATGGCAGCCTACTGCCTCCCACCCTCAGGGGTCAGTTCTGTGAGCACAGTGGTGTTGCGTGGCAGAGAAGGCAGCAGGGAGCAAGAAGGAGGAAGGAGGAGCCTGAGGCAATGGAGGCAATCATCGCAGCCCAGGCTCCTGCCCATTGGCCCAGGGTTCACAGAGGGAACAGCTTCTAATCCCAGTCAGCTGAGCAGCATTCCCGCTGTGGTAGTGCACTGACCATCAGGGGGAAGCTCCTGCATTGAGCTTCTGCCCCCTGGTGGTCAGTGCACATCATAGTGACCTGTTGACCAGTCATTCTGTTCCTGCCATTCGGTTGCTGGGCTTTTATTTTATAGGATAGTCGTTTTAGGAACTCTCTTGAATCAGCAAAAATTCCATACTTAAATAAGATTTTCATTCAAAATCTGAATCCGAATTCAATTACAATGCTTAAAGAACATGTTTCACATGTGTATAGTCTGGTGAATCTCTTATACAGATTCTGAAGCAGATAAATTTTTACAATTGTGAAATATTTTCTTTACAGATATTATGCTAAACTTCTGTACTATAGTTATTTCTGAGCCAGTGATGCCAAAATACTAGGCAAGTACACATCTGACAAGCCATCCCTTGTTGGTTGTTATACTTTAATGGGCTGAACCAATTAATACTTTGCTACTGCCAAAATGGTGTGTTCAATTACAATTTTATCAGATAATGGTGGTGGCAAAATCTACTCATTGTATTGACAACTACAGTGCAATGCTTAAAAGTCTAGAATAATGTTAAGTGAGAGATTAGGGATAAAATAAAAGGAGAGATGTTAGCTGTCCACACAGATTTAAAAGGAGCTAATAATAGAATAGCTGTATCTTTACACCCTGAGAGGTAATTGTTCATTGTTCTCAGTGCACCCAGAGTAGAACAGGGTCCGGAATACTGACCTAGGCCAGAGGCTGACTCAGGAATGGAGCACTGCACTCATTAACATGTGGAGTGTGTTTTCCAGGGACCATGGACCCAGGCCTGTCTATTCTTCAGGGAAAAGATCTACGGAAGACTGACTTATAAAGTAGTTTTGTAAAAAGGAATCTGAGAAAATTATGTTTGGAATGATATTTCATCTAAACCATGGACAACCTCAGGCACACATTAACATTTTCTGCAGATGGTTAATCTCATGTAAAACTTTGAGTCTTACTTGCCTTACATATACAAAGTGGTCTTATTTCCAGTTTTAGAGGCTTCCCACTTTGCTCCAATGTACTGACTATGCCTTGATTCGTTGGGTTGCAACTGAGTAACTGAGTTGGGGTTCTCTAATGCAAGTGTTTTGGCTGCTTTAACAGTAATTCTTGAACAACTTGAGCAAATAAGTAGATTCTACTTAAGGTTGATATTAAAGTTGAAGTCAACCCAGCTAATCCCAATAAATAGCTTTAATGTAAAGTAAATCTCTTACCTTGACATTGATTCTGTCAGTTACTACATGCTTAATAAAATGAGGTGAAATCTATACTTACAACAAACATCTTCAGTAAATTGCAGAAAATGAGTATACGATGCAATAAGAAGTCCTCACTCTGAACCAGACCTAAATCTAATGATTCCCAAATGGAAGAAAGAAGTGTGTGTGCGTGTGTGTGTGTTTTCAAAAGGAATTATAAAATCCTATTGTTGACTTTTATAAGAATAAGTATAAAAATATTATCGTTGCCATGTGGTCTTAGTTCAGTTCATAGAACTGTTCTTGTTCTACGTTCCTTTCACACTGGAAGTAATATAATTTTTCTTTTTATGGTTTTAGAAAATTCCTTTAGGACATTAGGCTTGTGCTAGTTCAGTAAAAGACAGAACATATCCAATGACATAGAGATGGTTCACTAATTTGTTTGCAAAATAATTTGAAATGGGATAAAGTTTTTAAAATACAAAATATTATTTTCCACTGGTACTGTAATCTTGAAATTTTAAGAAAAAATTCCAGGTTCTAGCAAAAAGACACATTTTGACTTGAATCTTAATTCATTTATTAAACCAATATTTTGTGCAAAGCAATTTTCTACGTAAGTGAAAATATATAGCCACTGCCTTCATAGATTTATACTGTAGTAAAGGATTAAACTCAAATTCTAGCATATCAAATTATATCTATATTTCCTAGTCATATTTTGACAATTTTTACAATAGTACAGTGTCAATGAATATTATCTGTGAAAAGACTAGATCTTGGTATATACAACATACAGAAAGCAAGATGAAGGTAGATATTTGAGGACTGTCATCTAGAAGCAGAAGTGGATTATTTGCTACTCTAAAGGCAGAAATAGATGGATTATAATATGTTACATTTTGACTCAATCTGAAAAATATATATATTTAAAATAGAATTGCCCAACAATGAAGTATCAAATAAAAATTTGACCATCTATCAAAAAAACTACAGAAAGAATGATAGCATTGCATGTGAATAAATCAACAAAAGAAAAATTACTTGCATTTTCAGATTGACTACATTAAAAACCTATATCATCTTATCAGAAAATATCTTAACTCCACTTGTCATAAATTAATACTATGTGTGCTAATTCTTTGTTAAAACTTCGTAAAATGCTTTCAATTTGTTTTTCAGGCCCAGTTTCTACATGAATTAATCTTCAAGAAGATTTTTTTAAAGTCAAAAATAATATTTTATCATTTCAGTAAAATATTGAAACAATATTGAAATTAACTTCATTTGATTTCCTCATTTATCATCAACCTATTCTTCACCATTTATAATTTTTAGTAAAGTATTGAAATATTTCCTCTAAAAGGGACATATAAACCTTGTTTTCCACAGCCACACAACCCTTATATCTCAAATCCTAAAATTACATTTAAATAAAACTATTTTCATTCTATGACCATTTTGGTTCAATATTCTGTCATATTTCATAGTTTCATAATAGGACATTCCTATTGTTCTATATTTACTAGTACATCACTGAACAGGGTTGACCTGGGCAAGTAACCTGATATTGTAGAAGTGATAAAATGGAACTTCTGAGGTTAGGTCATAGAAGGCATGCAACATCCACTTTAGGGTCTTGAATCCCTCATGGGGGAAGCCAGTCACCATGTCCTCAAAACACTCAACTAGCCCTGTAGAGAGGTCCAGGTGGGAATGAACTGAGGCCTCCTACTGACACCTAGACCTCTTGCATAAGTCACCTAGGAAGTACATAAAAGCTTCGAATGAACTGCAGGCTAGCTGACATACTGATCACAACCTCATGCCAGAGCCAGAGCCAGAACCCCCAAACAAGGCCACCCTTGAATTCTTGTCTGGGAAAATATTTGAGAGATAAATGTTTATTGTTATTTTAAGCCACTAAGTTTTGGGGGAGGTTTGTCTCATAACAATATATAACTAATATACAGCATAGCCCATATCTCACATATATTTATGCTATCCTATCTAATAAAGAGGGACTATGCTAATTGACCCTCACACCATTGCAAAGATGGGGGCGTCCACAGCCAATGAGGAGGGAATTTGCTAATTGGCCATCCTGCCCTCAAAGATGGCGGCACCCAGAACCAATAAGGAGGGAATACGCTAATTGACTGCCACACTCTCAAAGATGGTGGCTCCCACAGCCACAAGATGGTGTCACCCAGTTCCCACACATTCTGGGGCAGCAGGCACGTGGCCTGGCCTTGCCACATGCCTGCATCCAGAGTCCCCCCAGCCACCCAGGGTTGGCCCAAGGCACAGGCAAGCTTTGGATGGTAGCTGCCCAGCTGCTCAGGGCTGCCTGAGGCTCAGGTAACCAGGGCCCACCAAGGCTTATGCTGCTGGCAGTGGTAGCAGCAGAGGTGTGATAGGGGCATCTCCTTCCCTTGATTGCCAGGTTGTCTCCTGCCCCTAAGGGCTCCTGGACTGTGAGAGGGAGCAGGCTGGGCTGAGGGACCTCCCCCACCCCCTCTAGTCATCAATTTTCATGCACTGGGCCTCTAGTTATTAATATAGAGAACACATATTGCTCACTTGTAAAAGTCTATTTTATGGTGGTTTTTTTGGTTGTTGATTTTACTTTTATATTTATCTTCTTTTTTCTTATAAAATCTAAATATTTTGAAAATTAATTGCATGAAAAAATGTTCATGATACAATAAACGAACTCTCTATACAATGTGAATGACTCTAAAATGTTCATGTATGTCAAAGTAGTGAAATAATACATAATTTCCCTATATACAATTGTTAATTATTGCTGCATAACAAACCACCTCCATGTTTAAAACAACACAATCATTTATTTGCTAAGAATTCTGCAATATGCTTAAAACAACACAACCATTATTTGCTAACAATTCCGCAATATGGACTGGGTACAGTTGGGATGCTAATGTCTTCTTCATATGGTATTAACTGGCCTCACACATCTGCAGCCAGCTTGCAGCTTGACAGGAGCTGAAGGATCCAAGATGATTCATCTACAAGTCAAGGGCCTAGGCTGATATGACTATAATGGCTGGGATCTGGCTGAATTTCTCTTGATAGTCTTTCTGCAACAGGGCCTCTCCTTCCATAAGGCCTCTCATTCTCAAATAAATTAATTCAGGCTTCTTTACATGATGTCTCTGAGTAGCAAGAAAATGCTGCAAGGCTCCTTAAGGCCTCAACCCAAAACTTACACAACCCCATTTTCATCAAATTCTATTAGAACAAATGAATCATAAGGACAGCCCAGGTTCAATGAGAGAAGACTACACTGAACTTTGAATTCATGTAGGCATAGTTCACTGGTGACATTTTTAATAAATTACCACACAGAATTCCCTTATTCTCCAATATTCTAAAATAAAAATACATTGCTTTTATTTTAATAAAACAATAATTAAAAAAATTGATGTTTCTAAATTAATAAATATGACAGAAAATTAATATCTTGGAAGAGAGTCACTGCTAAACTTGGTTTCAAGGGGAATAAATCTAATCACAACTATCTAATAGAGTTATTTTGGTTGATGAATACATTGGGTTAATGGAAACATATTTAATTATTGTTCTTAGAACAATTTCATGTTTAATAGGTATATGTGATGTCTAATTTAAGAACTTCTAGAAATAGAGGCCTTCAATTCAAACACTATTTTACATGCTTCAGTGTGTCTGCACTATTTATGGTGGTTACAAGCACAGTGGTTAAGGTAGGAATTCTAACTTTGAAGTAATACCTATTCTAATATTACTCCAAAAGGAAAAAAAGAAAAAAGAAAACTCATGAAAAGGACAAGTCTTCAAAGGAAATAGTTAACTTTTATTTAAAAACTTACAAATTCAAGACTGGTTGTAATTTAGGCACCATGGGGATTGCCACGCAATAAAAAGATAAATCTTGACTTTAATGAACATTAAAAAACACAATAAACAGAGGAATCCGATGAGTCTTAAAAGATTGCCACATGATAGCTTTGTGAAACATTTTGTTGATATAAATATTATAAATATAACAATTAAATTTAGCAAATTCTTTGTTTTCTTAAATAATAGGACTAATGAATCCATGAAATTGGCTTTGGAAGCCAAAAATATATTAGCCACACAAGTTATAGTAGATAAAATAATAGTACCAAATCTTGGAAGAGTAGGGGATGGGGATTCTTGAGCTGCCATTTTCTCTGTTCTTTCCCTAGCACTGGGCCATTAACACTTTTGTTTTCCTGTGGCCCAGAAGCAGCAATCCTAAGTAATAAATTTGGCTTCAGTAGGATAAGTGTCTCAGAAAACCAGCATGGTAAACTTGAGCTCAACAACCTCCAGCTTTAAGTTTCTACACTTATACCATACCATGCACCAACCCTTCTCAAGATCACTGAAGTCAACATAATATGATCAAGAAACAATCCTAGAAGAACTTTATATCAGAAATGGGGCATAAAGAGTTTATACCATTTTTATTATGAAATGTTAGGAATTAAAAGGATTACAATAGAGTAATCATTAGAAATATTATAACAATGGTAGCCACCATTTATGGGAGTTCTATATTATTATTATCACTATAAGTATATTACCAGCAATAATTATTTGAAAAACATATTATTATTATAACTCCTGCCACGTTATATGTGAGGCAACTGTTTGAATGACTTTCCCAAGGTCATCTAGTTTGTAAGTGGTAGAGTTGGGATTCCAGCCTGATGCCAAATCTCTTTCCACTTATGCTAAGCAATGCCTTCTTAATTTAAATATCTTTTTTTAGATATTTAATTATCTTTTTTTAGTTTTATTTTTTATTCAATATTATTTTGTATTAGTTTCAGGTGTATAGCATAGCAGCTAGACAATCATATACTTTACAAAGTATTTCTCCCCCCCCCCCAATATTTCTAGACCCCACTTAGCAACATACATAGTTATTGAAGTACTAGTGCCCAGTGCACAGATTCGTGCACAGTGAAAGGAAATGAATTAGAAGGTGGTGCAAGGTGGGACTGGGCAAGATGGGCTGGACAAACCCTAGAGCCAACCTCCCACAGTCCTCACTGGCTGGCTGCACCTGGGGCGGCACTGCAGCTCGAAGAGCACCTGCGGAGTGAGCAGGGTCCCTGCAGCAGGTGGAGTCCCTCAGTCTGGCTGTGGGGATCCAGCTAAAACCAGTTCTCTGACAACTCCCAGGGGGGTCCCAGATTGCTAGAGGGTAGTTCTCGGGTGATGCCTCCTGGAATCAGGCTTCCTCCTCTGTGGTTCCAGGGTGCATCACCCAAGAACCACCGCTGCCAAGTCAATGCAGCTTGGCAGCTCCTGCATTTAGTGTCTGCCCCTAATGGTCAATGCATGTCATAGCTACTGGTCGGGTGGACGATCAGACAGTCGCTTAGCCTTTTATATATAGAGATTATTGACTTTATTCCCTATGCTGTACTTTACATCCCCATGATTATTCTGTAACTGTCTATTTGTATTTCTTAATCCCTTACCTTTTTTACCCAGTCCCCCAAACCCCTCCCTCTGGCAACCATCAGTCTGTTCTCTGTATCTATGATTCTATTTCCATTTTGTTTGTTAGTTTATATTATTCTTTAGATGCCACATATAAGTGAAATAATACAATATTCTCTAAAAAAGTAACCCATTTGATACAAATGACTATTTTAAATATATGAATCAATCTGACATTCTAAATTATTTTACTGGTTTCTGGGACATATATAAATTGCCTTTGTCATCCTGAAAGTTCTCTACATATCAGATAGATTACCAAAAAAAAGTTATCTCAATGTTTTCTATTTCTTGATCATCATTAGTATTGTCTGTTTTATAATAACAACTTCTATGAGACAAAGGGGTTCAATTAAAATTTATTGATTGCGTAAATTACATCTTCATATTTATAGTAAAAAAGTATCAACTTAAAGTGCCTAGTAAATATTAGTGATTATTACAATTACTTCAGTTAAAAAGTACCAAAAGAACTAATGAGGTTTAGTGAGGTCCAAAAAGATTTTTCTTCAAGTTTAAATATTTTGAACCTTAATTTCAAGCCTGTTACAAATACTTTTCAGTTGTACATTCCAGGAATTTATCTATACATTATCCTTCTATCTTTATTTTTCTCTTTACTAAAATTACAGGACTCATATATATTCTACTCCCAACTGTACTTGAAATCCTCAGTTCAGAATGTCTTATTAGATTTATGTCTTTTTCTTAAACTTATTTATATTATAGATTCACATTATTTTAATAACTGAGTCAGAAGAATAATGAGTTCAAGAGATAATAAATCTACTAGAAATTACATTTAAAACTCCTAAAACTTGGTGAAGGAGTAACTGCAAGGGCAAATTTCCAGGTCATAGGATCAATTTGACTAAAAAATGTTAAAGGAAATCTACTCTTATTTGTCCAATAAATTAAATAAATAAATGTAAAGACTCGTACTTGATATGTACTAGGACATGGGTGAGGGGAAGGTGAGAAAACTAGACTAGAGAGATTGAGTCCTCTAGCTTTTCTAGCCCCCTTTATTTCTGGGAGTCCATTACATCCTAAATTTTGTTTGAGTTTGTCTGTTTGCTGCATTCAGTATATTTTCAAGACTTTTCTTGATAATAGTTTTATTTCTCTGTCTGCCTGCTCTTGGCAACAGCTGACCTGGCTGCAAGCCCAAAACATGGTAAGTGACAAATCACTACCAGATGAATCTGCAGGTCTTACACAGAGTGTTTCCTCCAGGCTCAGAACGCTTTGAGGCCCAATAAAATTACTGGAATGATTCAGAATCACAGTGAGATCCTTATTTTTTGCAGAAATCCTCTGGTTCTCCTAGAGATGGTAAAGCATTAATGAAGAGTCCCATTAATTTTCAAAATAGGAAAATAGAAAATAAGTTGTAACAAAAAAAGTTATCTCAATGTTTTAAAATTATGATAGTGACTAGAAAAAAGTTATTAAACAAATGATAGCATTATAAATTTGTAGCTCTTAAATTATTTTTCTCCCAGTTTGTCTTTAATAAAAATTATTTTAAAAATATTATGCATGATTATTTTTATTAAATCATTAGAAACTAAACTCCTCAAAGGAAAAAAAATTGCACAATCTCACCATTAAAATGTTTGATTATATTCTTTTTAAAAATTCTAAAGTTTTAATATTTCTAATTATACAGTATTGGTATATGAGATTCAAAAAAGTTTTACTTATTAAAACTATTTTAGGTTTATGGATAAGTTTTTGAGAATATGTGTACAATAATTTTTCTAGGATCTAATGAATTGAAATAAAAACAAAAATTTAGTCCACAACTGAATCCATAATTAAAACAAATCTACCCATTTGAATCACAGAGAAAATAATCTTAGTAATTCTGGATATTTATAATGTGTAACTTAAGAATCTACCTTCCTCAGTCCCCAATTGTAATTATCAGATTTTAAAATCTGGCTTTATCTCACATGCTACATAACTTGTTCTGCAAAGCAGTAGGAAAACCACTTCTTCAGTATATATGGTATGATGTTGGGGGGAATGCTTATGGTATATTCTATGATTATGCATATAAGGAAAAAATGTACAAGGTCTATCAAATAAAAACTGAAGATTGGTAAAACAATTCATAAAATAATGTTTAAAAAGTTATAAATTAATTTGTGGATGTTTAAAACAATGCATACTTTGCCCTCCACTTTGCAGACTTAATGATGTTTATACAGGTTCAGCCATGGGCAAATCTCAAGAATCCAAATCCTATATAATAAAAGACTGATATGCTTATCGACCAAACAGTGGAACAACTGCTCACTATGATGTTCACTGACCACCAGAGGGCAGATGCTCAACATAGGAGCTTTTCTTGGTGGTTATTGCTCCAGAAGCCGGCTCACAGCTGGTGAGTGCAGTGGCAGTGGCAGGAGCCTCTCCTACCTCTGCAGCAGTGTTAAGAATGTCAGACATCCCCCAAGGGCTTCTGGACTGCAAGAGGGTGCAAGCATGGCTGAGGGAACCTCATGCTCAAGTGCATGAATTTCATGCACCAGGCCTCTAGTTTCTCTAATTCTCCTCCCACCCAAGCATCCTCATTAAATTTTGGTATAGTGCGTTCTTGCAATCAGAAGATAGGCTTTAAATTTTTTGCCCGTTACTAACCAGGCAAATTTAAGAATGTCGCTAAGCAGGAGCCTCAGTTTCCATACCTTGAAAAATGGAAATTTGGTCATGGCTATTTGATGATGGCCTATGTAAGAAGAATTATTTTGGGGATTAGATCAATTTGAGATTATACACAGGTAAAAACTACAGAGCACTCCTTGAGACAAGAGTTGTTTCTAGGACTGCTGTCTCTGGCCTGGCAATGCTGATGCTGCATCCTCTCTTCCAATTATCTTCCCTTTGTTAGGAATCAGTCCAAAATATCATCCTCTTAAACTTTAGGATTAATTCAATTATGTGATAAGAGACCTAGAGCACTACCTGGGGCTTTCAAAGAAACCTGTTTGCAACTGTGTTGTCTAACTACTTAGTAACTTTCCCCATTGTAATTGAGGCTTTGGAAGAGGAACTGAACTACAAAGCCTTACTTATAAAAAGGTTTTGGCAAACTGACCACTTCTACACTTTTCTTGAAACTGCAACCCAAAAAAGGTAGATGTGATTTTGAGGTGAATATACCTATTTCCTACAGCAGGAACACATGCAGAGGAATTGCTGACATTAAAACAAACAAACAAACAAACAAAAAAGGTGTATAAAATTAAAGAAAAAAGGTGTATCAGTGAAAGAAAAAATATATAAATACTATGCAATATTTACTCTAACCTCATCTCCTCCACCCCTCCCCAAAAGTCCTGTTTGGCTGTGAGAATGACTCCTGGAAGTTATTTTTTTCTAGGAAAAAAGTCTAAAGGAGTTTCAGGGTTTGCTAAGGTTACCATTTCCTTAATGCTGTACTCATGATGAACAAGTCACGGACTATGCTAAAGACAGAAGTATTAATCCCTTATCCGCAATCCTCTGTATCCATCAGAAGGAGTGGGGTACATTGTGGGGGGTGAGCATTTTTCCTGAAGTGGCAAACACTATTTTGAAACTTTGCCCAGTGTACTAGAATCAAGAAAATTTAACTATCTTGTTTTAGGTGGTAATATAAAAAAAGAACAAAAGCAAAACAATGCAAGCTTTTTAAATTCATTAAGAAACTGGCTAGAGCACCATTTTTTTTGTCATTATTGATTACAGCACATTTTAAACTACGCATTTGCAATGAATGCTCTGTTCCTCAGAAAAACAAAACAAACGAAAAAATTACAATTGCATGACTGAGATAAACTCCCTTGGACCTTCCCAATTCGCAGATTTCTTCCCAGCTCTCCCTGTCTTTCTCCCTGGCCCGAAGCCACTGCTTGGGTAAAGGCCACCCAAAGCTCACACTGAATGAATTCCAGGAAAAATTCTATAGCCAGCCTGACTTTTCCTCTAGTGCAGAGAGCTACAGTAAGCGGTTATAATAACTGAAGCAGCATTGTCCACAGGCACCGAGAGTTTGAGGTGGATGACCCTACAAAATAAAATTTCAGCGACCTGGAGATGGAAGTAAAAGTAACTTCAAAGGGTCACATCTAAACGACACCTTCCTGCCTCAGGGAATTGCTTGATGCAGATGAGAGAGAAGGAAAGCCTGTCAAACCTCATCGGCCATAGGGAATGGTACAGGGTAATTTCTTCTGATAATGTCACCCAAAAAGGAAATCCTACAGACTAAACCGATTAAGACCTCAAGGGAAAGAGCATATGAACAAAGTGGATTTTTGTTTTGTTTTGTTTTATGCTTTTGAAGGTCATGGGGAGGAGAAGGGGTTGTGGATGGGATTTTTTAAAATTGATTCAGGATATTTTTTTTGTAGAAAGAAAATGTAACTAAATTTGAGGGGGGGAATTGTTGTGATATGTAACAACAGATGTCTTCTACATGATCCCCCATTAGATATTTATGAATGTTTAATTAGGTTCCCCACAATCAAGAAATCAAGTGTCTTTGCAAAAAAAAAAAAAAGGCTATTTCTTTAAAAAGAAATAAAGTTGATTTTGGTAAGTTTGCAGTAGTTTAAATCTTATTGTGTGGTTCTGAGATGACATAGGAATACCAGTATGTGGCTTGTGATGAGCTGAAATTGTTTTATGTGAAAACACCATTACTATGAACATGTTACTGCATTCATTTATTTATCTGTAAGTTAAAGGTCCAGTGCACGAAATTCGTGCTTGGGCAGGGTCCCTTGCTGCTGCCAGCTGTTGGCCAGGGCCTCCCTTGGTTCCATGCCACTCCCTGGTGGTCAGCACATGTCATGTCATAGCAAGCGATCAAACTCCCAGTCAGCTGAACTCTCTCCCGAAGGGACACTTGGCATACTAGGCTTTAATATATAGAGAGAGACAGTGACTAAAAAGATAAATAGGAACATTTAATCCTAGTACTTTCAAAAGTTAAGTTGTCATATGTGAGTAGGTGTCTTATGCTTTTCATGGTATATATATTTTTGGTACTATATATTTTTATTTGAAATGAATTTTTTAATGTTTTAAATTATTTCATTTTCTCCTTTTGTTCAGTTTTCCCTTTTAAATTGCCTGTTTTAAAAAGCATAAGTGCTTTAGCTCTAATGGAATGTGCTTGACATTCCAAGATTATACTTCTGGTGATTCTAGGCACAGGTAGGTGAACAGGCTGTAAAAGGTTGATCTTGCCAGCCATCCCCAGCATGTTATATGAGTGTTCTTTTTTTATAAGAGCATCTAAATTTTTCAGACTCGGTAGCTAGTTACAACCCATAGGTAGCTAGTCAGGCAGGTCTATCTTTCTATTTACTACACTATCCTGCACTATTTTAAAATAAGCTTTGCTATACCTTTTTTTCTCAGTCATTTTGACACTACTGTAAGTACCAGCATTAATATCTCCATGGTTTTTTTTTTTCTAGCACAGTGAAACAGCCACCATCTACACAGTCCACCATGAGGCTGCACTCCTCTGCAAAATCAGATTCATATGTTAAGTCATGACTATTTTAAAAGTTATATGATAATCGGAAACTTTGCTTTATTGAGAAGCATGAAACCATATTGTCAAGAACATTTGCTAGCCTTCTTTAGTTGGTTTTCTGCTTTTCTTTGAATATATTTTTAAACAAATTGACTCAGGTGTCAACATTCTAATAAACCACCAGTGGTTATTTGTTACTAAAGAAATTACATGCCTCTGTAAGAAAACCTCCCTAATTTAGGTTAAGAGGAAAAAGTTCTCCCCACTGGCAAAAGGCTGATTTGAAATGTAAAAGCTCTTATTACTTTTAAATTATTACTTACGTTATAAGTAATATATTATTATTTAAGTAATTATTTTAAGGATAACAAATTTCACACAGGAGATACCTTTTCTTTTTTAATTTCAGAGAGTGGGAGGGAGAGAGAAAAAAACAGGAATGAGAGAAAAACATCAAGTAGCTGCCTTTTGCACGTCCCCTACTGGGGATCAAGCCCAAAACCCAAACATGTGCCCTGACCTGGAATCCAGCTGGTGTCCTCCCGATACGTAGGACTGTGCTATACCAACTGAGCCCCACTGGTAGGGCAGAGATAGTTTTTAAAATTTGCTTACTAAAAATTCAACTGCTGCTTGTTTTCCTGATTGTAGAAGTAATTGGTGATAGATGTTGAAAAAGTTTGGAAAATGCAAAATTATTTAAAGAAGGAAAAAATAAGCCACCATTTGACAAATTTCAATTATTATTTTCTCTCCATATACTGGTATTATTTTGCATTGTTAAGATCATAATTTTTTTCATTTGAATATCTCTTCTGAAAAATAACTTCACTATTCGATTCTATAAATATACTTAATAATTTACCTATTTGCGGTATCTTGCTTCAAATAGTTTGCTGTTAAAAGCAACAAAAAAGGGCCTCGCTGGTGTGGTTAAGTGACTGAGCATTGACCTATGAATCAAAAGCTCACAGTTCCATTCCTGGTCAGGCCACATGCCCGTGTGAAGTGTGCAGGAGGCTGCCAATCAGTGATTCTCTCTCATCACTGATGTTTCTTTCTCTCTCTTCCTCTCTGAAATCAATAAAAATATTTTTTTTTCCAAAAAAGGTTGTAGTCCTTTTTGCATAAAATTGAGTGAACGTTGAGGATTATTTCCTCAAGATAGATTTCTAGACATGAGATAGCTGAGGCAAAATATTTTTTAAGGTCTCTTCTCTCTAATTTAAAAATAAGATAATGCTCTTTGGTTAGTGGAGGTAAATTAAAAAGCAATAGGAAGAAATACACATAACTTTCTTCCTTGTGTAATGACATTCTATCACACTTCCTTCCAGTCTTTTCCTTTCATTTTAACATATTTGAAGTTATTTTGTATATGCCATTTGCGTCTAGTTTTTCTCATCTAACCTGTCAGAAGCATTTTTATTTATACTTACTATTTATGACTGCATTAAGTTCTATCATTTAAGTGAAGCATAATTTACCTAACTATATTCCTAAGAATTTAAATTATTTTATAATTTTTCTTGGTTTACGAAAGGCTGTGCTAAACATTTCTGATTGAAAAGTGGGAATTTTATATTATTTCCTTTGCAGACATTACAAAAATGGGAAATGCTGGATTATAAACATTTTATAAAGCTTCCTTGCTACATATTGTTAAAAGCTGAATAAAGCATTACATATATTTTAGGGATTGCTAATCTGATTTGAGAATGTGTAATCTCATTAGCCTTTTATTTGTATTTTTTTCAGATATTACTGAGGTTGAATTTTTTTCCCTGTATCTTAACCATTTGTAGTTCCTTTTTTATATAAAATAGTCATGATTTTGCCCATTTACTTGTGGGATTTTGTATTTTTCTTATTGAGTTATATGAGCTCTTTATAGAAAAACTTGTCATTTCTTTATCACACTTACTGCAAATTAATTTCATTCTCTTAGAAAATTTATTGTTTGAATAAGACATAAGACAACTTTTATTTAACATATAGTTTATATATAAATGATACATCAAAAAGTCCCTGAAATATTTAAATATTATTATGATTCATGAGTTGGTAGAGCAGAGTTTAAATTAATAATAAATTAATAAGGTTTTTCTGAAAGTAGATGTAGTGCACTACCTATCTTATGTTGCTCTAAAAACTAGGCATAGTTATAAAATGATAACGATAATTTACATGTGTTTTTTTCCACATAGGAAAGCTTGTGAATGTACAAAGATATTATCAGATCCAGACACTCCTGTAAGGGTTTCTTTTGAGCATAAAAATATTTCCAGAACACAAGAATCTATGTATAAAATCTATGGCATCCTTAACTATGCAAGAGTAAAATAAGCAAACAAGTATCATATAATGGTTTTTTCATAAGTGGAGAGGAAACAAAACAAAGTTTGCAAAATCCTTCCATTTATTACATTAGTAGTATGGAATAAATTTCACAAAAATACTAATCAATTCATCAAGATTATAAAAGAAAATTATTAGTTTAATCATAAATATGAATATTAGACCAATATAGGCACTTACGTAATTAAACAAATTTTCAATGACAGTTTGTCTTTCTAATTCCATAGTCTTTTTAAACACTTTTATTTAATTATATTATATATTTTGAAAATTATAAAAAGCTAATTAAATTAAGTTATTATTCATGCCCTCTTATTCTTTTGTTTTGGGAAATATAGCAAATTTTGAGTAAAAAAATACATTTAAAAATACTTAGGAAAGGAGTTTGGATCACTCATCTTAGAAGCCAATGAATAATAAAAATTTCTTCATAAGCAGCACCATTACCCACAAATATTTTATTCTTGCAGTTTAAACAAGCATGTAAATCAGACCGCATTAGATAAAACCTCGTCAAAGCAATACAAATTATTTTTCAAAAAAAAGAAATTCAAAATAATTCAGATCTTTTTTCTGGTTGAAAAAATATATGATGCTAATTAAAGCTAATTCAGATAGTCTCTATCATTAAAAAAAATAGAGATAGGGAATGGTAAAAGGTCAGCACCCATAATCTAGTTTCAAGATATGGCTCTCCCTAATTTCTTTATAAAGACTGATAAATTTCCATGTTGTTCTCTAATATTCTCATATACTAACATTCCACTAGCTAAAAGCAGGGCCATTTCTTCTCATTAACAATGATATCAACAGTATGCATTTTAGGAACCTACACTTTTTCCATGGAATCTAACAAAGTGTAGAAACAGTCTTTGATCATTTAAAATGTAAGCCAGTCTGCCATATTTATAGTTATAAAAAAAATAGAATAAGTTGTAATTAGCTCCAAAACATTTTTCTGATTTACCCTCATGGGGGTGGGATGGGGAAGAAGGGATGGGGGAAGGAGAAGAATTTGCTTAACACAGCACTACATATTTATATTTATTAGAAAAAAATGTTAGTAGTCCTAAAAATGAAGCCATGAGGTTATAATATCTATTATTACAATTAATCAAATAAAATAGTTCACAAATAATAAATACTTTGGTTCAAAATTATACTTAAAAAAAAACACAATTATTTTAAGCAGAAGATCCATGCAGCTTTTTCTTCAAGCATTTCTGCATCATCTAAGTACCTCACAATTATTCCTGTTCTTTTGTTCTTTAAGTCAAACTTTAAAAAATCTGCCTCTATTCACATATATACAAGAGCTTTCTGTCTAATGATTTGGACATCATGAAACTGCTGGAACCATGCCTTTGACAAAACAGATGGAATGCAGCTAAGAAAATAAAAAGTAAAGTTTCCAACTCTGAATGCACTGTTACTTTGTCTAAACATACCTCATTATCTCAAATTATAAAATATAAAAATATATCTATTTCTGGCATACCTTATGAAATGCAAAAGAAAACAAAATAAGCTAAGCTCTTCATTGTAATGTCTTTGTAGTTTGATTGAACACATCAATTATTTCAAAATGCCTTTGTCAAGTTTTTGGTAGGGTATTTTTTTTTTCTTGGTAGGGATTTTTTTTTTTTTTTGCCTTGACATTGACTTTGAACATTTTGGAGCAGATTCATTTATTATTTGTGGTCACACAAGGAATTCACATAAAAATAATGCCTAAATTGTAACCCTAAATTTTAATGCCAAGATATTTATAATAACCTATAATTATAATTAATGAATATGTATTATAATATTCTGTTAACCAGACACAAATAAGTAACAAAGGATCAATAATATGAACTATGTTTATAATTCTCCCATATTTAAAATATCATAATCAACTTAATTATGATTATTTGAGTATATCGGTTATGAGGAATAAAATTGCATATTCTAATAGTGTTTAAAATACAAATTAGTACTATTTTGATTTTTACTTTAAAAAAAGCTTAAATTTAAGAGCACTATTTCCTTAACACAAAGACTTTTAATATGTAGCTTATCAGGAGAAAAATAAATTCAAAATTTCTACAAAATCTTTGTGGTTTTTAAGTTTTCATTTTAATAATAATTTCAAGTCTATATAGAAAATACCTAAATAAATATATCACAATTTTTTAAGTTATTGTTTTGAAATTAGTATTTTCCCCAGAAAATATTTTACTTTGCTAACTCAGTAACAGAAGTTAATTTTTGCTGCCCTAATACTGTATTTCCCTTAATAACATTAGCAGCTTAACATGGGGAATCAATATGTTAGTAAAACAAAAACAAAAAATACTGAAACCCCTTGCTATTTTACCTTGAAAAAAGACTCACTTTCCAAATTCTTTATTAAAAATACAGAATAAAATTGTACTTAGAACTTAGATTCTATTAAAATCCTCCTTGTTTATATTCTAATTCTGATTAATTATTTTTATACAATCATGGATAACAAAGTCAAGATATTACTGACCAATCTTCTAAAACCGTATTTTCTACAATGCAGTTGTTTTTAAAACTTTTTTCTGGAATAAATATCAACTCTATTTGTGTAATTTAAATGAAATTTTGGTTATTCTCACTATCAGTTTAATCATTCAGAAATCTCTATTTAGCATTTCTCTTTGATAATTAAAGACAATATGTTTTATCAACAGTATTATTTTAAATATTTTCTTATTTTCCAAGGAGAACAAGAAATGCCCTAATTATAAATTATAAATATTTTATAATTATAAACTATAAAATTTATAAATATTTTAATTTATAATAATTTAATTCCATTTATTAAATTATAAATAAATTATAAATATTTTACTTGCAATTTAAATCTTGCTGATACTTTTGGTTTAGTGTTCTCTTAAAACAAAAAATAAAGCACATATAGCAATAGATACAATAAATAGTAAGATAGCTAAAAATAAGTTATACTTGAATATTAAGCATATTTTTATTTTATTTCCCCTTTCTCCCAGATGCCTACAAAGCCATCCCAATGACAAAATGCTAATTAAACTATAATATCCTAGGTAGATCTAACAGTAGCATTGGCTGAAAGACAAATGATGACACTTTACCCAATGCATTTTCATTGAACCTAGAAGATATGAGCTAATTAGTTAATTGTGGGCATTTTAAATGCATCTAAGAAATGTACTTGTAAATTGCTAGATTTGTAATGAAGCCTTCCCTTATACTTAAAGTTCTGCCAGAAGAGAAAAGATACTAGAGATTTAACCTAAAAGGATCAGCAATGAATATGTGTAAAATTGCATGTACTATATAATAGCTTTCTTTAAAAACCACCAATATTCTGGAAAGTCTCTAGAGTGACTACCATAATACATATGCCTTTGGCCAGTTACCTATTGCCAAGGTAACTATTGACCATCAGAGAGCTTAAGAGGTTACCAATTGGTAAGTCTTATGGAAACAAGTTGTGAAAAGAAACTGAGTGAAAAAGAAAAGTGTCGTCTACCGTAAGTCCAGGAAAGTTCCCCCACTCTAATTTGTGTGCTCTAGAACCTACCCATGCCAGAGAGCTACAGACTGTCCCACTTAACTTCACCATTAAAAGCTTACTTTCAATTGAATTTATTGGGAGTAATATTGGTTAATAAAATTATATGGGTTTCAGGTATATAATTCTATAACATCCTCTGTATATTGCAGTCTGTGTTTACCATACCAAGCCAAGTCTCCTTTTATCCCCACCCCCTTTTCGCTTTGGTAATCACCATACTGTCATTTGTCTGAGGTTAAAAAAATCTTTTAAAAGCAGAATCTAAGCCAGGAGAGGCAAACACCTGAAGAAAAACATTTATTGTAAAGTTTTCAGAAATGAAGCCTCCCACAATTACCAAATGAGTGAAAAAGATCTAAATAAATGGAATATAAAATAGGAAGTTTCAACTAGCAGAAATCAAGCATGACTTATTCTAAATGCCTGGCTGACAAGATTCAGTGATATATACTTACCCTGGATTTCATCATTTTCAAAAGCTTTCAAGTTGAAGTTTTTAATTTCCTCTTGATTCTAGTTAGAGCAGATGTACATTTCAAGGGACATTACAAAAGTGAGATTACTATGCTTCACTTTAAAATACAAATTTCCATAAATTTTTTCTTTACTAGTACATCAAAATTTATTAACACATCAAAATTCATTTTAATTTATTCTTTATTTATCAAGAATCACAAAAATAGTAATCTATGAGGAATATTTGCCCCATGTAAACCCACAAATTGGAAAATATAAGCAAAACAAGTGAACAATAATGCAATAGAGAGAGA
Organism: Antrozous pallidus; assembly: GCA_027563665.1. NCBI lineage: Eukaryota > Metazoa > Chordata > Mammalia > Chiroptera > Vespertilionidae > Antrozous > Antrozous pallidus. The sequence continues at coordinate 156,316,970 of CM050508.1, read as the reverse complement.
AAAAGCAATATCCCAAAGCAAATTCTCGAGAGCACTTAGGACACTGTTTAAGGTTTAGCAAAAAAACAAAGTCTAAATTCTTTATCAGATTCTGAATTAATGACTGAGTTGCAATTAATACTTTGTAAAGTGAAAAATGATAACCTGATAATTTGATTACTTCAGAAGTACAAAATAATTTCCTAAAGATGGAAACTTCCGGTACATCATGATAAGCAAGCCAGTTTATTATTTTTTTCTCTGATCTAAACTACCAGATTAGCTGGTAACTAGAAATTATTGACAGATGATTTGGAAAATCTCTTTGCAAAATGTTTTTGTAAACAGCATCATTGTGCTGAAAGTGAGATACAAGATACGTGGTAAATACTTAAGGTTAAGCATTCTGAGGTTTACAACTGACTCTGAAGCCAGTAACTTCCAAGTAGTGTTTATTTGCCTTTGATGTGTGTGTGTTTTTAGGTTCTTCTTGCTCTATGGACAATCAGGTTTTTAATATTGTTGTTTCTTAAATTGAAACTTTTTCCCAATTTCTTCCACATCCTTTAGGATCTGACCATCAATTTATTCATTTGTGTGACAAATATTTATGCAACACTTACTATGAATGAGATAAATAAGAATAAGAAATAAGTAAGAAAAATTATGTGCTAATGGATTTCTTACCTTTAAAAATACATTTGAGATTTATTTCAATTAAATAGTTCGCTAGAATGTTTATAGTTAAACTATCACTAACTTAGTTTTTTTTTTCATAATTCATGTGCTTTTAATAATCTGCTTTATTTACTTTGAGATTTTTGGAGAATTCACTATGCCTGCTTTCAGGGTTGAGTTAAATTTGATATCCCTAAACAATAAGACTTAGTAAGCTTGAAGAAAAGAAACAATTAAGTATTTTAAATTTTATTTTGAAGGATGTAAGAAAATTAGTTTATAGAGAAAGGTGAAAGTTATATTATTCTATATTAGATAACTAGTTCATAAATGCCTTATACTAATATCTATTCCCACTTATGGGAAAATTATGTGTAGAGTAAGTTATTTAATGTCTATGTAAGCTGCCTACCTGGAAGAATCAAGGGATCAGGAAGGGCTGTGTCCCCACAGCCTGTCACAGCTCTTGGCACATAGCAGGTGCTCAATAAACATCTATTGAGTGAATATCCACAGGCCATCTTTCCCATTCTCTTGCTGTCAGAAGAAAGGGTCCACTGTGGTTCTGCTCAGCACTTAGGGTATCTATACTCTACATGTTTTTAAAAACCAGTTCTATCTACTGACTCTTCCTCTTGGGGGAAGAAGAGCCTTAATATCATAGCTTTTTTCCTTCCTAAAGGCCTGGCTGCCAAGGGAAGACCAACAATCATGACAAATTAATGGAGAGAAATGTAATTAGCACCTGTAGGTATGTAACCTTGTTCAAACGCTATCTGTCCCATTCGCCATCCCAATGAGACTTCCCAATGAGTTTTCTCTTAGGTTATCTTTTTAGATCTCATGTTATAAACTCTTTAGAAAGTCCCAAGTAGTCCTAAATCCCTAGGTTGCACACTATATACCAAAGTCAAGTCACTTGAATTTCAATAGGAATTCCGACAGAAACCACTAGAAGACTTCCTCATTATGGTCCCTAAGTGCCAGGGAGCCCTTATCACTGTGGCGGTTCATTTGTTTGTTTATTTAAATTTTTGTTTATTTTCATTTAGAATGTTTTCTATAATTTATGCTTTAGAAATTCATCAGGTTACCTATGATTTGTTTATTGTTTTATGTTCTAAAAATATCTCTGATACATTATATCCTTTGATCATCACAATGACACTCTGAGTCAATCAAAGAATGTATTATCTTTGTCTTCCATATTTAAAAAACACAGAACGGTCACAAGGCCAGAAAGTAGCAGAGCTGAGTCTTTCAAGTTTTGGTTCAGAGTCTTTGTTTAAGTATACTTTTATTGATTTCAGAAAGGAATGGAGAGGAAGAGAGACAGAAACATCAATGAGAGAATCACTGATCAGGTGCCTCCTGCATGCTCCTTACTGGGGATAGAGCGTACAAACCAGGCATGTGCTCTGACCAAGAATCAAACTGTGACCTCCTGGTTCAGAGGTCAACACTCAATCACTGTGCTGCACCAAACAAGCCAAGCTCAGATTTAAAAAAAGAAAGAAAGAAAGAAAGAAAGAAAGAAAAGAGAGAGAGAGAGAGAGAGAGAGAGAGAGAGAGAGAGAGAGAGAGGAAGGAAGGAAGGAAGGAAGGAAGGAAGGAAGGAAGGAAGGAAGGAAGGAAGGAAGGAAGGAAGGAAGGAAGGAAGGAAGAAAGAAAGAGAAAGAAAGACAGACAGACAGACATAATGCAGCCCTAACTGGTTTGGCTCAGTGGATAGAGTATTGGTCTGCGGACTGAAGGGTCCTATGTTCAATTCAGGTCAAGGGCATGTACCTTGATTGCAGGCACATCCCCAATAGGGGGTGTGCAGGAGGCAGCTGATCAATGTTTCTCTCTCACTGATGTTTCTAACTCTCTATCCCTCTCCCTTCCTCTCTGTAAAAAATCAATAAAACATATATATTTTTTAAAAAGACATAATGCAGAGATCTCAACCCAGCATTCTTCATAAATATTTTAACACTCAAGTTTTTAAAACCAAATTAATTTGAATGTGCATAACTAAGTTATGTCACAGGTCTAACACTCTCTATTATATTTTATTGGGCCACTTCCCACATTCATATTACCACCTGGAAAGTTATTTTCATTGAGATCCCATCAAAAAGAACAGCAACTTATTTCTTCATTGTTTCATTCATTTGTTCATTAAACACAGTACAGCCATTATTTGAGGCACTAGGAATCTCAAGCTCCATAAGACAGTCACTGCCCTCAGAGCACTTTTGAGCTAGTGAGGAAATCAGATAAGCCTATCTGGACAACAGGGTAGCAGAGAGAAGAATGTACAAGTGTCAGCTTAATACTTTAAATCAGAATAAGGGATCAGATCCTGGAGGTATTTATTATAAGTCTAGTATGTCTCCTCTAGAGGCCCAGTGCATAAAATTCATGCACAGGGGTTGGGGGTTGTCCCTCAGCCCAGCCTTCACCCTCTCCAATCTGGGACCTCTTGAGGGTTGTCCCGTCTACTGGCTTCCAACTTCTTGCCTGCCTGCCTTCCTGATTGCCTCTAACTGCTTCTGCCTGCCAGCCTAATCACCCCCTAACCACTCCCCTGCCAGCCTGATTGCTCCTAACTGCACTCCCCTGCAGGCCTGGTCACCCCTAATTGCCCTCCCCTGCAGGACTGGTTCCCCCCATTCCCCTCCTCTGAAGGCCTGGGTCCTTCACAACTGCCATTCCCTGCAGGCCCAGTTACCTCCAACTTCCCTCCTCTTCAGGCCTGGTCCCTCCCAACTGCCATCCCCTGCTGGCCATCTGTGGTGTCCATCTTGTGTCCACATGGGGTCAGCCATCTTTGACCACATGGGATCAGCCATATTGTGTGTTGAAGTAATGGTCAATTTGCATATTACTCCTTTGTTAGATAGGATTACCTTTCTCACTTTGGTTTTCAAATGACATCACAGAGTACAGCTTTCAAAGTTTAAATTCTGACTTCTTATTGACATTCTGCAATATGGAATAACAACTATAGACTTAGCTTCAGGTCAACTTCAAATCATTACAAATTTGTGTTAAAAAAAATGGCAACTATGTTTTGGAGGAGAGCCTAAAGCCACAATTCTACCATTGATTAAAAATATTTTCAGCCGAAACCAGTTTGGCTCAGTGGATAGAGCGTCAGCCTGCGGACTGAAAGGTCCCGGGTTTGATTCCGGTCAAGGCATGTACCTTTGCTGCGGGCACATCCCCAGTAGGGGGTGTGCAAGAGGCAGCTGGTCAATGTTTCTCTCTCATCGATGTTTCTGACTTTCCATCCCTCTCCCTTCCTCTCTGTAATAAATCAATAAAATATATTTAAATATATATATATATTTTTTCAAATAGATCTTCAATATATAATGAAAAGATAGGTAAGAGGGATACCTTATTTTTGATTAATAAAGAGAATTATATCCTAAACTAGAGGCCTGGTGCACAAAATTTGTGCATTGGAGGTTGGTGGTCCCTCAGCCCAACCTGCCCCCTCTCACATACTGGGAGCCCTTAGGGGATATCCTACTGATGGCTTACCCCCGGCCAGCCCAAGGCTGAAAACCTCTGGCCGAGGCTTTTTCTGGCCTTGGGCAGCAGCCATCTTGGTTGGGTGTTAATTTGCATATCACTCCTGATTGGCTGGTGGGTGTGGCTGGTGGGTGTGGCTTATGGGTGTAGTGAATGTGCAGTTAATTTGCATATTACCCTTTTATTAGATTAGATTATAACTATATTAAAGCCACTTCAAACATTTTATTTAACACTATGTATAGCATGTGTTATAAATAAACATGCTCTTTTTATATCAAATTCAGGAAAGGTCAAAAGCTATATAACCAGAATTTACCTACAAGGAACATATCCAGTTTTCTATGTATTACCTAATACTAAGCCTCTGGATCTAGAAAAATGAAATTATATATGCATGTATTTTTATATATTTTTTATTGATTTCTGAGAGGAGAAGATAAAAACATCAATATGAGAGAGAATCATTGATCAGCTGCCGCCTGCACATCCCCTCCTGGGGATAGAGCCTGCAACCCAGGCACGTGCCCTGACTGGAAAGCAAACCATCATCTTCTGGTTCATAGGTCAATGCTCAACCACTGAGCCACGCTGGCCAGGCAGAAGTATATTTTTTAATATTTGTTGATTTGTTAAAAGGGTTCTCGCTCAACCACAACATGAAAACTGCTTGAATTTCATAAATCTTGGAGTTTTTACCAAAAACCCTAATTCAGTCAAAGATTGTCATGTGGCATTTTTATATTCAAGTCTTTAAACACTTGCCTAAAATAATCAGTCCATATAGGAAAAGAGCTAATAAATATGCTAATTGCTTCTTGTTATACATCTTGACCCGTTCTTGGTACATCATTTAGGTTGTTCTTGGTTGAACTGAAAAATCTACTTCAAAATAGTTTAAAACATTGGGTTAATATAGAGGTACAGGTTAACACAGAGTTTAAACCATTGAGGTACAGGTTAACACAGAGGCTCTGTTTCTCCCTCATTTTCTCAGCTTTACTCTCCTCACTGCTCCATTGTCAGGTATCTTCCTTGGGCACTTCCTTCATGGCCACAAGCTGGATGCATTTGCTACATGCTTCCTAGGTTATAACTAGAAAAAATAGGGACTCCCCAACATTCTGAAAATAAAAAAAAATTTAAAAACTCCCAAGAATCATTTTGATCAGACAATCCTGCCTCATTCATTCTTTCAATTAATATTTATCGGTCACCTACTGTACATCAGGTACTATTCTTGGTTCTGGAAACACAGCCATGGACAAAAAAGATCCCCTATCTTCATGGAACTTAAGGGACTATCACCATCCCTTAATAAATCAGAGTGAGGATGGATTTACCTCCATCTGTTTGCCACTCCTGGAGTGATGGTTAGGATCAATCCAAATCAAAGTATGGTGTAAGAAATAGAATAGATATTGACAAGACAACTGCAATATTTATCACTCTCGCCTATTAAAATTTTGACAATGGACATTAATAATTAGTTGAATTCATACATGATTCTATATGAGTTGAAATATATATATACATATATATATATATGAAAATAATCTTTACCTTGCAGAGAATGGAAGGAATTCCTTGCCATTGTCAAATGGGTTTCAGATCCCAGCCGTACATGATGACAAAATTTCTGTTCTGCCCAGCTGCTATTGAGATGTCAACCACCTAAAAAATACATGCCATGCCAATGTTTTTACCACCATAATTAATATCAGGAAATATGTTGGATAAATTTTTTAAAGACATCTTTTGGGAAAGTAAAATATCATCAAACATCAAATGAAGCCTATAGTGCCTTTTCACCCCTGCCATTCCCACAGACTTCATTCTTGACTTTAGGTCACTGCCCTGCAAATACCTAATTAGGAGACCTGAACAGAGAGAATGACCATTCCAGCCCAAATTCTTTATGACTACCAGGAGGAAAACATAGTCAGACTCATGATGGGTGATAAGTCTTCTTGTAATAAAGCAGAATATGCTGAGCTTTTAACAAATGACCTATTAGATCATGTTACTGGTTTCTAGCACTGCTTCATCTGCATCATTAATGTGGTTTATTTAACACCAAACTGAATTATTGAAAACAAGATGCCAGAGCTATAGCATTAGGAGAATCACATTCAGTTGTGCCTATGATACGACCTAACCTCCAGCTTGAATGAAAATGCTCAAGAACAAGGCAGCATTTGAGCTTGGCTTTGCAGGTTGAAGTGGAAGAATCAGGAAGCCTATTGGGGAATTTCTCATTCTGTTAGACTCCAGCCATACCATGGGCTGGAGTCAAAGTTAACTTCTCTTAAGATAATTTTGCCTAGCTTTGGAGAAGGAACCGCTCAGCTGGATAGACACCAGTGTTAAGCCTCAACTTGACTTCAGCCAAGGAACTATGACATGGAGGTACTCTTAAACAGGGATACAACCTGAAGACAAAATTCCTTCTGAAGTATTGTCATAACTAAGATTTCAAAGCTGGATTGAGAAAAACTTTTGAAACTCTGTAAACAACGATTTACCATTAAACGCTAGAAAGATTATTTTATTATTTTGTAAATATACTTTCATTGACTCAGAGAGATAGAAACATCAATGATAAGAGAGAATCGTTGATCAGCTGCCTCCTGCACCCCTCCTACTGAAGATCGAGCCCGCAACCTGGGCATATGCCCTTGACTGGAATTGAATATGGGACCCCCTGGGCCAGCGCTCTAGCCACTGAGCCAAACCAGCTAGAGCATATTTTTTAAAATTATAACTTAATCTGATGACCCTTATCTTTCCCCCCCAAAAAATGAAGAAACTAGGGGCTCAGAAATGTATGTGATTTCCCCAGGATCATCATACAGGTAAAAATCAAAGGGATGAAATTGAAATGCAGGTCAGCAGACTCTAACTGTAAAAGCTTTCACTTCAACATTCTGCCTAGCTACAAAGCAAGGGGTTAAGGAACATGGTGAGTATAAAAATGAAATGTGTGACAATAGCCAGTAGAAATAAATTACACATAAATTGATCTGTGATTATGGTGAGGCAAAATGAGATGCAATATCCTCTAGTCCCATGGTAGGCAAACTGCGGCTCGAGAGCCACATGCGGCTCTTTGGCCCCTTGAGTGTGGCTTTTCCACAAAATGGCCTGGGCGAGTCTATTTTGAAGTGGCATTAGAAGAAGTTAAAGTTTAAAAAATCTGGCTCTCAAAAGAAATTTCACTCGTTGTCCTGTTGGTATTTGCCTCTATTGACTGATGAGTGTGCTGACCACTGCCCTAGTCTAAAGGAACAAATAATACAGACTTACTCCCAAGACCATGATTAAACAGAAGAAATTAAAATGCAATGTTTCCTCCAGGGTAAAAGGCATTTGATTAATTCAATCAAATGATTGCTCCTTTCTATCCTGATAATTTTCATCAATGTATGTAAAAGAAGAAAAGTATACTTTAACCTCTAAAAATATTAGAAATAGTAATTAAATTTAATTTGGTTGTAATTCTGGATAGTGCTAAAGAAATTTTACATCTACATTTTTTCACTCTAAATTCCCAACAAAACTTTCCATAAACAAAAACATTCAACTTCTTAAAAAGAGTCTGCTAAACAATCCTCAATTTGTTTGTATGAAAAATAAACTCAGCTGTGTCGTTTGGGGATGATTAATTCCCAAAGCTAGCAAATAATATGTTGGGAAATAGCAGATACTGACTTCAGTCATCCATTGTTTTAAATGATAGCCTTTGTAGAATCCTCCTCTCTTCCAATTGCCTATAAAAGTTTTCAGTCAGAAAAGTATAAAATTAGAAGAGAGGCAGAAAACATTAGTTTCAGATTTTAAAATTAAATTAACCTTAAAAAAAAATTCCCAGCTCTGTTACAGTACCTCACCATTCCTCTTTGAACAGATTCTACAACAGACCAAGGGAACAATTCTGATTCAAGACTCAGCATAACTGAGAAGATATTTCAAAAACAGCATGTTAATGCTGTCCCCCTTTCCACAACTGAAAAGTCATATTGCCTTCTGGGATAGTTCACTTTTGTTTCATACAAATAACAGCTTTTAAATTTTTACAGACATATAGAAAGTATTGTAGTGAATTCATCTGGTACTTTACCAATTCAAAGCCCAAGGAGTATAACAAAATCATTATAGAATTGCAGGGATGAGCTAGTTAAATTTTTGCCAGGAATTGGAAATTTTCTGAAAGCAAGGACCACCCATGTCTTTTTCTTTTTTGTATCCTCAGCACCTGAAACATTGGAGGTGCTTGATGAATTGAACTCACAAAGACGTATATATCTTCTTTCAGTGATTATTGACACGCATTTTGAGACATTCTCCCTTTTAGACTGACATAACTGCAAACTGTGGGGTTTTTTTTAAAGAAAATGCATCTAGTTAAGTATTCTTCCAATCCCAGATTTTACATGAGTATAACTATGAACTAGACATGTGTAGGAAAAGGCATTAGACCTTAAAGAAGCACATTGAAAATTGGGGCAGAACTCCAGATTGACTAAATCAGGTTTGTTATTTTATCCACCAAATAGTCTAAGCAGATTAATTGGAACCAGACATGTGAAGATTCATCAAGTTTGGTTTCTTATAACATCAGTTATTAAAAGAGAAATTTATAGGTTACATTTCAGCACATCTAAGTGAAGAGTTTGAGGAAAATGTAAATCTTGATAAATAATATTTTAGAGGTATATGTAGGCAGAAATGTTATGAGACTGGCTCTCTTTCTATAACCAGATTTATCTCACAGTAACAAGGTACTGAATTCCAACTGTCTTGAATAAATAATCAGTTACCCACATTACCATGGATATGTTTTATTTAGAAATTAACACCAAAACAAAGATTTGTTTTCCCAAAGAGAAAGAGACTATACACCCCCACGTAGCTATCTAACGGGAAGCACAGCTTTAGTGACAGCATCTGCAATAAAAGCAGTCTGCCTGTCCACAGAAAAACTGAAAGAATGTGACAACCTGCTTTTGGCAGAACTCATTCAAAGGAAACTTCTTTGTCAATTGAAGGATATTGATTTCCAGGAATGAATGTCAGAAGGTTATTAACCCAATGTTTATATTTCTGGACTTGAAACTAATATATTATGCAAAATTATTATTTGGAGGCTTTACACTAGGGTACATACATTGAATATAAACAAAATAGGTCAATACATCAACAGGAATGTTGTGCTCTAGAAAATATATTTGAAAACAGAGAGCCAGTATTCACTTTTCAAACCAATTCCAATCTATAGTCATCCTATATTATATATATATATATACTGAGACATCAACTATAGATACTTGATTTTTTTGAGTTGTCATAAAGAGGTCTATTTCTAAAGGGCTCAGAAGTAGAAAGCATTGCGTGCTTTTGATAATATAGTGAAAAACCTTTCTGAGTGGCCACAAGATTAAAAAAAAAACAAAAAACTTCAGTTAGGCTCAATGATTAAATTCATCTGTATGTGTTACATTAAAAATATATTTGCTACAGTCACATTACAATGTTATTCTACTTTATTATTTTTATAACCGGTTTTTACACCCTTGGGAATGTCAAAAATATAAATTTCTAAATTTAATACATATAATGAAGAAATACATAAATCATCAGAACTATACATTAGCTCCCAATAGCCACATTCAACTTCTTGTGTATGTGTGTGTGTGTGTGTGTGGGAGGGGGAGAGGTCTGTTTGTAACAGTTGTTTATTTGAGTAGTTATTTGATTTTAATTTAATTGTTTTGTTTCCAAATATTTTTCTTTTTTTTTTAACATATTTACTATTTTAATAATGTCCCTTCTATCCAACATTTAGCTAATCTGTTTGACCTGAGCAAATGTGTTTCTGATGTCTGTCAGCAACTATAAAAGCATAATTTCATTAAAGTATATTATATATACTCAGTACTGAGAGAACATTATAAAGTGAAAAAGTTTGGCTAACGTTCAACTGGGCATCAAATAGCACTGGTAAGGATGTTCTTAAACAGATGGTGTAAAATCTTGCTAACACAATTGTGTGTGCTTAACACAGGAACAATATCGGAAGCATATGTACTACAAATGACCAAAGTACCAAACTGAAACAATAAACTTGGGATATGCATTAAGAATGATGCCCTTACCAAATGAAGAAAAAAGAAGAAGAAATAAACAAATGCATTTTTTTGTCAAATAAGAAATGCTATGGGTATTTTTCCAGATCAAGGTTGGCATCCAAATAGTTTCCTTTTGGCTTTCTCGTACACATTTTTCTTAAAACGTTACTAAGCCAGAATTAAGAATGTAATGTTTTGCACATTAAAAAGAAGTAATCATATAAAAGGAAAATAAGTCCTCGATTTAGACATTTATGTATGCATCATCTGAAACTGAAAATATTCAACAGCTCAGAAAAAAATCCTCTCTCTCTCTCTCCCCCTTCTCTCTCTCTCTCCCTCTCTCTCTCTCTCTCTCTCTCCCTCTCTCTCTCTCTCTCTCTCTCTCTCTCTCTCTCTCTCTCTCTCTCTCTCTCTCATACACACACACACACACACACACAATTTTAGAAGAGCTGAATAGAAGCACCTGGCCCTTTACAAGGATTTGCCCAAGCATTGCACAACAGTGTTAACCGAGAGCCTAAGGACTATGGATGGCAAAGACACTAAGGCCAAGTCAGGAAACAGGATTCCTGGCGAGGTCCTTGCAGAGGCTGTAACCCAGCTCCGGTGGCATGGGGCCAGATGCCTTAGCTCCTAGCCCTGCGGGCTGGCCTGCCTTGCAGACACTGCGCACAGGAAGGAGCCTCGGGCTACCCATCTCCTGCACCCGCAACCTTCACTCCCAGCTCTGGCATCCCGGCCAGTCCAGCCAATCAGCCCGGCCCGTGGCCTTGTCGGTGGTGGCTTGGATGTGTGGCTGTGCGCCCTGGCACGCAGGAACGGTTGAGCCAGAATTACCTGCCTATGGCTGAAGGGAAGGGCTTGGGCCTTGGGTCTCTTGCAGGCGCGCACTTTCCCAGGACAGTAACCTTTTAAGCTCTAGAAGAAGATCTGATTCAAACAGCCGAATATTTCGAATTTGAAACCCCAGCCTCCTCCCTCGCGTCGCCCACGGAAAAGGACGCGAGGAGGGTGATGGTCAAACCCACCTGGGCCACAGCCTGACTCAGAGCCTGAATGGGGGAAGTTTGGGGGCACTGGGAGCGCCGGCCACCCTCCTCCCGCCTTCTCCCGATTTTGGATCAGGGATGTGGGGGTTCACACAGGGTCTCCCGCCTGTTTTTGGACCACAGCACGTTTCCGGGGGTTCGCCTTCGTCTCCCACTGGGTGCCCACACGCATGGGCGCCTCCCAGGAGTGCACCCTGCGCGCCGGGTCTTTCCTGAGGCTTTGGCGGGTGGGACCTCGACCAACGGGGCTGAGAACCGGCCTGAAACCGCCTGGACCTCCAAGGAACAGCGCCCTCTGAGTCCGCCCAGCGGGGAAGGGTCTCAGCCCCCACAGGAGGCAGCCTGCCCGCCCCCGCCCAAGGCCTGGGGTTACCAAGGAAATGCAATAATATTTATAACCAGCGGGAGATGAGAAAATGTTCGCCCAACACGCGATCTACCTCTCTCCCCAGGCAGCTTCCCATCCCTCCAGCCCATCCTCCCTGCGGCTCCATGAGCGGGTCTGACTCCTCCTTAACCAACAGCGCCCCTTAAGCCTTTCCTCCTCAGCCCCCTCCCTGAGCTCTAGAGAGTATTCGCACTCCTGGGACTTACCTGGGGGAGAGGAGGGAGGGAGGAACATACCCTGCAGCAGAGCTCACATAATATCCTTTCATATGTAGCATACCCTTACGATCTTGGAATGGGTTTGCATCCACACTGCCGCTGCTATGATGTGAGAACTTGGGCCTTGTCTGTGAGCATTACGTTGCCCATCTGTGAACCGGATAGAGTAGTATTTAGCTCATAGATGACTGTGAGGAGTATAGATGACAACATTTGAAATCTGGGTGATGCCAAACAATAAATGGTATTTCTTATTAAAGGGTAGCTACATATAGGTACACATTCTTTTGGGGAAGAGATAATGTAAAGAATCAGGAATTAATGACTGCGTTTACCAACTTTTTCTCCCCCACACCCACCTTTAAAAGACAACTTTACAACCCAGCTGGTGTGGCTCAGTTGGTGCATCAGGACGTCTAGGATTGGATTCCTGGTCAGGGCACATCCATGGTCAGGGCAAGTGCCCAGGTTGTGGTTGCATGCTGGATCCCCAGTAGGGGGCCGGTGGGAGGCAGCCAAAGGATGCTTCTCTCTCATTGATGTTTCCCTCCCCTCTTCTCTCTCTAAAAGCAATAAAAACGTATTTTTTAAAAAATAAATAAATAAGCTTCACATGCACTGACCCAAGTAGTTTTTAATGTGTGACGTTTCCCCCACAATATCACTAAAATTAATGATTGAAGTAGGGCAGAAGTATTCTGGAAGGAGAGGGAGAAAGCAACCTTGAAAAGGCATTGTATGTATTAAAGGCTTCACCAGAGACTGGTGCCTATGGTCCCTGGTGACTTTGAAATTAAGAACAATAATAAATGCAAACTATAAAGCACCAGTCAAGGTGTTATTCCTGAAAGATGATGCAATACAAAGGCACATTTTGTAAAAACCCTGAGTCACTCCAGGGGAAGAAATGGCTATTAGAAGGAAATAGGTGGTATTAAACATCCTTAAAACTATTTTGCCACCTTTGCGTGCTTGCAGCAGCTGTGGCTGAGTTTGTAACCCTTCCCGGTGCACCTGCCAAGAGATCCGAGTCTTCGAGATAAAGCCTAGCACCCTGCCTGGTTTGGCTCAGTGGATAGAGCATCAGCCTGGGGACTGAAAGGTCCCAGGTTTGATTTCAGTCAAGGGCATGTACCTTGGTTGCAGGCACACCCCCAGTGGGGTGCGTGCAGGAGGCAGCTGATCCATGTTTCTAACTCTTTATCCCTCTCCCTTCCTCTCTGGAAAATACCAATAAAATTTATTTTTTTAAAAAGATAAAGCCTAGCACTTTCCCCCTTAGTGTCAGAGTACATTTTACACCCCAGGTATGGTACAGCCATCCCAGGCTGGGAAGCCTCTTCCAGCCCTTTTCTTGGACCCGACTCAGAGAGTCCCATGGCTACTGTTCTGGTTTGAGATCTGTTTCTGCTTGGGATGGACTGGGTCTAGGTAGAGACTGGGTAGATCCACTCAGGCACCCGGGACCCAAGATTATGACCTGGCAAAATGTGAGGATCTGTCAGGCTCAAGACTTGATCTACTACCTGTGGGTCTCCTCCCTATTCTTCCAGTCCTTCTACAGACTGAACAGTGATGAATCCCCTTTTCAGGCCAGTGAGGCCTGAAAGCAGCATCACCTAGCTCCCTGTGACCTCGGCTTCCATCCTGACTGTCCCCCCTTCTTGCCCTGGGGCAGGCCAAAACTTGTCAACTTACGTATGTCTAGACAATAAACACAGTATTTCCATGTGTGTAGTCAAAGATTACCCGAACTACAATTCCTGAAAGTCTCCCCCTTTATGATTGAGGTCTCTTGGACAGCCAGAGTGACTTTCCAATTAAATTGCAGACACTGAGGTTTGCAGAATCCTCCCGAGGGGAATGAACCATTGCACCTGAGGATCCCCTGGAGGTTACAAGTCCCTTGCCCTAGATGAAAATTGGAGCCCGGGGGAATTCCCACAATTTAAATTGTCACGATCTCTATGCCCTTCCTTGGCATTGCTCTTCTAGGCATTAAAAGATTGGCTTTTTGGCAAGAAGGTGCTAATGTACAAAAGTAGGGAGCTAGGACAAACACAGAAAGGCACAAACTCTCTGTGTACCCTAAAAGCACATTCTTCCATTCAAAAAGCTCTCCTCTATCCCCAGATGTCAGGCACTGAACTAGATTGCAGGGAGTCAGAACAGCAGGGTGTTCATAGGCTGTAGCTGCGGGAAGATCTATTGGGGTTGACTTTATTCACTTGACTGTGTGGAATAAACTATTCTAAAGGTTTTCTGTGGTACTGATAGAGGGGGCAGGGAGATAACCTGTGCACAACTCCAGCCGAGCACTGTGGCTTCTTGGGACTCCAAGCAGTGACCCAAACTCTGTTGAAGCCAAAAGGGAAGTTCCAAGAATGAGTGCAGACCTCGGCACCCAAAGAGGTAAGGAGAGCAGTGGTCACTTGTTCAATTCAGGGTTTGATTCACTGGCTGATGATTGGTCAATGGATTCTGTCATTTACAAAGAAAAAGAGAGAGATTTTAATACTAGTTTAAAGCCTTGCCTTCTTTCAATTTTTCGTGGCTGTTTTATTTGACACCCCAAACCATTCTACATGCTTTGAAGCCCAAATAGCCAGAGTGGAAGTGAGAAGAGGGAGCTCTTTCTCTCTGGATAGCAGATGCCTACAACTGGGACTGAAGCTGGCACAGCCAAGAGGCTGGCAGCTGGATCACCTATGCCTGAGTGGAAACCCACGCCCACGGGGCTATGGAAAGAATCATACTGAGTTGAGGTAAAGGAATCTATTAATCGAAAGTGTCTGTTTCTGAACCGACTGCATGGTTAAAAGGGGGATCTTTAAGATAAAGAGTCCTATTCTGACCCAGCCTGGAAACATGGCCTTAGGGAAGTTACTGAGGCAGGGTTATGCACGTCAGCTCCAGTAGGATGTTTGACAAGTAATAAGCAAACAGCTATGATTACTGCCACTTTCACAATATTCAGATGCACAAACTGACAGAAGTCAGGGTGCCAAACCTTAAAAAGTGCCAGATTTACTCCCAAATAAACCAGTGACGAAAGGGGAAAGAGACAGTTGCTCATCCTGGGTGCTTGTGCCCAGAGCCATCATAGATGCGGCTCCCTCCCAGCTGCAGGCCTGAGAGCCTAGTGTGTTTTAGAAATGGCCAGCTGGAACCTCAAGATCAGTGCTGAGGAGCACCAGCCTGTTCTCTTCGGGGATCGTGATCTCTCTAGGGCAACGATGGAGGGCACAGGGGGAGCTGAAGGAGATTGCATTCATGGAGACCTACTATATGGATGTGTGAACACATTTCAACATCATTAGTTCCATTAGCTCCATTTTACGGATGAAATCTGAAGTGTTAAGTTGTTAAATACTAGTAAATTGCTTGAAAGCCCACTACAGGTTTTACTCAAATCCTGTCCTCTTACTGTAATAATGCCTTTGACCTTGAGCTTCCCTTAAGAAAAGAAGGCAAACCAGGAAAGGGGGAGAGGGGAGGTGCAGCAGAGAAGGGGGAGGAAAGGAAAAGAAATGCCGCCCCCAGGACCAGAACTAGGCTCCTGTAGCACAAATCCAGATAAGGAGTTACACTGTTTTTATTGGTTGATTTTAGAGAGAGATAGGAAGGCAGAGAGATGGAAAGAGAGAAACATGGATTTGTTGTCCCGTTTATTTATGCATTCATTGGGTTGATTCCTCTTGTATGTGTGTGCCCTGACCTGAGATCCCACTGCAATCTTGGCCTCTCAGGACCAGCGCTCGGTGCGAAAGTTATTTGACTTTTACAAAGTTATTTCTCGAGATCATCCCACAGACAAAAAGCATCATTTTACCAGACACATCGGATAATCAACAATTGGAGGTGGTGCTACTGCAGGGGAGAAACGTGGACACCGAGGTTGTGGGCGGGACAATTTGGGCTTCTGTGGGCGCACTCAGCACGCACACTGGCTGCCAACCTGAGCTGGATGTTCCCTTACCAACACCGGTTGAAGCCTGCAAATAGGAGGCCCACACAGCTGGCTCCATGCCACACCACCCTCCCCACTCCACCCTAGGAACACGGTCTGGCACCCCAGTTTTTGCACTCGGATTAAGCTTGGCTTTCTTGCCTCCCTGGCTGGGTGTTAGTCCACTCTTCGGGATCCTGGTGGAATACGGGACTGAAGGAGGGGAAGTCTGAGGGGGGTTTGGGTTAATGTGCTCTTTCTAGAGGAGTGAGCTCCAGGCTAAACCCACCCCTAGCGCCTAGGTCGTGTAGGAAAATTCGGGGCAGGGAGGAGGTTAGAGCTGTGGGGTTTTTGTTTTCAGCTTTTCGGGTGTGCCCTCCCCCACCACCTAGTAGTTTGGTTTTTACAGAGTTGTGTGGGTAGAGATCTGTAGAAAAAGGTTCGAATCAGGTTTCCCCTGGTCCCGTCGTGTGCTCACTCTGAAAGATAAAATGCCTATAAAACCAGCAGCTCCAAACCGCAAGCGTGCTTAAGGAAAGGTTGTGCGGGCTTGCGAATGTCAGGAGGAATAAATGGTGCAATGGACTTCCTCGCTTTTCGCAGTAGCATTTAGCCCAAGAGCGTCAGAGACTGCCCCTAGCCTAATTTCTGGCTATGGGGCCCCCATAGGGTTCCTAATCCTCTCCTATCACCCTTCCTGTCTCTCTCCTTCCTCAAAGGGCCAGGCGATGGCACTCTGGCTCTGGGGTGAAAAGGGAAGGGGGCGCGGGAAGGACGGGCGGGAGCACTTTTGCTGAAAAGAAACAAGGAGTCCAGTGCAAACTTGCAAACCTTCTCCAGTGCACAGATTGGCTTTCGATTGTTGGGTCTCTGGAACCGCTGGAGACAATTGGCTCCAGTGGCGCATCTGACTGCAGTTAGCAAAACAAAGCCAAGTCCAGGTCTGAGGGTCTGCCAGCCAGTACGTTCCTGCTGTCCGGTGCCCCGCACTTGGCCTCACCGGCAAGCCCGTCTCCAGCCTAGGCCTTGGTGTGCGGGGGGGGGGAGGGGGGGGGGTTAGCAGCGGGTCCAGAAGGAAGCCCTCGCCACCTTTGCCAGGGCAACCTCCACTGTCGTGAATAAAGCGCAAACCCCTTTCCCTGGAAACGGGGTGACACGGTCTGAGACAGAGCCTGGGACCGGTAAAACCACGGTGAGCACATTTCCGGCTCCTGGACCACTGAGGGGTGATGTGCTGCTGAGTTGTTCAAGTTTGAGAAAGAAAAAAAAAACTTTGGAAGCGATCTCCTTGAGTCACTTTTCCCGTCAATGTCAATAACGGTTAAACGGGGTGGGCGAAGACCCAAGAATCCCCTTTCCCACCCCTGTAGCTAGTGTGACCACGGCAGTTTCAGAGCGCGCTGAGCTCAAAGTTTTTTCTTTCTTTCTTTCTTTCGTGGGTAAGTAATGAAGGCGCCACAAGAACCAGAAGCTGCGCCTTCTTAGCGGCCAGAGGTCTCCCCCAAAGCCACCCTCCGATGGTCCTCGGCCTGGCCCCTGGCTCGGATACCTGGGGCGGAGGAAGGGGGCGTTAGTGAGGGCAGTCCACCGGAAAAGCGAGGGACTCCAAAGGCTGGCGCTAGCCCCTCGCCTGGGGCCGGGGAAGCCCGGACACATCTGCCCACACACCGCTCCCTGACCACGTTTTTGTACAGGCCGAGGTCTGCGCGCGTCCCATCTCCAAGCACGTCCTCCGCTGCTGCTGGGAAGACGGGGAGCAGGTCGGGAAGCGGAATTCCGGAGGCGCCTGGAGTACCCAGGAAACTCCATGTTCAGTTCCCTCAACCCTGTGGTTACTCGCCGCAAGGAGCTCAGAGGCAAAGGGTTCAATAGTCAAGTTGGTGGGGACTTTCCCTAGGTAAAGTAATAATTTGCTAATTCGGATCTATTGCTTTTAAATATCGAGTTGCAGAGACCTCTGTCAATGCAGGCTTAATTTCCCCCACTGATGAAGGGTGTTTATAAATGGCTCCTGTGGTGCCAGCCGAGTGTGAAAACATCAGTTTGATGCCTTTTGATAAGAATTACCGAGGTGGAAGGCTTATTAGGCGATTACAAATTTCGCAGCCGCTCGCAGCCCAATTAGGTGGCTCTTGGAGGTGAGTGGAAACTATGGGGGTCAGGGCGGGGTTCCTGCCCCGGACCTCCAATCAAGGCCTTGGCTCTTCGGAACCTAAACCCCTTCCCGACCCCCTCAGGCTTGAGGGAGATACAGCCAGTGCCTCCAACTGGTCTCCCCGGCTTTCTTTACCCCGGCTTCCACAGGTGTTGGTTGTCCTGCCCGGTGTGACTTGCAATTTTCGATTTTCTCTTAAAGGAGACGTGGACATCTAGAAATGCCCCGTAAGTATGTAAAAGCCGCCACACACAGGCAGATTCCTCTCACCCCTTTAGCCCCGTAAGATGATGGTTTTTTTTTTTTTGTTTGTTTGTTTTTTATCTGTCCTCGTTCGACCACATTTGTTCTCCGTTGGAGTTTGGGCTGAAAACGCTCCCTGCGGAGACAGAAAGAACCCTGACTTTTAGCACACGTGCCCCACGAGGAAGAGAGACTCTGAAAAGCAGCAGTGAGTTTTCCTTGGTCCCCGCCAGCGGAGGAGGAGCTCGGGGAAGAGGAAGGGCTGGTTCGGAGACCCGGCCACGGAGCAGGAGCAACCCTTCTCTGTGCTCTCCCCTGTCCAGTGGCCCGGAGGTCGCTGGGCCCAGAACCCGCGGGACGCTCAGCCTTGACATTCAAAGCAAATTACCTGCACACCCCTCCTCCCCAGACCCCACCGAAGGCGTTCGCGGCGCCAGGGAAGCAGAAATAGACTCACCGCCGGAGGCCGATGGAATGGCCGGGCAGGATGCGCGCAGTTACCCGGCAGAGAGGTCCGCGTCCCGCCCGGCGCAGGGAGGAAGGCGGCCTCCGAACCAGCTTTCAGGTCTTTTCCTGTCTGACGGCCATTCTTCTTCCCCAAGCCCAGAAGCCTCTAAAAACGAATCATTTCCTCCACTTAGGCCCTGATAGGAGCTCTTAGATCAAGATTAGTATTTTGAAAACCTGATTGAGAGCCACCTGATTAGGCGAGGGTGGGTGGAAAGACCGCACAAACGCCCGCGCCCCCGCCCCACTTCCCCAAACAGCCCCAGCGCGCTCCGAATCGCCAAAGGACCCGCGATTCATTCTCCCCGAAAGCAGCCAAACAGCACCCCAGATTCATTTGGCAGGCCCTCACCAATAAAAAAAAAAACGGCAACCAAGTCTCCTCCGAGCTGGGTCTTTATTTTTAATTCCACTTTCAAGCCTGCTCCAAAGCGGCCTGACAAAGCCGACCTTCTGCACAACTCTCCATTCGGGAAGAAGAGTCGTCTCGCGGCCGATGCTACCGCATGGAAATAAATTATGTGGGTTTTCTCCAAAACACTCAGTTTTGCAATCCATGAAAAACACAAGTCTCTCTGGTCCCCACGTACAGGTTAGCTTTTTGAGAAGTCGGTCTACCTCAAGCTTTCAATTCTGTAAGAGGGCACAGATTCAGCATAGCGTCCCCCTCCTTCTCCCCTGAAAATGTAAGCAAGATTTTCCAGAGGCGACCCTCGGGGTAGGGGGTGGGGGGTGGCGTGGCTGATATTAACGCGGGAGAGCCGAGCGAAAAAGAAAACAATGGTGATAGGAAAGTGCTCTAAGGACCCTCGTTTTTTATGGGAGAGAAATGTAGTTGAGGAAAAAGTAGATTTGCAGTCTTTGCTTGGTCCCACACTGTTAGACCGGGAAAGGAGATAAGAATATTAAGACTATGTTGAAGCGACATCACATGCTTTTGTGAAAGGCCTTTAGAAAACAGACTCCAAGTATTTTTATTATTACTTATGGTTCAGAAGTTCGCTTTGTTTTGTTTCTTAAAAAGGGGGAAGGATAAATAAAAGTATTGCTTAAGAGTTTCTTACCAAATTCTCCTTCATACAAGAAGTAACAAAGTAAACGTTTACATTCTAAAGAAGCTATTTAAACAGACGCAATCTCCAGTCCTAATCAAAATCCAGGTATTCTGAAGCCCATCCCCGCAGCCTAATGTTGAGGCTGAATCTGGCCGCGTCGGGGCTTAAACGTTGTCTAAGACGAAAGCACAATACTATGAACAACATGCTTTTGCCTTTCTCATCGCCTCGATTTCAAATCTAGTTGCAACGCATAAGCTTTTGTGCGGCTCACTTGTTCCTTCTTTATCGCAATGAGAAAACTTTTCGCAAAGGGAGCGCCTCCCGCTCCATCAGGCTGCCCGGGAGCGGCCGCGGTCCGGGGCGAGGCCCGCGAGGTGCGCGGTTCAGGAGCAGATCTGCGACCTCCCGCCTTCCAGACCCACTCCCCCCCCCCACCCCCCACACCCCCACACCCCCACCCCTGGCTGGTGCAGAAAGAGATGTAACCTGAATCTTTGCTTAGGTTTTGGTTGGGAAGCGAGAATTAAAAAGCCACGGCAAAAGTGGAAAGATTTTTTTTTTCTTAAAGTCAAAAGTTAACAGGGCCATTCCCAATGATCCCCCGCCACACACACACACCCCCCTTAATACTGAATCTGGACTAAGTTGGCTTGTCCAGATAAAGATCTTAACATGTAGAGAAGGCGGGTTTTCCTGCAGGAGCTGAGGCTCTTCCTCCAGGAAAAGACTCCCCCCCGCCACACACACCCCGTTCCCTCCCTTTATGTAAGGTTCCACCCTCTGGAAAACAAACTCCACCCCCCCTTTTTTTTCTTTTCCTGGAGGGACAGACCTCAGCGAAGTTGGGGAGAAAAAATCATCTCAAGAGAGTCTGTCTACCCGAGCACGGCTAGGACCAGGGCGGCCTCTGCGGAGGAGGACTGGCTCGGAGCTTCTGGCTCTTCGGGGTGTCAGCTTTTATTGGGGCGGGGGAGGGGGCGATCGGCGGGCCCAGCAGCCTCTGACCCTCCGGAGCTGGTCTGCGATCAGCAGCGCTCGCAGGGCCATGTATTGGAAAAGCGACCAGAGGTTTGTGTGTAAACTCCAAGAAAAGGACGTGCCGGCGCTGGCAGTGCCCCCCGAGAAGGTGAGCGAGGCGACGCCGGGCCCGACCCGCTGAGTCGCGGTTTCCTGGAAACGCGAGCGGTTGGGGCCTCCAGACGAGGCTCAGAAATTACCTGTGACGGCCTCATCTTCAGACCTGACAATTTTTTTTCTTTGGTTACGTAGTAGCTGTAGTCAGTAATCACTGCCTCCCCTCCCACAAGCTCACTTAACCTGCAGCATGGACGTGGAGACTGTAATTTGGGAGAGGAAGCCTCGAGCCTAAGGCGCTCTCGGGTGCAGATGTGAGTCGTGTTTTTGTTCTATTTGCCCAGGTGGCCGTGGCGGTCGGGGAGAGAGAATGGGGAGGTCCGGAAGGCTGTCGGGAGGGCACCAAAGCGAGGCGCCCCTCCGCCCGCGGACGCTCACGGGCCCGAAGGCGCGTCCCCGGCTGCGGGGCACCCCGCGCTGGCGGGCCCACTGCGGACACTGAAAGATACGCGGCTCCCGGAAGGCCTCGGGGGACCCCCAGGCGCCCCCCAGTCGCACCGCTGGTCTGGGTCAGGATATGGGGGGAACTGTCGAGCTCTCACCTCACTCTGGAGGTGGGACCCACGGGGGCCCCCACAATTCAAATTCCCAAATGAGCTAGCCCCTGCTGGAGCGCCCCAGAGTGGGACCCGCAACCCGCACCGCCGATTTCCCTTTGCTGCGCGACGCTGGCGGGGGACGCCCGCGAACACAGGGCTTTTCTGCTGAAACTCCCTCTGCGCTGCGAGGACGCGGCCTCGGCGGCGGCGGCGTGGGTCCCGCGGGGGAGCGCGTCCAGGGCCGGGGTGCCCGGGGCCACAGGGTCCCGCCCGCTGCTGTTGGAGGGGCCCGGGAGGGAGGGAGGGAGGCGGAGAGTCCGAATACGGAGCCGAGGGCCGCCGGACCGGGCACTCCGCCTCCTCGCCCCGCAGCGCGCTGGAGTTTTCCCAAAAGAAGGCAGAAAACGCTTTCCGGAAAGGCTGCGTTTTCGTTTCAGAACAACACTCTTGTAAATGCTTGGAAACATTTGAGTCATGAGCGTTGTTACTTTAAAACATTTTGACCGAGGTTGGGCGAGTTTTTTTCTTTTTCTTTTTTAATAGCACAAATTAAATTCAGCTGGATATTTTCCATTATTCCATACGCTTTCTGCGCTGGTTAAAAATAATCCTTCGGGAGCTCAACTGTTGACTTACTGAGCAATAAGTGGCAATTTACACCTGAAAGAAACGAGTGTAAATCACTCGCCGCTCTAATTGCCGCAAGTTTACCAAAGAGCTGCTGGGTCGGTTGATTCTGAAGCATTTTCATTCAAATTGTCATCGGAACAAGCACCAGGCTTCTTAAATCCCGCTGTAATTAGCTTTCAAGTATCCTATTAAACCTCTTCACCTTTCGGGCTATCCAATGCAAAAAGCCCCCTTTAAAAAAAACAACACATGTCTTGCTTTTTTAATTGAGGTTATTAAAGAAATCAAGTTTCTTCCCCCATCCCCTCCTCAGTCCTCTTTTCTTCTCTCCCACCCTGCCCCTTCCTTCTGTGCACCCCACTTAGCCCGGCCATCCCAGCCCCGCCGTGATTGACGTCTGGAAAGCAAGTGCTTTGTGCCGGGATGATTGCTAGGAAAGTGTTACCGCCGGCGGGAGGGCGGGGAGCCGGCGCGCCCCGGTGAGAGCTGGGGAGCCTGCGCCCCGAGAGCTCCGCCGCGCGCCCGCTGAGCCCCCGGCGCTCCGGCGGCCGCTGCGCCGGGGCCGCGCCGCCGCCGTCAGCGGAGCGGGGCCGGGAGCCCTTGACGGCTGCACGCTCGGCCCGCGCCTGGGCCTTCATTAGCCCGCCCCGCGCGCGTGGCAGCTGAGGCTCGGCGCCGGGGGTGCGGGCTCTGAACTTGTCCTCTGTTTCTCCCCACTCCCACCCCGCAGTGCCAGGGGCTCATGTCGGAAGAGTGCGGGCGGACTGCAGCCCTGGCGGCCGGGAGGACTCGCAAAGGCGCCGGGGAAGAGGGACTGGTGAGTGGGGAGGGAGGGGCGCAGGTGCGGGCAGACCGGGCTTTGGTGCGGAGGCGGCGCAGGGAGAAGCGCTGCGGTCCGGCGCTCCTTCCAGGGCCCCCCTGGCCCGCGGGGAGCGGGTGGAGGGAGGGTCCGGGGAGGGGCGGGGTGGAAAGCTGAGCCGGCGTGGCTCGCTGGGCAGGGTTGTGGGGCTCCCTAAGTCCCTTGAGGTCAGGGGTCCCAGCCCCAGTGGGTTGTGGCTGGTGCTTGGACTCTGGACTGGGGGTGAGGGCGGAGAAGGGAGACCTCAGGGACTGGGCAGAAAGTGGGGGAGGGGGCTGCTGGAGCAGGGGGGGTGGGGGCGGCGGGGGAGTCCCAGGGAGCCGCGGGATAAGGAGAGGAGGAGGGGTCTAGAACCGCCCGCGACCGCGCCTCGCGGTTTCCTGCAGGTGAGCCCCGAGGGAGCGGGGGACGAGGACTCGTGCTCCTCCTCGGCCCCGCTGTCCCCGTCGTCCTCGCCCCGGTCCATGGCCTCGGGCTCCGTCTGTCCCCCTGGCAAGTGTGTGTGCAACAGCTGCGGCCTGGAGATCGTGGACAAGTACCTTCTCAAGGTAGGGCGGAGCCGCCAGGCCCGGGAGCGCGCTCCCCGAGGAACCCTGGGAGCAGGGAAATGTTTGTTTGCTCCCCCTTTTCCGTTCACGCTCTCCCTGGAGGTTGTGGGCTTTCGAAGCCAAACAGACCAACCCGGGGCAACCCCTGCGGTGGGAAGGAGCTGGGGAAGAAGTCTGAGAACCTCCCCAGTTGTTGCCCAGGAGCTGTGGGACCGCCTTCGTCTAGAAGTGCCGACACCGCCGTACCCGGGTGTCTGTTCCGGGGTCAGCCGCCAGACTGGTAGAGGAACAGAAATGGAGGAACCCTCTACCCTTTCCGAGACGGGGTCCTGCCGGGTGGTTTATAACGAGCCCCGGGTAACATCCCCCCGCTGGCCTGGCTTCAGAGTTCTAGGTCGGAATATGCTGGCTGATTCCACTTTTGAGTGTCTATTTTGATGAGAACCATCGTATATTGTCCAAAAGGCTCTTTTCTGGACAGATTTTTTTTTTTTACATATAGTTTTCTGTTTATTTACCATTACCTAAAACCATTTCAGCACCTCACTCCTGTCATAACATTTAATATTTAAAGGCCACTCAATGCTTTAAAAAATGTTATCTCCTGTGTTTTAGGGGGGAAAATGGAAATGGATGCCAAGTTAGGAAGAAAAGAAAGAAGCCTGGATGAAATGCTTCAAATGGTTTCAGAGCAGACTGTCTTAATTTGTTTTACTTCTCTTAAAATACGGTGGGGGAGTTTTGGAGTATAAATTCTGGCGGGCACCGTTACTCATGTCATTGCCTGCAGGATCATGGTCCCATGTGTCTTAATCTTAATGCTATGGGTTTTCAACTTCAATCGCTCTTTAAAACCACCATTTAAACTAATGATCTCTTCTACACTGAATTAGTAGCAAACCAGTTCACTTTCTATTCTGTTTCCACCAAATCCCAACCCCAGCTTTTCAAACAATAATATTAATTATGAAGAGTATGAGTTCAAAAGCAAGTTAGTGGGATTCTTACAATTTCTACCTCAAAGTGGAAATGATACTCTATAGATACAACCCAGATAAAGCACCTAAAGAAGTTTTGGTGAAAACACTGAAAAGTGACTGAGTTTGTTTTTATCAGTGGTTAATACTTGCAGCTTAAGAATTAACATGGCTTTCTCTTTAAATCTGTATCCTTAAGATCCTCTCTTTCAGTGTTTCTAAACAAGGGGCCTTTTTGGATATTTAAAAAGCATCTTTTGGAGCAAAAAGGAGCTTATTTTCAATGAGCCCTCTCAATAATTAGTATAATGTTTAAGAATGTTTCTAAAGGGATTTATAAAGGTTTTAACACTTCATAGTAGAGAGGATCCAAGAAAAACCAGTTACAAAGTGACTCTTTAAAAAAAAAGTGACTCTTAACACACCCTCTGAAATAGTTTCTAGTGTTCATCTTACATATGTTAAAATATATTTACATATTATTATGTATTTGCATTACATGAAATATCTGTTACCTAAACTTTCCTTTGTAATAGGACTGGAGGCCTCCCAATGAAGACTTATATGTCGTCTTATTCTACCCTCTTATACATATTAGTATATTAGCTCTAACAAAAGTTTAATGCTTTATGATAATATAAAAACTCTGAATTCTGAATTCTTTTTTCCCCCCATTTTGAGTCCTTATCTAGACATATTTGAATTAAAATCACTGGTTAAAATAATTATTATGGGATGTAGTAGGGTATTTGAGGATGTAAATTGTTTAATATAGAAAAACACTGTATCATGAGGCAAATAAAATGGCGTTAGCACAAAAAAGTACAAGAGGAAGTAGATGCATATATTGCCCCATCTCATACTTCAGTGCCCTGTTGTTTGGGTGGGTTTTCTGGCTTGGTCTTACATACATATACACGTACAGATTGGATCAATGCCAGCCTTCAGGGAAGGTTTATAATCATCAGAAGTTTCTCTCTTCACCTTACTTTCCTCTGGGGGAGAGGAAAGGGAAGATGAAAGAGGTTGTTTGGTTGTTGTTTTTTAAAGTAAACTTTAAGGAAGGTGAAAAATCAGGCACTGGGTCTAGCGTTAGGGAATTGGAGGGTTGTCATAACTCTGCCCTAAAGCCTGAATCTACCCTTGTTTTGTGTTAGTTTGTTTTTCAAGGTTGGATAAGATAAAAATGCAAAAGAAGGCCTAAACAGTGGAATATGAAAGGAAGTCCATACTTCTAATCTTCAATTTAATTGAGCCCCTTTTAGAAAAAAATAGAAGAAAAAATCTATTTCCAGAGCATATTCATAATTGTTAATATTTTTATTGCTTTTATGATGTTTTCCATGTTTTCTTGTATAGTGAATATATGCATCTTTTAAAACAAAACTAAAATTTAAGACGTTAAAAAATTTACCCAAATGATACTCTCATTAATGCTTTGAAAGAGACACATAACTAAAAGCCATTGAAACTTTTCTTTTCAGTTTCAAAGTACCTTTTATATTTCATGAACAGTGGTGCTAATCTGATAGAATTTGGACAGATCATCTTTATTATGAAATAGTGTAGCAAAAGGTATATTTCATATTTTCCCAAATTACCTAATTCCTATTGTAAGCATTAGATCCATCTGTAGGGTGTAACTTTTGTTTTTGCATCACTGCTATTCTTTTACATTAAATTTAATTAAGCATAAATCCAGTTATTGTGTCCATTTAACAAGAACAAATTTTAGGAGACTGCATTAAGGCAAGTTCAACCCAATACACATGTTTGTTCTCCAAGGTTAAAGCTGTGCTTATAGAGTGATGGCAACAGTTTAAGGTGAGGGGTAATTATGATTTGTTCCCTAAACTGATAATATTTCAACTTCCTTCTTAGAAAATATAAAGGGCTGTGATTTATTAAATCACCATTTTATGCCTCATTCCTTGAAGTATAAATGGCAAACGATGCTTTGGTGCCTTTTTAAAACCACTTAAAATTAGATTTATTTTTTCCTCCAGTAGTCAAATCATTAAGTAGGGTTTGCAGTACTTTACTTCTTGATTCTCTCATTTAATGTTAAATGGGAACCAGGGCTTCTGCTATATCAACATTTAAATCTACCTTAGCATTTCTGTTTTGTAAGCAACATGGATTCCCTGACTTCTTTGTAAGGGTAGGTATTTATCTTAAGAAAACTTATTTTTCACTGTCTTTCTCTCATTTTAACCAGTGCACACTGTATAATAATTTGCCCAAAATGTAGATTGAGAAGGTATATGGTTTGGATTTTTTTGGCTAACAAGTTTCATGGTGGGAAGAATTTGGTAAAAGAAAAAATAAACAGGTATGCAGGACTTTAAAGTGTTCCAAGAATTTTCCTTGTGTTCATAAAAGTTCCATTTAAAAACAAAACAAAACAAAACAAAATAAAACAAAACAAAAAAACACCTAAAGTCTTTAAAGGAATTAAAAAAAACCACACTTTTCAAAACACAAAATGTGGAATATGTTATTGTGATTTTCTGGTTAGGTCTAAGGGAATATATCTACACACATATTTGTGTAAATTAAACCTTTTCAATGGAAACATTCAGAGTGTGCATCAAAACATGAAGGGACCAGCTTTTTAAATTTCGTAATACACAAAACCAAAGACTATCCTCTTAGTGTTAGAATGAGTTCTCATCCTGCCTCTTTTTCCTTCACAGGTGAATGACCTGTGCTGGCATGTTCGGTGTCTCTCCTGCAGTGTCTGCAGAACCTCCTTAGGAAGGCATACCAGCTGTTATATTAAAGACAAGGACATTTTCTGCAAACTTGATTATTTCAGGTACTCTGTGATTTTTTTTTTTAGTAAGTAGATATTCTAAGAAATCATTATTCAAAGAGAATTTTGTAAATAGATTTTTTTGTCTGGTTTTATTTATTGAAGCCCAGTTTTTCTTATATAACAGATTTAAAAATGAGAATGCTTGCCAAACCAGTTTGGCTCAGTGGATAGAGCATCGGCCTGCGGACTGAAGGGTCCCAGGTTCGGTTCCCAGGTTCGTTTCCCAGGTTAGGTTCTGGTCGGGGGCATGTGCCTTGGCTGCAGGCACATCCCCAGTTGGGGATGTGCGGGAGACAGTTGATCGATGTTTCTGACTTTCTATCCCTCTCCCTTCCTCTCTGTGAAAAATCAATAAAATATATTTTTAAAAAATAAAATAAAATGAGAATGCTTTTTATCTTTGAGGTATCGTTTGTATTACAACAAATAAATAAGTGTGGTTTGGTAAATGAAATTTTTAGGTATTAAGAACTTCTCTGTATGCACAGATATAAAGTATGAAATATAAGATGACTTATTGTGAGAAAGCCCCTGGTTTGGGAGAGTGGTAAGATGAAATAATTTTGGGGGGTGAGGGACACAGGTTTTGCTAAGCTTTGACCTGTTTATTATAGAATGATCCCTAGTTATACATCTATAAAATGTCAGCAGTTTGGAGACTATGATAAACCAAATTAATCAGAATTGACTGTTCCAATATGAGAAATGCACCAAATCTAAATATCCTGCCTAAAAATCCTGTTTCTTTTGTCTGGTCTTTGACCTTTATTTTGTGATATTATATTTGCCTGAGTTATTAAATATAACATTTTTTCTGACTCATCTCTTTATAATAATTTAAATGGACATTTTCTTCCAGGATATAACTCAACTCTTAATGAATAAATGTCTAGAAATTCTTAAGCATGACTTTAAAAAATTACCATAGTTTTAAATTTGCATTTCCAAATGAAGAAGAATGTTCATTGTGAAATTTGGAAGTTAATACGGTATAATAAAGTTTGTAATACAAATTATGTTGTTTATACCCAATTTCAAAAATTGATTTCAGAGAGTTTAGTAATTGATTTGAATAAATTGCTAGGTAATTTAAAGCACTTCATGAAATCCAGAGTCCTTTATTTTATAAAGGCACAGAATTTTATAATTATAAAAAATGTGTATTTCTCATCAGACATGCTTTCCATTTCCTCAAAAAAATAGTAGCAATTTGCCTCGTCTTTCACTTAGGATATGCTAATCTAAATGTTTTATGGTAATCTAAAGTCTTTTGAGAGATTTGGTTTCAGAGGCTTACTGAAGGTCTAGTTTTTCGAGATGTTTTTATGCTTCATATTTTATATTCTGCAATGTGTTTTTAGGATTCAGTTTTTCAGATCAATTTTTAAATGGGAATACCTCTAAAGATATATTAATGAAGAGACACAGACGTATATACTTATCTCAGACATGGGTATGCCAAGCCCTGACTATGATAGTGAAAGGAGAAGTGGCAAAGAGTCAGTTGGACTAAGAGAAAAAAAAATATTTACATCTGCCATTTTGTTAAGATTAATCTGCATTTAATGTTCAGATGTGTCTCTGAAACTTTCAGGTAATATTTCTCATCTCCCTGTTATTAACAATGCAATAGTTTATTCAACCAAAGGAAATATTTTCTGTTTTCCTTCCTTTCATTATTCCCAGGGTGAACAATTACTGTTTTCCTCATTCTTTTATAATAGCAATTTCAAATATTATAATGTTTTAACTTAAAAAATAATGGTACTTAAAATATTTTCTAATTATCTCAACTTGGTTTTAAGAGATCATTATTTATATCTTAAGTGGTGTGCTTTTGTATTTTTAGGTTTCAATCCGGAGTCTTTGTGTGTGTGTGTATGTGTGTGTGTGTGTGTGTGTGTGTTATCTTGGATCTCTTAAAATGCACTGATATTTGTTACAAGAGAGATACTGAAACTTATATTTCATTTATTTTAGAAGAAAAAAATCCAATCTTCCTTTAAGGTGATAATGAGAATTTTCTGTTTTATAAATAGGTTTGAATTATGACCATATCTCATCTTGATTGCTTACCATGCTGACTCAGAAAAATAATCGATTCCTGTTTTATTTTCAAAAGATTTAAATACTTACCTTAATCCAATGAGTAATGTAACACATTAGTTTCATCTCAAACTGATGAATATGTCACCAAGCATTAAAATCTTCACCTCCTTCCCTTCTATTTATGTAGAAGATATGGAACTCGCTGCTCTCGTTGTGGGAGGCACATCCATTCTACTGACTGGGTCCGGAGGGCCAAGGGCAATGTCTATCACTTGGCGTGCTTTGCCTGCTTTTCTTGCAAAAGGCAACTTTCCACAGGAGAGGAGTTTGCTTTGGTGGAAGAGAAGGTCCTGTGCAGAGTGCATTATGACTGCATGCTGGATAATTTAAAAAGAGAAGTGGAAAATGGTAAATATATACTTAAAATACTTTTGAGTCTTTTGGAACAGTGAATACAGGAACAAAAACAATTTTTCCTCCAGATCCCTGTAATGCATTATTTTGTGCAGTGTAATTGTGGTAAAACTCATTAAGCACTTTACTGTTAGTGGCAGTCTCCATCTGTTTGTTTATAGGGAAACCATGCCATGTGTATTAGCATTGTGCCATATTCTCAGTCTAAGGATTTGAGCTTAGATTCCGATTTGTTTTTTGTAACTAGTCCTGTCCCTGTCTTTGCCTTCCTAAGGATGAGCTTTAGATGAGTACTTCTAACGTTTTACACTTGTGACTAAATGTTGAAGACTACATATGGATTACTGTTTTAACAGTCTATTTCTAGTGTGTTAAAAAACTTAAGGGGTTTGGCAGTCTAGAAGATGTATAGTTTTACTCCAAGCCAATAGATGTAAGAAGCCTATTATTGCATGACTGCTGAACCCATCTAAGTTACCAACATGTGCGGTGTGTGTTTTAAATGTAGGTAACGGGATTAGTGTGGAAGGTGCTCTCCTCACTGAGCAAGATGTTAATCATCCAAAACCAGCAAAAAGGGCTCGGACCAGCTTTACCGCAGATCAGCTCCAGGTAGACGTGACAATGAATTTATGATTTTTGAAGCCCCTCCCTACCCCCAAAAAACAACTTTATGCTGTCTAAAATCATGTTTATGTTTTCAAAAAGGTTAGCTTATGCTTTGTGTGGAAAAAACTTGGTGAATGTATGAAATACACATTTGGCCTTAAAATATTTATCAATGTTCATTCAAGCTTTGTTTTTTTTGGGGGGGGGGGTGGGCTGTTGGCATTGACATCAAAGAGGAAGCAAAATGTTAGTCTGTCCTGACTTCCTGATAAAATCAGTTAAACCCAGGCATTTACATTACTACATATATAATTACAATAGCAAACAAAATAGTTGGAGATTCAACAGAAAGAGTCATACAATATCTGTCTGAGTCTATGGGACACTGACGTGTTCATCTTTTAATGGACAAGATTATACATTTTCTGAGTAGGTTGATTATGTCCCCTGAAAAGGGAGGGATTATTTTCAGCTTAGTTGCCCTAAGTATAATCGTCATTGATTTGGTTTATGAGAATTGTCAAGAAAATGATTAAATAGTTACTCTTTACTTTATATTTAAGTCTACACATATAATGATTCTTTCTGGCATTTTTTAAGATAAAAAATATGTTTTCTAAAAGATTAATGTGGCGGAAGTATTTTATGTTAAAGTAGCATTTATTGAACACCTACTATGTATTACTGGGTATTTTATACATTGTATCCATCTTAGCTCGAACTTTAAATGATATTTATATAGTGTTAACAATAAGTGAAGGTAATTTTTGAAAAGTCACATATGATATTTTACGGCTTTCCAGTATTTAAAAATGTAAGTGTTTCAAGAAGATAATTTTTATTTTGAGAATGCTTAAAAAAGAAACCTTGCTGTGGCACAAATATTCCAAAGAAACTTAATGATATTGTAAAGCAATCTAGCACTAAAATCTAAAGCCATTCTGAAAAAAATTCAGATTGTTTTGGACTTCTTAACTTAGGCATAGAATACATGGTCAATAAATAATAAATGAAAGATAAGACAAGTGAAAGAAATATCTCTGCTTGAACCTTGCTTTACTGGATGCCTCATTGGATTGTAATGAAGATCACAAAAAGCCCTAACTTAGGAGACATTGAGTCCCTGAGGGTGACCTGGCAGCAGAATACCCAGTAGCTGAAAGGTGTGTGAGAAAATGGAATCTCTAGTAAAAATATATTCTGTTTTTAAAATCAGCTATTCCCATAAAGGATGGCTATAGTTTTAATTATAAAACTGATAACCCTAATATCATATAAAATTTATTATTAAGATTACAATTGTGAAATTTTGAAGCCACTTTAGGCAGTCTCATATAGGAAGATAAATATTGATTAAATAAAAATGGAATGATATTTGTGGAGACCTTTGTGCTCCAAGTCCTATGACAGGCATTTTCTCCCTTAATTCTTACAAGTCCTTGCTGTAGGTAGCCTCATCTAAGAGGTGCGGGAAATTTCCTCAGGACAGTTTGCCAAGGGAATGGCAGAGAAGAGATATGAACCCTGCTCCCCAAACCTCTGGTCTTTTCATTTTGCTTGGCCTCCGAGGAGACTATGTGTCTGTGCCTAACAAAACTCCATTTACTGGTAGCAGCCGCTAGAACAGAAGAGTGTGATTCTGAATCTTGTAGATGACCTTATAGTTTTATTTGCAAATGTACAAAAACTATTTAATCATGCATTATTATATGAAAATGTGGTCCTGGTCAGATAGTTCAGTTGGTTGGAGCAACATCCCGTACACCAAAAGTTCACAAGTTTGGTCCCCAGTCAGGGCACATACAAGAGGCAAACAATCAATGTTTCTCACGTCAATGTTTTTTTCTCTCTCCCCCCACTCCTCCTCCTTTCTCTCTATAAAAATCAATAAACATCCTCAGGTGAAGGTATTTTTTAAAATGTAATGTGAATCATGTTTTTAAAAATTTGTATCAGAATCATCAATTTTGAAAAATGATATGCTTTCAAAGCATGCTCTCATTTATTCAATCTTTATTAGTATTTACCTATTCTAGGTGTGACTGAAAAATAATCTGGCTCCATTCTGTCCTCAAGTGGTTCTTTATAATTTAGGAATCTGGAATAGGTATAGATTTTTAAAAACTTGAATTATTATATTTAGTTAGAACCTCTGATAAATCAGGTGATGTATCCTCATTGTCAAATTGTCCTACCTTTCAGGAAAAAAAATAAAGTATGATAGGTGATCAGTAGGTCAAGATCATACATGAAGTAATAAAGTTAAACAGAGTAGAATTAAAAAGGGAGGAATAAACAAGAAAAATTTCAAAAATTCTTTAGAAACTTATGGGAAGAAAAAGTCATTTCACACTTACAAAATAAAATATAAAATATTTCAAATATTGTGTTTTTTGTAGGGATGATATTTAAGAAGTTTCAGTGACTATTATGATTTGATATAGTTATAGTTAGAAGCACTTGTTCAATGATCATTAATGCTAAATGTGCCAAGGTTAGCACCTACTTTAATCTACTTTCAGATCCAGTTGGTCTGCTGCTACTTTGCAGAATCCTGACATTTCTGGTAGAATTTATGGCCTTAAAATGATGAGTGTCTCTACAGGCTTATTCCTTGACCATGTTAAAAGTAGGGTGGGTTTGGGCATCATTAGTGACTGGAGGATAATAAAACTAAGTTCAAATTCAAAGGGTTGTGTGTGTTTTTTCCTGAGGCTAAACACTGGTAAGTATATCTTACTTTTCCTTTAGTATTATCCTAAACCATCAGTGTTGATTTAAGTGTTGCTTTATTCCCTGATGAAAAATTGCTTTATTTAATGTAATTTGGTTCTGTGATTAAACTTGTGAATTTGAAATGCATTTGTGAAAAGCATGCTGTTTTTGTTCTATAAATGATCAATAGTGGCTTTGAAAGCAAATGCTTTTCTCCTTCAAAATTAAAAAAATAATAATTAATTTTTGCTTATTCGTTTTTCTCTTCGAGATTTACACACTCAGCCTTCTATAGACACAACTGTGTTTGCATATGAAATAACACATTTGAAATAGAAAAGAAAGAATGACGTGAACTTGGTGAAATTATGAACTTTTAGTCTGATTCTTTCCATTCTTAAACCAAAAATATAGGTACTGTTTAGAATGAATGTGTGGACAAAGTTGCATAGGAAGCCAGGAAAACCTTATTATAGAAGAGTCACTAATCAGAGAGAACTTAACTGAAAAAAATTATATAATTTGTAAACTTCATAAGGTTTCCAAGAACAACATTGGTGAACTATACCTATCTTCAGATTTTCCTCCCATTGTCAAAGTTCATTCTGTCACAAACACAAGCACAAACACTATTGACAGGAAGGTGAATGTGAACAATAAGACATTCCCTTTGCCCTCAGAAAACTCACTTTCTGCTAGGGAAGACTAAATTTGCCAATGAATTATTTAGCTATCCTTTGAAATGGGCACCTGCAAAAGATAGTATTATATGAGGGCCATAGTAGAGAATGTAATTCATATGGCCTGCTGCAACGGTGACCAGGCCAGCAGAGCGTAGTCTTTAGTGGGGTTGGTAACCCACCCTCCTCCCATGCCCACGGACATGCACAATCATGTTGCATGCCAGACTTTCTATCTTCTTTCTAATATAACATCAATGATGCGAGAGAATCATTGATTAGATACCTGCTGCTCACCCCCTACTAAAGATCAAGCCCACCATCCCAGAATGCACCCTTACCAGGAATCTTACTGTGAACTCCTGATTCATAGGTCGATACTCAACCACTGCACCACACTGGCCAGGCTATAATTCTTTATATTTTACTAGAGGCCTGGTACATGAAAGTCATGCATTGAGTGGGAGCCCAGCCTGTGCCCATTTGTAGTCCGGGAGCCCTCAGAGAATGTCCAACTGCTGCGGAGACAGGAGAGGCTCCTGCCACCACTGCTGTGCTCGCCAGTCATGAGCCCAGCTTCCGGCTGAGCGGCACTCCCCCTGTGGGAGCACACTGACCACCAGGGGGCATCTCCTGCATTGAGCGTCTGCCCCCTGGTGGTCAGTGTGTGTCATAGCAAATCGTCATTCCATCGTTTGGTCGATTTGCATATTAGCCTTTTATTATATAGGATAATACTCCCCTGGATTGATTGACTTTTAACTAATAAAATAGAAATGTCCCATTTGATTTCCATGGTTAATCTTTTCTGAAAAAAATCTGAAGCTCTTAATTTATGCTTTTATTATGGTACTCCCCACCTCCAAAGCACTCTTTCTATGTCCCTTTCTCTCTGAACTTTTATAAGGTTTTATTTGAGTCAAAATGTGATAACATATGCCAGGGAGCAAGATTTCAAATATTTTCCACACCTCTCTCTTATCCTGTGTTATTGGTAGTTGTGGGCATGTCTGAATCTCTGCCCTGGAAAGTTGAGATCAGGAGCATGTTTTTTCATGGACTGCCATTCAGAGCACTTAGCACACTGGTTTCAAGCCAAAGAGTCACATCAGAATCACCTGGGGACTTTTTCAATGTATAGATATTTAGATCCTGAGGAATTCTTATTCAGTGTTGATGGGTGTCTCTTTATAAGATTCCAGATATTTCTTTGCTTAGAGCAAGTGCTTAAAACAATTAATGATGAAATGGTTGCAATTAAGTGGAATACATTTATTGTATTGCGTACTAAATAAAAATTGTAGCAGGGGCCTTGAACCTATTCAGCTCAGTAGATGTTCGAGATAATTGTATATGATTAGTGTATTTTTAAAAGTTATATAATGCTAACACTTTTTAAAAATTCTCACCTGAGGATATGTTTATTGGTTTTTAGAGAGAGAGAGAGAAAGAAACATCAATTGGTTGTCTCCCATATACACCCCAACCAGGGACTGAACCCATGACCTAGCCATGTGCCCTGATAAAATATCAAACCTACAACCTTTTTTGTGTATGGGATGATGCTCCAACCAACTAAGCCATCTGCCCAGGGCCCTAATGCTAACACTTTTTTGTATTTTAAAAAATTTTTTAAATTTTATTTTATTTTTTAAAGTATTACAGATAGTAGTACATATGTCTCCTTCACACTCCCCCTCCCCCCGGCTAACACTTTTTAACAGAAAAGAAAAAAAGTAAATAGACTTAATACTACTTATGCTTATGGGTTATAAGTATGGAAAGAAAGAAAAGGTGAGCTTATTTTTAAAGCATAGTTGAGAAACAAGTTTTTATGTTGAAGTTGATTATTTTTTAAATATCTTAACACAGCAACTTACATTAAATTTACAAAACGTGCACTCTTTTCATTTATACATACATCCCCATATTGACTTTCAAGTAATACGATATAAGTATTTTCTTGTGCATGTCTTCTCTCCTATCACAAGATGCAGAAGATTTTATTCTTTTTAGCTACTTACCACTTACATATCTTTTAGGTAATGCAGGCACAGTTTGCTCAGGACAACAACCCAGATGCACAGACCCTCCAGAAACTGGCAGAAAGGACAGGCTTGAGCAGACGTGTGATACAGGTGATTGTTTTAAACATTAATCAAGAGATACTAACATTTCCTATTCTAGGTCTTTATGAGTGTGCATTGCTTTGTGAAGACTTGCCAAAGCATTACTTTCTCATGTTAGGTCACTTCACACTCTAAATCATTTTTTCAAAAAAAACTTGATAATTAGCCTTCTTGCGCAGGGCTATCATTTGTTAAGTGACTCCGTGTACAAATTGCTTCATTCATTGCTCATAGCAACCCTAAGATCCTCAGGCTAAAAAAGACAATGAATGTTCCAAGCTAGATCTGGTTCTAAAGTCAGTGTTTTTTCTACTTTTCTACGATTGTGTATGTGAGTGAGTGTGTATGTGTGTGGAGGGTGTTGACAGCCTTTGTTAAAGTTCCAGGTAGAGGGAGTGATGTGAACAAAGTTAAGGAAGGATGAGCTAGACCAAATTTGTCAGAATATAAGATTTATGTTTGCAAATTGTGGGAGAAGAAATTGGTGGAGCTGACCTTGGAAAGGTATGTAAATGCAGAGTTCTTTTCTTTTCAGGAGAAAGCCATGATATGTGATTTTAGGAAGAAAAGGTTGTTGACAGCAATGGGATAAATTAGTGTTGGGAGATAGAAGAAAGCAGATTAGCTGGGATGTCCAGGAAAGGAGTAATTTTTTTTAAAGAAAATAATGGGTGAGGAGGCCTAACATTCATTGAGAAACGTTTTATTGACTGTCCACCAATGGCGAGTGCTGGTTGCTGGAGCACAAGAAAAGAACCAGACACTGTAATGTAATGGGAAAGCAGAGAGAAGCCAAAGGTGACTCATAGATTTGAAGTCAAAATATTCATGGGAATGGAGCTCTTAACAGGAATATTCAGGTCAAAAGAAAGCTATTTTGGTAATATGGAGAGAGATGAATTTTCTTTTCCCCTGCTAATTCTGCAATGATGGTGCCTTTGGGCATGTAAACAGGTATTTTTTGAGGATGAACAGAACTTGAGCAAAAAGATCTAATGCTATGAGATTGGGTAAAGATCCTTTGGAAAGGATTATAGACAGTAAAAAGTGAAGAATGGATTTTAGGGAGAGAACAGGGCAAGAGGTGCTGTTTGAGTGGAACATAGTAGCAGCCAGAATAAATGAGTAGAAGCATCGTGGAGGCCAAAGGAGTGAGGTGGGTTCAAGATAAGGTGGTCAACTGTGCCAAGTTCTTAAAGAGAGATCAAGGAAATGGAAAACACTTTTAAATAACATTCAAAGTTCAAAACATTTGAGAAATTAATGCAAACAGAAGCAGGTCTCTGCAAGAGAATGCAGAAAAAGGAGATTTCACTCATGATGTAGAACTTTCTCAGTAGGAGAGTCTATACAAATGGCATGGACTACCATTGGAGCTAGTGATTTCCTGTGGCTGGAAGGGAAGCTTCCTTCGTCAAGGTCCTTCAGACACAATATATTCTGCCGCAGCTGTGTAAGATTAATGACTATTATGTTTTCAGTTATTTTGAAGTTAAAAGCAAAGTAAAATGGAAGGTTTTCTAAATATTTTTCTAGTTATTTGAAGAAGTGAAGACCTCTGACATATAACTCTCATATAATTTTTAGGTATTTCAGCCACTGGTATTATGAGCAAGTATATATTTTTTGATAGTGGCTTTTAATATGTGAGGATTAAGGAGAGAGTGGGGTATGGGGAAGAGTATGGTATATAGATGATGTGTTGGAGAATTGGGCTCCTGAAACCTGTATAATTTTGTTAACTAGTATCACCCAATAAATTCAAAAAAAAGGAAAAAATGTGAGGATTGAATTTAAATATTTTTGACAAGATAGCAAAGGAAGGAGTACTAGCATACAAATATATACATATGGAGTCTGTAAAAGTAGATTAACAATTGTTCTTATGAAGAATAATACAATAATGAATAAATAATAATACAAGAATAAACTTTTCTATATTCACAACTGTAAACCTACTTTTGCCTCACAGTATATTATTTGTATACTAAAGGTCCAGTGCACAAAATTTGTGCATTGGTAGGGTCCCTAGTGGCTGACAGTGGCTGGCTGAGTACTCTCTCCCTTCCACTGCTTGCCTGCCACCAGCCAGTCCTCCCTCCCTTTCCCTTGCCAGCCCCACTCCCTGGTCAAACTCCTGGTGGAGGGGACAATTTGCATACTATGCTTTTATTATATAGGACATATGTGTGTGTATAATTTAAACATATAGTCCTTGACAGTATTTTTGAAGAGTTAATTACTGTGATCTCAAATAGTAATCACGATCTGTTTGCTCAGCCTACTTCCTAGCACTGGGCACACTTTAGAAAAATTAAGGAAAAGCCAAATGACTAGGCCTTAATTTTAATATGCAAACTAGGTTGTATGCAAAGATTAGATAGAAACAGTAGTCTGATACATAGAGACAGTCTCACCTTTACTAGCTAAAGTCTACTTGGAGAGACATGAGTAACAGATCAGATTGTCGGTATACTAAGATCATAGAATGCAAATGAATGATTTTATTTTGAACTCTGTATCTAAGTATAATCACTGTTCACATACCATTTCAGATAGGTGAATTATGAGTTGTGTACCTTTAGAAAAATAATAAAACTGTTCTATTTCTTTCAGTATGTTTACTGGGAATGTATTTTCATACTAAGAACTACAACATCTTTATTGCACATACTGAGCATAGAATAATTTAGTTTGGTTCAAATTTTTTATTATCATTTGAATGCTTCAATGAACAATATTGTATATATACTTCCTATGTTTGTTCAATAGTTTGTATGGGATACATTTATAGAAATGGGATTATTGAGTCAAAAGATAAAACATTTTTAAGGCCTTTAACTGATAGCACAAAAATCAGTTCTAGAAAGTCCATACCAATTTATTCTGCCAGTAGTTACTTATGAAAGTTGCTCTTCCCCAACTATGTGAATCCTTATTGCTATCCCTCTTTAATGTCCTTTCCAATGTTGTAGTCAGAAAATCTCATTGTCTTTATTTGTATTTTTTCATTATCAATAAATTTCAACATTTTGTAATTTTAAAAGTTGTTATTTTAGCCCACTTTTCTATTGGGTTGTTTCTTTTCTTCCCATCTTACTTTTACTGACTTCTATTTATCATGTTAAATTTTCATAGTTCATCAATTTTCCTTTTTTATTGAATTTATTGGGGTGAAATTGGTCAACAAAATTATGTAGATTTTAGGTATACAATTCTATACTATATCATCTATGTATTATATAATGTGCTTACCACCTAAACATCAATTTTCATTTTCCCAGCACATAGAATTTTTTAATATTTTTATGTATTAAACCTCTCAATATTTTGTTCTTATAGCTTTGGCCATTTTTATGTTTCTCCACTGAGAAAGAGATCAATATTTGCTTTTGTTTCCTTAAACATTATGGTTTCAGTTATTCACACCTATACTTTAATTTATCTGGAATTGATTTGGTTACGTGTGAGGAAACAATTTTTCTATTTTTTTCTCCTAAATGATTACTCAGCTTTCTTAAATCAGTATCATACCATGCTTTCCAAATAATTTAAAATTCCATATTTTTCGTACATTATTTTTGGCTCTTTGAGCTTCCAACGAAATTAATTTTATGCATCATTCTTTTGCAGACCTACTTCTAGCTTAGATACTTTACAATATAGAATTCAAAACTATTAAAGCAATAGCTTAGAAGGAAATGTAACTCTTTTAGAGGTTTGCAAAGCAGAAGGAGTAACTTTTAAGTCAGCAAGGAGTGTCAGAAGGACTTGTATTTGAATTCTGAAGCTGGTAGCCCTCATGTCAGAAGTTATTTTCTGAAGTCTAGTATCAGCTATATTTTGCTGTGTAAATTAGATGACACTTTGTATTTACAAATCTCTCTCTGCTGACTACCTGTTGATGATCTTTTTAAGGAGCTGTTTGATTCAGCATTAAGGTGGCTATTTTGTTTTTTATGTCATGCCTTCTTCGTATCTATTTCTAAAGCCTGGTATTTTTTTTAAACAGCTGAGTAAGTTCCATCCAATATTTAATCTATTGGAGACGTAAGATACTTTGAAGAAACTTGGGGAACCACAGTGCCATGTATGTTAGGTTCCACGTGGCCCTTTGGGTGCATGTCTTCTGGGTCCTGCCCAGGAAAAGGCAGGTGGCAGTAGTTCCCGTTTATAGGGTGAAGAATGTGTGAGTGTAACTCCATGGCTGGATGATGACAGCAGAGGCACCCAATGTTGCAGAGCCTGTGGAGAGAACTGTGAGTGGAGACTTTGGATGTGGTCTCTGTATAGGTATCTAAGGGTCTAACATTCCAGAAGATGGGGGAGAAGGCTGTGACTCCCCATCCTTTTCTTCAACACATGTCTTAAGTGTCATTCCTGAAACCTTCCTTGGGTACTCCCTGTCAGCCACCTGCTCAGGGCTACACAACCCATTATGTCATTCATTTTTATTTCTTTAACGTTAAACCTTTGAGTTTATACATAACCAGACCTCTATTTTTGAGTCCCAAGAAAATTTTGTTTTAGAAATAGGCCAACATCTTTTTATAAAAAGACACTATTCTTAAAAAAATATGCTTTTTATTTATTTCAGAGAGGAATGGAGAGGGAGAGGGAGATAGAAACATCAGTGATGAGAAAGAATAGTTGATCAGCTGCCTCCTGCATGTCCCCCATTGGGATGGAGCCCACAACCTGGGCATACACCCTGACTGCGAATCAAACCATGACCTCC
This sequence comes from Antrozous pallidus, assembly GCA_027563665.1. Lineage (NCBI taxonomy): Eukaryota > Metazoa > Chordata > Mammalia > Chiroptera > Vespertilionidae > Antrozous > Antrozous pallidus. The sequence continues at coordinate 156,276,248 of CM050508.1, read as the reverse complement.
TGGTTCATAGGTCAGTGCGTAAACACTGAGCCGCAGCAGTTGGACAAGCCAACTTTTTTATATAAATCTTTTTCCAGCTTCCTTATTTTTCATGTTACTTAACCCCCATTTTTTTTTTTTTTTTGCCAGCCCTGGTCAGAGATGTACGCCCCTGACCTTTCCCCAGCCTTTGTCCCAAATCCCAAATTTTCTTATCTTAGTTTTCTTAATTTTTTTCCTGCCACTTTCTTTTTCCTCATGACAAAATCTTTGGTGTGATGGCACATAAATGTTCTGATATTTTAATAGGGTAACACTCTATAGTCCAGATTTTAACTAATGGCAGGGAGTTCGGACATAGGCAGTTTATTGTTGGAAGCATTCGGGACAATCTAATCTTACTTACTTGGCCTGCTTGCCCTGAATTTGCTTTCTTTATTTCTGGGAAATAGTGACAAGAGGATGGTTAGCTCTTTGCATTTTGTGAATTGTTTCACCAATGGATTTGTTTGTATTTTATTCTACTTAAGTATTACTACTTTTTTTCTTATTGTAAGCCTGACCGTAACATGCTTCTTAGGAGATAGCTTTTATTGTACTCACTAGGAGAAATTGAAGCCAGCAGGTTAAAATGTGCCTGGAATCACTGAATCAAGGGGTTTGTAGAAAGCTTTAAGTTCTCAGTAGGGATTTTAGGCATTTGAAAAAAGATTTGAAATAAGTCCAGCAGGTGTCTAAGAATACATTTAGTAGTGTCGTTGTTGGGTTTTGTGTTTTTATTTTTAAAGTTCTATTTAAAAGGCTTTTTCTGTTTTGTTTTGTTTTTGGTCCTAAATGCCAGTGGTAAAACCAAGGAAACTTAGTTTGGAATTCTTAGAGTCCCATGTCTATTTTTATTTTGGAAAGCACTAGGTTAGTATAGAATTGGCTTTTAAGTAAATCTTCAAATAGTTATTGAGTGAAGAAAATGAGCATTGATATTTGCACAAAAATGTTTCTCTTCTGTCTGCAGAACTTTCTGAAACATATTTAGCTTTATGCTGTGCTTGTATGGGAGAGTCACTGAGGTGGCATCCCTTTCTAAACGGAGTTGTGATGTTCTCAGAAGCTAATGTGACAGAGGTGCATTGCTTTTCTCCCTCAGGTGTGGTTTCAGAATTGTAGAGCGCGCCACAAGAAACATGTCAGTCCCAACCACTCCTCCTCTGCCCCAGTCACATCTGTCCCACCCTCCAGGCTGTCTCCGCCCATGTTAGAAGAAATGGCTTATTCTGCCTACGTGCCCCAAGATGGGACGATGTTAACTGCGCTGCATAGTTATATGGATGGTAGGTATCCAAACATTTAACAGCTGTCTCCCAAGCAGTCGATATCTGACAGCTTCTACTATTAGATTATTGATGGGATTCACAATTTGAAATATTACCTCAGTAGTAGCTGAAAAATATGTGTGTTGGGGAGGGGGGTGTAGTAGAGAGCAAAATTACCCAAGCGTTCTTATTTCTGTGACTATATTTTAAGGGACAAATTTAACACTCACTTTTCAGCTAAAGTGCAAATATTGATAAGGACTCTTAGTGCTTGATTTCTACTTAGGAAACATTTTTGTTTGTTTTTCACCTAATAAATATTTAAATAATTTATTTTCATATGGTCAGAGAAAGTATTCACAGTCAAATTTTTAGATTAGACTCCACTTAGTTTATTAGAAAAAATTTTTATTGGAATAAAACATACATATAGAAAAGTGCACACATAGTAATTGCACAACTTGATCAATTAATCAAATGAGCATATCCATGTAAATACTACCCAGATGCAGTAGTGCACGATTAACACACCAAAATCCTATCTCATGTACCTCCTAAAGTAACATTGCCTTGACTTCTAAAATCATGTTTTAGTTTTGCCTCTTTGTGAGCTTTATATAAATTGAACCATACAGAATGTATTCTCGTGTGTCATCCTTCCTTCAGTTGCATTGATTATGAGTCTCATCTGTATTGTTGTAAGAACCAGTGATTTGTTTTCATTGTTATATAGAATTCTACTGTAGGACTATTTGACAGTTTATCCACTCTATGGCTGATAGACATTTGTGCTGTTTCCAATTTGGGCTTTTATAAATATGCTGCTATGGACTTTATTATACATACCTTTTAGTACAAGTTAATTCACACTTGTATTTGGTATGAACCTGGGAGTAGAACATAGGATCATAAGCTATACATATATTCAAATTTAATTAATTCTGCATAACAGTTCTCATAGTGGTTGGAGCAGTTTACACTTGGGCCAGCAGCATATGAGAGTTCAAGGTACTCCACATCCTTACTAACACTTAGTATGGTGTGACTTCTTAATCTTAGCCTATTTGGTGGTTGTGTAGTGCTATCTCATTATTTTAACTTGCTTTTTCTCAGTGACTGATCGGATTGAGCGTCTATATATCTTTTCCTGTAAAGAGCCTGTTTATATCATTTGCCTACTGATCTATTAGCTTATCTTTTTATCTTGATTTGTTTTCATTCTTGCTATATTCTGCATACAAAGTTTTTTTTAATGATTATATGTGTTGCAAATACCTCCTTCTGTTCAGTGGCTTGCCTTTTTCTGCTCTTATTGAAGTATGTTCGATTGAGCACAGTTCCTAACATTAATGTAGTTCATTTCATCAGTTTTTTCCTTCATGGGCCGTGCTTTTTTTGTGACTTGTTCAAGAACTTGTGCTTGCTCAAAGTTAATGATGATATTCCACCAACGTTTCTTCTAGAAACTTTATTTTATTTTGACATTTGGAGTCTCAGTCCATCTGGAATTGAATTTTGTATGTGGTGTGAGATTGTTATATTGATGAAAAATACTAATTTCCCAGCTGCTTTGTAGCAGCACGTTTGATATAAATTAGGTGTTCATATAATGTGTGTGTCAGTTTTATTGGTGTACTTATTTTTATATTAGTATCTTATTGTTTCACTTATGGTAGGCTTATAATTCTTGATATGCAATTGAACAAGTCTTCCTATTTCATTGTTATTCAACTTTGTGTTGCATATTCTTGACTCTTTGCATTTCCATAAGTTTTTCCAGCTTGTCAATTTCTACCCACCCACCTCCCCCCCCCCCCCAAAAAAGGAAAAACATTGGTATTTTTAAACAATCCATTCTAGGAAACTACCTCCTTGGTAATATTGTCTTTCATATCATGAATTTAGTCTGTCAATTTATTTAGGTCATCTTCAAATGCTCTCTTATATTGTAGACTTTACTATTTAGTAATATACATTTTTGTTAGGTTTATTCCTAAGTATTTATTTTGATGCAGTTATAACGGGTATTTCCTCTGTATGTAGAAATTTAGGTTGGCAGATATCTTTTTTTCAGCACAATGATGACATGATAACATTGTTTTCTGGCTTCCATTCTCTCTTGTGTAGAATATGGATGGTTAATTAACTTGATACTGTTGAAGTCAGTTTTGGTCTTATCAATGTTCCTTTGAAAGAAAATGTCTTTTTTTCCTCAGCATTTTTCTCTTCATTGGGTTTTCAGTTTTATTAATATGTGCCTAGATATACTACTTGAATATGTCATTCAAGTATTTCATTATGAAAAAGGCTCATCTTTTTTCTCTTCAAATATTGTTTTGGCCCTTATGAAAAAATTTCATATTTTCCAGCCTTTTGTTATTCAATGCTTCAATCTTGTTAGTTCCTTCTATTCTCCAGTTCACCAATTCACTAATATATAAAATTCATCTGTTGAGTTCTTAATTTAGATTTTGTAGCTTCAGTTTTAGAATTCCCATTTCATTATCTTATACAGTTCCAATGTCTATGCTTAAATAATCTATCTTGTCACCTTGTTCCATAGTAAAATTATTGTCATACTAATTTTAGTTATAATAACATCCATGTCTGATAACTCCCATATCTGAATTTTTGTAAGTCTGTTCTATTATTTTTTTCCTCTTTGTTTTCAGCCAAGCCATGTCTAGTTATTTTTTTTTATTGCACTTCAGATGTTGGGTATGAAAAACTAGAAATAATTTTAGGTTCTGGGTAATATCTTCTACCAGAGAGTATTTAGTTTTGCCTTTGGCAGGGCGGTAGGCTAGGGAAGAACAACTTAATCTAATCAGGCATCAGTCCTCAGAAGGGATGGTGTATTTCTGGGTTGTTACAAGTTGGATTTAACTTGTTGAAATCCCCAACAAAACCTGTGTTTTATTTTATTTTGTTTCTGCCGTTTTTAACTAGGGCTTCTCTTTAGTGGACCCTGATTTTTCATATTTGTTTTTCACCCTCCAGCCTAAGTCTAACTCCTGAATACTCCGCTAAACTTCTCAGACACATATTTTCAAATTGTCGCTAACTTGGAGAAAAGTAGCCTCATTTTATTTCTCTCCTCTTCTGGGAGTTGACTGCCTTGGTCTCTTTCACATGCCTTAAGACACATTTAAAAAAATATTGTCTAGCTTTTCTAGTTGCTCTCAGAGGGAGGTTGTGTTTGAAGCAATGCAGCCCTTGCTGAGAGTGGAATTTTCATTTTAAGTTTTTAGTTAAATAAAAAATCAGAGTATATCATTGTAATTATTTATGTACACTAGCATTAAAATTGGGTGTGTTGACTTGAAAGACTTGTATTGATTGAGTCGTGTATTTTGATGTATGTTTAGGGAAGAGGCAATTATAGACATTCATAAATGAGAATTTGGTGTGGGGAAGTCATCCTATATACAGACACCTTCAATGTGAAATCTAGCAACATTACTGCAGACAAAGCTCGTGAGTTTTTCTAGCTGAAGGATAAAGTGCAGTGAATGGGGTATGGATGGAGGACATTAAAGTGGCAAACTCTTGTTGCCCAAAATAAAGATTTGGGGATAAACCCATACTAGATTCTCATTTAATAGTATACTCATGATGCTGAATAAGTTAATGCTTCTGCTGAAGTCAGTAGAATGAGTGTAGCTCGGTGCCCTCAGCTGTAATGAATAATGAAAGCACATTACCTTGGCTTGTTTTTGTTTGTTTTAAATCAGTTTTATTCACCCTACAAAACTGATCCACAAATTTCTTTCTATTTTGTAGCTCATTCACCAACAACTCTTGGACTCCAGCCCTTGTTACCCCATTCAATGACACAACTACCAATAAGTCATACCTAATTTCTTTTTCAGGGATAGAAATGATGAAGGATATAAACTTGTCATTTATTATGTATAAAATGCCATTGAAAAAATTAATGTTAATTTTTTATTTAACACCTAAAGCATTTCCAAAATCACTTTGCTGCCCAGGTATGTATCTACAGTTGGCCTGCAAGACACTTTTATTGATTTTTTTTTTTGGTAAAACTTATGTTTACAAGAAGAAAACAAATCAAAACTTTTTTTTGTATTGTCTGGAAATAGTTCACTCTAGTGTGTATCTGTTAATTTATTTGTCATCAAAAGAGCACTTTGCCTAAAAGAAAGGACTGACAAGTGTGCAAAATGTTTACAATCCTTTGTGAAATTGTAGTTTATCATTAGTTTGTATCTGTAAGTTATTGTTATAAATATTACCGGTAAAATTTTTTTTGGTACATACAACTTTATACTTTGAGGCTTGTATCTGTGAATTTGCAACTGAAATTTACTTTGCCACCATTTTCGGAATGAACTGAATAAAGCTTCTGTTGTAGCATGCCACGCAGACACGTTCTTGTGTTTGTGGTTGATGAATTACAGCTGTAAATAACACTATGGTTTAATAAGCCCACCATTCTAAGTTTATTAAACATTTTCCATTATTGTGAAAGTTCCAACCAATTTGTCCTTTTTGTGTGTGTTTTCCACAGTAGGTTGAGCCTAATGTCTTTCAGATATAACAACTTTTATTTTAACAGTTCATTTTGTTTTGAGCTGCGTTGTGAGTACATGTTAATAGGCAACTTATTTGTTGATGATTACACTTACTCAACAAAAGAATACATGAAAACATCTAATTTGACAGATGGTTTCTTTTGGACTCGCTAATAAAACTAATGTGAAAGGAAAGGCAGAGCGCTTTTCAGAAACAGTCTTCTGCGGTATCCCAAGTCAGAAATGAGAAATGCGCCATAAGAATGAATGTCTTCAGGGCTGATAAAGGGGGCCTAGAAGTCTTTGGAGTTCCTGAGCAACATTTCTTGGGCAGAAACTCGACTTTTTCTTCCTGTGAACACTCTAGGGGGATGGTTCTGAGCTGAAACCTGAACCTCAGGACTTTATCCTAGGTAGCAGTGGAAGTTTGTCTTGGAATTACAAAAGTAAGGAGTGCTGCTCTCACTCATTTTTGGATTTAAGGAACTTAATCATTACCCACTTCTTCTCTTTCATTTACCAGTCAGGACAAATAAAAAGGTAATGAGGGGAAAAAAAATCTTAAGTATCATAAGTTTTTAAGTCTTTATTTAACTTAGCAGATTTACATCTGGTTGAGGACTGGAAGTAATAATGGAGTATTTGTAATTCTATTCTGGTAATCATAAATGCAACCAGAAAGCGATCCTAGGGAGGTAACTTACTATCTGCATCAACCCAGAAGCAACAAACCTATATTTCACTGAGGGAGAAAGCAGGGGAAAAAGGTGTTTTGTTTTAAACTGCTACACCAGTTAGAATCATTGGGCCAAAAACAAAGAGCATAGTCAAGTCACTGTATCTAATCTTGTGAAATTGACGCTAATCTCCTTGGGTTTCAGTCTACCTGTCCCAGGCACGAAATGGTGAGGTCAGCTTTACCTTTACCAGATGTCGAGGAAAGCACTTGTAGTCCAGCCAAACTCTGTGCTGTGAACGGCTCATAGCATTTCCCAGCTGCATCTGATTGGCATCATTTAGCTCCAGAGGCGCTTGATTGCCAATGTTAGTTCCTCTCTCTTTTGTCTTCTTTTTTTCTGTGCTCACCACCCTTTGACTATTCAGAGTTTTTATAAACCACATCACTACCCTTTTTACTCCCAAAGATGAATGCCCAAAGTTGAGGTAAATCTTCCATAACAAAGAGGTTCAAAGCTGTCAAAATGTATGAGATTTTTTTATCCTGCATTTAAAGACATTAATATTAATAATGAGGTAGATATGAAAGTACTATAAAATTATATGTGATGCAAACATATGGTTGTGTTTTCATTCCTTTTTATGGCAGTGGAAGGTCCTAATTTTATAGCTTTAAATTAGGAAAGAATTGAAGTATGTTCATATTAATAGCTAGGGGCCCAGTGTATGAAATTCGTGCACTGGAGGTGGGTGGTCCCTCAACTCAACCTGCCCCCTTTCACATACTGGGAGCCCTCAGGGGATGTCCAACTGATGGCTCACCCCTAGCCATCACCCTGCTCAGCTCAGCCCTGGCTGCCTGCAACCACATGGCCCCAGGGGCTGGGCGCTCGCCACCACTTCCGCTCACAGCGCCCGGGGGCTGGGCGCTCCCTGCCGCCCCCACCACCACCACTGCTGCTGCCACAGCTTCCCCTCACAGCGCCTAGGGGCTGGGCGCTCACCGCCCACCACCACCATTTCATCTCCACCCTCGGGGCTGGGCGCTCATGCCTCTTGGCCCCATCCTCACTTCTGATTGTTGGTAGCATGGCCAATCAGGAGCAAAGGTACGGTCAAATTTGCATGTTTCTCTTTTATTATATAGGATACTCAATGTACTAGTAAGCATTCAGGCAACAGTATTTATTTGCTTAACATTGGGGGTGCTCAAGCCCCTTTTGTGAGGATTGGAGTTAGACTTTTGTTGGACTAGCAAAGACCTGGGTAACAAGTAGTTCTCTCTTGGGCATTCAGATATTCATGAGCTGAAAGATTGTAAAAATAACTTTTTTTTGCTATGCAAATAAATTGAATCACCAGTTCAGAGATTGAAACTGAAGTTATACTAAGTCAATATTTGTGATTCTTGTTAGCAGGTGGCATTAACATTTAGCAATAATTTTATGTTATGCAAATATCATTCTTCAAAATCCCAGTACTTTTTGAAAAATACATCTGTTTTGATTATCTCATAATAAACCTTGTTGAAATCATAGTTCATGCTTTTAAAAATTGTTACAGGCATTTGAAAGCTGATAGCGGTAGTATTTCTTGACCTGTAAATGATGTATGTAATTACTCTAGTGGCATTATGGGTCTAGGGGGATTTTGGGACTTTGTTAAGGCATGGGGAACTTCACCTGTTGTTTCAAGAAATACTTCTATTTTATTATTTAGAACAGGAGTCATTGAATTGCAATTCACTAAGTACCAGAAGTATATTAATTAGCTCAGGAAAAATTCTCAATGATCCCCACCCCAGCAGATAAAGGAGTGGAAATGAACACTATTTGATTTTTGCCCTTTTGAACTACAATTAAATTTTTGCAAAGAGAAATAGATTTGAATTCAAAACAAGTTCATGTACACTACATCTGTTTGAATTCAATAACAGCAAATACTATTTTATAATCTGTCTTTCCCTTATAAGAAACATTTTTTCAAGTTAAATATTTAGCTACAGCATTTTAATATATAGCACTAACTTGCTAGGAAGAAACAATTTATTAGAATATTGGTTTTCTATTTTTATTATATTAAACATAATTTAACATTGTGAGTACTTTTAATATGCCCTCTTTAAGTGCCTTAGATATATTTGTTAAATATTCACAGCCATCTCATGAAATAGGTTCTATTATGATCAACGGTATTTTACAAACATGGAAATTAATAAGTAATATGTACAGTATCTCAGTGATGAGAAGCAACAAAACCAGAATCTGAATATCTTAGCTCAGTGACTCCAGATACCACATTCTTAACTTCTTTCTTACTTTAAGCACTTCCTACCTTAATTCCATGATGAGAAACTTCATAGCTACTTTTTTATTCACATCCTATTTCCCACCTATGAATTCTTAGAAGTGGAATGGATGTGCATGCATAGTTTTAAGAATCCTAAAAGTCATGAATTGCCCCCGGAATGCTAACGCTAATGTACATCTCCACCTGCAGTGTTTGAGGTGTTTCCCAGAGCACTTGTCTATCCTGCCTACCAAAGGAATTAGTAATATCTTAACTGTTTTTCCAATTTAATGGCCAAAAAGATAATGTGTTTTTTTTTAACTTACCATGTTAACCTTTTTTTAAAAAAATTATTTTTGTTAACCCTCACCTGAGGATATTTTATCATTGATTTTTAGAGAGAATGGAAGAGAGAGGGAAAAGAGAGAGAAATATTGATGTGAGTGAAACACATTCATTGGTTGCCTCTTGCATGCACCCCGACCAGGGCCTGGGCCAGGGAGGAGCCTGCAGCCCCGGTACATGCCCTTGGCCGGAATCGGAACCTGGGACACTTTGGGTCTGCAGGCCAATGCTCTATCCACTGAGCAAAACTGACTAGGGAAAAAAGATAAATTTTAAAGCCTAATATTCTTGACATGAGATTTTAATTTGCATTTGAGAGAAATAGTTTTTTATAAAAAGGTTTGTAAAGAAACACAAGCCACCACTTCTGCCATCTTTCTTCCTGAAGTTAATTCTGCATACATGGTGCAGTGCACATTCTTTAGGAATGGTTCACTGAGGCCTCATTCACTTAATATCAGATATTTTACTTCTGGGCTCAGCAGTCTTGATACCATCATATTTTATTAGCTTTGTTGACAATTATACTAGAAGCTTTATTTATATAGCCTTTCACCATTTCAAACACTTATCTAGACATCATCATGTCCCCATTCAACATATGGGGAGACTGAAATTTAAGAAACTTTAGCAACATTAGGCCTTTGTTTTTCATATAAAAGAGTTTTCGAGAGCACCAGAGTATTTTTATAAATCTGTGTAGATCTCAGGTGAATAAATTCATAAGTGTTTCCCAATTGCTTGGGTTTTATAAGAAACTCTAAAAAAGAGATTTACATAGATTCAAGGGATGTAGGAAATATCCTTCTTCCTTTCTAAATTGTGTCAACATGTACAGTACTTACCAAGAATCTGTATTTGGTGGGGGCTAGATGTGGACTGTGTATGTGTGTGGGTAGCAGGATATCACAGGAAGAAAAAAGGCTGTTAAGAAATAAAAGAAGATGTCCTGGTTAATCTGGCTCAGTGGATAGAGCCTGGCACTGCAGACAGAAGGGTCCCAGGTTTGATTCTGAAGGGCACATGCCCAGGTTGCTGCCTTGATCCCCAGAAGGGGGCGTGTAAGAGGCAGTGGATCAATGATTCATCGTTGATGTTTCTATCTCTCTCTCCCTATTCCTTCCTCTCTGAAATAAATAAAAATATATTTAAAAGAAAAAAGACATAACAGAAGAGGCCCTGGTTGGGTAGCTCAGTTGATTAGAGCATCACCCCAATACACCAAGATTTCAGATTCTATCTCTGATCAGGACACATGTAAGAAGCAACCAATGAATTCATAAATAAGTGGAACAACAAATCTATGTTTCTCTCCATATCACTCTAATAAATTTAAACATGTAAATAATAGATCATGAGTCCTGAGACCAGCTTGCTTGCCATTCCATTCTACAATATAGTATGACAAACACTGTTGATTGAATAATGTTGATAGGAAAATAATCAGAATAATACTCATGCTTGAGCATAACTTCAAGCTTCCAAAAGAGCTCTACTTAAATTACCAAATATTATTCCTTTCTTCCTTCAGCAAATATCTTTTAAATACCTGTGGCATTTTATTTAGCATTAGATTCAGGACACCTGGATTTTAGCACATTCTCTGACACCAATAAACTATATAACAAGGACATTGAGTCTTTCTGAAGGCCAATTTTCTTAACATTAAAAGGAATATTTTTAATGGAGCTACAGAGATGATGGAAGGAAAATATAAGCTAAAACATAATCTAATTTAGGAGGACAATGGCAGGAGATCAGGCAAACCAAGGCTGGGCTGTTGAACACCAGAAGTCTGGCAAGCACTACCCTATCCCAAGCTACCCAGTGAGGAGAGTTCTCTATCCATGTCTTTAAAGTCAGAGGTTAAAGCATATATGCTGGTTCCATGTTCTCAAATGAAGTTCTTTTCTTATCCCAACCTCTAAACAAACAAACAAACAAACAAACAAATAAACAAATAATAAATGAAAGGAAAACACATTTGCTGTTTCCCTACTCCCTTCTTTTATCTTAAAGAGTTTTTGTAGATGTCACTTTCTGTGATTTGGGTGTAGACAATCTCTATATAATTTAGTTTGCAGATGTGATTTGAATGTTTGTAAAAGCATTCTTTTTTTTTTGAAATCCAAAGGAATTATGCTACTATATTTGAAAAAAGAAACTGTTGTTATGAATTCAGTTTCAAAATATTTACTTCCCAGAACCAGGGTAAAGTCTCTGGAGAACCAATACAAGTTATTAGCTCATTTCTTTCCGATGCACTACAATAAGTCTGTTACTTTGCCAGTATGGTTCTGAACCACAGGATTTCGTCTTTGGTTGAAACTCTCCCAAGCAAGACCATGGGCAATGCTCCTAGTTTATCATTCATTTTCTGGAACTTGGCCTGGTGCAGTTCACAACGATGGTTGAAGCATGTCTCAGGAGTCTGGGGGAGGAGGGGAGGAGGTAAAGCTAGATCCTCAGCAGAGCCTGGAACTTGCAGAAGATCAGTAATAGAAGGGAGAAGGAAAATTATAAGGAAGACATGGATCCCACCCTCTGACAGGCTTGTATTCATGTTAGGATACAAAAAGAGAGACAGTGGTGATCTGGATGCAGCCAGAGTCTTCAGGGAATTCATGGGCTCTGAGGAGTGTTCTGAGCTCACATAGAACTGAAGACAAGATGCCAGGCACCAAAGAGGGCAGAGTCATGTGCTGGTGAGTTGGCTCAGGAGAATGCAGGCCAAAGGTGGAGTTGCTGCCTTTCTGTGTCATTTGCCTCTGGAGTGTTCCTCTGGGAGCAGACTTCTGGCCTCTGTGAAGCATAACTTGGTTCTGATCTGTCATGGGCATGTGTGGACACTGTATGGCCGCACCCAAGGCCACAGAAGCCACATCATAGACAAGATAAGGAGAAACATTGCAAAGGCTTTGAAGTTATATAGTCTGAAGTCCTGGTTTGCCACACCCCACCAGGGTGACTGCACAAACTATTGAACTATTCTGTGACTCAGTTTTCTCATACACAAAACGGAGTAATAATAGCACCATTCTCAAATGGTTATTGTGAAGATGCAATACAATAATGCCTAATAAGTGCTTAGTAAGGTGCCTGGCACATAATAAATCCTGGCACATAATAAATCCTGAATATTAGTTTTGGGAAACTAACTCTTACCACCAGAGTGAAAAATGCCACTGGCTTTCATGTAGCCTTTCTCCTCCCTTCTTCATCTCTCTTCTCCTGGCTAATTACTATTCATCTCCTAGGACCCAGCTCAGGTACCATCTCCTCCAGGAAGCTTCCCTGCCTGCCTCCCACTTCTCACCCAATCCCTGTGTGGCTCAGTTGCAGCTTCTGTGTTTCCATAATTTCCTCAGAGGATATCGCCCTGCTTCCCTCATTTTATTAAATTATTAATTCTCAAGTTTGTCTCAAGACTAGACTTTAAGAAACATCAGAATAAGGGCTGTCCACCTGAGGGTGTCTAGAACACAGCAGAGGGCATTGGCAGACCAGGCTCTGACCAAGGGTGGCTATCTCTTGCCAGCTTGAACACAGACCCCTGAGGGCAGGCTTTCCCCTGCTGGCTCCTCAGCCTGGGCTACACCATGGCCATGGAAGGTCTCTGACTCTCATAGACCTGTTTCTTGTTATCTTCTAAACAAAACAGACAGCTGGGCCATTTTCGAGTAATTCAGGCAAGAGAAGCAGCCAAGGCACATGTTGTTATCTGAGTTACCCAAATTGGCTGACTCCCCAGCCTGCAGTGACTGGGTAATTGCTCAATCTTCCACTTGGCTTTTGCTGTGAAAATGTGGCCGCAGAGTCTTTACTTTTCTGTTGAGTGACTCCTCCCATCGTCTCCCTAATAAAGCTGAAAACATCAAATCTACCTTTCACCATGGCCATGGTAGCTGTTTCAGCCTGTCAGCTTACCTCGTTCCATTAATATTCTAAGTGGGCCGAAATGTTTGGATGGGGGTAGTTGGCAGTTGTTTTCTCTGTTTTTTTTTTTTTTTTTAAGCTGTGTTCTGAATAATCTGCTGTCAACTCTTCTCTTTTTTAGCGTGAGAAGAGAAGTGGCCATGGACATACAGGATACACACATGCACACACACATACAAACAACTCAGTCATAAGTTTTACATGCTGCAGACTTTCTATACTCTGGCCGCAGATATCCCTTTCCCAGTAATCTGTTGCCATGGCTTACTGTACTTAAGGAACAATCACAGGGTTTGGTGGCAGATAATTAAAGCCTTGTTCCCACCCCAGCCGAATCCAACCTTATTACCTATATGACCTAGGGCATATCACTTACCAATTCATTACACACTGTTTTACCCTTGAAATGTCTTGAGAATCCACCTACTTCCCCACATCTTTACCACTAACATTGCATGCAAGCTACCCTCTCTCATCTGGACTATCAAAATAACTACCTGGTACACATCTGTTTTCTGGCTTCCATCCATTCACACAGCTCCATTTAAAATGTAGGATAGCCTTGGCCCAGTAGCTCAGTTAGAGAATTGTCCCAATATGCCAAGGTTGTGGGTTTGATCCCTGATCAGGGCACATGCAAAAATCACCCAATGAATACATAAATAAGTGGAACAACAAATCAGTGTTTCTCTTTCTCTCTCTTCCTCTCTCTGAAATGAAAAACAAAACAAAAAAAAAAACATAACAAAAACAAACACACACCCCCCAAAAAAAACCCCTAGGATAGCACTTCTCTGCTCAAAACTCTCCAGTAGCTTCCCTTCACATTCAGAAGAAAATCCAACACCCTTCATGGCCTTGAAGGGCACTTACCATCAGGTCGCTACCCCCACCTCATTACTTTTGACCTCATCTTCTGCCTTTACCCCCACTCATTCACTTACTTGCTCACTTGCTTCTAACCTCACTGGCCTCTTGGTCAACAGGAGAGTAGATGAGATAAAATAATACTTAGAGATCTAGAACAAGACACATTGAGTCTGCCACTTTCTGTGTGACTGCAGGGAAGTTGTTTAATCTCATGGAGCCTGTTTTTTATAAGTGAGTACACCACTACCTACATTCAAGGTTATTGTGAAGGTTAAGTGAGATGGGAAATATAAAGCAGTTAGTCTAAGAGCTGGAATACTATTGGCCCTAAATCAAGAAGTGGTAGCTACTGGAGTGAGGAGTGAGGCAAGGAGGAGGTGGAAGGGGGAGCAGGTGGTCTGAACTGAGAAAGCAGTGTTGGAGTATTTCCTAAAACCCTAACATAGTCACACTTTCCCTCACAACCAGGGATTCAACTTTCAGCCCAATTTCTGCTGCAGTTCAGTCCAAGCTGTTTCTTTTGATGTTCTTAGGAGAAGTATTTATACTCCTAGCTATCGCTTAGCCATCTCCATGCACCATTAATCTCCCCTGCACAGCCACCCTCCCAGCCCACAGCTCTACTGCTCTGGTCTAAACGAGGCCAATCCCCAAGAATTTATTCCTCCGAAGTCTAATTGATCTTGATTGCCTCTCATGGCCCCTGTCCAAGTCCTCAGCTGTGGGTTCCATTTAATAAAGGCTCCACTAATACTAAGGGGGAGCTCTCAGTCTTTGCCAGGGAAATTGGCTCACTTATTTTTCAGGCTTCACTGTACTTTCCTGGTTTCACTGCTAAATGAACACTGGTAGCTGGACAGCCCTGCCAACTCCATTGTTTGCGTTTTCAGTAGATACCCCAGGGCTACATTTCTCCATGGCCAAAGAAGTGGCCAGTGTTTGCCGTTCAGACTCTCACCTTTGTAATAACATGAATCCATACTAGCCCAGGTCTTATGCCAGCGGAATAATCTTGCTTTGTTCAATGGTAAGTTTAAGATTTCCATGCTCCTGGATTAAGAGTTTATTTTGGACTACTGGATCTCAGAATAACTAGATTTTAGACCAGGAATCTTTTATAGTAGTTGGAATTTCATTAAACCAAATGAGCAAATAATGTAAAATAATGTTTACTAGGTCAGGGAATTGGGTAAGTCCTGTCCATCGGGCCTAAATAATAGTACAGAATTAGTTGGCCAACAAGTCAAGGGAAACTAAGAAGATAGCTTCGCTGGGAACTATATTTGTATTTCATTTTATTATTTTTTATTTGTTGTTGACAGGTTACAGATATCCCCCATTTCCCCTCACTCTTATAGCCCCTCCACATAGCCTCTGCCTCTCGCAGTCTATGAACTATCTGGACTAGCTTTTTAAACTTCCCCAAACTGACCAGACTGTCTAATCTTTCAGAGGCTATGTGGGCCTCAGAGATCAGGAACTGCAGCAAGTGCTTTAAAATCAGTGAAATGTATGACCCATCTATTTCTTTACAAGCCAATGACTCAAAAAAGTAATATGTTTTAACAAGTACTCTAATTCAAAGGGTCTATAACTTTAAGATACTCAAGAGTCATTTGGAGACTGGAAAGATGTTAGGAATTACGATTCCCAGAGATCCTGATTTGCCACATCTGGGATAGGGACCAGAAATCTGTCTCTTATATGTACCGGGAGGGATGGAGGGATTCTGCAGCAAATGGTCAGAAGTGATACTTTTGAGAAACTCTGGGACAGTAGGAGGAAAATTAAACAGTAGTTTCATGATGAATGATTTCCCTGCTGCAGGCACTAATTTAGTAGTGTTTGCCCTCATTAAGCTACTGTTCACTTATCAGGGTCTTCTGTTAGCTGGGGGCTTAAAGTACATTATGTTGATGCTCACAATAATACCACTGGGTAAGTTATTATCATTTCCACTTTATAGAACATACAATGGAGGTTCAGGGTGGTCCAAGAAGCTTCCTAGTAAGCTGGAATTTGAACCCATATTTTAGATTTTTTTAAACTTTATGTGTTATAAAGTGAAGGCTGAGAAAGGGTGAGACAGGGGGTCTGGGAGCAAACCAACCAAGGCACACTCAGAGCTAAACTAGCCCTGAATGTTCAAAACATTATAACAAACATTTGGGTCTATTTTGTTTACACCAAAAATTCCTTTTGCTGTTTTTTATTTAATTTCATGAAAATCTTTGACCAAGATGCTATTTGGCGCTACAGAGTTGCCAAAATGTGAGTCAGCCTTCTGGATGAATGTGCTTGGTACCCTACACCCACATATCTTCAAATATTCAGACGTTTTGGCTGATCACAGAGACACTGGTATGAGCCTAGGTTTCTAATTTTTACATAGGAAATCTGAGTCATCAAGAGAAGGGGCCAATTTATTTTATTTTATTTCTTTTGGAGGGAGATGTATTTCCTCCACCTGGTATTCTAACCTGCCTGGATGTAACCACTGCTTTCAAAATGATAAGGACCCAATATACGGTTGTGTTGTCCAAGGTCATTGCTATATAAGAATCCCTTTCCAAATGAGATAAAAGGTGTCAGTGTCAACAGACATGACCTCTACACCTCAAAAAAAAATTTCCCAGACCAAAGCCATAACATTAATGCTTTGCTTTGCTTTTTTATGTTGTACCTTGCTTTTAAGATGGTGAACCTTGGTGTGAGCTGGAAGATAACTCTAGGGAAAGATGGCAGTCTTATTTCAGATTTCAATTGACATCTTATCAGATTTCCCTTCCCTTCTTTCCTCCCAAGAAAGAATGATAAGTAGGGTGACAAGACCATCTTAGAGACTGATTAGCTAAGAGAGAAGGAACCTGAGGCTTCGCTGAAGCACCAAATATAGTGGCTTCAGCTCCTCCATTGTGTTGAGGCAGCATCTTGGCAGAATGATTGGTGTTTGTGTCAAGATCCTGCAACAGACATTTCAGGGATGCTTTAGTGGAACAATGGCAAAGAGATTTGTATAGCAGCTGCTTGTCTTATCCTCAGACTTTGCAAAACTTCCCTCTTTCATCTCTTACAAGAATTCCTCTCTAGTAACAATAATTTAATTCTATTATTATATCCTTATCCATAAGTGGAGTTTTACAGTCTAATTGTTGACCATATAGCACTCAAAGACTGCATGGCACAGCTATTGGACTGCTTTGTAGAGACATGTGGGGCCATTACATTCTCCTGAGACCTTCAGTCACACTTGAGAATATAATTCACAAATTATTTTACCCTTGACAGTCCAGGCCTAATAATCATTGCTCAAGCAGGAGATTTCACGGGATTAGGGATCATTTGATTGTAGCCACCATTGAACTTGTCCATCCAAATCTTTATAAAGCTTCCTTTGACAAAACATAACTTCTAGCCATGGTGAAATAAGGGGAGACTAGCTGGGGCAGAGAAGCTTATCTCTCTGCCAGTGTAAGATATCCCCTCCCGCAAATCATCTTATTTTCCATAATTTAGGGTATGAAACACACCATTTCCCTTGCCAGGGTATTCTTAGACTTAGCAGGAATTTGGTGGACATATTTTCCTGGGCATCTGCTTGAGTCCCCCTGCCTTAAATATTTTAAAATCTCTCTTCTTTGAGTCATGTGTTGGGAAAACTGCTCAGAGACTATGTGTTGGGAAAAATGCTGGAACAATCTTTAGAGATCATCTCATCCAATACCCTCATTTCACTCTCTGGATCCAAGTTTCCCTCCCTTCCAACTTTTCCTTAGAAATGAAAACAAAACCCAGTTTGGGCCTCTCACCCGAATCTCTGAAGAACACCCCAGGCTCTGCCAAATGACTTGCTTGCCAGCGGTGTCTCAATGGCACTGCCGAGTGCTCCCAAGTCTTCATGACACTACCTGCTTGTACCTTAAAATAACTTAAGCTGGAACCTGAACCTCAAACTCTTACTTCCGGCTTTTTGTGTCTGTTCAGCTCAATCTCTTTCAACGAAAGAACTTCATCATTAAAATCTGCTCATGATAGTGCTCAGCCTTTTCTGGGAACCTTTTGGGAGCCCCTATTTCTCTAGAAACACAACCAAGGCAATGGTACTGCCTGACATTTAGTGAACACTTATTATATGGCAGCCACTGTATCGAGCACTTACATCTGTTAACTTTCTTTAATCTTCCTCATATGAGTTAGTTATTACCATTCCATTTCATATTTGAGGGGACTGAGTATAGGTCACAAAACTTATAAGTGGCAGAGCCAGGATTTAAGTTGACAGTTTAGCTTCAGAACATATGCATATTCTTTTTGTAAAAATATATTTTATTGATTTTTTACAGAGAGGAAGGGAGAGGAATAGAGAGTTAAAAACATTGATAAGAGAGACACATCAATCAGCTACCTCCTGCACAATCCCTACTGGGGATGTGTCCACAACCAAGGTACATGCCTTTGACTGGAATCTAACCTGGGACCTTCAGTCCACAGGCCAACACTCTATCCACTGAGCAAAACTGGTTAGAGCCATATGCATATTCTTTTAAAAAAATCTATATTTATATATGTATATCTATCTATCTATATCTATCTATCTATCTATATCTATCTATCTATATCTATATCTATATCTATATATCTATATCTATATATCTATATCTATATCTATATCTATATCTATATCTATATCTATATCTATATCTATATCTATATCTATATCTATATACTGATTTTGGAGAAAAGGGAAGGGAAAGAGAGATAGAAACATTGACCAGCTGCTTCCTGCATGCCCCATACTGGGGATTGAACCTGCAACCCCAACATGTGCCATAATAGGGAACCAAACTGGAGACCTCTTGGTGCATGGGCTGAATCTCAACCAACTGAGCCACATTAGACCAAACATATGTATATTCTTAATTGTTATGTTCTCCTGTCTCCAAAATCTAAGGTGTAAGCAAAAAATCAACTTATGTTACCAACTCGGGTAATTAAAAAAAAGGACAAAGGACCCGATCTCTTAAATATTTTAGTGAAATAACTGTGAGACCTCATCCTAACCACAAGTTTGTCCTTGCTTCCTATCATGCTAGCTTTTAGAATCTCAATTACACTTCCTTGGTCCAGAGTTTTTTATTAGCAAGGCCCTAAAAGAGGGAACGCTTTTTGTCTCTTGAAGATTACCATTCTTTTGGCTGCTGTGCCTCGTGGTGTCACTGAAACATTGGCAGCCTAATGACTTGATCATGAATCCCACCAAGCAGCCTGGCAGTCCTGTCCTCAGAAGAAGGGTGATGGCATCAGGCCCCTGATCCTGGCTGCTAGAGTTGGGGGTCCCCTGCAGGTATAAAGGAGAAGAAAATGACTCTCTTCCAATCCCCACTCTGGTGCACTCAGCTCTCTACTGTAAACTCAAGTTCTCAATTGTTTATAGGGTGGTTCTATAGCTTCTCTGTTTCACACACAGGTGCACACATACACATACACGCCACAGCCATTTCCCCCAAGACACATCTGCAAGGGCCTGGGGCCTAGAACCAGACCCTTCCCCTAGGTCTGTACTCTAGTTTTGAAATCTCAGCCTCAACATCCACCCTACTTCCTGTTTCAGGACAAATGACATTTCCTCATGAGAAATCATCCCACCCCCTCCCGAACTCAAGGTAGAGCATGATAAAGTGCTACAGTGCATGAGTACCAACAATGATTGTGGCATCTTGGCAGGCACCAGGCTTACAGGATGCAAAGCAATACCACTAAGTAAGTACTTAACAGATGAGAAAATGGAGATAGAAAAAATTTCAGCAACTCACCCAAGTTCCTCAAGTGAGCAAATGGCTAACCCAAAAGGAGCTGTTTTTTCACTGTAATTGGAATCAGAAGGCTGCTGATGAGCTGTGATAGCAGCTCTGAACTCCTATGATCAGGGTGAACCTGCTGAGACTGATCTCTTGCTTAGAATAGGCAAATGAGTGGATGGTTATCAGACAAGTTGTTTTTACTGGTGCCCTACAACCCCTGTCCTAAATAGGTCTTTCACTGAGCAGCATGACCCTATTTCAATGAAATCTTATGTAACTCCATTTGAGGCCAAGGTGTAGGAGCCAGAGCACACTTGAGACATCCCTCCTGTCTCCACCAATGGCCCCTGAGGCACGGTCACAACATTGCAAAACAAGGTCAAAGTAAAGTTTGGAAACAACTAACTGACTCTAGTCCCCAACTGAGCATGATAAATAGTGTCCTATTTATCTGCAAAAGTCCTCTCGGGTAATACAGTGTTCACATGAAACTCTTCCTATTTCAGTTTCTGTTCACAATAAATGCCAACTTCCAAAACAAATTGTGAGACAGACTGCTATGGCTAAGAAATTGTCAGAAGACTTGTCTACAACAGATAAGGTATAAAGGGTCCAAGTGTTTGGAGATTGAAAAGGATCTTGTGGAGGGGGGGAGGGGAATTAGCAAGTTCCTTCCCTACCATGATCTCAATTCAGGAGAAAGTGACTTCAGTGGGTTCTCTTGGAGAGCTGGCCATCTGATTCCTCTGGCCGGCAGACACAGGAAGCCCTGGGGGGATGAAGAGAGGGGCTTGGCCCACTGCTCTGCAAGTGGTTCAGAGCAGGAACGCTGCATTGTGAAGGACCTGCACTTCCAGATGGCATGTGTGTAAAAAGAAAGCCATACTGAGTTGTAATTTTTAAAGATCCTGTTTTATGGGTGCCTACAAAGCACTAAAGCCTCAGCCAGGGAGAAGCTGGAGGAAGATTCCTAGGGGCAGAGGAAAAAGGAGAAACTGCCAGACTAGATTGCAATCACCCAGATAAAAACTGTGGCCATAAGACCATGTGGCAAAGCAACCCAGTGCAGCCTTTCCTGTCCCCTATTTTTCCTCCATTGCTTTACTTTACCTGGAAGGGTCAGAAATCTCTGTGATGGAGCTGGGGAAAGAGAAGCCCTAATGTGGGAAGGGCCATGCCCCTTTCACATTTCCTGGCATTTTTATTTACTTTATTTGTTACTTTAAATAGCTGTAGAACTTTCTTTTACATAAAACAGAGCTGAAAAGTCATGGGCTTGTCCAAATTTTTATTCAGGGTAGAGTAAGACTATTATCAAAGAACAGATTTAAAGACACCATGTGAAATGAAAGTCAACTTTCATTTATGTCTATAGCCACATGCTCTGTTTTTTAATATTATGAACTAGAGGCTAGGTGGGGTCCCTTGGCCAGGCTGCAGTGTACCTCTGTGCCACCACAGCCTGGCCTCACCTCCAGCTCAACGGACTGCAGACTGTTGTCCACGTTGATGCTGCACAGCACAAAGTGTGCTTGAAGAGGCAAGTGGCTAGGGAGGAGCACCAGCCTGGGCTGGGCACTGCACTGCTCCCACTCATCCTGGCCCCACTGTGTCTTCCACCAGACTTGGGTGCACAGGGCGAGTGTCTGCAGGAGAGGCTCATGCTAATGCAGTTGTGCTAGCCGCCCAGGTGTCTGGCAACCCTTTGTCAGCTGAGCGGTGCTTCTGCTGTGGGAGTGCACTGACCACCAGGGGGCAGACCCTGCATTGAGCATCTGCCCCCTGGGGTTAGTGCACATCATAGCTACCAGCCAGTCATCTGGTCGTCCAGTCATCCAGTCATTTAGGCTTTTGTATATATACTAGAGGCCCAATGCATGAAATTCATGCACAGGGTGGGGGATGTCCCTCAGCCCAGCCTGCACTCTCTCCAATCTGGGATCCCTCTCACAATCCAGGACTGTTGGCTCCCAACTGCTCGCCTGCCTGACTGCCTGATTTCCCCTAACTGTCCTCCTCTGCAGACCTGGATTCTCCTAACTGCCCTCCCCTAATGGCCATCTTGTGATGTTCATCTTGTGGTGGCCATCTTATGTCCACATGGGGGCAGGATCTTTGACCACATGGGGGTAGCTGTCTTGTGTGTTGGAGTGATGGTCAATCTGCATATTGCTCTTTTATTAGACAGGATAGACTAGAGACCCAGTGCACAAAATTCATACACTGAGGTGTGTGTGTGTCCCTCAGCCCAACTTGCACCTTCTCCATTCTGGGACCTCTCGAAGGATATACGACTGAATGGACAGTTAGATATCCCTATCACAGTCCAGGACTGCTTGCTCCTAACTGCTCACCTGCCTGCCTAATTGCCCCTAACTGCTTCTGCCTGCCTGCCAGCCTGATCATCCCCTAACCACTCCCCTTTCAGCCTGATTGATGCCTAACTGCTCCCTTGCCAGCCTGATTGCTCCTAACAGCCCTCTCCTGCCAGCCTGGTCACCCCTAACTGCCCTCCTTTCAGGCCTGGTTCCTCCCAACTGCCCTCCCCTGCTGGCCATCTTGTGGCAGCCATCATGTGTGTTGGAGTAATGGTCAATTTGCATATCACTCTTTTATTAGATAGGACTAGTGGCCTGGTGCAAAAAATTCGTGCACATTAAAAGGGTTTTAATTAGAGGAAATAATTTAATATTGCTATTTCCTCTTTCTCTATAATAGAATAATCAGAGACTAAAGAAAATTAGTAAAATGTATATGAAATCCTTCCTCCTGTCAGAGTCTGGGGTGCACCACTGGACCCAGAGTCAAGTCCCCACTCACTCATGTGTGCCTCAAAATCATGTGAGACCCAGACTCAGCTGCTCCCCGCCCCTGCATTGGGGTGGATCCAGACTCTGCCATTCCCACCCTTGTCAAGCCCCACAGGGCAGGGGGTGTCTTCAGGTCCCCCGGCCCAGCATCAGGATGGGGGGCATGGCCTGAGGTCCCCCATCAAGTCCCACCAGGTGGGAGACATGAACTGAGATCCCCTGTCAAGCCCACTGGGTAGGGGGTATGGCCTGAGGTCCCCCGTTAAGCCCCACCAGGCAGAGGAGCATAGCCTCAGGTCCCCTGGCCCAGCACCTGGAGGGAGGCACAGCCTCAGGTCCCCCGTCAATCCCCACTGGCACTGGGGCGCAGGCTCAGATCCCATGTGAAGCCCCGCTGGGTGGGGGCACAGCCTGAGGTCCCCTGTCAAGCCCAGCCAGGCAAGAGGGGAACAGCCTCAGGTTCCCTGGCCTGGTGCTGGAGCAGAGGGTATGGTCTAAGGTCCCCCAGCCTGGTGCTGGGGTAGGGGTGCAGCTTGAGGTCCCCTTTCAAGCCCTGC
Organism: Antrozous pallidus; assembly: GCA_027563665.1. Taxonomy (NCBI): domain Eukaryota; kingdom Metazoa; phylum Chordata; class Mammalia; order Chiroptera; family Vespertilionidae; genus Antrozous; species Antrozous pallidus. The sequence goes on along the minus strand of CM050508.1, from coordinate 156,253,135 downwards.
TGGGTGGAAAGAACAGTCTGAGGTCTCCTAACCCAGCGCCAGGATGGGAAGCACACCTTGAGGTCCCCTGTCAAGCCCTGCTGGGTTGGGAGTGTGGCCTGTAGTCCCCTGTCAAGCTGCACCAGGTGGAAGCCATGGCCTGAGGTCCCCCAGCCTGGAGCTGGGGTGAGGGGGAGCAGCCTGAGGTACCCTAGCCCAGCACCAGAGCAGGAAGCATACCTTGAGGTTCTCTGTCAAGCCCTTCTGGGTGGGGGGCGTGGCCTATGGTCCCCTGTCAAGCCCTGCCAGGCAGGGGGAGCAGCCGGAGGTCTGCTAGCCCAGCACCAGAATGGGAAATACACTTTGAGGTCCACCGCCAAGCCCCACTGGGTGGAGGACATGGCCTGATGTCCCCTGGCCTGGTGCCAGGGTGGGGGTCAAGGCCTGAGGTCCCCTGTCAAGCCCCTCTGGATTGGGGGAGGGTGTAGGTCTCCCATCCCATGCACCTCGGCCACGGCCTCCCGTCCTTTTGTCACGACCACCTCATGCTCTCCATGAGCAGGTATGCATAGGGAAGGCTGGGCCAAGATAATTGGGAGGGGGTGATGGGGGGGCCAGCATCTTGGGTGAGCTGGGCCTCACAGCCTCTCTGCTTCAGCTCCCAGCACCCCAGACCTAAGGAGTGGTGCTTTCACAGGGGCCTGGCAGGCACTGGATATGGCAATGCCTTAAAAAACAGAAGAAGCCCCCTTTAACTCTGGCTGGAAGTGCGTTGGGAACTTATGGTCAGGGGAAGCAGCCCAACATCAGGGCTGAAATAAGACCTTGGGTAGCCTCCAGAGGGGGCAAACCAATAGTAAAAGGCATCTTTGAAACAAAGTCATTTGAATATACAGTGGATATTGGGTGATATTAAAGAATTACTTTAATTTTTCAAGGTGTGACAATGGCTGAATATTTACTTATTTTTTAAAGATAACTCATTGTAGGATATTTAAGTGGTAAACAACTTACTTTGGAAGTATGGCGTTGTTCTGGCCCAGCCCTCCCTGCACCACGGACGCCTCAAGGACCAAGCCTCTCCCACTCGCTAGGCCCTCGAAAGCATTGTTTGCAGAGGCATGGTCTGTGCTTGCCACCACCTGCCTGCTCCGCCACCAAACACCTGGCCTCCAGGGTGAAGTGTTCCCCGCTGGCGTGAAGCTTTCCCGCTGGTGACCCCGAGTGCCATGGCCACACTCCCCGGGCACACCTCTGCTCCTGATTGGCTGGTAGCATAGCCAATCAGGAGCCAAGGTACGGTCACATTTGCATGTTACTCTTTTATTAGATAGGATTATGTACTCTGTGACTTCTTCTGATTGATTCTAGTCTAACCTTCAAGAATTCACAGATCAAGACTTTCTATATGACAGTTCTTGTAACATTTGGTAGAAGCTTGTCCTGTCTTCCATGAACTTGTGGTCATGCTCATTTCTATGAACCATGGCTTCACAATTGCATCTCCCCTGGGTTTCCTCCTCTGCCACTGCTGCTCTTGGTCTTGCCTCTCATCCATATGGAGCCCAAGACTGTGTCCAACACTCCATCTGTGGAGACTATTCTCTTTGATGACTGCAAGGACCATTCTTAATGTTTTTCAATGGTAAAATGACCTTTCTTTGAGCACATGAGGACTTCTGAGCATGGCTTTCTCTTCCCTCAGTCATCGATCTTGGGTTAGTAACCTCCATTTCAAAAACATCTGCTAAGATCTGGGTACCAGTGACTGTGGCCACAGTCTTCAACTTTCAGTTCCACTATCAGACAGTTTTACCAGTCCCCTTCTCAACACACTCTGTGGACATTGTTTGCTTTTAGACTTTTTTTCCTCCTTCAAAGAGTATTTTATATTGCTTTCTACTTATTTTGCATTGACTTTGGCATGTATCAGTGCTAACCATTCTTGACATTTTAGCCTGTTCTTTAGAAAAACCCTTCTACAACATTTCAACAGGAACTACCCCCTAGAAATGGTATCAGATAGCATCTACCATTGTAGACAGCACCATTGCTATTTCCAAAGATATCTTTATAGGAAACAGCTGGCTCCTGCCTGCACCATCTGACAGATAAATGGTGTTATCAAAACAGAAGCAGGATGCTTATTTCTTGGGATGAAGGAGAAACAAAACACCAGTAAGTAAACAAAAAATTACAATGCTTTCTTTTCTCCTGTTTTCTTGTATTTAACCAAACCATTTTCTAAAGAGAAAGTTTACCACAAAAATGTGGATGATTTGAATACTAGTTACTAGATAAGCCAAACATCATCATAAATATAATTCAAATCTTAACGTGAAGAGAAAGGGACTAGCAGCCCATTCGTCTGATTTTAGCACAAATGGCACATGTGCCTCGTGTGCACAAAGTAGTGTATGGATTGGGTGTCAAAAGGCAAGTTTTAAGTGTCAAGGCCATTGTCCCCCAACGCTCCAGAGATTTTCAAATTTCACTGGAATTTGTAAATGGGAACAAGTTGGTACAGTAATTTTAGTTTCTCAAATACATTCATGCAAGTTTAATTTAGTGCCAAATTCCAGAATGGAACAAAATACAAGTTACAGTCTTTTTGGTAATCCAAGCTTGTTTTTCCCCCTCCTTCTGTTACTAAGCACTGCCCGAGCAGCCTACCATCTCCACAGAAGGATCTGTCCAGAGACCCCCATTTGTTGCTTACAATGTCCGTGCTGAGACTATTGTTATATGAGGCACTCTCATAATGAAAGTTTATTAAAGCCTTGAAGAATAAATTATAATTTCCTCTGAGTGTATCTGCAGTAGGGATTCTTAATTCTAATTGGGCAGTCCCTTCAGCTGTGGACACTGTAGATAATGTCAAGAGGTATCTCAAAATTCTCTTCCAAAAACCCAAAGAAGAATTAAAATAAAAAACTGTCATTTGGACCTCTTCTATCCCCACTTCATTCTACCAAATAAATCACAGTTAAACAAGTAATAGCAAATAGAAAAATCTAAACTCAAACTCATCATTCTCTCTCTACAAAGTAGTTCTTCTTTCTCATTTTTTTGTTGTATTTTCTTTTGTTAATCCTCACCAGAAGATACTTTTTCCATTGATTTTTAAAGAGAGAGGAAAGGAGGGAGGAGGAGGAGGAGGAAAAGGAGGAGAAGAGAGAAAGAGAGAGAGGGAGAGGAAGAGGGAGAGGGAGAGGGAGAGGGAGAGGGAGAGGGAGAGGGAGAGAGAGAGAGAGAGAGAGAGAGAGAGAGAGAGAGAGAGAGAAAGATGTGCGAGAAATACATCAATTGGTTTCTTCCCGCATGCACCCCACTGAGGTGGGATCAAACCTGCAACCCAGGTATGTGCCCTTGACTGAGAATCCAGTCTGATACCCTTCAGTGCACTGGTTGCTGCTCCAACCACTGACTGGACAACACTGGCTGGGCTCAATTTTTAATTTAGGTTAATTGGACCAGTGTGCTTAACACAAGAGGTACACAATAAATGCGTCTTTACTTGGGCTGGATAACCTAATATTTGCAACATTGTTGTATTTTAAAATTTATTAGCGTTTGCATTTATTATCTAGGCCTTCTTTTGGAGCTCTGTGTGCTGAGAAGAGAGAGATGTTAACATTTAAGGACATAAAGTTGCTTCCTGGAAAATCCGAAGTCAGGAATCAATAACTTGAATTCATTTGTTCTCTTTCCCAGATTACACTAAACCTATATAATCTTATATAATAAAGAGCTAATGTGCAAATGGTTGTTGTGCCCTCACATCCTCGTGCCGGGACCAAGGGACCTGAGATCATGCCCCCGCCTCAGGTCCTTGAGGCGGGGGCACCTGAGGCTGCACCCTCTGCTTGGTGGGGCTTGATGGGAGACCTGAGGCTGCAGCCCCCACCCATGGGGCTTTATGGGTGTGGGGCTGGGCAGGTCTGGGTCTCCCAAGATTTCAAGGTGTATGCTAGTGGGCGGGGACTTGACTCTGGGTCCTGCGGTGCACCCCAGACTCTGACAAGAGGGAGATTTTCATATACATTTTACTAATTTTCTTTCATCTCTGACACGTCTATTATAGAGAAAGGGAAAATAGCAATATTAAAATATTTCCTCTAATCAATTCCCTTTTACTGCGCACAAATTTTGTGCACCAGGCTACTAGTGTATATATACCTAAATATGTTTATATTGTAACATATTAACTGAAATAAGAAAACTAAAGAAATAAAAATATATTTCTAATTATTTTGATACCATATTTAATAGTTCTTTGCTGGAACAAAAATCTCATTAGAGCAATATCAAATGTTAGTAGTGTCATAAAAATAATGGAAAAATATATTAACTAACTTAATTTAAAATGTGTCCCATCAATCAAGAAAAATAATATATCTTCTCTAACATTGATGATATATATCATTGTGTTTCTCCCGCACCATATTATAAGCTCTATGAAGGCAAAGACCAAAACAATTGTATTCATCATTGTACTCCCAGCACCTTGCTGTACCCATTAACTGAATGAGTATGAATACTGACTACTTAATCAACTGCTCAGTAATGGTTATTATTCATTATTCATTTATAAAGGGGTGGGTTCTTTGCTAGGCCTTTATCAAAACAAGAATGAGTAAGACATGGTCCTTCCTCAAGAAGTTCACAGATCAACGAGGAAGATCAGCTAATAAATAGATGTTTGTAACACACAGCAGTATATGATCTTGGAGATGTTTGAGCTGAACACACATGAGAGAGTATCTGACTCCTCCCTGTAGAATCAGAAGCTTTTCAGGGAACAACTCCCTTTTTGCTTGTTCTTAAAGCCTGACAGGCCAGGGAGAGAAACTGTGGAGTAATACAAAGACTCCTCAATAAAGAAATCTGAGAAAAGAGTCTTTTCTTGCAGGAACTTTAAATGTCATCATTATCTAAATTAACTCTTTGGAATTTTGTTTTGTTTTGACATTTAGAATCATACAAATTATCCTCCATTAATCACATTTATTTCCTCCCTGTATTTTTGGCTTCAAATACAAAGCTGAAGACAGATTGTTCCCCTAAGCCACATTCTCACGTGATGATCACTTTTTCCCAAATCTGAAAATTGTGATTTGAAGTGATAGTGTGCCTTGACTGCATTTGGATCCCTCTGCTTATTTTGTTTTCACAATGCTATTTTCTACATTATAAGATGTAAATATCATTTATCAATCAGTATCATTTATTTATCTTGTCCTAAATAAATAACTGTTCAAATGAAAAAATAAAATCAAGATTCTTTAAAACAAACCATCAAAACATCATTTATCCTAGTCTGAAGGGAGAAAAGAAATGTAAAAGTACACTTGGTAGAATCAATTTAGTAGACCATGAACATGTTGGTCTTATTTATTTATATCTTTACTAGAGGCCTGGTGCACAAAATTTGTGCATGGAAGGGTGTGTCCCTCAGTCCAGCCTACACCTTCTCCAATCTGGGACACTTGAGGGATGTCCAACTGCACGTTTAGGCCCAATTCCAATAGAATCAAGCCTAAACAGGGTGTTGGACATCCCTTTCACAATCCAGGACTGCTGGCGCTCAACTGCCTGCCATCCTGATTGCCCCAAACCACTTCTGCCTGCCAGCCTGATCACCCCCTAACCACTCATCTACCAGCCTGATTGATACCTAACTGCTCCCCTGCCAGCCTGGTCACCCCTAACTTCCCTCCCTTGCAGACATGGTCCCCCCCCAACAGCTCCCCCCAGCAGGCCTGGGTACCTCCCAACTGCCCTTCCCTTGCAGGCCTGGTTCCTCCCAACTGCCCTCCCCTGCTGGCCTGATTGCCCACAACTGCCCTCCCTTGCAGGCTTGGTCACTCCCAACTTTACTACCCTGATGGCCATCTTGTGGCAGCTATCTGGTGTCCACATGTAGGTAGCCATCTTTGACCATATAGGGGCAGCCATCTTGTGTGTTGGAGTGATGGTCCAATTTGCATATTATTCTTTTATTAGCTAGGACTAGGTTAGAGGCCTGGTGCACAGGTAAGGTTGGCTGGTTTGCCCTTAAGGGTGTCCCAGATCAGGGTTGGGGGTTCCCTTGGGGCCTTGGGCAGCCTGGGCGAAGGTTCTGTGGTGGTTTGCAGGCTGACCATGCCCCCAGGTTACCCAAGCAGAGGCCCTGGTATCTGGGATTTATCAATCTTCTATAATTGAAACTTTGTAGCCTTGAGTGGAGCCAAGCTTCCTGCTTGCTCTGTGTCCACAGCCATTTTTGTTGTGATTTATTTATCTTATATAATTGAAATGTTAGCCTTGAGTGGAGGCCTGGGACTGCCAGGATGTGCAGAAAGCTTGGCTTCCTCCATTGCCCGGGAAATCCAAGCCTCCTGCTCACTCCGTGGCTGTAGCCATCTTGGTTGGGTTAATTTGCATACTTGCACCTGATTGACTTATGGGCATAGTTTGTGGGTGTAATGGAGTGATGGTTAATTTGCATATTACTATCTTATTAAATAGGGTAATCAAGAACTGGAAGTTCCTCTTAGAGATAAACAAAACGTTGCTATGTTGAAAATGTCTTAATGAATAACATAATCCTCTTTGGGGAAAAAGAAGCCACAAAGTCTTGTGCTAATAATAGTTCTATTATGTTGCATGAGTACTAACATATTTACTTCATATTTTGTTCAAAGAGTTAGAGTTAAAAAAAGAAAAGAACTGATTATTATGATGATTCCATGACTGAATATAATTGTTAAAATTCACAGTATTATATATTTAAAATGTTGATTTTATTGTATGTAAATTAAAAAGATAAAATTATATACATTTTTTTTCAAAGAAAACAGGTAAGAGTGAGGAAAGGGGGGAAAAAAGGACATTCAATTTTATCATTTGGAGAAAATAAACTCTGAGCCCTTCCCCCTGACACTGCCTGGACTCCTTTCCAGAAGGCAAACACTAGGTACATTTCAAGCAGAAAAATTAAAGCCAATTACCCACACAGCCAGGCCAAGAATGAAGAGCAGAAAACTTGGGATTTGACAAGAAGGAAAGAGATCCAAGACAGGAAATTGACTTGGTCAGGCGTGTGGAAAATCAAGGCAACCCAACAAGCCATTAATGGAGGTCCCCAGAAGACAGCCTCTGCCTCTGCACCCCGCCCTCATGGCTCTCTCCAGCTGGGAGGATTTAGTTCAGAGGAGCTGTGCCAGCGGCTTCCAAGGGAAGCACAGTCGGAGCACGTTTTACCCGGTGAAGCTGCAGAGAAGGTGCAGGTGGCATGCTGGAAGAAAATTCCCTGGGAAGAAGAGAGGGAGGCAGTCCCAGCCAGTGGCCCTGAGCTCTATCGAGGGCAACACAACTCCATGGAATGGATATTGCAGCCCCAAAGCTGCACCAGGGAAACCCAGATAAGATGGCTTTATTATTTGAAAATAATAGAAGCAGTGTCCTTTCTTGTCCCCTGTTACTGAAACCCATTGAGAGACAAACACATTAAGATGCTCATTAGAAATGACCTAAAGATAATGGAACTGAAAAGCGTTAAAAAGGATATGGAAGTGGATTAACATCATTGGATAGAAGCCAGAGTTAGATCAACAAACTGCACAAGGATTAGCCCAAGAGGTTAGAGACTAATGTGTAACCCCAGCCAAGCACTTCTGTTAGCCCACCAGTCTGTTCAGGGCTAGAACTGATTCTCAAAGAAAATGCTGTAGTTTTACATGAAAAGGAAAAAAACCCATACATAACCCATCTTTCAAGACAAAAATTTAAAAATTGCTGCATGTTTGAATCCTACCTATCATTACTAGCGAAGGGGGATGGGGTTCATTTTTGTATTTGTGTCTCATTTTCTCCATCTGCAAAATGGAGGAGACTGTCAATGCCTATTTCTTAGAGTTGTTGTATGAAGCATTTTAAACACAGCCTGGAACATAATGACCTATAAATGCTAATTAATATAGTTGTCATATAAGAAACACTCCAGATTAGAGTTGGTCTAAGTATCTAAATACCAATTATATTCTAAAATAACCATGAAACCTTACCAAGATCTGTTGACTTTGTAGAGGCTTATTTATAAAATTCCTGGAGTTTTCTTGCTGAGCCACTTACTAAGACCTCCATTGATTCTTTTGAGATTTGTAGCCATATCTTCCTTGAACCCAATTCCAGGATTGCTAGTTCCCTGAAGCCTTATTATCAGAATAACAAGGAGGTAGAATCAATCCTGGCCTGACTGTCAGGTCACCTGACATCCAGGGATTTCTCTGAGTCACCTGTCAAAGTCACTTTCCTTTCTGAGCACATGATTAGTCCCATCACAGGGGAGGGACTGGACTAGGTTAACATCTCTTCTCTCTTTGACTTACAATGCTTTCTTTTTTTGATTGCAACATTTTTACATTTTTTTCTTTGAATATCTTTGTTGCTGAAGATATCTGTGTGCAAGAGGATGTTGCTTGTGATCTGACCCGCTTCTCTAGAGTCTCCTGGGCATCCATGCCTGGGCACTCCCTGCAGGCTCCTCCACCTCTATATGAGAAAGCAGATGTTCATCTTTCTTGTCATCCACGCACCTCACACCCTTTCCCCCTGATATGCCTGAGAATGACCTCACCCTTTTCCTGGTCCCTAGAGCAAAGCTTCAGATGCTCCTCATCTTCATTGGATCCCTCTCCCCCATCTCCTCCCTCTTATCCTTGACCCTGACCTCAGGCTGTTGTAGGTCCTCCTTGGACTAGTGCTCCTTACATGTTGATGTGTGCGTGAGTCACCTGGGGATCCTGTTCAACTTCAGATTCTGATGCTGTGGGTCTGTGACAGCCAGAGGTTCCATGTTTCTAACAAGGAACCAAGGCAGTGACAAAACTGCAGGTCCCCCACCACACTCTTGGGAGCAAGGCACGTCATCGGCCAGGGAGAGCCCCAGATCCAGATGTTTTTTGTTCTAATTCAATTTTCAGGTTAGTGTTGCTAAGCTTTGATCTTGTTCTTCCCTACTAAAATATTATGGCTTACATAATTCAATAGTAAATAAAATCTCTTCACAATAAAACCTCAGCCGGTGTTTCTGCCTCCACTCTGACAATCCCTAGCCTGCATTTAATCTAATTTATCTAACCAGACTACATGTAAACTAACTAGTTGCTTCAAGGATGCATTTTTCACTTTCTGCCTCCAAGTCTTGCTGGGGCTGAGATGCCATCCTCCTCTTGTTATTTCTGCTATTCAAAATCTTATAACTCCTTAAACACCTGAAACAAGCACCACTCAGGCCACACGGCATTTTTGTTTCCCTGAAATGTATCATCTCCTTTAAATGTCCATGGTGCTTTGTTTACTTCCTTCATGATGATTAACATTCTGCTTTGTAATTTTATATATTCACGCATCTGCCACCTTTCCCACCAGACGCAGGCCCCCTTGAGGGGATGCTTCAGAGCAGGAAAAAACTGATTAGAGCAAACGAACTACACTCCATCGCTTATTATCCACAATCTTACAGGCTAAAAATATGAAACAAATTCACAAAAGGTTTAGATAGCTTCATGCGGCCACAGTTGAGGGTGATTAGGATTTAGGGACCATGTCTTCCACTTTTCATTCATTTACCCTGAATTTCTGAGTACTGCCCTACTGTAAAACCCTATGCTGAGGGCTATGTCAGGGCCCAAAGAATGAGGCCAGTTTCTTTACAAATATATTTTATTGATTTCAGAGAGGAAGGGAAAGGGAGAAAGAAACATTAATGATGAGAGAGAATCACTGATAGACTGCCTCCTGCATGCTCCCCCCCCCAATGGGGATCGAACCTGCAACCTGGGCATATGCCCTGACTGGGAATCAAGCCCTGACCTCCTGGTTCATAGGTTGATGCCCAAACTGAGCAGCACTGGCCAGGCCAGTATCTTAAATGTCCTCTCCATCTGGTGGGAGGGACAGTGAGAACTACCGTTGGGGGCTTCTGCCATGATGCCCTGGGACCCCTGGCTGAGGATTCTGGGCAGGAGGAACAGTGAGTCTGGTCCGTGACATAATTATTATCTTCAGAAAGCCTATGGCTCTGGAGATAGCATATTGTTAAGAAAACACCATGAGGACTTGTCTAGAAATATGCTTTCAAGATAACCCCGCCTCTGCATTTGATAGCCTCCCTTTTCAGCATTTATGGCCACCACCTGTTCTTTCATTATTCACTCCAGTGTCTCCGTCTGAGACTGACACACACACTTTGCAGTAACTCAAAGGAAAACAGGGAGTTTCTCTCATGAACCTAATCCCCTTTATTTATCCCTGAGTGATTCTCTTGAGAGTGAAGTCTCATGGACAGAGCAGTTGCCTGCGAGGAGGAAGATTAGTCGTCCTCAAGTGTCTTAATGACGCCAAGTGAAGACTAGTTCGTTCATGACTTCTGCCTCTCCTGAGGCATTACATTGGCCTAAATGTGTGATTCCCAAACATTCCTCCTTACAATCTGACAACTGAGAGAACTTTAGAGCTTGAAGGGAGTTTAGAGATAGACAGGTTCATCCCCTCATGTTTTCCTCAGTGAGGGAGTTGAGGCCCATGATCACACATTAGCTTCCTGACAGAGGGAGGCCTTACATGTAAGTCTTCTGAGACTAGGGCTCTGTGCCTAAAAGGAGGGAAACATGATATAGGTAGATACATAGGTAGATAGATGGTAGAGACAGAGTGGCTAAGTGGGAAGAAGAAAACTATACAACTCTGTAACCTTTTTCTGCTAAGTATCTATCTAATTCATCTATCTCTCTGTGTGGATCTCCTCCTTGTCAGGTGCTGTGTGTTTATGCTTTTTCACATTAAGTCTTGATGACATTATCCCAATTCGAAGAGACTGAGAAGTCTGAGTTGCAGAGAGGTGAAGTGACTCATCAAGAGCAAGTGTGTGGATGATGCACCTCATCTCCAAGCCCTTGCTCAAAGGAAGACCTGACCTGATGGCCAATAGCAGAGGGCCTTGCCAGCTGGTGGAAAGAGAGGAGCAAAAGAAAACAGTCTTTATCCTTAGATGAAAAGGACATCCTTCTTCCATCCTTCTTCCCTCTGAATCTTAGTGCTCAGTCCTTGTGGCCTCCACGCCAAGAGGATTCCCCAGCCTTCAAGCGTTCTGGGTCACTGCCTCTGAGATGGACCCACTCAGGGGCTCCCAGTGTCTTCCTGACTCAAATGCTTGTTATGCTACATAGCAGGTCATTGAAAAATGTCATGTCCTTTAATGCAGTTTCATGATAACACTGATGAGTTGCTATAGGAACTTAACTCTTGTGTACATCTACTAACATATGGTGAAATTAGTTTTGCTATAGGGCACTTAAGCTTGCAGAACCTATTGAAGACTGTGAGGACTTACTTTGTTTTTAAGCTGCAACTCAGCTCCACAGCTATAGTCGCCTGCTAGCACAAACAAATGTTTAAAATATGGGACTCACTTTTCTCCCACTCCCCCTCCCTTTTAGAATTTCCAATTCTTTATATCTTTCTTTCTTCCATATCTTATGTTTATCTTCAACATCCTTCCTAAGATGCCCTAGTCCAGTGCTCGGCAAACTGCGGCTCGTGAGCCACATGCGGCTCGCAAGCCGTGGTTTGCTGCTCTTTTGACTAATGAGTTTGCCGACCACTGCCCTCTAACCGGTTTGGCTGAGTGGATAGAGCATCAGCCTGCAGACTCAAGTTGGGTTGCAGGTTCGATTCCAGTCAAGGGTATGTACCTTGTTTGTGGGCACATCCCCAGTAGGGGTCTGCAGGAGGCAGTTAATTGATGTTTCTCTCTCTTCCTTTCTGTAAAAAATCAATAAAATATATTTTAAAAAATCTCTTTCGAAATAAAATGTAAACCCTACCTTCCCCCATCTTATTCACTGGTCAAATAAGCATTTAATGAGCACCTCTTATATGGCAGGCCCAGACAGAGTAGAGAATAAGATAGACAGTGTCTGTGCCCTCATGGGGCTCACACGTAGTGGGGGCTATAGATAAGTAACTGAACACTTGTAATGACTGCTCTGAAAGGAAAGCATAGGCCAGGGGCAATTTAATACACTTTCAGATCTCCCACATTACCTCCCATTAAGAAAGACTTTAGTAACTATCAGGTTGAATTATTTTTCAAATCTGAGAGGTCTGATGGCAGTCTCTATTCACATGCATTTTCTTCTGGGCTCTGTATCACTGCCATACTCTGGGACTAGGACATCTCTTAGGCAGCTGATCATCAAGTGGTCAGTCCCAGGTGGGAAACATTCTTGGAGCAGTTCTGCATGGATATAAGCACAGCTTGGGTTAAGCAGCTGCTTCTTTGGGGGCTGACTAGGTGGTACTGGCAGGAATTGCAATTCTCTGGAGCTCGAATGGAATACACATGGCACACTTCAGTGTGAATTCAGCTAAAAACTGGCTGGGGAACAAGTGACAGCCAAATAGCTTGCACAGCCTTAGTTGAGAATCTTTCTTTGAAGACTGCCTTCGTACAGCTCTTCCCTCCTGTCACCACGCTGTAGACCTAGTGAGGGTGCCCAGTAGTTTGGGAATATACAGCAGAACATTTGAGATCAGCTCTTATTTCTGTTTTTAATATTAAGGGAATTTTGGTGTGTGGCTAAGCTTCTTATAAAGAGATAAATGACTGTATTTAGTGTTTCTGGGGTAGTAGCAGTAGATGGGAGGGTACTCATGTGCCCTCCTGAGTGCTGGACGCACAGCTCCCACCATCCTCACACACACACACACATTTGCACATCCGCACCCAGGCAGCCCACACACTGGGGGCGCAGGACTCTGAGGCGATGCAGGCCCATCCAGGATGCTCCCTGCTTGTGGTTTACTTTCTGCTTTTAAGTCCCATTAAGTCCCATTTGAGAATGACTATTTTATAATGGTCCACACTAGGGAAAACTAGTTCCCGAGCAATTAACATGCTTAAAATGAACAAAACGACAAGGACAAATTATGCAAGTAGCATATAATTTTTTTTAAGTTCTTCTGTAAGGAGGGGGTTAATTCCATTTTTAGCTAAGAGAGTCTCTGAGCAATTAAACACCTTCCACAGGTCCCACAGTAACAGAGTGATTTGGAATCAAAGCTGATTGTTCTGATTCTAAAACCCATCTGAGTAGCAACTAGTCTTCACTGCTGGGCTCTGTCATTTGCCTTTTCTGATGCCTTAGAATCACTCAGAACTCATACACACAACTGCCACTTGATAGTACAACCAGGCTGCTAGTTGAAGTAATTTTCTTTCTTTTTCTTTATCATTTCCATTTCTTTCCAAAGACCTCCATAGAACAGATGAGATTAATACTGTATATAGAGATCCCTAAAGATTCCGCCAAAAAAGTACTAGAATTAATAAGTTAATTTAGCCAAAACCAGTTTGGCTCAGTGGATAGAGCATCGGCCTGTGGAGTGAAAGGTCCCAGATTCTATTCCGGTCAAGGGCATGTACCTTGGCTGCGGGCACATCCCCAGTAGGGGGTGTGCAAGAGGCAGCTGATCAATGTTTCTCTCTCATCGATGTTTCTGACTTTCTATCCCTCTCCCTTCCTCTCTGTAAAAAAATCAACAAAATATATTTAAAAAATAAGTTAATTTAGTAAAGTAGCAGAATACAAAATAAATATCCAGAAATCATAAAGAACCCTTATGTTCATTGCAGCATTATTTACAGTTGCCAAGAGTTGGAGACAGCCCAAGTGCCCATTAGTACATGAGTGAATAAAACGAAGTAGTTTATTTACACAATGGGCTCTTACTCGGTCATAAAAATAGAAGGAAATCTTACCTTTTGGGACAGCTTGGATGGACCTGGAGAGTATTGTGCTAAGAAAAGAAAGACCACTGCCGTATGATTTCACTTATATGTGAAATTTAATGAATAAACTAACAAACAAAATAAAGACAGACTCGTAGATAACAGAAAACAGACTGACAGCTGTCAGAGGGGAAGAGGACTAGGGAGCTAGGTGAAAAAGGTGAAGGAATAAAGTAAAAAATCCCAAAACTCATAGCTAAAAACAACAGTATGGTAATTACCAGAGGGAAAAGGGGAATAGGGAGAGGTACAAGAGTGTAAAGGGGGAATAAATGGTGATGGAAGGGGACTTGATTTGGGGTGGTGAATATGCAATACAATATACAGACGATATATTACAGAATTGTACACCTGAAATTTATATAATTTTATTAACCAATGTCACCCCAATAAATTCAATAAAAATAAAATAAAAATAAAGATCTTATTAGAGCATCAGATTCTTATAGGCAAGGGAAAATGAGATAAAGGAAGAGACTGAATTGGAGTAGAGGAAGTGAGAGAGTTCGAAAGGGAGTCCAATCTATCTCAGAGTTGAGAGGAAAAAGAGAGAAATACACCAGCTCATCATGACAGCCAAGTTTTGGCTTTCATGCAAAAGGAATGAGAAAAAAGGGCAGATGTTTTAAAATTCCTTAATCATAAATCATGTTGGGGCACCATTCTTTTTCGTTTGTTTGGGCTAAATACATCTATGTGATTAATTTCATTGTAACGTAGTCTGCTTCAGTGCTGTTTACCAAAAAAAGAAAAAATATTTTTGTTTAATTACTAGCTTCTCATCTGCTCTTGAGTTTCTTTTTCTATAGATTAATGAAGTGCTTTCAGAAGGCACCCTAGTTTCTGTAATGATGACCTCCTGAATCCCACTAATGGTTTTAAAAAATAGACACTTAGCTTTTTTTTTTGTTTGTTCTGTTCTTGGACTCCACTGTTTTCCCAATATCTTACCTTCATTTCTCATTTCTGTGCCCTGCAACAACACATCCATCTGGCTGGAAGAACATGGAAATTTCAAGGTTAATCTCCCAACAAATCAAGTCCAGACTCACTTTAATTGATATGTAAATTGGAACCATCTTTTTGTTTGATAAATTTCTCCCAACTTTGTTAACACACTGCTTTTTAATAGCAAAAGCCCAGAATACGAAGATGCCCATGTTTGGGGGCCAGCAGTAGAAGGGCAGAAGATAGTTTTCTCCACTTACTTAAGCTATTCTCAGTTGTACAGTATCTATAAAGAACTGGAACAAAACCCAAGGCTTAACCAAAAAAAAGCTAGTGACTTAAAATAGTAAACTTGAATTGATTGCTGTGAAATGTGTCACATTGTCCCCATGCTTAGCAGCACAAAAACCATTACAGAAAATACAGCCAGATTCCATATTATTTCATTCCAAGCAATTGGAAAGTCATAAATGGAGGAGAAGGAGGTTCAATATGTCCTGATAAATTTTAAGAAGGTCCATGACTGTGACATTATCCCTATGTCCAAGCCTTGCATAAGGTGGTACTGAGTTTTCATAAATGAACTAGAGACCTGGCGGATGAATTCATGCACTGGTGGAGTCCCTCCACCTGGCCAGTAAACAGGGCAGATTGGAGCCATCTCACCCAATCCCAATTGGGGCCAATGGTGGCCAGGCAGCCAGGGGATACCATGGGAGGTTGGGTGACCAGCCCTGATTGGGGCCCATTGGGCCAGTTGGCCAGGTAGGGACCACGGGAAGTTGGTTTGCTGGCCCTGATGGGGGGCCCATTGGGGCTGGCTGGCCAGGTAGGGACTGTTGGGAGGGCTCTGGGGCATGTCTGGCCCTCTCACCCAGTCCCAATTGGTTGGACCCCAGCAGCAAGCTAACCTACTGGTTGGAGCATCTGCCCCCTGGTGGTCAGTGCACATCATAGTAACTAGTCAAGTAGTAGACCGAATGGTTGACTGACTGGTCAGACACTTATCATATTGCATTTTTATTATATAGGGCTAGAGGCCTGGTGAATGAAATTCATGCATAGGGATGTCCCTCAGCTCGACATGCACCCTCTTCAATCTGGGACTCCTTGGGGGATGTCCAATTGCCAGTTTAGGCCCTGTGGAATCAGGCTTAAAACAGCAATCAGACATTCCTCTCACAATCCAGGACCACTGGCTCCTAACCGCTCACCTGCCTGCCAGCCTGATCAACCACAACTGCCCTCCCCTGCCATGACCTGCCTTCTTTGCCGGGACCCGCCTACTCTGTGCGAGGCTGTGGAGACACTGGGACCCACAAGCCTCACTTTGTGGAGCAGCGGTCAAGCCCCACCTCTGCTGTGTGTGGCAGCCATCTCGTGATGATGTCGCATGCAAGGGAGTGATGCCACAGAGGCATTTATTAGTACAGATGGTTTCACATTATTTTTCATGGGTGTTGGCATTGTTTTCTGGGTGATGACAGATTCACTGAGGACCATAAGGAACTGAGCTAGGTCCTGAAGAAATCTTCAATACCCACTTAAGCCCCAAGAATGAAAACATGGTACATGGAAAGTATCTTTGGAAAAGTAATTTATTCCTGCTATAGTGGTCAGATAGTTCTTTTTATTGAATTTTATTCTTATAATCATAGAGTTGCATTAAAAAAAACTTTGCAAACATTGCAGGATAACTTGCAAGAAACTGGAAAAAAATGTCAGGATACCATTCCATATACCATAGTCTGCAATAATGATTTTAGTTTAGTTTTGTCCCATGTCTTATGCCAACAAAGACTGATTCATAAAGCATGTTCCCAGTCCAGAACCAGATAATATTGGAGATAATTACTATGCCTGGTTAGAGTCCAAGAGCAATTTCCTGAGGCACCACTTGTAAAAGTGAAAGAACATACATTGGAATGAGTGCTGCTCAGCTTTGTAGTAAAAGGAAAATAAGGAATTGTTGCACAGAGCCTGTTTTCCAATATGAGTTTAAACAGATTATGCTTGATGGTCCCACAGAACCTTTCATAGTGTGATTCCACTATGTGGATTCACAAACTATTTTAAGCTTTCTGGGAACACAGAAAAACCAAATCAGAGTCCAATTTCAAACAATTTGTTTACAAGTATAGTCAGCGGCTTTATGATCTAAAACTAAGAGTTATTAAGATCTAAAGCAGAACTTGAATTTCTTCTGAATACCAAACTATACTTTTATTTTAAGTAGAAAGGAATCATTAGCTATATTAGCTAGCATTTTATTAAAGTTAGGACACTTTAAAAGAACACTGGAAATAGCATGGACATTGTTTTATGTTTTTATTTTTAAAATCTATTACATGTTAAAGAAAATTTTCTTTGAATATTTAATATATAATTCAACTTAAAAATAGACTCATACATTTAGTAAGGTATGTCTGGACCTAAGAAAATTTTTAGCTTAAGATTAACCAATGATTGGAACATTTAATCTTACCTTGGAAAATTATCATTAATTAGTGTTCACGTTTTTTTAGGTTCTTGAAATCGATCCCTGTTTTTAAAATGATGAGATTTACTTCTTATAAATGTTGGAAAAACCAAATGAGGGCATGAGTAAACCTGTGGCAAATTAAAACAAAGACCAACTAACTAATTTCAGCCATTGGATTTAAAAAAATCCATCACTTATCCTTTTTGCTTTGATTTATTTTGTATAAATTATAATTTTCAATTATTTGAGTTGGCAATTGATGCACAGCTAGAGAAAAATTGAGTTTTTAAAAACAATAAATCTAGATATTAAAAAAAACCTAGTTGTTTCCTGTCATAGTATAGTGGGTTTTGAAAACTAAAGCTTTTTTTCTTTTCTAGCTTAAAGAAATAAGAAGGCAGGCAATTTTTCTTATCTAAATCTTTATTAGAAGAAAAAAACAGATTTCAAACAACGAGTAACAACAAATTTCATTAAATATTAAATTATTTTCATTATCAAAGATATTTAGACAACGTGGTCCTAATATTTCTGCATAGCAGAAACACTTTGATTATAGAGCTCAGACTGTCACGTGTTCATGTGAGTTTGTTTTTGGCATAAAAGACTATCTAAAGTCACATTTAAACACCTGTGATTATAGATAAACTGATAGTAACTTACTGTTGATTCTCAAAACTTTCACAAATTATCAAGACTGACATCCCTTTATGGTGAATGCTTTATGGATTCTTTCTATAACAAACAGCATTCATTTTCTTTCAAGTTAAGAGTACTAGGAAAGTCTTTTAAAACTGAATTAGAAATTATGCTCCTATTTACATTAGCACAATAAAAATGAATATATTATAAGCAAACTGATTATTTCATATCAAAAGTTTAAAAATAAAATTACATACATAGAACACTCCTTGACAGTAATAAACAATCATTTAAAAAGGAGCTATTCAATACATGACATCTGTGAGCACCCTTTCTTGGGGTAAAGTTTTCCTTTATAATTTCTCAAAGTTTCCCTTTTTAGTTTGTGTAAAACATTGTCATACCTACTGTATTTTCAAAGATCTACTATAAAAAAGATTACATTTTCAAACTTCTCACTTTTAGTAAAAAATGAAACACAACAGGTGTCCTTTCAGATTTTTTTCTTGCATGTAGTACACATTCATGAATGTCCACTAGGCGCAAAGGGCTTTGTTTATGCTGCAGTGCACTCTGTAGAGCGAGAATATTAAACACACTGAAATGACAAATGGTTTCCAACCAGTGAGCTAAGAGGAAAACAAATGTAAGAAGACTTGTTTTAATCACTAAACATTGCAGGTGTTTTGTTTTGTTTTTAAACAATGTTTGTAAACTTGCCCACAAAAGCTGGGTAATATTAAACAGCCAGTAAGGCACTTTGTCGGAAAGGACGAAGTAGTAAAGGCTGGATGGTTGGCAATTTGTTTAATAGGAAGCATTCTACACTTTGACCAAAATCTGGAGCCGGGCAGTCTTTTACCCATTTACTGCCAAGCAGGAGTGGGAAAAACTTTACAATTTTTCTATTTTGCTTTGTTTACCAATTTTCCCTGCAGAAGTCTTTTAGTTGTAATTTTAAAAATATACATTAGGAGCTCTCAATTTAAACCATGTATCATTTTTCAATCTAATATTTAAAAGAATATTAACACAGTCACTAGTATTTTCGAAAACGTACAAGCCACTCTATTTAAAAATGAATTACAAAACAAAAGGTCTCGGTATAAAAACGTTCCATGTTATTAACAATTCCCTTGCGACTTTTGATGGCTTCACATATTACAGTATAAGCTTTGGTATAAAACATGCATATAAGGTCGTGAATACAGTGTTCCCAACACAGAGCGCTTGTGAATCAGACATAGCAGATGAGGAAAAGGGTACACACCGCTGCAGATGATCAGTCTGCACCTCTACTGCGTCGAAGTTTGTGTACTTTTCAACTTCATAATCTTCATCATAGAGCGGTTCATGTAATAGGGTTTTGCAGCAGAACCATCGTTTCTTTCTAAATCTTCCACTAGGAGGAAGAATGGCACAGTAAATATCAAAGCAAAACTGTAAGAGAAGTAACAGCGCCATCTGCTGCACTCTTGCTTAACCACAATTCAAAAATGTATTTGTGGTGTGTGTGTGTTTTTAAACAACATAGTTTGGCATCGACATTATTGTAAACATAACTATGAGAAAGCAATCAGCCCTTGTTAACATGTCGGTAAGATATTATCTCATTCTGTGTGCCAGGTTAGGTTCTGCCAATAGTCTATGCCTCTCACCTCTATGCCAGGTGAGGTTCTGCCAATAGTCTATTCCTCTCAGGTAAACATGAGGAAATCATGTTTACCTTCTTTTGAACAGCAAAGTTAATGACAAAAAGCCTAAATGATTCACCAGGAATATCTAAATTCACCTTCAAATTCCTAAAAAGTACTATGTTCTATTTCTAAGTGACCACACTTTTTCAAAATTCATTTTGTTTGGCCAGAAACAATTCAGATAGTATAGTTTTAAGAAATAAGATTAATAAATTTTAGAATAGTTCCAATTCTTAAATTGCAAATTTTGAGAAATATTGCAGTTTTTAAATTAGTTTTCTTTGTACAAAAGTTACTTCTAATTTTTTCCCTCAAAAACAATGCTCGTTTTACCCTAATATATTTAAATTACACAAAAAAGTTATTAATGGAGAATATTTTTCTCACTAGTATTAAGCCTACAATGTAGCTAAAACTTAAGTTTTAAATAAATTATTTATAAATATTGAATCAAATGGCATTCCCTTTTTTATGATTTTGTGCCCAAGTGTTATAGCCTTAGAAAATAGCCAAGTTTAGAATATACATCCATATAATTCAGTAAAAACTTTTACTCTAGACAATTTTTTGGCCTAATCAGTAGATATAATGCTAAACATATAATACCGGGGACCCATCTAGCACTGTGAATCTAAACTATAGAAAAATCTACCATTTTTAGAAGTTTCCAAATTAATCCCCTTTGCCTCTCAATATTCTAACTCTTAGAACAACCATGAATATAAGGAGAAAATAGGCAACTAACTTCTCACACATTGACTTATATTTTATTCAAGTGATTTTCAAACTTTTATGTGCATCAGAATCAACTAGAAAACTTCATAATAATCACAAGATGCCCCACACCCAAGCACAATATATCAGAATTTCTTTGGGTGAGGCACAAGCATCTATATTTATAACAAGTTGTCAGTGATTCTGATACATACAAAAATTAAAAATTGTCTTGTTTCATCATTATGAACTTTTTGACTGCTCCTGACGTGGACTTAATCCTTATAATTTTCAACATTTAAGACAGAGGTAGCTACATTACTAGATGTTGTAACTCATGTATTGTTGAATAATAAAATGATAATTACTTTCAAGGAAGACAGCTTGTCACTCTTCTCTGAATTATGCTTCAAGAAGAATGAGCGTGAAGAAAGCCCTTAATCGAGCTGTGAAGCCAAGTGACACTTTTGACTACAATAATCTCAAACCAAGCCACTGCAAAGGCCAATGTTTTCTAATGTCGTCCCTGTCCATTGGCTTCTTGCTGTTGCTGCCATGAAGTCAGTCTCAGTGTAGGCTTCCACACTTTAGGACCATTTCATAAACTAGCATTTATATTAGTCTCTAACACAATGCTGCCATTCTGGCCCTCTTGGATCGTAATTAGATAAAAAATGTTAGATCAACGTGTTCCTTTCTGCAATGCATAAATAATCCTCCTGGACAAGCTTAGTGTAAAAGCCAAAAGGATATGACTTGATTCAATGCTCTTTTGGGGGTGGATTTTCATGCTGTTAGTTGTATCATATGTACTTGCACACAGGATGGGTAAGCCAAGTGCATGACTGTCTGATTCATGCTTTGCTTTGCCATGCAAAAGACTCAGGCACAGCTGCCAGAAACTGACCTGCCAGCAGGGCTGGGATAGGGCAGTAACTTTCCTCCTTAGGCCTCGAGGGACAGCTTTTCTAACCCACAATATGTCCTCTTATAGAGGTGCCCCAGGAGGGAGCTCTAGACGACTAATAGCATATTTCCTTAGGGGAAAATCCAAAATGACTTTTCTCTTTCCTCACTGAAAGTTGGGCTAAAATCAGACCTTTTGTAGAACAAAGCCAGTCTCTTTAATCTACAAAACAGGTATACTCATAAAAAGATATATCACTTCTGAAACAAATCCATACCAATTTTTTATATGGTAGGAATAGGAAAATAGGAATTTGTCTCTCTTTGGGTTGAAACGAAAGACAATAAGTTATGTGGCCATTTCAGTTTTGTTTATAATACTTTTATGGTGGCCAGAGATTCATTAAAAATGAACATTCGAGAGCTCAGATTCATCTTCACTATAAATGCAGTATCACTAAAACAAAGTGGGCTGTGCAGGTTCCACAATAATTTTTTACCTAGAACGCTCTCTGTGGAACCTGTATAACATTAACACATACATGTTTATTATGAACTTGAATCACCCACTGAAATATACTTCCTAGGGAACCATTAATACAAGTTTAATCACAGTTTAGAGAGTTGTCCACTAGCTTGAACAGTACAAATATGACCATAGCACCATATTTACAAATTCAGTACCATATGCTGGTTAACTATAAATCAATCTTTTTATATGGCTAATCCATTCTATATTTATAGCACTTTCAAGAATTGCCTGAATATCCTTTACAAATATACATGTATCACAAGAAAGGCTATTAAAGTGCTGCCAGGAGAAACAGCACGCCGAGTTATAAAAGCTTTTAAAACACATTCGGCAATAGACTTAAAAAGAACAAAGTATGCCATTGACTGCCCTTCCGCAGGGACCACAGTCAGCAGTCCCCGGTGTATCTTGTTCACAGAGGCTACTGTGATCGCAGGCCCGGCTCCTCCGGTGGAACCAGGTTCTGGCTTTCTAGAAACCAGCGCAGAGATCCTACATGACTCAAAAGCATCCTTTTCTAATGACAAAGGACCGGGTTTACAAAACCGCTTAAAAGTGAGCTGCGCTCGTTGGAGCCTTTCTACGCTTTCTGCTTCTGGGGGACGAGGTGCCTCTTGTTCAGAAGGCTGTGCAGGGTGGGGGCTACGAAGTAGGGTTTTTCCGTGGATCCATCGTTTCTCTCCAGATCTTCACCTGGATATGCAGCGGCCAAAGCAGCGAGCAGCGGCGGAGCAATTATTCGCGTTTTCATACATCGGAGAGTCGGACAGGAGAAAAAATCAGAGAAATCAGCGTTAGAAAGTCAAATACAAGACAAAGGAGGGGCAGTTCAGTTGCGGCGCTGGGCAAAGTATGTAAGAAGCATCAGCCTCAGCCTCCGAAAGGAAGCCTGAGACTTCCCGAGCCACACCCGCTCCCAGGGAGGTACGCTGATGGATGGATTCCAAGTAAACGAAATCTTTCACGTCCTTTCAAAGGCATTATCTTTAAATTCTGTGCCTGCTTTCTTTCAGAAAGCTTAACTGCCGCATCCTCTGAGATAAAGCCGAATAAAAACTGTCTTGTTCCTGGGATAAATGTAGAACAATAACTGAGTTTCAAAGTTCCGAGCCACTTTTAATGGTAGTGCAGACCCTCATGTTAGACATGAAGAAACTGAGACTCGGGGGTGTAAAATGATCTTCCTAACGTTGAAAGCTCTCAGGCGCCCAGTCACAGGGGCTCAGTGCTTGAGCGTGGTCCTATGAACTAGGAGGTAAGGGTTCCATTCCAGGTCAGGGAGCATGCCTAGGTAGCGGCTTGATCCCCAGTGGGGGGACCGCAGGAGGCAGCCAATCAATGATTCTCTCTCACTGATGTTTCTGTCTCTCTCCCTCTCCCTTCCTCTCTGAAATCAATAAAAATACACTTAAAAAATAAAAAAAGCTCTCGGGCAGTCAGGATGAGGTGAGGACCCATCCTTCTGACACTTACTTCTATAAGGCATCCTGTCCTAAATACTTGCAGCCTGTTTCAGATTATAGTTAAAAGCAAATACTAGTGTTATCTAACTTCTGAAATACACGCATTTACCTTGCTGCTTTGCCTAGGCTTATAATAAAGAGATGGGGTGTTCACTGTTGAGTGGCTGTGGGGGAAGTACCGGAATGATGCTGAGAATTAGGTTTCCTGCAGGTACATACAATTCACAGCAGATAATAGCTATCAATAAATATATAAATGCAAATTGATTCTAGGTTTTGACTAATTAATATGTTGTAAAAGATTTGTTATTTATAGCCTTTATTATAACATAAAGGATAAGTAATAGTGTACAAAGCCATATGATCATAGTTTGTGGAATAAATCTAAATTATTTTCCATCAGAGTTTTTTTTAGGAATGGTGGATTGCATTTTTAGTTTATGTCTGTATTAAACCTCACAGTGATTTTCCTCACAAATAACATGAAAATCTAAGAAGGAAACATGAGACACACCAAACATTTTTGTTCTTTCTTTCTTAATCATATTTCTGTACCATATATCACATATCATATGTTGTTGTCATCATCCTTGAAGCTTGGTATGGATCATTTTAATAATCATCTACAACTATTCTTTTTTCCCACCTTGGGATCAAAATTCTCAGTGCCCTGTAATGTTAACAAATGTCATGTTTCTGTAAATGAAGTGTTTGCAAATGGTTCACATTTTTTATAACACTAGTTAAGATATTAGGTATAAAAAGGTATATAAAAAATAAAAGGTACAGCTCTACACAGTCATAATTTGGCTTAGAGTATCAAGTAAGAAGAATGTTTGCCAAACTAAGATGTTGCCCATGGTAACAGCTGGGAAGGGAAGGGAAACACAACTTGCTTCCCTTGTTCTTTATTATCAAACGTGAGAGTCCCTGAAAGGAACCAATTCATGTTCCACACACAACATATTGAATAAAGCTAAAAGTACACCCAGTTTTCAAGAATCTAGCAATTATTGATATAAAAGGATCAAAAAATTTCTCACTGCTTAAATTTAAAATCCACTGTAAAAATTAAAATGCGTAAGATTTACCAAAGCTTCCAAAGACTGGAAAGGAGTAGGTTCTAGACATTTCCTAAGATACATTTTGAGAAACACTTTTAGTTACAAGAATGGGGACTATCCCAGTGAGAGCCCCCAGAATTGTCCCCATGTTTAATGTCTGAGATGAAAGAAGAGATCTTGGAACATTTGAGAGTTCTCTACTCTGTCTTAGACACTACCTTACCTGACGCTTCTCATTCCAGCTCAGGTATGAGAGGTTTGTTCAGTTGGTTTTTCCTAACAAACCACTGGGGTACTAGGAAAATATTAAACATTCCAGTTCCACTTACAGCCAAAGGGAGAGCTATTAGTACACAAAGTACCCCTGATTTCTTTGTTTGGTTACTGAAAATTGATTATTTAAGTGTTCAGAAAGAAAACAAAAACAAAAACAAGGTCAAATCATTTTATAGGTGATTTGCCTTGACTATTTCTCCCTGGGGTTATTATCTTCTCTCCTGACCCCAGTGTGAAGTTGATACTTAATGGGTTATATTAAAAACAAATTTAATTTTACACAAGGGGAGTGGATCACTCAGTAATGCCCTGTTATAGAATGTTTTCTCTACTTTTCTTAAGAGCAATGTGCCAGAGAAATAATCTCTCAGAAGGCCTAGCTGTAGGGCTAATGAGTTCTGCTCTCACCTCTGACCTTCTTTGCTCGAGGTTGAAGGTGAGAGCCAGATCAAGCTCCTGATGGGCTCTAGGTTCTCCAGGACTTTTAAGATGAAATACTAATAGAAAACATATCCATTTCATATATGCATCTTACACATGTCACACAGAGGCACAGTCTGTTAGTCAGTGATGAAAGCTCTAAAGAAGCACGTATTTTAACTCTTACCATCAGAATTGATCTAGTCATTTCCTGGACATGCTCCTCTATGAATCCTCCCCATTTGTCACTGTGTTACCTAATGTGAACTGGTCCCCATGTGTCTTTGGAACCATTGCCAGCTTGGATTTATCAGAATTTACAAAGGCTTTCCTCAAAGAGTTTCCAGAGCCCAGTCATGTATTCGTTTCTGTTAATAAAGCACCACAGAAGCTGATCGCTCTTATAAATTTTGAAACATTAGGAAATAAAACAACCATTTCATGCTAACACCATGCCATGAAGCTTATGGTTCATTTCAGTAGCTGACTTATGTGCTTTGCAAACTCCATTCTCTCAGTCATTAAGGTTTCAAGAGCATCCACTCAACAATGTCTCATTCCCAATAAAAAAATTTGTGATTGCAGTTAGGTCATAGCAAACCTACAAGCCAGCTATGGGCATGGATCTTAATCTCATCTCTTGGTTATCCACTGAAGGGGGGAAACACATGTCCTGAAAACTTACAGAAGCAGATGAAAATTGTATCAATACACATTGCATAGACGCTGAAGAACCCGTGTGCAACTAGGTAAGATCCAACAATGATTGTCTGTAAATAAGTAAAGGAGAGAATGATGATGTCATTAACTTATCTAGAAGAACAATACTGCAGCTTTAATGAAAGTCACCCTGAGAGAGCTTGGAAGTGCTCTGTGTTGAGGAAGATTTCAATATAGAGACCAGAAAATATTCAATGATAATGTTTTTGAGTGCTATGTACTGGGATTTAAACAAAATGTACTAGATCACCTGTCAATTTTCTTACCACTATATCTGATGCTTACCAAATATATCCCATATTTAGGATTCTGTGCACAAGGCAGTAAAGCATAGGAGTTAAGAGCACACACTGCTTAGGCTTGAATCACAGCTCAGGTGTTTCCTCAACATGTTACCTAACCTGTCTGTATTTGGAGGTGGAGCATTTGAGAGGTAAGTGTTGGTGGGATAGGGGAGAATGTGAGTAATAATAGTATTTATGTTACCTGAATTGAGTGAGTTAATATATGGTAATAGATGCCAGAGGGTTCCACCCAGGTCCCCTCCAGCTGGATATCTTCCCCCAGTTTTGGGGAATTCAGGCTGCTTCCTTCAGTATAAAGTGCCCTCCTTGCAGAGAACTGCCTCAGCCAAGGCTACAGCCCCACCTCCAGCATCATATAAAAGCTCAGTCCCTTTGTCAGAAATTCCTGTAATTATGCCTAAGGCCTCAGCTATAACTGCAACTTGGGTCAGCTCCTTCCTTTGCCAGGACTGCCCTCCTCACTTCCTTAAAAGTGTATCTCAGGAGAACACTTCCTAATAAACCTCTCACATGCAATCCTCTGTCTCAGAGTTTGTTTCCAAGGAACCCAACCTTTGAAGCAGGCTCGGCACAAAGTAAGCCTGATAATGTTAGTTATCATTATCTCTCTTATTCCTTTTTTGTATTTTTTTCCTATTTCTGATAGACCAGAGCCAATATTATGTAGTTACTATGGAATAAATTGTGTTTCCTCAAAATTCATATGTTGAAATCTAACCTCCAATATGATGGTATTTGGAGGTGGAGCATTTGAGAGGTAATTCGGTTGTAAGGGTGGAGCCCTCTTGAATAAGATTAGCGCCCTTATAAGAGGAGGCAGGAGAGATACTATCTCTCTCTACCATGTTAGAATGGAGCAAGGAGGTGTCCCTTTGCAAACCAGGAAGAGAGCCTTCATCAGGAATTTAACCTGTGGGCACCTTGACCTTGGACTTCTCTGCTTCAGTATGTGAAAAATAAGTTCCTGTTGTTTAAGCCACCCAGTCTATTGTATTTGGTTACAGCACCTGGACTAGACACCAGCTCTTACCAGCAAAGGTACCCAGTAGTAATTTAAAGATGTTGGTCCTTCTATAATGATTGAGATTCTCTGTGTGAAGAGTAAAAAAGCCAGGACACCTAATGAAAAGGCAGAACACATATATTATGCATTTGCAATGGAATATAGCTTTTTGTAGTCATTTCTCTAAGCACCTTATAAACTTATTATTATTATTATTACTTACCTATACACCCAGAAACTAGTATTTTCCCCAGGACAAGTACAAAGTCTGTAACTTTATCCATAACTGCAACTCTAAGAATCAGAAAAAACAAATTGTGTTTTTTGTGTGTGTGTTTACATGCATTACTTGAAATTTATGAGAATAAATAATTCATTAGCTCATTTTGATGCTTGTTTGTTATAAGTTTGGCATTTGATAAATGCAAGAATTGAAGTTTTGGGATGAATTCCTCACTCATTCTTAATGAAGTAAACAGAAGATGACATGGTAGGGCTGTTGGGTACTATTGGTGGTATCAGTCTCCCTACCTAACTCATGGTCTAGACATCGTGAATCCAAAGGATGCTGTTTTGATTATCTGATTTTGTTCACTCAGACTATCAATTTTGGGAGGGGGATATGGTCAGATACATTATGATAATGTCCATGTGAGGGATTTCTTAAAAAGAGGGAATAAAACTAAAAAATGAGAGTGGATATAAAGACATCAGTGAGTGATGACAGAAACAATTCTAATATATAAAAATAAATGATTGATGTGACAGGGAAGATTTAAATCTATCAAATTAAAAGACAATATTCATGTTTAAGATGACTGCCAGCACTTTAATAATAACATGTGAAGTATGTGATGCTCAAGGTTCAGCAAATCGATTGCAATGTTCAACCTGATTACTTACTTTAAAATATTTCTTATCAGCAGATCGAAAGCATCTCTTGCAGACCTGCAGAAGTTCTTGCCATATATTGCAATCTGAGGAAGACAGTTATTATTCTGGAGTCAGTAATCCTGACAAGACCAAGAGACACTTCAATAACAGGAAAATGAATAAATTCTCTGTCACCCATACAGCCATGTACTCTCATTTCTCTTTCCAACATTTGGATTTGTGGGAGGCATGGGAACTATGTGTCCTCAACTCTGCACAACTCTGTGTTGTTGACAATAATGTCTGCTTCAGATGCTATATATCCCACTAAATCTTATGAGGATTAGACAACTTCAAACAGTTTCTCAAATCTCAGGAAATAGTTTCTGTCTTTGAAATGTTTAGCTGGGGTTTATTGCTGAATGGGTTAAATGTTGTAGAGATCATATTAAAAATTACTCTCAGAGTCCTCCTCACTGGTTTGGTTCAGTGGATAAAACATTGGCCCCTGGCCTGAAGGGTCCCAGGTTCAATTCCAGTCAAGGGCATGTACTTTGGTTGCAGGAGGCAATCAATATGTCTTGCTAACATTGATGTTTCTCCTTCTCTGTCTCCTCTTCCCTTCCACTCTCTCTAAAAATCAATGGGAAAATATCCTTGGATAAGGATTAACAACGACAAAAATTACTCTCAGAAACCCAGTGCCTTTCAATGCACTTAATTTACTGAGGAGAAGCCTCAATACAACATTCCCACTGGAAGTATATTAACTACTTGAATCTCCAGGACTATTTGAGAAATTGCTGCAGACCCTGTGTCACTGTGATAATAAGCAAGTATCATTAGACTATAGTTGCTAAATTTTAAAAGAATTTTATTTTTAGGTTCCCTATATTTAAAAACTTCTTTAGAAGCCTCCATATTCCCCAGGAAATAAGAAACAAATTTAGTTAGGCATTGCCACATATCTCAACATAAGATTCACACAAAAAAGGGGACAGACCCTTCCTTTTAAATACATAAATCACAAATTAGAAAGATCTTTTCTTCTCAGAGGAAAACATAGACTAAGATTTCTTCTCAATAAACTATATCAAAGACACACAAAAATCATTTTCAATCTAGCACATTTTAAAATTTCCAAGATAAATATTTTCCTCTCCAAAGAGATGTTGAAAGTGATAATGAAGTGCAGCTAATTTCTATCTCAACTAGGAAGACATAGCCCTGAATCACTTAGGCAGCCGATTCACAAATTCTTATATGCACACTAGAAGCCCAGTGCATGAATTTGTGCACAGCTGGGGTTCCTCATTATGGCTGGTAATCAGGGTTAATCGAGGCTGTCTCTCCCAGTCCCAATTGGGGCTGATCAGAGCTGGCCAGGAGGGACCAGGGGAGGTTGGCCAGAACAGGAAGTTGGTTGTGGGAATGAACTTACCACCAGGAGGCAGCTCTTACATTGAGCATCTGTCCCCTGGTGGTCAGTGCACATCTTTTGGTCTGTAGGTCACTTAGGCTTTTATATGTATACTAGAGACCTATTGCAGGAAGATTCCTGCAAGTATAGGGCTTCCTGCAGCCTGAGCAAAGCTCCCTCCCATCTCTGCTATCTGGTTCCCTTCTCTGCTGCCTCGCTCCCTCCCTTCTCCACTGCCTCACTCTCTCCTGTCTCCACTGCCTCACTCCCTCCCATCTCTGCTGTCTTGCTCGCTCCCATCTCCGCTATCTCACTCCCTTCTCTGCTGCCTCACTCCCTTCTCTACTGCCTCAATCCCTCCCTTCTCCACAGCTCACTCCCTCCCATCTCCTCTGCTTCACTCCCTTCTCTACCCTCCCCACTCCTTCCTGTCTCCTCTGCCTTGCTCCCTCCCATCTCCTCTGCCTCACTCCCTTCTCTGCTGCTTCACTCCCTCCTGTCTCCTCTGCCTCACTCCCTCCCTTCTCCCCTGCCCCACTTGATTGTTTCCCTGCAGCTTTGCTCCCTTCTGCGGTGCTTGGCTTCCTTCTACGTCATCTTCTGTGCCAGGATATGCAAATTAAACACCATCCTGGCTGGGTTGATTTGCATACTCACTCTGATTGGCTTGTGGACATCACTTGTAGGTGTAGCTGAGGTACGGTCAATTTGCATATTACTCTTTTATTAGATAGGATAGACTAGAGACCCGGTGCATGAAATTCGTACACAGGGGGTGGGGGAGGTTTGTGTGTCCCTCAGCCCAGCCTACACCCTCTCCAATCTGGGACATCCTTCTCACAATCCAGAATTGCTGGCTTCCAACCACTCATCTGCCTGCCTGATTGCCCCTAATCATTTCTGCCTGGCAGCCTGATCACTCCCTAACCACTTGCCTGCCAGCCTGATCGACACCTACCTGCCCTACCATGCTGGCCTGGTTACCCCTAACTTTCTTCCCCTGCTGGCCTCCACATGAGGGCAGCCATCTTTGACCACATGGGGGTGGCCACCTTGTGTGTTGGAGTGACA
The DNA here is from genome assembly GCA_027563665.1 of Antrozous pallidus. NCBI lineage: Eukaryota > Metazoa > Chordata > Mammalia > Chiroptera > Vespertilionidae > Antrozous > Antrozous pallidus. The sequence continues at coordinate 156,222,783 of CM050508.1, read as the reverse complement.
CTCAATATGCATATTATTCTTTTATTAGATAAGATGTAATAAATTCAACTGTATGATCTAAAAGTGCTTTTGAGATGGAAATGTAGACATGGGGTTTGGGTTTGTAAAGAAGTTTAGTAAATAAAATATAATCTACTTACCATAACATAGGCATTTCTGTTCAAAAACTTTACCACTTTTTCCAAGCACCAGAAACAGCATTTCAGGCAGTGCTGTAGAAATTTGGCAATGTTGTTCTGGTTATCTATGAGGAGATATTTACATCTATTAATTGTTTGCAACTAAACTCTCTGAGTCAAAAAATAAATTAAAAATTTTCAATGGCTTTTTAAGTTGCAATAAAATATATACAAAATTTACCATTTTAGCTATTTTTAAATGTACAATTCAATAGCATTAAGTACATTCACAATTTTGTGCAACCATCACAATCCATTTCCATAACTTGTCATCATATCAAATAGAAACTCTATATCCACTAAAAATAACTCCTTGCTCTCCCCTTCTCCCAGCCCTGGTTATCAAATTAAAAGACAATATTCATGTTTAAGATGACTCTATTATACTTTGTGTCTGTAAGAATTTGCTTTCTCTATACCTCATATCACTTGACATAAAGTTTCTAAGGTTCATTATTTCATTCATTTTTTTTAGCTGGATAACATTCCATTGTCTGGGTACATTACATTTTGTTTATCCTTTAATCTGTTGATGAAATTAGGTTGTTTCTATGTACTGGCTATTATTAATAATGCTCCTATGAGTATTGCTGTTCAAGTATCTATTTGAGCTACTGCTTTCAATTCTTTTGAGTATATATATCTAAATGTGGAATTGCTGACCAGCTGGAAATCCTATTTTTAATTTTTGAGGGATTATCACACAGTTTTCTTTGTGGTTACACCATTTTACATTTCCACCAGCAATCTACATTTCCAATTTATCCTCATCCTACAAACACTTGTTATACTCCATTTTTTAACAGTAGCCTTTCTAATGAAGTGGCATCTCATTATGGTCTTGACTTGCATTTTATTTTTATTTATTTATTTTAAAATATATTTTATTGATTTTTTTACAGAGCGGAAGGGAGAGGGATAGAAAGTCAGAAACATCGATGAGAGAGAAACATCGATCAGCTGCCTCTTGCACAACCCCTACTGGGGATGTGCCCGCAGCCAAGGTACATGCCCTTGACCAGAATTGAACCCGGGACCCTTCAGTCCGCAGTCCGATGCTCTATCCACTGAGCCAAACCGGTCTCGTCTTGACTTGCATTTTAAAAATGATTAATATTGAGCTTCTTTTTATGTGCTTATTAACCACTTGTATAATCTTATTTGGAGCAATGTATGTGCCAATTCTTTGTATCAGACCAAGATGATGATACAGGAGGCCCCTGAACTTCCCTCCTTCCACGGATGCACTGAGTGTATAGCTACACATGGAATAATCTCCTCGGAGAGAAATCCAAAATCCAGCTCAGTGACACACACATCAGATAACCACAAAAAACCCCACACTAAAATGGGTAGGAAAGGCTGAGGCACACCACCCTATAGACTCCACTTTCTACACAATACTATACAATTGGGATAATATATCCAATTCTCAGCTTCTCCTGAGGAGTGAAGGGTTTGGACAGCACATTGAGGATTTCAACTTTTGAGGCTCCCACCCAAGGGACAGGTCCTCAAAACACTTAGCTCTGAAAGCCAACAGGCTCGTGTGGACAAGTCCCATAGGAATAAAGAGGCAATTTTTAACAGGCACATGTGCTTGTACTCACTGTAACTATCCGCTCAGGGCATAGCACACAGAGTTCAGGCAAGGACACCTGTACTTCCCATCTTTCTAAGGAAGGGGTCTGACTGCATACTTTGTAACGTGTGACGCAAGGTTCTGGCTTTCTAATTTGCATGCATCTAGGCGCTAACTACGATCCTCCATGGAGCCTGTGGAAGCTGGTAGGCACTTCCACCACCTTCTGTCTCTATCTCATTGCATTTATAATACTCAGTCACCAACATCTCTTTGGAAGTTGCTTGTACACGTGTCTAGTGCCATAGCATTTGAGGTTGCTGCCCCGAGGGCTGGTTTCCAGTTCTTCTAGCCCTGATAGCCAACAGGTCTTGTATTCTTCACTCCGTAGGACTATAGCAAACAAAGAAGCATTTTTTAAATGGTGCAAGAGCACCCTCCCCACACCCATCACCGTGGCTATACACCCTGTCTCTGTGTAGAGGAAGCAGGCAAAAACACCCACCTCCCATTTCTCCTTGAAAGGTGCTAATCTGCATTCTTTCCCAGCTGCTGATTGAGCATCTGGCTTCCAATTAGCCTGCATCTAGGTTGTGCCTATGATCCTCCCCTTTGAGACACCTACAGGTCTTGGGAGCCATCAAAAATAACTACGGTGGCTAGTTTTAAGAGAACCAGAAGCTTGAGTAGGCTAATTGATAGTGTTTCTCTCCTATATGAGAACAGTCTGACATAAGGGGAGAGATAGCTTTTTCATCTAATGCACTTTAACCAAAACAGAGTCAAGAAAAAATAAAGAAGCAAGGAAATACATTTCAAACAAACAATAACAAGATAAATCTCTAGAAACTGACTATGCATATACATACATTTATTTCAGAGAGGAAGGGAGAAATAGAAACATCAATAATGAGAGGGAATAATTAATTAGCTGCCTCCTGCACGCTCCCTACTGGGGATCAGGCCTGCAACCTAAATACATAAAGCAAACATAAACTGTTATGAAGGGAGAAATAAACAGCAATATAATGACAGTAAGGTATTTCAATACTCCACTTTCAATAATGGATAGAGCAATCCAGACAGAAAATCAAAAATAAAACAGACTTAAATTACATGTTACACCAGAAGAATTTAATAGACATTTACATTACATTTGATCCTTCCACAGCTGAATATACACTCTCCTCAAGCACACATGAAATATTCTCCAGAATAGATAATGTTAGTCCATGAAACAGGTCTTAATAAATATAAAAAGACTAAAATTGTATAAACTATCTTTTCTGACCACAGTGGTATGAAGCAAGAAAAAAAAAGAATATTCACCAATGTGTGGAGATTACACAACAAGCTACTGAACAATCAATAGATTTAACAAAAATCAAGGAGTATCTTGAGACAAATGCAGATACAACACACAAAAGTAGTTTTAGAGGGAAGTTCATAGCAATAAATACCCGTGTTAAGGAAAAGTCTGATTGCAAACAATCTAACTTTACACTTCTAAAAACTAGAAAATGAAAAACAAATTAAGCACAAAATTAGTAGAAGAAAGGAAGTAGTAAAGACCAAAGTGTAAATAAATGAAATAGAAATAAAAAGACAATAGGGAAGATCAGTGAAGGGAACAACTGGTTTTTTGAAAAGATCAACAAAATTGACAAACCTTTAGCCCAGTGGTCGGCAAACTCATTAGTCAACAGAGCGAAATAACAACAGTACAAAGATTGAAAAATTTCTTCTGAGAGCCCAATTTTTTAAACTTAAACTTCTTCTAATGCCACTTCTTCAAAATAGACTGGCCCAGGCTGTGGTATTCTGTGGAAGAGCCACACTCAAGGGACCAAAGAGCCACATGTGACTTGTGAGCTGCAGTTTGCCAATCATGGCTTTGGCTAGACTAATTGAGAAAAGACAAATACACAAATTAAAGTGGAGGTATTACAACTAATACCACAGAAATATAAAAAATTATGAGACTACTATGAATAATTATACATCAACAAATTAGATAACTTAGAAGACACAACTTTCTAGAAACATGCAACCTACCAAGACTGAATCATAATGAAATAGAAAATTTAATTTGAATCAGAAATCAAAAAAACCTTCCAACAAACAAAAGAATTAGCTTCATCCATGAATATTACCAAACTTTTAAAGACTAATTAACAGCAACCCTTCTCAAACTCTTCCAAAAAATAGAAGTACAGGGGACATTTCCAAATTCATTTTGTGAGACCAGCATTATACTGATACCAAAGCCAGACAAGGACACAATAAGAAAAGAAAATTGCAGGCCAATATCGCTGACAAATATAATTGCACAATTCCTTGACAAAATATTAACAAACTAACTGGTTATAGTAGGGCTCAACATAATCAAGGCCATATATGACAAGCTCATATCTAACATCACACTCAAAGGTGAAAAGCTGAAAGCTTTTCCTCTAAGATTAGGAATAAGAAAGAGATAACTACTCTCACCCCTTATATTCAACAGAGTACTAGAAGACCTAGCCAGAACACTTAGGCAAGTAAAATAAACAAACAGCATAGAAATCAGAAAGAAAGAAGTAAACTTGCCTTTATTTGCAGATCATATGACATTATATATTAAAAAAAAACCTACTGCCTCCACCAAAAAACTATTAGAACATAAACCAATTCAGTAAAATTTCTGAAAACAAAATCAATATACAAAGATCAGCTACATTTCAATACATTAACAACTATTAGAAAGAGAAATTAAAAAAATCTTTGACAATTTCATAAAAAACAATAAATATGTAGAAGAAATTTAAACAAGGAGGGGAAAGACCTGTGCATCTAAAATTGTAAACTATTAGTGAAAGAAACTGAAGAAGGCACAAATAAATAACAAATTTTCCCTGTTCATGAATTAGAAGAATTAGCATTGTTAAAATATATATAGTGCCGAAAGCAATCCACAAGTTCAATGCAATCCCCATCAAAATTCCAATAGTATTTTTCACAGAAATAGAAAAAAATTCTAAAATTTGTATGAAACTACAGAAGAGTTTGAATAATCAAAGCAGTTGAGAAAGAAGAACAAAACTGAAGGCATTATACTTATTGATTTCAAACAATAGTAATCAAAACAGCATGGTAGTGATAAAAAAATTAACCCATAGATGAATGTAACAGAGAGAGGGCAGAAATAAATTCATGCATATATGGTAAATTAATTTTTGACAAAGGAGTGAAGAACATACAATGCAAAAATGATAGCATCTTCAATAAATGGTGTTAGGAAAAGTAGATATCCACACCAAAAGAATAAAATTGGACCATTATCTTACACCATACATAATAATCAACTCAAAATGGATTAAAAACTTCAAAGTCATTGTGAAACCATAAACTCCTAGAAAACATAGGGCTAAGTTCTTGTCAATGATGTTTTGAATGTGACACCAAAAGCAAAGTCAACAAAAGCAAAAATAAACAAATGGGACTACATCCAATTAAAAAATTATGCACAGCAAAGAAAACCATCAATAAAATGAAAAGACAACCTATGGAATGGAGGGAAAATTGGAAACTACATACATAATAAGGGGTTAATGTCCAAAATATATAAAGAACTCAATAGCAAAAAAACAAAAACAAAAACAAAAACCCCCACAATAAACCAAATAACCCAATTTAAGAAAATGGGCAAAAGACCTGAATAGATATTTTTCCAAAGAAGATATACAAAAGGCCAATAAGTAAATGGAAAGGTAGTCAACATTGCTAATCATGTGAGAAATAAAAATCAAAAGCACACAGATATTCACTACACACCTGTTAGGCTATCTACTGGCAAAAAGAGAAAAAATAAGTGTTGGTAAGGACTTGGAGAAAAGGGTACCCTGTACAGTGTTAGTGGAATGTAAATTGGTGTATCCACTATGGAAAACAATATGGAGTTCCTCTAGAAATTAAAAATAGAATGACCACATGACCTAGCAATTCCACTTCTGTGTATATATCTGAAGGAAATGAAGTCACTATCTCAAAGAGTTATGTGTACTCCCATGTTCTCTGTAGCATTATTACAATATCTAATATATGGAAACTTACCATTTGAGTGCATTAGTGAATAAAGGAAATATGGTACACAGTGGAATATTATTCAGCCTTAAAAAAGAAGGAAATCCCACTTTTGCAACAACAGACATGGATGTGAAGGGCATTATGCTAAGTAAAATAAACCAGATAGAAAAAGACAAATATGCATGGCATCACATGTGGAATAATAAAGTTGAGCTTATACAAACAGAAAAGAATGGTGGTTCTGCAGGCTGAGTGGTGGAGGAAATAGGGAGAGGGTGGTAAAAGGGTGCAAACTCAGTAATAAGATGAATAAAGGTGGTAGGGTCTAATGTATAACATGTTAAACAATTAAAATTTTCTAAGAAAATAGAACTTAAATGTTTTTACCAAAAAAGAAAAAAGAAGGTAAATATGTGAGGTGATGTGATGAATGTGTTTATTACCTTGAATGTGGGAATCCTTTTACAATGTTTATGTATACCAAATCATCATGTTGTATACTTTAAACATATTACAATTTTATTGGTCAATTATATCTCAGTAAAGCTCAAAAAGTTTTATATAGTTTAAAAAAATCCTTTGCACATGTTGAATTGGGTATAGAAGTTCTTTAGATAGTCTAAATATTGGTGGCTAAGTATATGATTTGCAGATATTTTCTCCCATTCTGTGGATTGTCCACTCTCTTGAAAGTGCCCTACATGCTTTATTATTTTGATGAAGTCCAATTTGTTTTCTCTTTTGTTGTCATATGTAAGAAAAATCACCAAATTTAATGTCATGAAGATTGCTTCCTTTGCTCTTTTCTAAGAGTTTTTAATCACTTTTAAATCATTGACTCTCTTACAGATGTCCTCCTTATACTTTGCCTCCACCTTAAACTTTTATGACCAATTTTGAAATATATTTTTAAAATACGTTTTTACTTGTTTTAGAGAGAGGGATGGAGAGGGATAGAGATAGGAACATTGACAAGACAGAAACATCAATCAGCCTCCTGCATGCTCCCAATGGGGATCGGGCCCTCAACCTGGGCATATGTCCCGACCAGAAATCCAGCAGTGACCTCTGGTTCATGGGGTAATGCTCAACCTCTGAGCCATACCAACAGGGACTGAAATATTTTTATATGATGTAAGGTAAGAGTCAAAATTAATTCTTTTGCATATACTCAGTTTTACTAGTAATAACAGTAGTTGAGAAAAGCTGTCCTTTCCCCATTGAATGGGCTTATATGTGAGGATTTATTTGGGGGCTGGGCTCTCTATTCTAGTCCACATCCATATGTCTGTCCTTATGCCGTGGCACACTGTTTTGATGACTGTACCTTTGTGTTAATAAATTTGGAAATGTAAACATTCCAAATTTGTTGTTCTGTTTCAAGACTGTTTTGGCATTTGATAATTTTTCAAAGTGCATTCTAAACAGAGTTTATATGTTTTTAAGCTATCTGTGTCATGTATGAAGATTTATGCCAATGACTCCCATATTTATATTTTAAGCCCAACCTGTCCTGAACTCTAGACTTGAAACTGCCCGACAACTCCACCATGCTTCTCAATATTAGCATGTCACAAACACAATTTTTAATCTCTTCTTTGAAAGTTGCTTTTCCTGGTTTTGACATGTTAGTAAATAGCATCATATGTTTTTTCTCTCCTTTTCTTCACTACTGCTCTGATTCCCCATTTCCTCCCATACCCAACCCTTCAGCAAGTCCTGTTGGCTTTTCCTTCCAAATATAACCCCAATCTGACCACCTCCATCCTTACTACTTTAGTGACAGTCATCATATTTCCAGCAACCAATCTATGCTCTTCATTGAAGTCAGAAAGTCTGAGAAAAGATGAATTCTGGTATCTTACCTTTAAGACGTTTGTCCAAATATTCTAGGGCTATCCTAAACATTTGAATTAATGCAAGAAGTAAGGAACCAAATGCTAGAGATCCTGTGTGATATCTGGGCAAAGATAAAATGAGAGTGAAAGTTAGGATATCTTTACTATTAACTAAAAGGATGTTAGTTAAACAATTTTTATAGGAAAAAGGAATGTTCAGGGGAACTGATAGGAAAGAACTTCTTACACTTCTATTCAGATTGGTAAAGGTTTAGAGTTTTAAAACATACATATATATTTTGCCCTTTATCTACAAAAATGATACCAATAGCCTGTCAGCATAATATAGGATGTTTGATCTGAGCAATGGAGAGACAGATCCAAGTTAATCCTTAATCTTTAATATGGTTTTCTCCCCTACCTCTAATCTCTAGTAGCTTATTGTTTTTTTAGAAGAATAGGAATAGTGGCCTGGGCAGGGAGTATAAAGTTGTGGCTATAAAAAAAGACAGAGCCAATTAACATCCATGAATCTTGAATCATACTTTTGAGCTCACTCAGATCTTGCTACTTGAATGATAAGCACAAGATTGAATTATAAGCACATTAAACATAACTTGGAAAATAGACGTGGGGCTCAATGTGGTACTTACCGTATGGCTCGTCCAAATGCACTAAAAAGTGGATATGGTGGAATGTCATCAGGTTTTCTCAAGGCCCAGTAATAAGAAGCAAAGGTACCAGCAAGGGCACACTGACCCAATGCAATGACAAAGTTTATCAGCCAGAGAAAGACAAATAGATTGAATATCTGGAAGGTAGAGATGTATCGATAGTACAGGCCGTTTCCACCATAGAAACCAAAGTTACACTGAGCATGAGGGCAAGCTCTGAACATTTCAGTTGTGTTAAAAATCTGCACTCGGAAAAAAACAACATGGATAACAGAATATTAAATATTATTGCAAAATAACACCCACCTGCCTTTTGTTTTGTGTGCCCTCCCACCCAGTTGTCCTTTTTCCCTGAGCTTCTGCCATTATTCCTATTTTCAATCACATCATTTTATAGAATTCTTTAATGAGCTCTGAAAAGTATCTCTCATTTTCCATCCTATGTTTATCCCTCTTCACCCCCTTTAGTTTTAGCTGACAATACCTGCTTCTTGGGTATATGATAAGACAAATGAGATCATGAGATCAGGAAATAATAGAGCTTTCCTTCTATTTTCTCTCTACCACCCCCCGCCCTTATTTTCACTGTTCTCCTGCTAACTCCTGACCCACTCTCCCCTTCTACACAGTGATCCCTCTCACTATACAGGGTCTCTATTTCAGGATGACTCCTACAACTGCTAGGTGAAATGTAGTAGGGTTCTGTATGGAAATTAAAGAAAAGAGAGTTTATTTTACTTACCTCTGGGTCACAGGTTCTATTTTCATATTTACATTGCCCATCTGGGGTTATGACTTTGTATATGGGTGTCCCTGATGTAGCCAAGTAACTGAATAAACTCTATTAAGGATAAATTATTTGCTGGTAAATTGAAAATAAATAGACATGAAAATAATGCAAGTAACTTAAAAATCTTTTGAGAGATTAACTTCAAATAACTTCTAACATTTTTATAATTAATCCATTTTTTAGACCCAGAGTAATATAACATGGATGAGCTACACTGAGAGGCCTCTTAAAAACAGTGAAATATATAGAAACTTTTAAAGGTTATCACCAAGGAGAAGTAAGTACCATATTGAAGACAAAATAAAACAAAATCAACCATCTAACCTATAAAAGGGGAAATGCAATCGGGAGACTGACACCTTTTTTAGAGATTGGCAGAAAAAAACAATCAGTTATTTCTTTAGGATTTTCCTAATCTTCCTAAGATGAAAACCACTGAACTGGTTCCTGAATAGTGGGTGACCTGAGGTTCAACTTGATAAACTACCAAAGGATACACTGCTGTCACCGCCCAGTAGCAAATGCAGATTGAGAGCAAAAAGAAAGTTACTACTGGATAAATTAATGTAGTAGGGACATATCCAATGGCTCTGAAATAAAACAAATAGTTGAAATTCAAAATGATCCAGTGTTATAATTTCTCTAATAAATTTTTATTTGTTAGAACTAGAAGTAAAACTTAGACTGGGTTAATTCTAAGAACAGTGATTATAACCAGTAACTCTCATTGGCTGATCATGCTGGCATAGTCTTGGTTGGTTTTTAAATTTTATTGATTGTAACTTAGAGACATTATTTCAGTGCTCATGTTTGAATCCTGATCAAATTTCCCCAAACTTTCTCTTCTTTGTTTATTTATCATAAAGATTTGATACATTATAATCATAACATTTCTTCTTTTTGATCAGATTCTTAGACTCTTAAAATTGAAGAGGACTTTGACAGTCATATCATCAAATGTGTGAATCACTCCTTAATTCAGGAATCTTTTTTTGTACTATCTCAAAATATGGTCATAAGCCTCTAGCGACCACACTTATGGCAAATTACTTGTATATGACACAGCCTATTCTATTTCTTACTAACATATTAGAAAATTCTTTCTTAACTGCCTTTCACATCCACTGTTTTCTGGAGAAGAAATGGCCACCTTTTAACACAGTACTCCTTCAAAGTAACTCATCCTTTTATTCTGCAGGATAATCATACTTTTGACATTTCCTCATAAGACATAGTTTCTGCGCTGATGACACCTTGTCATGCTAGCAGTCAGCAGCTGTACGTTGCTGCAGGTTGCCCAGGACCCAGAGAGGATGGAACCTGCATTGCCACCATTTCTCCACTATCCAGATATCATTGCTGACATGTACACACAAAGAACTATTTGACATTGAAACTGGGACTCAGAACTGTTGGACATTAAACCTGAGACTCAAACACTTTTTTTTGTTCTTATATGTTTATTTCTAGGATGTAGATGCAAGATTTTTTTAAAGAAAAGTAACGGGGGGAAAATAGATACAGAGGCAAAGAAGCATTGAATAGACTGTCAATCTACAGTGGGAACGCAGGGGAGGGTGGGGGGCGGGGGCTGTAAGAGATAAACTGAAGGACCTGTATGCATGCATATAAGCATAACCAATGGATACAAGACACTGGGGGGAGGGGCAGCTGAGGGCATCTGCTGGCGGGCAGGGGAGGCCAAGGGGAGGTCAATGGGGGGAGGGGGAGGAAGGAAACATATATACTACTATTTGTAATACTTTAAACAATAAAAAAATTATATATATAAAAAAAGACATAGTTTCTGAAATGGTCACTCACTAGTTGCCCTGTCCCTAACTACTTTTGAGCAATCTTTGCAGCATGTGATATTGGATTAAATCCAACAGTATTTGATACAGCCACTGAGAACTCTGGTGGAACTATTTCCACCCCTAATGAATTGAAATATCTTATATTTCTTTTGAATTTATTACCTTCTCCACATCACTGGTTGAGCTACACTGTAGTTTCCTTTCTCCAGACACTACTATTAAGTGAATTATTGAGCATACCTCTGTTTAAAGTATACTCTCACACATTTATTCCTACTCTTTCTTTTTTCTTGAACAAATATCAACCTGTCACAGTTGCATTGGCCCCTTAACACACACACACACACACACACACACACACACACACACACACACACACACACTCATCTACACATTAAGAGGCGTAACAGTGGGGCAAGTAACAGTGAATTGCACAATATTATATTATCTTAAAAATCCAGAAAAACAGTAGTTTTCTGTTACTAATGACAGGTCTTCAGTTATTGTGGGAAGGAGAGAGAGTTTAATTTATCAAACTGCAAATTTGATAATTTGGTCCTGGATCATTAACAACGTAGTTTCCATCAACCTAAATAGAGAGCACGGTCTGTGGGCTTTCTTTGTTTCTTCCATTCATTATTCAAAAGTTTAAAGTACTATTCTCAAGACACATTTTGGAATAGTTTGGAAACTGTAGGTGTTATTATCTCCCAGAATGAATTTATGAAAAATTTAGTGTTTATTTTATAGCATTAAAAAATAAAAATGGCTCTGGGTATAAAGTGTTTCTAAATTAAGAAAATTAAGAGCTACAAATACAAAATGTATAATCTATACTGCTAGGATCAATTATTATTTCTATTGGCAAATTTTGTCATTCATATGGCAATGGTCATAGTATGTAATTGACTTTCTAGAATTATGGTGGTTTAAAGTTTTGCATTAATATTAATATATGACTCAGTATGGGAATAATACAATATGCAATATAACTAACTATTATATAGCACTTTATTACCTAGTTTCACATATGTTATTCCCCTACCATATATTTGGGGTTTTGAAAAATGTGCTCATATATAGACTAGACAAGTTTTAACTTTACCCCATGATAATTGAGGTTTTAGGGATACTGAAGAACATGTTAGCATGACCTTTCTAATAACTGGCTGTCTGAACTCAAACAAGTCATCTTAAATGGAAAGCAAATTTCTTTAACAAGTCTTCTTAAAGGGAAATTAGTCTGGGGCAGCTACACAATAGGGAGTTCCTGGATGGGCTGACAGATACACTCTAAGTGAGTTTTTTCATCGGGGTCTTACTTGCTCCCTTCCTTCAGGAGGGCGATGGAGATGCGAATCCTGTCCCTAAGGAAGATCAGCAGGAGGATGACAAGCACTTCAAGGATGCTGAGGATTACCACTTTAAACAGAAAAAGAAATTAGTGTGCAGCACACGTCAATCCCCCAAAACAAACTTTCTCTGCAGAAGTTAGGACTGAGCTTCATGGTTATTTTGGCCAAGTCAGACACTTCATAGTTTCAGCCAATCTTATAAATTCACTTTCAAAACTCACAAAAAATGCCAAGAAATCTAGATGAAAACCTTTAGCTGACACTTGAACAACTCAACCAGACAGGCTTTATGTATGGAAACATTTCATGCCATTTGTAGAAATTCGAAAACAGGATGGAAGGAAGAAAGGACTGCCTTGGGCAACTCTTAAGTGTTTCACTTTTAATTTCACTGGGTAAGAGATCATTACAGAAGCAGCTTTTTGTCTGCCCTGCTCACAATGCCTCTTTATTTTGTTGTTGCTAATCCTCACCTAAGGATATTTTCCCCCATTGAGAGTGGAAGAGAGAAGAAGAGACAGTGAGAGGGAAACATCTATGTGAGAGAGACACATCAATTGGTTGCCTCCTGCACGTGAGCCCAGGATCAAGCCTGCAACCAAAGTACAGTATGTGCCCTTGTCCACAATCGAACCCGAGACCTTTCAGTCCTCTGACTGAGGCTCTATCCACTGAGTGAAACCAGCTGGGGCACAATGCCTCTTAATTAATTGACCTTGCAGATTTACATAGCAGGCTTATGGCTGACCACATTTTTATTCTGTGCCACCACATGACCACCACTGATGGAATCAAGTTTTAAACACAGGCCACCTAATAAAGGTCTCAGAATTAGAACTAAGGTATTCTAGCTCCGTTTTGAGTTAAAGTTTATAAACTTCTTGAACTAAGAGTTATGCAAATTTAATGAACTATGTCAAAACTATCTTCATGTGAAAAAAATAAATCTGCAAAGAAAGAATAAAGTGTATGTGTAGAAACAGAGAGTGGGGAAGAAATCTTGGGTTCTCTTTGGCTTTTGTTTCCTGGATCTAGACACTTGAAATCATTTTTCTGTTTTATCTCTTAGTTTTGGCAAGATACTTGTACATTCTTATAAAAATACCTCTGCCTTGGCCCTAGCTTGCTCCAATTTTCTTTTCTTTTCAGCTATCTTGAATTACTTCCTTTTCACTTGAAGCCAAATAGTCCTAATTACTCTACTTCCTCGATTCTAAAACATACCTTTAATTTAGTAAGATCTTCTTAGGAAAACTAAAGAAATCCACCATCAAATATCTATTTATTAATTATAAGATGCATCCTGACTTCAGAGATGTTAAAAAGTGAAAAGGTATGATCTTAAAATTAAGAAAATATATCACTGCTAATAGCAATCTGAAATTACAAAAGGAAGTTAATGGAAAGTTAATTAAAATTTCCACCTGTGAAAGAATATATTCCATAACACACTTCCTAGAGAGTTATTCTGCTGATACATGAACACCTCTCCACTGACAGGGCACTTGTTATTTATCCTACTCTTATACTACTAACATTCTGATGTTACATCACATATCATTTAGTATTTCCAAGTAAGTGGGAATATCTCAATAATGTATCATTTTGCTACTATAGCTTTTTTTAGTTAAACTGTGTACTGATGTTTTCATGTACATTTGATTTTCTTAAAACAAAAAAATGAGCCCAGAATTGTGGAATATAACCATAATAAGCTAAAATCATTATCTTATTTGGACAAACTTAAGAATATGAGATATACCAGAATTGCTTTATATTAAAAAATGCATTGATTAGAACATTTCATATTAAACTCTATCTTTATAAAATTACATGTTCAAAATGGTAATATTCTAGAAATATAACTGTCTCTTGAATTTATATAATACATTCCTTCCTTGTGTTTGAATGAAAAAAAAAACAATATAAACACAAATTTTTGAGACCCTATAGAGAAGCTGGTATAATTATAACTTCATAGAGGCTATAAAGTTCATATAGCCTCTATTAACCTATATGGATAATTGATAGTAGAAATGAAAATACGACTGTCTTTTAACACAATCCAAAGCTCATAAAACTTATATTATTGCTTGTATAACAGTGTTTCTGTCAATTCATGCACTTGTTTCTGGCACCTAGAATTTTGTCCAAACACAGGTCATCAATTAATGTCTGATAATTGGATTGTGAAAGCTGAGGTTCATTTGAGGAAAATTTACCATTTCTAGACTTAAAAATGAAAGCAAGCTCCATATTTTCCTCAAAGTACATCTCTTAATTTTCCAATAGCAGATTCTAATAGTCAATGATGTTTGTGTTGAAGGTTCTTAAGGGACAGCAGTGGGAGGACCACAGAACATGTAACTAAGATTCATGTGTGGGTAAACTAGAGATTTCACTACATAATAGATGAAATATGTCATCTTTAGAAATGATAGCTAACAGCAAGTGGATTGCTGAGAAGATATGTAATCACTTCAAATTCAGGGAAAGTGATTAGATGGGTATCTAAGTTCCAAGATGTCTGATTTTTATAGTTAAAAGTGGCTATAAATGAAACAATTCTTCTGCAACATAGTTGAAACAATGGGTTTGTTATATGAAGAGAACTAGTCTGATAAGAGCCAGAAATGGGAAGTCAAAGAGCAAGGGATTGGTGTTCTAATCCAGCACTGTCCAAGGAAAAGGAAACAGCCCAGTCAGTATGGCTCAGTGACTGAGCATCAACTTATAAACCAGGAGGTTATGGTTTGATTCCTGATCAGGATACATGCCTGGGTTACAGGCTCAATCAATCCCCAATGTGGGGTGTGCAGCAGGCAACCAATCAGTGATTGTCTCTCATCATTGGTATTTCTCTTTCTCTCTCCCTTTCTTTCTGAAACCAATAAAAATAAATAAATAAATTATAATAAGACCATAATTATAATAAGACCAAGGAAAAGAGAACAACTCCTTTGGGTAGACGAAGGAATATGGCGGGGGCTTCTGTGCAACAAGCGTGGCATGGGCCAGAAGGAAACAGCTCTCAAAGCTATTTGAGGCCCTCTGCTAAAAAAAACTCCTCATTAGCAATCTTGGTCTCCCTAGCTTTGACCCCTGGAAAGAAGTGTCCAAGATGGGAGAGTGCAAAAAAAAAAAAATTTAAAAAAAATAGCGCATCAAATAGTGTAAACCTAAAAGTGTAAACAAACAAAATGGCACTCTGGCAGCTACCTGAGCCTATACAAATGCCTAATGGAATCAGGAAGCCCCACCAAGATATTGACCCCTCTGAGTCTCTGGGCTCCTTTACCAGGCCTCCCTAGCCATTTTTTGCCTGGCTCTTAAACTTCCACAATATAAAGATGAATTTTCTTTTAAAGCAACATGCCATTAGAGAATTCAAAATATTTTTGATGAAAGCACATGAATCTCTGAAGTGCAAAGAATATTATAATAAAACCATTCTAGAAACAGAGGTTTAAAGCCATCTCTGAAATCAAATTGCTTTAAAATTTTGTTAATATGACCTTTAATGAATTTGATAATCTGTATAAATAGTTCAAAATATAAATTTATTTTTAGTTAATTATTACTACAATTACTATAATTAATAGTTTAAAATTTCTGTTATAAACATTTTCTTTTTATCCCCTTTTTATTTTTTTTTAAACAAGTTTGAAAAATCAAGCATTTGTTTCCTTTAAAAATACCTTTCTTGGATATCAGGTTAAGGGCTATACACATCCACATCCAAAGCATTTTAAATTAAAGGCAAAAACTTGAAATCATTGTCAAATAATATTTTCTTACACTATATGATAAATGCCACTCAATGACTTTTCCATTTATTGTAGTTAGTAGAATTATAAGCACATTTACTTTAATGATATTAATAAGTGTATTCAACAGGTTAAACCAACCCAAGCTTTCCTTTAGACAAAAAGATGCTTTCTCATTATTACAATTTTAACAAACCACTTTTTAAGATCCACTCACTAAATGCGAACCATGTTTGTTTCACTTGTAAGTACATGCTTATATCAGTCTGAATCCCGAGGTCATATACAGTTAGGTGAGAATTTGGGCGATCCTGAAGATTCCTGTACTGCTGGTAACAGTGCCATATTCCTTGAAAAAGAAAGAAAAACAGACTAATATAAAATTTTATTTTCTGAAATATAAGTTATACACTACAACACATCTTCATCTTCATGCATTTGATCAGCATGGTTATTTTTACAAACGTAAGATTCATACTAAATAGTAAATATTTTTTGTTGTCTAACAGTCTAAATATGCTACTTCATTCAATATCAGAGTTTTCAGTGTTTGTTTGGATGAATGTGGCAACATTTGGTTTTAAATGTTCTTTTGACTAGAAACAACTCTTATTGTCCATCAGTAGGGACTGGTTAAATAAGTTATGGTATACTTGTACAATGGAATGCTATATTCCCTTATAAAGAGGAAAAAGTCTAGTGATATTAAATAATTTTTATGATCTTTTGTTAGGTGAAAAGAGCAAGGTACAAAATGATAAAATGTATGCTGTAATTTGTATAATAGAACAATTTTTATATATATGTTCTTGTACACACATAAAGTCTCTGGGTACACAGAGACACAGAAATATAATATTATTTTGCTTGCAGGAAGAGAAATGTACTGACCACACATTAGAATGAAAAGGAAAAATTTCACTGTTTAAACTTCATACTTTTTGAACTTTGGAGCACATGAATATAAAATAAAGTTAAAAAGCAAATTTAAAAGATCATTCAAATTGGAAAAAAAAAAGCCCTTTTCAAATTTTTTTGATAGTGAAGTCATGTCTTGGTGGAACATCAAAAGCATATTCTAAATCAAAGTTTGTGCCTAGGCAAGGCAAACAGGGACTAACTATATTTTCTCCCAAACTTTATATTTTAAACTCCTTAATGACTTCTTAAATGATCTAGATAAAGTGGGAGTAAAAAGAAAATAGAGTTAAGAGGTCCACTAATTTTAATGACCAGTGGGTCTGTATTAGGTCCATTGGAAATGTCCCAGCAATAATGAGAAAACAAAACCACAATTTTTTAAACACCCTAACTATAAAAAAACAGGTTTTTAAATATATATATAATGAAGGACAGCCAAAACCGGTTTGGCTCATTGGCTCAGTGGATAGAGTGTCAGCCTGCGGACTGGAAGGTCCCAGGTTCGATTCCGGTCAAGGGCCTGTACCTTGGCTGCAGGCACAATCCCGGTAGGGAGTATGCAGGAGGCAGCTGATCGATGTTTCTCTCTCATCGATGTTTCTGACTTTCTATCCCTCTCCCTTCCTCTCTGTAAAAAATCAATAAAATATATTAAAAAAATAAAGTGAAGGAGAGAGAGAGAGACAAGACTAGACTAGAAGAGACATTTGTTTTTCAAAAGGATATGACAAATCTGTTTCAGGCTCTGCTTTTTAAGTATATTTTTAAATTTCCCTTTAAAAAAAGTTTATAGAATACTTAACACATACAACATTACATGTAATACAAAAGTTTGTATTACATGTAATACAAAGTTTTCAAAGCATAAAGTAAAATGAACATATATGAATGTATCACCTAGCTTAGGATTTTATAATCTCAATTTTGCTCTAATTATGCAAATTAAAAATTTGTATTTTACCCAATGTCTTCATCCTGTCATCTTCTTGCCTCATCCTGACAAAGAGCAATTATTCTAAATTTTGTGTTTATGATTCTCCTATTTTAACAGGAAGATGTGTTGAAATGTCCCCCCAAAGGGAGATTTATATCTCATACAAATTTATTATTTACTAGAGGCCTGGTGCATGAAATTCATGCACGAGGGGGTATGTCCCTCAGCCCAGCCTGCACCCTCTCCAATCTGGGACCCCTTGAGGGAAGTCAGACATCCCTTTCACAGTCCAGGACTCCCAAACACTCGCCTGCCTGCCTGACTGATTGGTCCTAACTACTTCTGCCTGCCAGCCTGATCACTCCCTTACCACTTCCCTGCCAGACTGATCGACACTTAACTGCTCCCCTGCCAGCCCAATTCCACCTAACTGCCCTCCGCTGCCGGCCTGGTCACCCCCAACTGCCCTCCCCTGCAGGCCTGGTTACCCCTAACTCCCTCCCCTACCAGCTTGATTGCCCCTAACTGCCTTCTCATATCAGCCTGGTCACTCCTAATTGCCCTCCCCTGCCAGCCTGGTCACCCCTAATTGCCCTCCCCTGCTGGCCTGGTCACCCCCAACTGCTCTCCCCTGTAGGCATAGTTGCCCCCAACTGCCCATCCCTGCTGTCCTGGTCACCCCTAACTGCCCCCCCTTGCTGGTCTGGTCGCCCCTAACTATCCTCCCTTGCCAGCCTGGTTGCCCCTAACTACCTTCTCCTGCTGGCCTAGTCACTCCCAACTGCCCTCCCCTGCAGACCTGGTCCCCCCAAATTGCCCACCCCTGCAAGCCTGGTAGCTCCCAACTGCCCTTCACTGTTGGCCTGATCACCCACAACTGCCCTCCCCTGCCGGCCATCTTGTGTCCACAAGAGGGTGGCTATTTTTGACCATGTGAGGGCGGCCAACTTGTGTGTTGGAGTGATTTTCAATTTGCATATTACCATTTATTTTATAGGATTGGTTTATTTATTTATTTTTGTAGTTCTGTGAATTTTGAAGCTACTTTATTAGATGTATACATGCTTAGAATTGTTGTTTTTTTTAGTGAATTAAATCCTTTTAATTTAATTCTTGACTCCCTGCATTCTCTCATGAGCTGCATTAAATCTACCAGGAAATTCAGTTGGTTCTATATTGAAAACGTGGCCCGAGTTTCCCTAATTTGACACCTGGATTACTGCAATAACTTCTCTCTGGTATTGTTACTTCTCCTCTTGCCTCACTCCTGTCTCTTCTCAACTCAGGGACCAGAGTGATCATTACTACACATCACTCCTCTGCTCAAAACCCTGCAATGCCTCCCAACTTCACTAAAAGTAAAAGGCAAAATCTCACAAGAGTCTAAGTCTCTGGCTAACCAAAAAGTCTATGTCTTCAACTCCTACTTTACTCAGAACACCCATCTGCACCAGCCTTCTAGCTATTTCTTTAACACAGTCCTATCTTTGGGACTTTGCTCTAGCTATACTCACTATCTGGACTTGTCCCTTATCTCTAATGGCTAATTCCATTGACTCCTTCAAGTGTTTTTTTCAGATCTCTTTCAAAAAGTCTACCCTACTAATATTCCAAATTTTAGTCTTTGTACTATAAGGATACTCTCAACCCCTCTTTGCCTGTTCTACCTTTTCTTTTCCCATAGCAAATATCACTTTCTAGTAGGTAATTCACTTCAGCACTTGAGTGTCAGTCCAGGAACCAAGAGGTCACTGGTTCGATTCCTGGGCAGGGCAAGTGCACAGGTTGTGGGCTCGAGCCTGTACAGGAGGCAGCTGATCGACGATATTCCTTTCCCACCAATGCTTCTATCTCTTTATCCCTCTCCCTTCCTCTCTCTCTAAAAATCAATAAAAACATATTTTAGAAAATAATAAAAGAGTGTATGACTAGAAATGGATGTCTCTTCCCTTACTCTACTTGGCATAATTAGAGCTTCCTATATCCATGAATTCATATATTTCATCAGTTCTAGAAAATTCTCATCCAAGAACTTTCAAATATGACAGATATATGTTAGGGCCTACTCAAGCTATTCTCTACCTCTCCTAGTCACATGACCATATTTTGTCCTTGTGCCACATTATACTCTATTTTATGTAATTTCAGTTAATTAATTCTCTAATTTGCTAATTTATCAATTCAATTTTAATCTAATAATTAATTATTTTATTTTGAAAAGTTCTTAGTTCACCTTCATGTATACCTGAACATGTTTTATAACTTATTTTTAAATATTCTTTCCTAATTTTAAACATTTTATACATGATTATTTCATATTTTATATCTACCAATTCCCATATCTGATTTCTTGCAGACCTCAAGAAATGAGGTCTTGCATTTTGATAATCTTTGATTGTAACTCATACTTTGTTCATCTTAATCTGTGGAAACCAGGTAATCTAAATGAAGATGCTTGCATCTAGATGGGGAACTGTATTTGTTTCTGTTGTAAGACAAAGGGTACTACAAAACTGGGTTCACTTAGATGCTTTCTAGGATCCCAGACTTACTCAAGGAGCCTCAGGTCTGATTTCATACTCTGCTGCTGGCTCTGGTCTCAGTCTCTTATTGTAGCACTCATATATGCTACCCAGCATTTCACATGTGCTTTCTGCTCAATTCCCCACTCTTTTAGCTCATGGGTTAATTTTATTTTCTTTAGGGGGATTTCTTTTATTTCCTGTAAGCTCATCAAATAATACATTATATGAAACAATATAATATGGCTAGAGGCCCAGTTCACAAAATTCGTTCATGGTGGAGGGGAGTGGTCCCTCAGCCCAGCCTGCACCCTCTCCAATCTGGGTCCCCTCGAAGGATATCCGACTGCCTGTTTAAACAGGCAGTCGGACATCCCTCTCACAATCCAGGACTGCTGGCTCCCAACTGCTCACCTGCCTTCCTTCCTGATTGCCCCTAACCACTTCTGCCTGCCAGCCTGATCAACCCCTAACCACTCTCCTGCCAGACTGATTGATACCTAACTGCTCCCCTGCCAGCCTTTTTTGCCCCTAACTGCCCTCCCCTGAAGGTCTGGTCACTCCTAACTGCCCTCCCCCTACAGGCCTTGCACATATCAACTGCTCTTTCCTGTATGTCTGGGTCCCCCACAACTGCCCTTCCCTGGAGGCCTGGTTACCTCCAACTTCCCTCCTTTACCATCCTGGTCACCCTCAACTGCCCTCTGCTGCAGGCTTGATTGTCTCCAACTGTCTTCCCTTGCAGGCCTGGTTCCTCCCAACTGCCCTCCCCTGCTGGCCATATTGTAGTGGCTATCTTGTGTCTACATGGGGGCAGGATCTCTGACTACATGGGGGCAGCCATCTTGTGTGTTGGAGTGATGGTAAATCTGCATATTACTCTTTTATTAGATAGGATGGGAACCTGATGTATGAGTGGGGACCAGCTGGTTTGCCCTGAAGGGTGTCCCAGATCAGAGTGGGGATTCCCTAGGGATGTGGGGTGGCCTGGGATAGGGGCCTGAAGTGGTTTGCAGGCCGTCCATGCCTCCCAGTGACCCAAGCTGAGGCCCTGGTATTTGGGATTTATGTATCTTCTAAGTTGAAATTTTGTAGCCTGGAGCAGAGCCAAGCCTTCTGCTCACTTCCTCTTTGGCTGCTGCCATTTCTGTTGGGATTCTATAATTAAAACTTTGTAGCCTTGAGTGGAGGCCTGATCCAGTAAGGACAGGCAGAAAGCTTGACTTCCTCCATTGCAGTGGAAACCCAAGCCTTCCTCCTACTCTCTGTGGCCACAGCCATCTTGGCTGGGTTTATTTGTATATTTGCTCCTGATTGGCTGGTGGGCATGGCTTGTGGGCGTGGCTTGTGGATGTAGTGGAGGTATCATCAATTTGCATATTACTCTTTTATTAGATAGGATTTTTATGCCATTACTTCATAGCAAGAGAACCCTTTAGACTACTTAGTTCCTTCATAATGGTGGATGTGAGTCTCATCAGTGTGTTCCTATTTCTTTTTCTATAGTTTTACTGCTTACTCTTCCTCTCTCTCTCTCTCTCTCTCTCTCTCTCTCTCTCTCTCTCTCTCTCTCTCCAGGGCTTTAATCCTCCTTTCTCAATAATATTCATGCATAGTAACAAAAACTATATTATTTATTGAATAGTTGCTATGTGCTAGGCAGTTTTCTAAGTACTTTATATACATATTTTATTTAATACGGATTCCTATTATATAGATAACTATGTGATCCTCTGCAAGTACATAGAGACTATGTACTTGCAGAGGATCACATAGTTAACATGTAATGAATCTGGAATTGTGCCTTTTTCAATCTCCAAATCAATTCTTGTAATTATGTTGTTATATGGCCACTCCTTATAACTCATAATTTGTTCTGGCCAATGAGAATCGTTCCTCTGCTATTCATGGGCACTTGCCCACAAATAGCCTGGCTTTTTCTCTGGTCAGTATGACACATCCACATTGTTCTCTGCCCTAGTAAATAGGCTGTTGTCAGTAGGAAATGGTTTCCCATGATATATTGACAGTTGATTTTCCAAGATAGTAACAGATGTCAGTTACATTCTGTCTCACTTACACTTTCAAATCTAGTTGGACATTTCTCCACTCAGTGAATAGCTTCAAGCTTACTTGCCACACCATTAACTTCTGGGTTAGCACTACCTAGGGAGTCAATAGAGAGCTAAAATTGGTTGTTTCACCCGCACTTTTTATATATCAACCATCTTTCTCCCTTTTGTCAACTTTTCTCTCTTTGCCAAACTTGGACTCTAGCCAATTTCAGATTTTTCTTGCTCGTTAACACAAGTCAGTGAAATCAATAGCAAACTTCACTGGCATTCACTGATATTAAAGGGTGATTGAATCACATGCTCAGGCTCTATGTTGGCAAAGAGCAGAGGTTACTTTGAGCTCCAAGCAAAAAACACACAAAAAAGGGCTTTTAAATAAAAGGCTTTCTGGAGAGTTTCTGATGAAGGGACAGCAGGTCTTCCATCAGACTGACCCACTTGTTCATGGGCAGCTGCGCAGTAGGAGCAGATAGGGAACACCTAAAGAGACTCAAAG
The DNA here is from genome assembly GCA_027563665.1 of Antrozous pallidus. Taxonomy (NCBI): domain Eukaryota; kingdom Metazoa; phylum Chordata; class Mammalia; order Chiroptera; family Vespertilionidae; genus Antrozous; species Antrozous pallidus. The sequence continues at coordinate 156,199,768 of CM050508.1, read as the reverse complement.
ATTAGGAACTCACTGAGAATAAAAAGGAGGATAGTACCAGTAACTCAATCCGTAAAGTGCTTACTGTGTTCCAGGCACTGTTCTGAGAGCTTTGTACTCATTGTTTCATTTAATCCTCACAATCTTGCAACGGTGTTATGGATAAAAAAAAACTGGGTCTTATAATCATTAAAAAACTTTTACAGAGTCCCCCAGTTATACAGTATGGATCTGGGATTAGAACTCAAGCTATCTACTGAACCTGGGGATAATACAGCATTATTCTTTTTCAATTACAATTAACATTCAATATTATTTTATACTAGAGGCCCGGTGCATGAAATTCATGCACGGGGTTGGAGGGGTTGTTCCTGAGTCCAGCCTGTACCTTCTCCAATCTGAGACCCCTTGATGTATGTCTGACTGCCTGTTTAGGCTCGATCCTGGTGGGATGGGGCCTCAATGGGCAGTCAGACATCCTTCTCACAATCCAGGACTGCTGGCTCCCAACTGCTCGCCTGCATGCCTCCCTGATTGCCCCTAACTGCTTCTGCCTGCCAGCTTGATCACCCCCTAACCACTCCCCTTTCAGCCTGATTGATATCTAACTGCTCCCCTGCCAGCCTTTGTTCTCCCAACTTCCCTCCTCTGCCAGCCTGGTCACCCCTAACTGCCCTCCCCTGCAGGCTTGATTGCCCCCGACTTCCCTCCCTTGCAGGCCTAGTTCCTCCCAACTGCGCTCCCCTGCAGGCCATCTTGTGGTGGCCATCTTATGTTCACATGGGGGCAGGATCTCTGATCACATGGGGGCAGCCATCTTGTGAATTGGAGTGATGGTCAATCTGCAAATTACTCTTTTATTTGATAGGATAGAGACCTGGTGCATGGGTGGAGACTAGCTGGTTTGCCCTGAAGGGTGTCCTGGATCAGGATTGGGGCTCCCTTGGAGCATGGGACAGCCTGTGGTGGTTTGAAGGCTAGTTATGCCCCCTAGCAGAGGCCATGGTATCTGGAATTTATGTTCTACAATTGAAACTTTGTAGCTTGGAGCGGAGCCAAGCCTTCTTCTTGCTCCTTGGTGGCAGCCATTTCTGTTGGGACATTTACCTTCTGTAATTGAAACATTGTAGCCTGGAGTGGAGTCCTAGGCCCGCCAGAGCTGCAGAAGCTTAGCTTCCTCCATCGCCCAGGCAACCCTAGCCTCTGCTCTCTCCAGTGCCATTTCTGTTGGGATATATCTTCTATAATTGAAACTTTGTAGCATTGAGTGGAGGCCTAGGCCAGCAATGGCAGGAAGAAAGCTTTTGGCTTCCTCTGTTGCTGGGGAAATCCAAGCCTCCCTCCTGCTCTCAGTGGCTACAGCCATCTTGGTTGGGATTTATTTGCTCCTGATTGGCTTGTGGGTGTGATTTGATAGGAGGTATGGTCAATTTGCATATTACTCTTTTATTAGATGGCTCTAGAGGCCTGGTGCATAAAATTCATACACTGGGGTGGGGGCAGAGACATCAGCCCAGCCTGTGCCCTCTTGTAGTCAGGATGCCCGCGATTGCCCCACAGAGGCAGGCCCTGCCCATCTCTGCTGGCTGGGTAGCCTGGGTCTCCTGTGGGGTGATGGCAGGGGTGCCCTGACCTATTGCATCACAACTGCCTTGGCAGTGACAGTTAGTGCTGGGTTGCCACGGTGCCTGCCACTCAGGAGGCACTGAGAGGTCAGCTGTTCGGCCTGCTCACCAGTCCCTGTCACCCAAGCCTGCTGTGCATGCAGCCTGGCATTCGGTTGTCTGTTCAATCGTTTTGGACATTACGGATCCTGGGTCATTATGTATTAGGATTAGTTTCCAGTGGATAACATAGTGGATAGACATTTATAAAATTTACAAAGTGATTCCCCTGGTCAGTTCAGTACCCACTTGGTATCATACATAGTTATTATGATATTATGTAATATATTCCCTGTGTTGTACTTTATATCCCCATGACTATTCTGTAACTACTAATTTGTACATCTTCACATTTTTCACAAAGCTCCCCAATGTCCTACTTCTCTGGCAACCATTGGTTTTCTATAATTGTGAGTCTGTTTCTGTTCTGTTTGTTCGCTTATTTTGTTCTTTAGATTCCACATATAAGTGAAATTATATGGCATTTGTCTTTCTCTGTCTGATTTATTTAACCCATTGTAATACTCTCAAGATCAGTGGTTCTCAACCTCCCTAATGTCGTGACCCTTTAATACAGTAATTTTGCTACTGTTATGAATTGTAATGTAAATATCTGTGTTTTCTGATGGTCTTAGGCTCTACAGCAGTGGTTCTCACCCTGTGGGCTGTGACCCACAGGGTGAGAACAGGTAGCAGGGCCACCTAAGACCATGGGAAAAGACATATTTACATTACGATTCATAACAGTAGCAAAATTACAGTTATGAAGTAGCAATGAAAATAATTTTATGGTTGGGGGTCACTACAACATGAGAAACTGTATTAAAGGGTCGCAGCATTAGGAAGGTTGAGAATCACTGCTCTAGATCCATCCATGTTGTCACAAACAGTAAAATTTCATTCTTTTTATGGCCAATTAATATCCCATTATATACATGTATCACATCTTATTTATCCAATCATCTATTAATAGGCATTTAGATTGCTTCCATATCACTGTAAGTAATGCTTTAATGAATATAGGGTTGCATATATCTTTTCAAATTAGTATTTTGGATTTCTTCAGATAAATATCCAGAAGTGGAATTGCTGGGTCCTAAAGTTCAACTGCTTCCTTATACTGATATGTGTAAAACTCTTCTTCTTTGAGTGACAGAAACAGAAATTGTTATTTTGGTATCTGCTACCATAACCTGCTTTTCAATCCAAATGGTGTTGTAGGGGAAATCGTTCTTTTGAATAGAAACCTCCTAAGCATTCATATACTGGCCCATGCATTTATTAGAAGACTGAAAGGAAGCTGTCATGAGTATCATACTATCCCTTGGGAGAGACTTTGATTTATTTTTTAGTGTCACATTGTACAGCTTTTGGGGGGATTGAATCAGTGGTTAGATTTCAACCTTGACATAAAGTTAACTCTCCATCTAATAAGTGTAATTCAGAATACCTGCCTCTAGAGAGTGATGTTCATGATGGCGTGCTGGCCAATTATTAAAGTGTGTGACAGTGCCTGGATTAAAGGTTCTAAATTGAAAGGGAACAATAGATCACACTTCTGTAACTATGCAGATGTGGCCTTGATCAAATAGAAAAATTAAAGGAATAAAATAAGTTGTCTGAAATGTTTTTCATTAACCTAAGAGGGATCTTTTTATTTCCTTCTTAATACCCATGAGACATGACACCAAAGGCTGCTAGTGGTAAAGAGTAGAACATGTTAAAAATACTTTTTTTCCAAGATAAAGAAGAATGCTGGCGAGGATGTGGAGAAAAAGGAACTCTTATGCACTGCTGGCAGGAATGCAGACTGGTACAGCCACTGTGGAAAACAGTATGAAGTTTCCTCAAAAAATTAAAAATGGAACTGCCCTTTGACCCAGTAACCACACTTCTAGGAATATACCTCAAGAAATAAGAAAGGACATATTCACCCCTGTGTTCGTAACAGCACAATTCACCATAGCTAAGATTTGGAAACCGCCTAACTGCCCATCAGCAGATGACTGGATTAGAAAACTGTGGTATATCTACACAATAGAATACTATGCTGCTGTAAAAAAGAAGGAACACTTACTATTCACAACATAGTGGATGGACATGGAAAGCATTTTGCTAAGCAAAATAGGCAGTTGGAGAAAGAAAATATCACATGATCTCATTCATTTGTGGAATATAATGAACAATATAAACCGATGAGCAAAAATAGATCCAGAGACAAAGAAGCATCTAACAGACCATCAAACTTCAGAAGGAAGGCCAGCAGGGGATGAGAGGGGGAAGAAATCAACCAAAGGACTTATATGCATGCACATGAGCATAATCAATGGACACAGACACTAGAAGGGTGAGGGCATGTGCTGGGGGGTAAGGGTGGCCGAGGAGAGGTCAATGGGAGAAAAAGGAGACATGTATACTACTATATGTAATTCTTTAAACAATAAAGAATTTAAAAATGAAGAATGAAAAAGTTATAGAGAAAATATATGCAAACAAGTAATATTTCTCAGTTTAACACTTTTGGGGGAATCAAAGGATGATAAAATTCACTGCAAAAAAAAGTGCTTTTTGGCAACTGATAATGGCAACTGAAAAGAAAAAGGCAATTTTGATGTTTGGTGACCTTAAGAGGGGTGATACCTACCATAACCTATAATTCCAAGCACACCCAATACGAAGACCCAGAAGAGGAATCCAGCTATGAATCTCAGTAGTAGCAGAAACAGCCAACTGAGGAGCATGGCGATTGTCAGGCCACTAAGGGAAGAAACACAAGACAAACATAGGGTCAAGTGTGCTGAACATGACATAATGAATATAGCAAGAAAATGCTTTTTTCTATTCAAAATTATTCTCAGATCATTTAATTTTATCTAGCTATGGAAACATTTGTAACATTTAAAAGTACAAACAATGGTTTCTGTTAAGACTGTATGAAAGAGTGGGACCATCAGGAATTTGTACAGGACTCATCTTCCTGTGCTTAGGTAAACTGAAGCTTGGTGTCAATCATTGTTCATGGAAAAACACAATTCCTCCAACTTACAAATTGGTCTATCTGCTACAGTTGCCATGTTCTATTTTTTCTTCTTCTTCACGCCTATCCGTTTGCTGTCCTATCTACCTGGAAACCTTATGGAAACCTTATGCAATATAACTGTCTAGTAGTCAGGAAAGAGTCTTAGGACAAAAAAAAAACCAGTAAAATTAACTGCCAACCACAGATCCTGAACTCATGATTTTGTAGTCGTTTTCACTATAGTCTAAATTTCCTTTTAAAAACCACAGATAATTAATGCTTCTATTCAACTGAGAGATTATTCTATGGCATAGTCCAAGGGGAATATTCAAAATGGTCAGGGGGAGAGGGGAAGAAATACAGATGTTTATTCTGTGTATTTAAAATTCCTGTATAAAAATTCTAAGTGAATAAACTAAGTCACAGCGTATCCCTCTTTGGCTTGATAGTCATTAAACAATGAGAGCCGAACAGCTGAAACTAGAGGAAGGTGTTTATGCTCTAATAGTATGAGTGGGGCCAGGGTAACAAAGAGGTTTCTAGTGTGTGTGCCAGGAGTGAAGTGGGCAAGAGAGTCTATCAGAATATATACCTTCCAGTCAAGAGTGAAAGAAGAAATATGGACATCATCTGGTGATATTTGGGCCTGATGACAGGTGAAGCAGTTTAATTGCTATCAAGTATAGACCAGTGGTTGGCAAACTCATTAGTCAATGGAGCGGCAAGCTGCGGTTTGCCAACCACGTAGACGATAATCTCTGCTATAGAGATATATCCTGAAATTGTAATACGCTCTGACAATAATTACTGCAATTGTTTAACACAAAGCATTGAAATGAGTAAAATCTCAGAAAATCAGTTTTACAGATCTAAAATTACTCACTAGTATTTTATACACAATACAGTTTGACTTTAGTAAGCACCTTATAGTTAAATATATCTATGTCATTCCCTTAGTATTTTTATAAATGTTGTTCGAACTGACAGTTTCAATGTACCTTCTATGTTCCAAGAACTATAATAGGAGTTAGGAAAACAAGATGAGTTAGACATAATTACCACAGTGAACAGTTCATGGTTTATCAGAGGGAAAGAGCCAAGTAAATAAAACACAAAATGGTAGGTAGGTACTATATGTCAGATACATATGCATGTGTATTTATGTATATAAACACACACACACACACACACACACACACACACACACACACACACACAAGGATAAAGAACACAGAGAAGGCAGTAACTAATTATAACTGCAGGAATCAAATAAATGACATAAAAGCTGATTTAAAGTAATGAGATAAAGTTGCCTAGCAGTGGCAGCAAACTGCAGCTCGCTAGCAGCAGTTTTCCACTCTGTTGACTAATGAGTTTGCCGACCATTGACCTAGACTCTCGATTCCAACAATTATAAGCTGTTGTTGTTCCTTGTGATTAAGCCCTTATCCCAGTGGTCAGCAAACTCATTAGTCAATAGAGTGGCAAACCACATGTGGCACCCAAGCCGCAGTTTGCCGATCACTAGCCTAGGGCATAAAGAAAGATAATGCTAGGAAAGGGAACAGAATGTGCAAAAACATGTGAGTTTGGCAATCTAGGAATGCTATTTAATGTGTTTAGAATGTAAGGTTAATCAAAATATCTGGGTGGAAATAAACTTGGGAAACTAAGTTGTACTAGGTTGCAAATAGCCTTGTCAGTATCTAAAGAAGTTTTCGCTTTATTCTTTAATCAGTAGGCAACCATAGATGCTTTTAAGACACAAGAAGGTGACAAAACAGCCAGAAGGTGACACAATGTTCTTAGATATATCAAACACATGTACACTCCAATAGTGGGACTGCATTTTCAGGACTGCAAATCTTATGTCTGAAAATTTTGAATTTCCTCATCTCTTCATATATTTTCAGCTCCTCACAAGTACAGTGGCCTTTGTGGATGATGATAGCAAACATTACATGGAAGGGATGTGTTAAAGAATAAGAATGATCCCTTGGAAGTCAAGGAAGGACAAGTGACAAAATAGACCAGAGAAATAACTCTGCATCCACCACAGCAGGTGATGAGAAGTCAATGTATCAGATGCTGCCCCCATGTAACTTAAAGTATATGTATCTTAATGAATATAATTAAAATTTACATCCTTATAATTTCCTCTCAATACTGGGCATATTTCCATTTTTTGTCCCAGTTTTATTCTATAGAAAAAACAAAATGGCAGGAACTGAAGTCTGAGTCAACCTTAAATTCACAAATATATTGGGAATTTGAAAAAAAAAGTTTTACCAAGATAAAATCAGAATCAGGCTGGGGAAAAAACATCTATGTGTTTACTTACATGAGAATCCAATACCAACTCATTGCATAGTCTTCAAACACTTTCATTCCAATTGCCTTTGCATCGAGGACTTTATTGATATTTCTGAATTCAAAGAAGGGGAAAAAATCAATGTTCTTGTTATGATAAAAGGAATTTTGCAAGCTGCTGTTGAGAGTATATTTTTAGAAACCGTTTATCTGTAGTGACTTCCAGACACAACAGTTCATGAGATGTCTCTTTGGTAAACCTACAAAGGCAGTTGCATCTCTACACAGAGAGTCATGGCTTTCAAACATGGTGAGCAGATCTTTTTCAACATATGTGACATGCTCTAAATATTGTAGAAGCCTCACTATGTGAAATAAATTTAAATGTAAAGATCAGCTTTTAACTTACAAGATCCACAGAGTCAAGAATAATAATCATCTTTAACTCACCTTCTTAAAACTCTGTAATAACGGGCACATACAGAAAAGTTCACAAATCATTAGTGTCAAGTTTGATGAATGATCAAATGAACACATGTAAGTAACTACAATTATGCATCCCTTTCCCATTGTACCCCAATTATAATACCTTTCCCCTTTCTCTAAAGCAGGAGTGGGCAATATCTGGCCCATGGGCCATATAAATCATTTGGTCTGGTCCTGCCAGGGCACTAGGGGAGAGGTAACTAAATGTTTGACCAAATATAGCAGGCTAAGTTTAAAGTTGATAATTTTGTATGGCCTGTGAATGGTGTTATAAAAATCCAAATGGCCCTTGGCAGAAAAAAGTTTTCCCACCCTGCCTAAAATAACTATAATCCTGATTTTTGTGATAATAATTTCCTAGTTTTCTTTTTAGTTTTACCACTTATATAAGCATCATAGGGTAATTTAATTTACCAGTACCCATTTTTGAATTTTTTTTATTAATGGAATTGTACTTGTATTATTACACATAGCTTTCTATTTGCAAAATTTGTTCATGTTGCTATTATATTCTCAACATATAGATACTGTACTATTCCAGTAGGAATGCTGAAAGTCTTTTAAGAAAGAAATTAAATTTTAGAATACCTTTGTTTTTCATTCAACCACTAAGCAATACAATGGTACTCTGTGTGTGTATGTTTGTGAACACTTGTGTGTGTGTACCCTGGGAATTATATTTTCCAATGTGGAGTACCGTGATGTGTGCAACCAATGGAAACAGCAAATTCAGTTCATTGTAGTTAGTATGTGGACATACTAACATCGTAGTTAGTACCGAAACAGCATTGGCAGGCTGTCTCACCTTTCTTAAGGCCCTATCCCATAAAAACATCTGGTAGCTTTATTATTTCAGTCATATTTCTTGAAATGGTGATTTGAAAAACATAGGTTTTCTAAAATTATGTTCATTCAAAAAGCAAGTTATATGATGATCTTTCAGTACATTTTCTGATGTCTCATTTCTATACCTGTTGATAATAAAAGATTTACCCATTTTGAAAATCATGCTTATTCTTTCTAATTCTTCTGGTTTCTCTTTTAGATGTTTTTCTTAATGAACATAGATCAAGCTCTCCAATCCACAATGACATGTATATTTTATAATACATAATTCTCCCTCTATTAGACCTGGAAGCTTTAGTTTGGGGTACAAAAATTAGAAGCATCAAGACTGAAAATGGGAATAGAAACAAGCATACTTTGCAGCTGCCCTGAGTTCTACAGCATTTCTTGTATGCCCTTTCCCATCTTCGAATGTAGTCTTATTTCCTACTGTTAAAATGCCATTTTTAGTAGAGAAGTCAGGGAAACATCTCCGGAGAACTGTAAAAATAAATGAAAATTATGGTAATCACTTTTCCACCTCCTACATGATGTCCTCCCTTTGTTAAGCTTTCTGTTATTTATAACCAAGTTCTTGCTAGACAATGTATAATTGCTACTAAACAATTATAATTGCTCATTATTTTATGGTCAGAAAATTGCCTAATTGTTATAAGACACATGGAAAACAAATATGATGACAATCTGAAGCTACATTCTAAACTTGATTATTTTATACATAGTACATTCATCAAGTAAAATATACAGCACAGATTTTAAAAGAGGAACTCTGATACTGTAGTTCTCATGTGGTTTTTTTTAAAGGCTAGTTTTATTATTAAAAAAAAAAAAAACAAGAACAACACACACACACCAACTTAGACACTCCTTGAATGAAACCTTGAAAATTATAGATTAGTGAATAATTGCTTGGAAAATAAAAACCAGCTCAAACTTTCAGTATTACTAAGACAACTATATTTTAATTTGTAAAGCTTCAATAATTTTCTACCTTTCTCATTTACATGGTTTTTTAGAGATACTGGAAACAGAAACACTGAAATTAACAAAAATTACTCACTCCAAAAGTGATCTCTGGTTTGACCACTAGCAAAGTTTCTGAGAAGAGTTATTAACTCATTGTTCTACCTCCTATATGATTATTTTGATTAAATAGAATCCTTGCTCCTTTACAATCTTTATTGCTAAAAATATGTTTAAATCCCAATTTTAAATGAAGTGGGAAAAGAAATTTAAAAATGGATAATTTTCAGAGAACCAAGATGGCGGCATAGAATCACCAGAAAGCTGGCCGAGTGAAAATTCCACAAATAAAAGTGAAGATAAGACACTGTGACTCGGAGGAGCGGCAGCGGACAGCATTGAAAGATTCGTGCGGAGAGAGGTTTGCAGCACGTGCCAGCGGAGAGGGCGGGCGGCTGAAAACCGGCCAGTTTTCTCAAACGGGGAGACAAAGACGTCCCACTGGACTGATTCTCCAGCTCTGGGGGAAGTCCAGGGAACCAACCCACTATCATACGGGGTGAAAACTGGACAGTGGGAGGGCACGCCGAAGCTCGGGTGCTGCTGAGTCTGCCGGCTTGTGGAGAAGGCAGCTTGCCCGAACAGCTCAGCTGCGTGAGCGCACAGAGAGCGCTCTGCGACTTGCCCTCTCATTCGGGAAACCGTCAGACTACTTTGTTTTACGACCCTGTGTGAGAGGTTGGGTGTGCAGACTCATTTGGGGAGAGTCTGAATTCCCCGGCAGCCGGTGGAGCTTGGCAGTGGCCCTCTCTCACAGGTGCTGGCGGCCATTGCCCCCGGCACAGAGTCACTGGGGCCGTATAGGGCGGAGCTAATGCTCTCTGCTTGGCCTGGACACTCTGCCCATCCAACCTCTGCACAGCTGAGCTTCACAGACAATTGCTCTGGAGGTAAACCCCTCCAAGTGCTAACAACAATTAACCTGAGCGTAACTTCAGCAAGACTGTGCAACCCATATCCACCTCAGGTAACTGGGGAGGCTGAGCCACTGTCCCTAGTAGGACGTCTACCACACAAAGCTAATTGACCAACTCAGGGAAGCAGCCTCCATGCAGAGACATGGAAAGAAATCAGATGTGAAAGAAATGGAGGGGAAAAAAACGACTGGATATGGAATTCAAAACCACGGTTATAGGGCTTTTCAAGAGGCTCCAACAAAAGGTCGAGGCCTATAAGGAAATAAGCATGACTGCAAAGGAAATGAATGAGTCCTTCAAGGAAATGAATGAGACCCTCCAGGATATGAACGAGACCTGCAAGGAAATGATCAAGACCAACGTGGAAATTATCAAGACCAACGTGGAAATGAATGAGTCCTGCAAGGAAATGAAGGAGACCGTCAAGGATATAAAGGAGACTCTCAAGAATATGAAAAACGGCCAACCAGAAATTAAGCATACAATGACTGAAATAAAAAATATTATACAAAGACCTAAAAGTGCTCTGGAGCACCCCAAGAACCAAGTTAAAGATTTGAAATACAAAAAGGTAAAATCCACTCAGCTGAAAAAGCAAGAAACCAAAAGAATTCAAAAAATTGAAGACAGTGTAAGGGGCCTCTGGGACAACCTCAAGCATACCAACATCCGAATTATAGGGGTCCCAGAAAAAGAGAGAGAGCAAGACAATGAAAACCTATTCAAAGAAATAGTGACTGAAAACTTCCTACACCTGGTGAAAGAAATTGACTTAGGAGTCCAAGAAGCACACCGAACCCCAATATATAGGAACCCTAAGAGGACCACACCAAGGCACATCATAATTAAAATGCCAAGAGCAAAAGACAAAGAGAGAATACTAAAAGCAGCAAGAGAAAAACAGTTGGTTACCTATAAGGGAGCACCCATACGATTGTCAGCGGATTTCTCAACAGAAACGATGCAGGCCAGACAGGAGTGGCAAGAAATATTCAAAGTGATGAATAGCAAGAATCTACAACCAAGATTACTCTATCCAGCAAAGCTATCATGCAGAATTGAGGGTCAGATAAAGTGCTTTGCAGATAAGAAAAAGCTAAAGGAATTCATCACCACCAAACCAATATTATATGAAATGCTGAAAGATATTCTTTAAGAAGAGGAAGAAGAAAAAGATAAAAGTGTAAACTAGGAACAACAAATACACATCTATCAACAAATGAATATAAAAATCAAGTGAATTAATAAGCTGATGAACAGGATAAACTGGTGAATGTAACAGAATCATGGACATAGAGAGGGAATGGACTGACAATTCTTGGGGAGAAAGAGGGTGTGGGAAGTGCAGCAAGAGACTGGACAAAAATCATGCAACTATGGGAGAGGACAGTGGAGGGGGGTGAGGGCAGAGGGTGGGATGGGTACCAGGTGGAGGGGAACTATAGGGTGAAAAAAAAAGGGAACAATGTAATTAATAAACTGAACAATAAAGATAAAATAAAATAAAATAAAATAAAAATGGATAATTTTCTTATTTTTTTCTTATAAGAAGCATATTGGCTCATAAGTCTGGCTGGGAGCTTTCCAGGTGTAAATCCAAAAGGAGCCAACAGCTGTTGAGGGCAAAGAGAGAATAAAGTAAAATCAGAACATTCCAGACTTTATGTGACAGGTTTAGTTGGCAAGGACATTTATGAGACTTGTTTTGGCCAGCTGCAAGGTGAACAGATTTTTTGTACTCATCCACCAAATATACAAAAAAGATAACATATATAAGTATATAACATATTTTATATGTTGCATGTTCATACTTGATGAGTGTGTTAATATACTGTCTTTATTAAATCACATGAGGACACAAATAAATGTCCTGAGTGATCTGACCCCCAGCCTAGGGGACTTAATAAATCCATTGTTCAGATCATGATCCTCTTGGTATAAATAAATAAATAAATAAATAAATAAATAAATAAATAAATAATTTGTCGCTGATTTTGGATATCCTTGTTTTCACCTTGTGTGTGTCTATATTGTTGCTGTGGTGCCTGCCTCTAATGTAGCCAGATAGCCACCAAACGAACCACCTCCACACTAGTGACCCCCCCCTGTTGACTCCTCAGGGCACACTGCAAAAGAAAAGACCATGTGACTGCAAGAGCAAGTCTTGGTCAAGGTCACGAGGGCAGTTCATAAAAAAGATGTGATCTCCAGTTTGACCACTAGCTGTCCCTGGGCAACTGGAGGCTCCCACTTTCTTCCCAATTTCTAATATTTGGCAGGTGGGTACAGAAAACTACACTTCTGGAAGTCACCTAAGACAAGCCTACAAAATAAGATCCCTTGCTTATTTTTTAAATATATATATTTTTTATTGTTGATAATATTACAGATATCACCCATTCCCCCCACTTTTGCCCTCTTCTTCCCAGCCCTATCCACACCCACCTACTCAGGACTTTACTACCCTATTGCCGATGCCCAAAGGCTTTATGTATGTAACTATGTAAGTTCTTTGGTTTATTTCTTCTCATCCCCTGCGTGGGAGCTGGTTTCAGATTTCACCTGGGAAGCTCCCCAACAAAGCATCACAGATTTCCATGGATTCATATAAAGTTTAGACCTGAAAATATCAAAGCAGTTGATACAGAAAAGGAAGAAAAATGTCCTTATAAAGCCTCTCCTGACTTTCCTGGCTGAAGTGATCTCTTGTCTCCCTCCTCCACCTTCTGGAGCACTTAGAATATTATATGGCTGAAGCTTTCATTGGCCTCCCTGTCTTTCCCTTTCTCACTCCCTGGCACAATTGACATAGTAGTCTCCACCAGCTGCTTCCATTCCCTCTTAACTCAATCACACTTCTGCCCACAACTCCATGGAAATTGTCTTCCAGTGATCCCAAAGACTTCCTGCTTCCCAAAACCTACAAACATTTTTCAGTCTTCATCCTGCTTGAACCTATGACCTAGCACAGTGCTTGGTACATGGTGTAACTCATTACATATTTACTGTTGAATGAATGAGCTTTCCTTAGTCTTTGACATGGTAAGCCACCACTGTCTTTCCAAAGTCACTTCTTTGCCTTACATGTCTAGGTTCCCTCCTGCAATCCTTCTGTGTACTCTTTCCCTTTCCATTCCTTAAACACAGCTGTGTCTTCCTACAGAGTCCCCCAGGTTTGTTTCTAAGTATTATTTCCAGGCAACTACTTGTTCAATCTGTTAGTTTCAATTACTAAATATGCTCAGTGCATATTTGGAAAGTAGAGAAAATATGAAGGAAGATACCAAACTATACATAGTTTATTAATTTACCCACTGTGAATTATAACTTTTGGTAACTTTCCTTTCAGTCTTTCTCCTACAAGACTGTGGGCTATTATTATTATTATTATTATTATTAATTACTACTAGAGGTCCGGTGCATGAAATTCATGCACGGGGTTGGGGTGGTTGTCCCTCAGCCCAACCTGTACCCTCTCCAACCTGGGACCCCTTGAGAAATTTACTGTTGGGATCAGGCATAAATGGGCAGTTGGACATCCTTCTCACAATCCAGGATTGCGGGCTCCAAACTGCTCATCTGCCTGCCTTCCTGACTGTGCCTAACTGCTTCTGCCTGCCAGCCTGATCACCCCCTAACCACTCCCCTGCCAGCCTGGTTGATGTATAACTGCTCTCCTGCCATCCTGTTTGTCCCCAACTTCCCTTCTCTGCTGGTCTGGTCCCTCCCAACTGCCCTCTCCCGATGGCCATCTTGTGGTGGACATCTTGGGGGCAGAATCTTTGACCACATGGGGGCAGCTATCTTGTGTGTTGGAGTAATGGTCAATCTGCATATTACTCTTTTATTAGATAGGATAGAGGCCTGATGCATGGGTGGGGGTCAGCTGGTTTGCCCTGAAGGGTGTCCTTGATCAGGGTTGGGGTTCCCTTGGGGCATGGACAGCCTGGTTCAGAGGTTTGTGGTGGTTTTCAGGACAGCCATGCCCCCTAGCAACCCAAGTGGAGGCCCTGGTATCTGGGATTTATTTTATGTTCTACAATTGAAACTTTGTAGCCTGGAGCGGAGCCAAGCCTTCTGCTTGTTCCTTGGTGGCAGCCATTTCTGTTGGGACATTTACCTTCTATAATTGAAACATTGTAACCTGGAGTAGAGGCCTAGGCCAATCAGAGCTGCAGAAACTTGGCTTCCTCCATCGCCCAGGCAACCCTAGCCTCTGCTCTCTCCAGATTCATGGCTGCCGCCATTTCTGTTGGGATTTATCTTCTATAATTGAAATTTTGTAGCATTGAGTGGAGGCCTAGGCCAGCAATGGCAGGCAGACAGTTTGGCTTCCTGCATTGCTGGGGAAACCCAAGTATCCCTCCTGCTCTCAGTGGCCACAGCTATCTTGGTTGGGGTTTATTTGCTCCTGATTGGCTGGTGGGCATGGCTTGATAGGAGGTACAATTGATTTGCATATTACTTTTATTAGATAGGATTATACATTACTTGTGTTTTTTCTTTTCATGTTATTCATTTCCTTTTATAAACTTTTTAGTGCGTGGATTTTATTGCCTGTATAATATTCTATTAAGTAACTATTCTTAATCCCATTCTAGGGGGAATCACATTGATTGCAATGTTTGCCTTTATGTCCCCTTCACTAGACAGGCAGGGACTATGTCTTATTTGTTTATGTATCACCATTGTACATTTTATATTGTGAGATTTAACCAAACTGTACCTATAAGAGCAGGAACTATATCTGATACTTTTATACCTATTATATCTCCAATGACTAATGACTTGTTTTTACCTTTTTGCATAAAAGTTTGTACTATTCATTGCTACAGACACTTGCTGCCTAAAATGCAATTTCTTGGGAAAATGTGCACTTGCTTCCTGGTAAAATGCAATTGCTTGGAAAAATTATATCTTTGCTTGAGTCTTTATTGACCAAGTGAAGTGTGATAGGAACCTATAATGCATTATGTTTGGTGTAGTTACTTCAATTTTTACCTGACTTTCTACTCAACCCTGATAAATTGACTTTCTTCCATATTAAAAGAAACATATATTCATTGTTAAAAAATGTAAAAAAAGAAAAAGAAAAAGACCGTGCTTTGCCACCTCCAAAACAACCACTTAATATATTTCTTTGAATAGTTTTTATTTTAATATATACATGTTTTTATTCTAATGCATATAGAATTTTGTATTTCATTTAATATTATAATTTTATATAATACTTATAGTACTAAAATATTTCATTTAATAAACATTTCATCAATTATTTGAGCATCCTCTTGCTCTTAGGCATTAGAGTATTTCCTTTCTTTTCTTTTTTTTCTTTCTGAGGAGTTCCTTTTGGATGACATTGTGATGAACGTCTTTATGTAAAGATTTTTCTTTATAATTAGAATTATATACATAAGAAAGGAAAATAAACGATTATTTTTCTTCTAAACATAGTTAAAGTTTATAAATTTTAAAGATGTTAAATGTTGATTTATTCAGCAGACATATAAATATTTCAAATTTCAAATTATAAAGAAAAGTATATGTTGATCCATCACTCCCCAAGCAATTTCTAAACTAACATTTTGGCTAAATTCAGGGGTCAGTATTCAGTAAGTGTCTTTTTCTGTAAGTGCTTGTGCTTATGTGTGTTCAATCTGATTGGGCTTTCAAAAATCAATTTACAATATTTTTATATGTGGGTATTTATGCAGCAAAACCCCCAAACTCACACAGCTCCAGTGGAAATAGCCCTGTCAGGAGAATGAGCATTAGCTTTGGCTTCCTTCCTATTAACTCTGGGGTCTTGGGCCAGTCTTGGTAATATTATTGATCCCAGTTTCTTCCATTGTGAAATGAGGGAGTTGAATTAAATAACTTCTTCATAGATTCTGTATTTCTAAGGTAAAATAATAACCACTTACAAGGTTTGCTTGGAAAAATCGCTGCTGGACAATCATCATCCATTACTATTTCTGAGAGAGACTAAAATGGAAGGAAGAGTATGTTAACATTTCAAAGGCTATGTGATGACAACTTATACTCTGAGTATAGAACTCTTGTCCATTAAAAGTTCAGTTCCATAATAATATCATTATTTCAAATTACTCCCCTAATAAAAGTAATAGTGAGATTATCACACCCATATACTTAGTTGACAAATGCTCTTAAATGCCCTAACTGAAATTCAATTGAATCAACAAAATGAAAGCCAGACCCTCTGAAATCAAGGCACACCTTTGGAAGTATGTATCTCTTTAAAAAAATAAAAAAGAACACAGCCAGTATTGCTCATGGTTGAGCATTGACCTACAAACCAAAAAGTCAAGGTGTGATTCCTAATCAGGGCACATGCCTGGGTTGTGGGCTTGATCCTCAATAGGGGATGTGCAAGAGGCAGGCAGGTGATCAATGATTCTGTTTCTCATCATTGATGTTTCCATATCTCTCTCCCTCTCCTTCCACCTTCCTCTCTGAATTCAATAAAAATATTTAAAAAAATAAAGTATGTATGAGTTACTTACTAAGTCTCTAATCCTTAAATTTTCTTCTGGGAAAAACATCTTCTCTAATTTTGAAGCCATTAATACTAATTCCCTTATAAAACATAAACCTAGGTAGGGTTTGGGGATTTTAAAAAAATGAATAATTATAAAAACAGTGTTGGAAGTAAAATTCCACATGTTATTAGTTAACCAGGGAGCTTCATCAACACATTAATAAAATAGTGACTGCCAATGACATTAACTCTTAGCTCTTGACAGCAAAAATTTCCATCCAAGTAGAGAACTTATTGGTGTCAGGGAAAAGTTGAAGCTAACTTTCCAGACTTACGTCTTGCATAACCCCCCAAGCCTACAAAATATGCAATAAATGATATGTGTGTTGCATATGAGCACATGTTTTAACAGAATGGTACCTTTAGTAATCATTTCCTATATTTGGGCGCTTGCTCAGTTACAAATGCTCATGCTACACTTGAGACTGAAATAAAAGTTAAATTCTTTTCTAAATTTATAGACTTGAACATACATACCTTTGCAGGATGAAAAGTAGGGGACTTGCAGAACTGGCTGTAATATTCCCAAGATTGTTTGTCTCTTTTGTATGGAAATTGCATTTCCAAATAGGTTAAAAATTTTTCTGGGCACTTGGAGACACAGATCTATGAAGAAAAGGAACACAATTCAGGTGGGAACTGATTTAAGCAGAACAAACCAAGGACGTATCTATAAGGTTAGATTTCTAAAGTATCCGCCATGATTAAGAGCAAGCACCATTTTCCATATAGAAACTAAATCAACTTTCTAATCATATTGTAAAAAATGCAGTTTCATATACTGATTGTTAATCTCTACTCCTTGCCCTTCGATGTTGTGCTCTGTTGAAACGATAAGATGCTGTCAACGATGGACTTATTTTTAGCTTCTGATTTTCAGATAATTGTAGATCTACATGCAACCCTGAGAAACAACCGAGTCCACATACTTTTCACCCAGTTTTGCCCAATGGCAAGAATTTGCATAACTATAGTAGAATATCACCACCAGGAAAATGATTACGTTACAATTCATTAACCTCATTCGGATTTTGACAATTTTTCCTGTATAGTGTATACATTTTCAGGGTTAGAAACTTGCTTCTTTTCCTATCTTTGAATGAAATAATGATTAAAAATGCTTCAAAAATTGATAACTTATGCTACTAATAACTATCAGTGCCATTGAATTCTCAACAATTCTTAAAACACAATTGGAGTTTTGTTACCATTAGGAACTAACAAAATGAGGGCTATTTGTGGCAATCAGTTGTTACTAAAGCATTTGAGCAACACCAGTCACATGTGGGCAGAAAGGTCACCCATGCAATTATTTCATATTAGTAAGCTTTGGGGACCTATTAATGACAAACCAGATCACTCTGCTAGTCCGGAGAGCCGCTGTGGAGTGACTGAAATCCAATTAGTAACTCCACAGAGAGAAACTCCAATTACAAAAAAATGCACTCTATTGGTTTTGTTTTTCTTTGTAAAAAAAGAAAGAAGGAAATCATATGAAGTCATGAGAGGTGAAGTCAATTCTTGCATATTCTCTCCTTCACCTTCAGCTGCTCCTTGTGACTTGCTCCATCTCCCGACTGTACACTTTGCTAACGATTCTTACTGCCAGATACTAGTTCACCCCCCCTTGGCAGTTAGGTGGAAACATTGCTGCTGAGCTCCCATCTTCTCAGCTTGAGGCCATGTTTCTGCACACAAGGACTGGTGTTGACACCAAAGATAAGGTAGTAGGTGGATAACTAAATGAACACCTAAAGTCTCAAATAGTTGATATTGTTTTGTAGGAGCAGCAGTCGAATTCCTTCTAGAAGTTTTGACAACCCATCTCCATATTCACATCTTCATATGTATTTTCTCTTTCTCAGTCTTTCACACACATGAGCACATACACACACTCATATACCTCTAGAGGGATTATCAGAAGTTTCACAAGTTGAGAAATCATTTAGGGACATTCATAACATCTAATATGCTCACTTTTTTTCTTGGAAGAAGGCAAGATTTGTATTAATGCAAATGTCAAAAGCTCACTCTGATTACAGTTAAACTGAATAAATCATTAACATATTAGGAGCCACCTAGCAGAAATTTTTACTTTGGTAATTTACTAAACGACTTTGAAAGAGAACTAAACTAGTTCCCTAGTGGATACATTTAAATGGATTTATAAAGGCAAATACTGAAAGTACTAACGCTTTCTCAGCCTTTAAACGATGGTAAAAATTACTGAGTTGGGACCATGATGATTTGTATATTTATAAGTAGATACACATACAATGTATACTTTTACATAGATAAATGTCCTGTGTATGCAACCCATAAAAGAGAGTAATTAAATGGCATAAAAGTGGTTTGTTAAAGAGAAGCACATCAAATTTCATCCCAGACACAAAATAAGCTGTTAAAAAAACAATATAGCAACTGCTCTTTACTCTCCTTCTATCAGACCAATTTGTTCTGATTAGTAGAAATCAACATGTAATTAGCCAAAAATGAAGGTCACATTGAGGCTGAGCATCATAATTGATTACACTCTGTCCTTCAAATGCTTTTGAAACATGTCTGGACCATGCTGACAGTTAATAAACAACAAAATACATAAAAGTATGGCCTGGATCAGTGGTCAGCAAACTCATTAGTCAATAGAACCAAATATCAACAGAACAATGATTGAACTTTGAGAGCCAACTTTTTAAAACTTAAACTTCTTCTAATGCCACTCCTTCAAAATAGACTCGCCCAGGCTGTGGTATATTGTGGAAGAGCCAGACCTAAGGGACCAAACAGCCGCATATGGCTCACGAGCCACAGTTTGCCGACCAGTGGCCTGGATCAATAGATAAACTACTGCCTGGCAGACTAAAAGTAAGTCTGAATTACTGGCAGCTAAATTATATTCTGACTTAGTTCTGATTCTTTGAGTAACCACAAAGGGGCACTATGACTGTATTAGTTCTTCATCAGTAGCTTTGTACATCTTCAATTCATTTAGGTTTTAACATTCTAATACAAATTACAATTTGGTGAGTGAAAGAGAGAGTTAGGTTAAACCACTACATTAGCTATGTAGACATAATAATTAGTAAATAATTTACAAAACTACAAGCAAACATAATGTACAAGGATTTGTATTTTGTTTCATCATGGGAATGATAAATTTGTGTATTATAACAGAAAAATGCCTAGCCTGGAAATAGGAAGATATTAACTCCCTCATTCATTCATTCATTCATTCATTCAACAAAGATTTACTGATCACCTACTCTGAGCCTATTCTAGGCACTGGGGATATAATAATGAACAATAAAAATTATTGTCCCCAAGAAGTTTACCTTCTAGTAAGGGGAGACAGATAATAGTAAATGAGTAAAATTGTTTGTTAAAAGACAGTAATAAATGCTATGAAAAAAAAGAAAGGAGGCTGGAGGATGACAGTTAGCTAGATGGGATTCCCATTTTACTTTTTCTTTTTTTTTCTTTTTAAATATATTTTATTCATTTTTTTAAAGAGAGGAAGGAAGAGGAATAGAAAGTCAGAAACATTGATGAGAGAGAAATATCGATCAGCTGCTCCCTGCACACCCCCTACCGGGGATGTGCCCGCAGTCACGGTACATGCCCCTGACCGGAATCGAACCTGGGACCCTTCAGTTCGCAGGCGGACGCTCTATCCACTGAGCCAAACCGGTTTTGGCTAGGGATTCCCATTTTAAATAGGTAGTCAAGGAAGATCTCACTAGAAAAGGTAACATTTGAAGACAACTAGTGGTCAAACTGTAGTTATCTGAAAACAAGAGTACTATAGGCAGGGAGAGCAAACAAAAAAAATCTAAGGCTCTGAGGCAGGAGCTTTTCTGGATAGTTTGAAGACGAAAGATGGCAAGTATGATTCAAGACCAGGGATCTGAGGGAGAGTAAGTACAGCCTGTGTGGTCGGAGAGCCAGGCAGCCAGTAAAGGGTCTTGTAGACCATTGTTAGAATTTTGGCTTTTAATCTGAGTAACTTGGGAAATTGTGGGGCTGGGGGGTGAGCAAAGGAGAGACATAATGTGACATAACTGTTGGACATTGAAATTGGAACATTTCTTGTTCTTATATATTTATTTCTTGTCTGCAGAGGCAAGATTTTTTAAAGAAAAGAAACAGAAGGAAAAATATAGATACAGAGACAAAGAAGCATTGAACAGACTGTCAATCTACAGCGGGAAGATAGGGGAGGGCTGCAAGAAATCAACCAAAGGACTTGTATGCATGCATAAAAGTATAACCAATGGATACAAGGGTGGGGGGGCAGGTGAGGGCATGTGCTGGGGGGTAGGGGAGGCTAGAGGGAGGTCAATGGGGAAAAAAGGAGACATATGTACTACTATATGCAATACCTTAAGCAATTAAAAAAAGGATCATACTGGCTGCTGGGTAGAAAAAAATACTGTAAGGGGTTTGGGTTTGGGGGGCAAGGATAGAGGTAGAGTGATCACTGAACTTATCTAGAATGATAAAAAATTATGAAACCCTTGAAGAGGTAGTGAAAAGTAGTTTGGTTCAGGGTATATTTTCAATGGAGACCAGAGGAATTAGCTCAAACACGAGTATGAGAGAAAAAGGAATAAAAAAGTATTCCATTTCATGGTATTCAGAGATGTCCTTACTTGAAATAGGAAACAATTGTAGGGATGAAAAAAATTAGGAATTGAGTTTTGCACATGTTAATTTGACATGCCAACTAAATATCCATGTAGAGACATTGTTTAGGTGGCTGGATATAAAGATCTGGAGTTAAGGCAGCACACTTACATGGAGATATAAATTAGGAAAGACAGCAAATAGAGGGTGAGAAAACACAAGACTGACTAGGTGAGACCACCAAATGAGTAAATGTAGATTTCACAGAGGATGCATTTGGTGGAGGAGGGAACTCTAATGCTTAGTTGTTGGAAAGATGAACAGAAACCAGCAAAGGAGACTGAGAGGGAGTAACTAGAGAGTTGGGAGGAAATATTAGAAAACGTACACTAGAAGGCAAATGAACTAAGTAAGCATTTTAAGGAAGAGGGATTGATTAAACAATGCTGATAGATCAAGTAAATGTGGATTGAGAATTGACCATTCGTTTAATAATATGAAGGTAAGTGGTATCATTTGAAGGTGATTGGAGAAACAGTAAAAGCCTGAATGAGAATGAGGAGGATTTGGGCATATTCTTTTGATGAGTTTTACAACAACAACAACAAAAGGCTCAAAGATACAGAGAAGTTGCTGGAGAAGGATGTGATATCAAAGAAATAATTTTTTAAGATAGAAGAAATAACATCATGTTTGCATACTGATTGGAATGATTCAGTAGAAAAGGAAAATGGTAATAAAAAGAAAAGATAGAAAATTTCTAGAGTGGTGTGTTCGAGTATGTGAGACAAGATTAAAGGCACAAGCGGATGTCAGTGTGGGAGCTTTTAAAAGTTGTCTTCTGAACAACTTCTGAACTTAAGAAAGTTGTCTTTCTTAGTGAAATAGGAGGCAAAGTCAGAGGCTGCCAGGGCTATTGGGAAGGAGATCTTGGAGGTTTGAGGTAAGAGGAAAAGGCGTGAAAGTGTTTCTACCACCACAGACTAGCAAATGAACAGGGGTCTATAGTGGGTTTGTGGCACAGCAACGAGGGCCCATTTGAGGTTAGTCATCCTGAATTTAAAGGACTGTTGTGTGTGAGCTGCATTTAGCCTGAAATGAGGTTTTGTCGGGGAAGTATAATGAGGTGAGGGGGACAAAGAAATTGAGGTTTTCCATAAGGGAGTGATTTTAAAGAGGGACCATGGAGTGTAAGTCAAGTAAAGAAGGGAGATGAAAGTATGAGGGAACTGAAGGACACTTTAAAGGGGTTAGGATCAGTGGTTAGTAGGTCCTGGTGAGGTAGAAAAATCATTATAATGTGTGAGAGAGACTGACATGGTCAGACCAAGGGGTGTTTGAAGTAGTTATGACAAAGGGTGGTAATTATCGGTACTGACAAGATCAAGGAATTGACCTTGGTAGTGGGCTCTAATGCAAAATAAGGTCTGTGGTAGAGGTGGTCACAGAACTAAGATGTCAACATACCAAGTTGGTTTTAGTTTCAGATGGAAATAAGGTATCAAAAGTCTTTGACAGAGATGAGGAAGAAAGAAAGCAAGCAAATTAACAAACAAATTCTAGGAAAGATCTCTCTCTGGGTGTGGTTTATTGGCACATGGAGCAAAAAAGACAGAAATTAGTAGCTACTAAGTTCTTGAGGTAGTTGTACTGCCGAAGAATTCACAAGCCAAACTAAAAAGGTCTTTGATTGTTAAAATAATGTTTGAGGTACTAACACAATAGGAAGAGAGTTTCAAAGCTATGCAATGGTGTGTGCTGGAGGCTAACGAACAGGAAACGACTTTCCAGGTGGTCCAGCAAGAGATAATTGGATGCAGTGGATTAGGGAGCTCCTCTCAAAGAACACAATTCAGGTCAAATAAAGGACTCTTCCCTACTGCCATTCACCAGTGTATTTATCATTCCTTCCTTTCTGATGAGAGTTTGTACTCTAATTTTCTTAGTCTCAACCTCATTGTGCATTAAACTTTGAGACCTGCATCACCCATAGATCCTTGGACTTTGGGTTAAAGACAGTGCTATATGGGGCTCTTGATGGTCTCCCTTGGGAAGATGGATGTTCTGGAGGACAGAGGACTGGACTATGAAGACACAAGTAACTGCTCATTGAAATTTGTGCCTCTTGTTCCATGGCACAGAGAAGGCTGTTTGGCACACAACTACCTTGCTTGAATCCTTTCTTCTTGAATCTAGATGGGAACATATAAAACTAATGGGCCGATGGCAACTGAGTAAAAATGCATTGTGTGATACTTCTGGTCCAAGGTATTTAAGAGCAGGGGTGCTGCTTTATTCATCCTCTCTGTTTTCTTCTGGCAGCTGGATGCAGATGCTGAGGACTTATGGAATGGTAGAGCCAACAGATGAAAGAAGCCTAAAGAAGAATCCCCACTGGCCACTAAGCCTTATTCTGTTCCATGGCAAAAAAGAAAATCGACTTTGTTAAGTCAATGAAAAACTGAGGTTTATTACTTACAATACTAGCTTTACTCTCTGTAATACTAATCTGAAGAAAAATACCTCCACTTCTCTGGGCTATAGTTTGTTCATTTGTAAAAATAGGTGGCCTGAATGATGTGGCTCAGTGGTTGAGCGTCAACCTATGAAAGAGAATAACACCAGCCTTATCTAATGGTTTAATTCCCAGTCAGGGCACATGCCTGAGTTGCAGGCTCCATCCCCAGTGTGGGGTATGCAGGAGGCAGCCAATCAATGATTCTCACCATTACTCTCTCTCTCTCTCTCTCTCTCTCTCTCTCTCTCTCTCTCTCTCTCTCTTCTTTCTCTCTCTTTCCTTCTTTCTCTCTCTTTCCCTCCCTCTCCCTTCATCTTTGAGATAAATAAAAATTATATTAAAAAAAATAAGTGGTTAGCCGAAGCCGGTTTGGCTCAGTGGATAGAGCATCAGCCTGCGGACTAAAGGGTCCCAGGTTCGATTCCGGTCAAGGGCATGTACCGTGGCTGCGGGCACATCCCCAGCAGGAGGTGTGCAAGAGGCAGCTGATCAATGTTTCTCTCTCATCGATGTCTCTGACTTTCTATCCCTCTCTCTTCCTCTCTGTGAAAAATTAATAAAATATCTTTAAAAAAAAATAGGTGGTTGGACAAGAGAATCATCAAGGTTATTTGGCAATAGTAAAGTGATTAATCCTTGCTTCATTTTAATTGCATATGAACAAACATAGTCTTCCCACTTTCCATACATTCATCATGCACACGCAGAAAACTCAAATGGAATTTCTGAATTCTTTCATTTAAGAATAGTCAAAATTGCTTACAATACCAACTAGACTTTTCTTGTTTTTCCCTTACCTGTGTAGTAGGGCACTGTAGGTTTATCATCACAGAGGGACTAGTACAGCTTAACAGGTTAAAATAAAACAAAATGCTCTTGTTCCTGTTAAAAAACAACAACATCATCTGTATTACTTTCAATAATAATGATTAATTTAAAAAACAACATAAAATAATCTTTCTAGTTACTATGGAAATGTTCCATATCACTTCAGACTCTGTACACTTTTAATTTAATACGACCTTTAAAAATTGACTTAATTTTCTCCAGATAGCTGCAATACAATCCTCAATTTCCTTTTAAACTGCCTAACATTTAAAGCAACATTTGCTAATAGTAAAAAGTTGAAATAATCAAATCACCTTTCAATAGGGAATTGGTTAAATAAAGAATTCTACATCCATAAATGGAAGACTACATTGTCACTATAAATAATGTTGAAGAAAATATTCTGTGGATGGAGAAATTCACAATATATTAATTTTATAAATTATGTTACTAAAGAGTATTATGATATGACTTTGTTTTAATTTTGAAAAAATAGGTATAACATGATATGTAGAAACAAATTATATCTGAATTGTGAACTTATATTTGTTTTGTTAATTTTTATACTTTTATGGATCCCCTAAAATAAACATGTGTTACTTTGGTAATCTGAAAAAAGTAATATATAAATAGAGTAACATTTCCTTTGTGTTAAAAATTATGGTCAGTGGCAGAGTGATAGGACAGATTGATAGTCATTATCACTAGCACTGAGTGAAACATTATTCTACCTTTTGGCAAGCCATGGTTCATTCTCTCTCTCTCTCTGTCTCTCTCTCTCTCTCTATCTCTCTCTTCCTCTCTAGTATGTTTTATTATTTGATTTTAGAGAGAGGAGAAGGGAGAGGGAGAGAGAGAAAGAGAAACATCAGTTCACGACCTCAAGCAAGCAAGCCCCCTACTGGGGATTGAGTCTGCAACACGGGTATGGTCCCTGACCAGGAATAGAACCAGTGACCTTCTTGGACCATGAGACCATGCTCAACTGACTGAGCCACATTGGCCAGGGCACCATGGTTCTCTTTTGAATCTCAGTTTCCTCAGTAGCATAGTGGCATAACACCAGCCTTATCTAATTCACAGTGGTGTTAGCAGGACACAAAATAATGTGTGGTGAACTCAGGACAAGAGCTTGTCCAACTTGACTATGGGTCAGTAAAACTTGGGGTGTTTGTTGAAAATCATGATTCCAGACTCCTTCTCCAACTGAGAACCCAAATCTCTGGGTATGCATCCCAGGAAATCAGATCTGTTTCCCCTGTTCTCCTCAGTACATTCAGATCAAGGTGGTATATAAACCATACCTAGAGAGAAGCCCTACACATTTGAGAGTGTTCCCAGTACCTTGTCAAGTCCCAGTTAATTAATGTGACTACATACATAACATCCTATCTAATAGAAGAGTAATATGCAAATTGACCACACCTTCACTATACCCACAAGCTATGCCCACAAGCGTGAGCATGCAAATTAACCCAACCAAGATGGCGATTAATTTGCATATCTGCATGCAGAAAAAAGCCAAGAACTGCAGAAGGGAGCAAAGCTGCAGAAAAATAGGCAAGCGCGCGGGGGGGGGGGGGGGGGGGGTGGAGAGAAAGAAGGGAGAGAGCAAGGCAGAGGAGATGAGGGGAAGGGAGGCAGCAGAGAAGGAAGCAAGGCAACGGAGAAGGGAGGGAGCTTTGCTCAGGCCACAGGAAGCTCTGTTCTTGCAGGAATCTTCCTGCAATGGGTCTCTAGTAAAATATATAACAGGCTATTGAATAATACCTTTATTACTTACTCAGAATTACCAAATATGATCCAAATCTCAGGACAAAGAAAGCTCTCCACAAAAAAATGTGGGCTAGACCCTTGTATCACTTCTACCCACTTCCTGCTCCTATCTATATAAGCAAAACATGGAGGGGGGGGGTGAATTGCGGACAGTGGAGTTGGCAGGATATAATGATCACATTTAAGAGGATTTTCTGTCCTCTCCCCATTAAAAGGACGATTGTTTCTTCCCAGTTCCAAATTATAGAGGGCTCCGAGAGACTCTCTCAGAGAGAGTGAGGACCTGTAGGAAATACAAACGGGCATCTCATTTTCCAATTGAACAGCACTTACATTGCAGACTTACAAGGCAGCCCTCTGTGTCCATTTTAGCAGTGAGAAATGAGACCCAAAAATACCACAGAGAGCTGAAAAAATGTCAGTGGGGCAGGAAAAGGGAAGTGTGGAAGTAGCCTGTTATGGGAGGATGCCCAGTCAAGTATATGGGCTTGCATTACCCTAGCAAGAGACTGGAGGTGAATCACAAGAGATAAAATTAAAGGGGTTGGGAAGAGGGCAAGCTACACTGATCTCTTAAATCAAAGAACCATTCAGCGAGGAATTCCCCAGATAATATCCATTTGGACACCATGAGAGAGCCAGGCATTGGGCGCTTACCTCAATGTAAGATGTGTGATGGCTAGTTAGTTGTATCTTAGTAGCAGTAGCAATACTATATGGGACTAGGACAATGACCAAAAAAGTGACAGACACTCGTTCTCCTCCCACCCCTCACAACACAAAAAAAGAGCTAGAACCAGAAGACAGGGAAGAGAATGGAAATAGTAGACCAAGCCCTCTCTTCCACTTTAAGTTCCCTTGTAGAGTTAAAACCTGAGCTGGAGGAGTGGAAGATCTGAGAGTCACATTTTACATTTGCATTAGACCACACTGAACTTTTTAACAACAGAGAGTGTCTGGAAAGCAAAATAATCCACCTGAGATAACAAAGTGCAAAGTGAGATGTGAAAGGACATTGTTAAATGCAACAATGGAGAAAAATAAACACATTTCTTATTCTTAATCCCATCAAGTTCAGATGGCTCAAGACCTGGCTATAAATTCATGCACAACACACACAAGGCTGCTTCAGGGCTCCCCAGAGTCAGCTTGGCTCTTTCACCACTGAGCAGCTATATCATCCACACAGCCTCATGGTGCATGTGTCTCCAATTTGTATCTAAGCAAATAAATAAATTAATGCATGTCATGGATCACCGAAGTCTCTCAGGAGTAGTTAAAACTGTGAATGGTAAATCAGTAAGTGTCAAGAGCCCCCATAGTTAAAATTGATTTATAACCTACAAAATGCTACATAAACTCAAGCTATTCACTGGATTGTGCTATCCTCCAGGGAAAGGTTTATACCTTATTCATCTTTATTCTTCTACCTTGCAAACACTTAGCCTAGCACTCGGCCCATTCTATGTAATTATCAAATGTAATATAATGCAAGAGACAAATTCCACAATAAGTTTTTTTCAAAATCTTAAAATCCTTACTTTTTCAGTACAAATTTGTGCTTGTTCTCTTATAGCCTGACTGGTAGCCTTAAATGTCAGTAGACCTCTGATTCTTTAGGTACAAAGTAGATGGTGATGGTTGCAGCTGAGCAATTCCAGAGGAGTGACTGAGTAAGCCACTCAGGATTTAACTTGAATTATATTTCCACCAAGAAATAGCAAAAATGCCTGATCATGGCTCAGTGGTTGAGCATTGACCTATGAACCTTGAGGTCATGGTTCAATTCCCTGTTGGACACATGCCCAAGTTGTGGGCTCTATACCCAGTGTGGAGTGTGCAGGAGGCAACCAATCGATGATTCTCTCTCAACTCATCATTGATCCTTTTTTCACTCTCCCCCTCTCCCTTTCTCTCTGAAATCAATAAAAATATATTTTAGAAAAAGAAGAAACCGCAAAATAGAAGCAACTTCAAACTACTCATTTACTAAAATGATTCTCCATGCACTTAAGCCCATCTTTCTTCTTTCCCAAAACTCATGAAAATAAAAGCATAAAAGTAAAAACATGTGAAAAAACCCTCACCATTCCAGCTAAAATGTGGAGGATGGACTCTGTTCACAATTATACAGAAGAATTCAACAATTTGGGGAAGATGAAAAGCATATGACAGTGTGTTGAGTGATGGATGCACCAGAGAGGTTACAAAAAGGGTGGGACATTATTTTGCCGTTAGAAATCATGAGCTATGTTGGACTCAGAGTTAAGAGAAATGTGGCCAAAAATGAGAAGATTAACTGAAAGTTTATATATAGAACTTTAGTTCAAATCACTAAAGTTCTATATATAAACTTTCAGTTAATCTGAAAGCACCTCTATGCTTCTCCCATACACGTGTGCTTAGAATTCTAGCATTCAAAAAATAAAAAGTAAATAAACAGGCCAAAAATAGAGGCCTCTTTTGTTGAATTAACCTTCTGGGAATAACAAGGGCTTCTGAAGGATTTGGCACCCCAGCCTACAGCCTACAGCCTACAGCCTACAGCCTACAGCCTACAGCCTACAGCCTACTGCCTATAGCCTACAGCCTACAGCCTACAGCCTACAGCCTACAGCCTACAGCCTACTGCCTACAGCCTACAGCCTACAGCCTACTGCCTACAGCCTACAGCCTACAGCCTACTGCCTACAGCCTACAGCATACAGCCTACTGCCTACTGCCTACAGCCTACAGCCTACTGCCTACAGCCTACAGCCTACAGCCTACTGCCTACAGCCTACAGCATACAGCCTACAGCCTACTGCCTACAGCCTACAGCCTACAGCCTACTGCCTACTGCCTACAGCCTTTCATACTGTGGCATTTTGAGAGCCAATGTCTGACAGGCAGGATCCCTCTAGTTCCTGAAATCTGGCAGCCGGCACAGCTGTCATTTCCCTGCCCCCCTTGACCTTCTCCCCTCCAGCACATAGGACAGAGGCCTCTCTGGAAAACTGACACAGCAATAGAGCAAATTTGCATGAGAGACCTGGTTCTTTTTTCTTTAGTAAGCATGGAAGTGTTGCTTCACTTAGATGCTAAAATGATACAAAACTTATATGGAAGACCTTTGCCCTCTTCATCTTTCCTGTTTCCCTATCTGAAGACCTCAGGTTGGGTAATTGGACTGCTTCAGAACATGTTCAAAGTTGTTTTAACACAACCTTTTTCTTAAATTATTATTTCAGGGAGGAAGGGAGAAGGAGAGATAGAAACATTAACCTTTCTTAATGAGAACCATTGATCAGCTGCCTTCTGCAAGTCCCCTACTGGGGACTGAGCCCAAAACTTGGGCATGTGTCCTTGACCAGAATCAAATCCGGGATCTTTCAGTCTGCAGAGCAAGGCTGTATCCACTGAACCAAACCAATGATGGCTCTTCTTAAGCTGAAGTTTTTATAGTAGCCAGAAGGTGGCATCAAAATCACTTGAGTTATCACTTTTTAGTCGAAATTCAAAGAAAAGGAACATACCCAAGTATCATGAATAACTACTCTGAAATCTAAAAGCAGAAAAAGTTACACATCAACAAAGCACTCCATTTTCTCTTGAGGTTTCTCTTTTATCTGTTTTGACATTTCAGAAAACATCCAGTGTTTCTCCTTTTGGTTAAGCATGGATAAACAAAACAAAAAATGGCCAAACACGGCATCCCAAATACTATCACATCCGTGATGGCGAACCTATGACACACATGTCAGCACTGACACGCTTAGCCATTTTCAATGACATGCGGCCGCATAGAGAGAAGTATGTTTTTTTTTTTTCTTGAAGTGGCACACCACCCAAGTTATGCTCGGTTTTTTGGCGAATTTTGACACACCAACCTCAAAAGGTTGCCCATCACTGCACTATCTCTAACATGGAATTTAAGCTCAGTTACAAGGAATGTCTTTGAGAGTTGAGAATCAAGGGGCTGCCTTAAGTACATCATGACACTAACAAGTACAAATACTCTAATTGTTATAGTCTAACAAATACTTTCTGTACTAAATTGTTTGGGGTGCCTAAATGGCTTACACATCCTAACAAATGCATTTTATTTTGAAATGGAAACACACACTCTCTCTCATTTATTTGTGTATTTTTTTAAATTTAATGACATTTTTTTGCCAGTTTATGTTCAAGATCTTTAGGACTAGATTAAACATGAAACATGGGAAACCAATGTCATTGCAACTCTATCAATGTGCAGCCTAAACAGCACAGGAATTGGGGTCAGAAAGTGCTATTTTTTGCCATTTAGTAGTTAGTTGAACCTAAATAAATACTTCAAGCTTTTCTGAATTTCAGTTTCCTAATTTTCCAAATGAGAAAAAGAATGATGTCCACTTAGCAGTGTTGTTATGAGAATTTGGTAAGATTTTTACACTGAACTTGGGAACAAATTACTCTTTTATCTGTGCTATGCCTTTATTCTCATTCATTTAATAATGAATTTAATGAGCACCTATTATAATGTCAATGTTGCAGAGGCTGAAGATACAAACAGTAAAAAAGACAGAGGAATTTTCCCTGACCTAAAAAAAAATATTGGTTCTAGTAAGGGGAGATAAAGAAGTCAACAAATTTATAATCAGTACAATTCAGATAGTGATCAAATACCCAAGAGAACATATCAAGCTCTTGTGCCAGAATGTAACTAGAGAAAAGATAGTGGGGGTGAGTGTAATGGTGGGGTTGTAAACTGGGTGGGGCAGGGTCTCTGGGAATCACCAGGGTGAAGCAAACAGCAATGGCTGAAACTCAGCCCTGAACCAGAGAAGTCCCTGGTTCTCCACGTCCCGTGTCCCCTGTACAGGAACAATGATTGCTGCAAGTCCCTCTAAGAGAAAGCCACCCTCTCATTCCTGTCCTCATGCCAGACAGAACAGTTTCTCCCTGTATGTGCCTGGATCCCCCAGATCTTGCTCGGAACTGGAGTTCAGACAAAGCCAGAGCTTGTGTCTCCCTCTCGACTAAAAGAGTAGCATATCACATCCAGATGCCAGCACTTTCTGAGCCCTCACACCTCCTACCAGTCTCAATGTACTTGCTTCACCTCTCTAGTTGTGGAACTTCTCCTCAGCCAGCCTTCCCATGGTTTTGGATGGTAGTTATTCTGCCGTTTAGTTGTGGTATTAATGTGGTTATGAGAAGCAGCAAGTACAGGTTCTTACCTATGCTGCCATCTTGGTTCTATCATAGTACCAGCTTTTATAGAAAATGAATTGGTTATAAAGAACCAGATCTAGTAAGAAATCCAATTAATAGTGAGAAAGAAGGCAAAATTTTCTTAAAGTGTGAGATTTATGTTTTTGTTTTGCTTTCTTAAACTAAAAAAATAAAATGTTTTCTGTTTTAGTTAACACTGGAAAGGAATTTGATGGAATCTTGGTCCTTGTTTGTCTCAGCTACTCAAGGTCATTGTCTGTAGCCATGTTGCCTTGAAAAGTCTACCACACATGGAGGACTTTCTGGCGGGTGGGAGGGGGGTCCTCACTTTGAAAGGGTGAATGCTTTATCAGAGTGATTTACTTACAGCAAACACAAATCTAACAACAGCTTTTTAATGTGTAGCTTTTTAACAGCTATTCAGAACTCAGCCTTCCAAAATCCATTTCATAAGGCACTTTAAAATAAGGCTTCTGATGAAATCACTGGTCCAATTCACCCATTACCATTATATTTTCATTAAGCAATATCTTCATGCAATCTAATAAAATGCTGTGTAACAGTCACATCTTTTCTTACGTCATATAGTATGAAACTATCTAACTGTTTATAAACTGTTTCAGGAAAAGCAAGGCCTTCCTTTTAAATTAAATCTTGTTAAGAAGTCCAGTAAGATGAATGCAAACGTGGTTTCCAGGTTCTAGCTTAAACACTAAAATCAGACAAAGCAAAGGTGGCCATACTCACTCATTGGGGGTGCCCTTCTGGCCACAAAAGTGGCCCTTGCTGTCTGTAGGGTAAGCCACTCTTCTGGGGTCGCCATGTACCCAGGCTGCAGGAATGAGAAAGGACAAGCACTCTATCAGCAACAGCTGGCTGAAAGCAGTGTATGTGAGAAATTAGAATGCACCACTGCAACACTCTAACCTCTGCCCTCAGTCAGAGAAGATTATTGATTTCCTTCAAAGAGTAATTTCTTAATGAAAAGTAAAATAAAATATGGATGAATCAGTCAGAAAGCACATTTCTCTTATTGTCTTGGTATTCCTCTGGGTTGAAGCCAAAACATGAGGTAATGCACTTAGAAAATGATATTTATTAAAATGTGAATTAGAGGCACACTACAAAAGCTTGAAGTCATTTTTTTTTCTAGGGTTCAAAACTAAATGACTTCATAGCGGAGCTAATAAATTTACAGAAAATAATGTGATGTCATTCTTTTGGGTTGTGCATAAGTGAAAACACTTAAAAATTTAAAAGAAGGAAACTATAAAGCCCAATTCAAATTGATGTTTTTTTTTATGATTTCATGTTTCATTAAAAAAAGGCAAATAGTAGCAACTATAGGCAATCTATAATAATAAAAGCATAATATGCTAATTAGACTGGACAGCCAAAAGACCCTCTAGACGTCATTCTGAATATCCTTCCAGACAAAGCTGTGGCAGCGGGGGCCAAGACGAGGCAGTTAGGGGAGATCAGGCAGGCAGGCAGGCAGAGGCAGTTATGGGTGATCAGGCAGGCAGGTGAGCAGTTAGGGGCAATCAGGCAGGCAGAGGCAGTAGGGGCATCAGGCAGGCAGGCAGGTGAGCAGTTTGGAGCCAGCAGTCTTGAATTGCAAGAGGGTGCAGGCCAGGCTAAGGAGACCCCCCCCCCCATACACAAATTCATTCACTGGGCCTCTAGTACATAATAAAGATTTACTGTACATTTTGTCTTATAATCTCAAGGCTTACTGTAAATATCAAATGTTCTCAAACTTCATGAAAACTGAAGACTCAGTTCTATTTTCTCTGAGGACTCTGCCTCTATGTCATACAAACTTATCACTCTGATGTTCCAAAAAGTACAAACTTGACTTGGCAGCTAGACTACAGAATCACAGAAAACAACATGCATTAACTAAATTGGGTAATACCCCCTAATTCTAACAGATTGTTTCTAACTTCTCTAATTTGACTAATATAGTTTCTAAAACTCTAGGAAATGCATTGGTCAGCTAATACTTGTCTCTATATGGAAAACATATCTCTTTGTCCTTTGCTTCCCTTAACATTTGCCCAGCTATCTCCTTACCCACATTCATTGGGTTTGACAGTTCATGTTGTAATTCAATAAGCCTGATATACATGGACAATGTGACTTAGAAAGATTAAAGAAATAAATTCTGAATGAGAATTTTAATATGGTAGAGAAATGTTTCTTAATTTTTCTCATCTATCTAAGCCTTTCCTTTTAGTCTCTAAATACCCAGGAAAGTCCCCTTTGTCTAATTCTTTCTCAAATGTTCTAGAGGTCAAATCAGTTTTATCTTTTAATAGCTTCTTATAAAATCTGACTCATTTTGTAGTGTGCCTCTAATTCACTCCACTGCCATATCTTCCCACTTTTATTTCCCAGGATAAAGAAAGTGGACTATAAATAAGGCATTTAAATGACATCTAAGCATTCAACATCTATGTCTCCAGACATGATTTCATTACATTTAGTTTTAAATCTTAGTTTGTCACACTTTGTCTAAACCAAAGAAAGAGATCTAATTTTTACCTGACTTTATTTTCTGTAATATGTTTAACATTATCCTGAAATGTTTTATTCCTTTCCCATGCAATTATTTATTTGGAGACGGGCACCTAAAGGAGCCCTTGGACTGCTAGGTATGCTATTTAATATACTAATGACACTGAACAAGTCACTTAACTGTTTGAGTCTTGGTTTTATAATTTGTAACTATAAAATGGGTATAAGAATACCCATCTTCATAAGAATGTGGAGAATATGAAAGATGGTGAAAGCAGAATGCCTGACATAGAGTGTGAAGTCAGTCATATTAGTTCCTGTCTTATCTGGGTTTCACCAAAACCAAACATTGACATGAGGACTTTGATCCACATAGTTAATCTGAGAAGTGATCCCAGCTTAAGTGGCGGTGAGGAAAGTGATCCAGGGAAGGAGGCACAGCAGCAGAGGGCACACTGGCGAGTGGGCAGCACTGACTCCAGCCTGCTGGGGACCTTCCGAGGAACCAGTGGGCATGGTAAAACTGTCTGCCAGAGCTGCAAGCCAACTCAGAAGGGCCAAGGGAAGGAGGAATGGGGTGTCGCGGGATCTACTACATATATATATTTTTCCCTCTTTTTGTCGTTAAGAATTTGACATGACAGGTATGTATCCTGTACTAGAGGTTAATCCCAGGATTGTTTATGTCAAAGTTCTCAAGAAACACATTAAAAGGAAAGAATCAAGTTTGTAGAAGGCTTAGAGAAGACATGGAACCTGAGAAATACTGAAAAATGACTAGGATTTAGATACATGCCAGGAGTAGGAAAGAATGCTAGATTGAGGAAATTGTCTAATTAGTTTCCCAATTAATTAATTGCTTACCATGTGCCAGATATATGCTAAATGCATTGCACCTATTGTCTCAGTTGAGTCCCACAGTCACTCTATAACAGTCTCACAATAATCCTATGAAGTAGGTAACTAACTTTATAGGCAACTGTAGTTCAGAGTTTTATTCACTTCTCAAGATCACACTGCTTTCAAGAGGCATAAACAGGGCTTGAAGTTAAGTGTGTTGCTCTCCCAGGCCCATGCTTTAACCACAATTTGCGAAGTTCCATGAGTAGAGGAATTCCAAGAAAAGGAGTAAAATGTGAGAAGTCTCCTAGTTTAATGTAAAAAGCCCTCTAGTTTATTAATGGACACAATAACTGTTGCTGCACATCTCTAGACTCTAGTATCTGTAATGCTGCTGCTAAAGGATGGACTAGGAAAAAGCTTGTTCACAGCAGGACAACAAGATCAGCTCTGTGAGGGTCAGCAGTATGTTGGGCACAGATGGTAGGAAAGGAGATGACACAGGTACTTTCGGAGCCTCTGTCATTTGAAAAGAGCTTTGTACTTGGCTAGGGTGACAGAGTGATTGGGAAGGATATGATGCCTCGGGCAAAGATAGAAGTGTCAAGGGAGGAATGCTCTTTGTTGATTTTGTGGTTTGGAAGTGCGGCAGGTGGCTGTGTGTAATACTACTGCTGCACCTCTCCATGCAGCCTCTGGCACAGAAGTCGTGCTGCAGATGGTCTGCTTTGGAGCTGCAAGAGCCAGTACAACCAAGTCACCTCAGTCAAGGGCATTTTGTTTCCTTTATCTGCTTTGCCAAGCATATATCTCACCCAGCTCTACTGGAAGAATATGACAGGAAAAAAAAGGAAAAAAGAGCTGTGCAATTATTGTGGCCATTAATAAACTAAGGGGCTTTTTACATTAAACTAAGAGACCACTCACATTTTACTCCTTTTCTTGGAATTTCTCTATTCATGGAACTTCTAGAATTGTGCTGTCCAACAAGGTAGATTAGCCAACTGTGTCTACTGAGCACTGATGTGTGGCTCATCGGAACGGAGACCTGCTCTAACTGCAAAGGGCACATCAAATTTTAAAGTGTGGGAACAAAAAATGAGTGTAAATATCAATAATTTGTACTGATACATTTAAAATAATATTTAGTTGTAGTTAATAAAATATATTATTAAAATGAATTCTATATTTAAAGCATTTCCTTACATAGAACTACTAGAAAGTACAACTTACACGTGTGACGCACATTATGTTTCTCCTGGACAAAACAGCTCTAGAATATTTCTCCACAAATAAGGTGATTAACAGCATCATAATATTAAACTCTTCCTTAGGTCCCAAACAGTTATTCAATATCTGATATCTATTTACTTTAATTCTCAAAGTTAACATGAGAGTGTTATCTTAAAGTGC
This sequence comes from Antrozous pallidus, assembly GCA_027563665.1. Classification (NCBI taxonomy): domain Eukaryota; kingdom Metazoa; phylum Chordata; class Mammalia; order Chiroptera; family Vespertilionidae; genus Antrozous; species Antrozous pallidus. The sequence continues at coordinate 156,163,251 of CM050508.1, read as the reverse complement.
CAGTCTAGAATATGGTCAAGCTCCTCATCACTCATACTGAGTTATTATCATCATCTTCCTATTCATTGAGTCATTCATTCACTAGGCCTTACCTGTGATAGACACATAAAGACTCTGAGGATATAGAGAAAAACATTCGTATTTAGTATAATAATTGTTTCATAATTAAGACATTCTCCGTAAGGGAACTATTATCATGCCTGTGGGTCAGCGCAAAGGGAAGATAGTTTCTGAAGAATGACATCGCATTCTCTTAAACTCAACCAAGCCATGACCTTAATTTTAGATGTTTTTTAAGTTATAGTCTCTCTACTAAAACAAATACTATAAAAGCAGTCTCTGCCACATTGAATGCAGCAGTTTATCTAACAAAAGCTTTGCCATTCCCAGTAAATAGAAAATACCAGGGGCACTTGCCTGGCAGGTAAAATATTGCATCTCACTATCTTCCCTCAACATTATATGACTTCTAGCTTGTTGTCACAGTTTAGTCTGAAAAGTTTGATAATATGCCAGTACCTACTCCACAGGATACCACAGAGATTCTTCACATTGAAGCAGATCTGGAGAGTATTAAATAGCATGTAATCTTGATACCTTAGAAAAACATGTATGCCATGGATGGAAATTGTACCTCATGAAAATACAGTAGTCTTCCAATGAAGACTTGAGGAGCCCAGTCATGATATCTCCTCCAAAGTAAATGGTACGTTCCGCACCTTGCATCTCCTCTATTAAGAGAGAAGCACACTTATTGCCTCCCAAATTTGAGTATGACCAAGAGAAATAAAATGCTTTTCAGATAAAACTGAACAAGCAGTTCTGCCACTAGCTCTATATGGTATAATGGACTCAATGGTGCTTAAAATCTCTATCAGAGAGCAGAATGCTGTATGGGGCCTGTGGTAAATGCCTATTAGGGGATCACAGTTAGAGGTCCCTAGGGTTTTGGAGAAAATTCACGTTCTTTCATCAAATAAATTATTTTGTGAAGCAGCTCCTGGACCCTGAACGATCACTGAAAGTTGGCCATGCCCAGAGGCACGACAGTATTGGGGAGTTGAAGTGGTATATTCATTCAATGCTTGTGAAGATCATAAAGGCACAAGAAAATTTCATTTGAAGATTGCGCACAATAATAGTGTATTGACTCCTGAGGCACTGCTTTAGCACATACCTTTGGTTCGTGGAAAGGTCACTATGATCAGTTGACTAGGAAGGAATAAAATTAAACCAGATTTATAGGTGTTTAGGGAAGATCTATTGGCACAGTTCTAGGGACATTTTTCTAGTTACCTGATTTTACTGGGTAATTGTACAGTTTTATCTATTCATAAACAGGCCAGTTGTTTGGTGAAAATATCATAGACTGGAAAATAAAAATATTAGACAATGAACAGCAAGGGAGTTTGATAAATAACTAGAAGGACCAACCTCAAAATGAACACAAAATATAAAAATACTCATGTCTATGTGGCTGCTTAGTAAAGATCCTTCTGTAGAGGTCTCCTTTACTAATCAGATGGAAAAGTACTTATTCAATGATTTTGTGAAAAAGTAATCATGACAACAGAGATGAAGGTTATGATTTAGTTTTGTTAGCATGAGCATTTACTCACAAAAGCTTATCTGGCCCCTGCCATTGCTTATGTGACACACTGTCAGCAGTAGAGGGTCATACTGAACCCAATGACCCCGAAGCAGCCAGCCTATGGAAGAGTAGGATTCCATATGAAGATCTGATTAATGCACTCCTTAGGAAGCAATTTCTTTCACGGAGGAGTTGTTATTTTCCAGAACACAACAGGGTCATAGAAGGACATACATGTTATACTCACACAGAATAATTAAAGAAAGTTTCATAAGAAAATATATACAGCAAGATGGGTAGACTTTTGAGAAACAAAGAAGAGTTGGTGCAGAGGCTAGCAACAGTAGAGTGCCATTTTCAGGCCCAGGAAGGAAAGAGTTATCTGTATCCAGAGAGAAGCCAAATAGAAAGAGCTGATTGACAGAGGGGTTGGAGCCTTAGCTAGAAAGACATCCCAATAAGAAGAGCCAGAGGAATAAATTCTACAAACTCACTCTCCTACCAGCCAATCTATTGTTGGTACATCTCACCAACCAAATCAAAATAGAAGCTGCAGGACAGGAGGACCTATTGGTATGATCCTTGTAAAATCTATACCAGTTTGTCAGGGGACAGAGCAGAGTAAAGAGGGGTAGAGTGAGATGGGGGGAAAGGCAATGAAAAATACAAGCCAATATTCTGAACAAGTGACCAGCCTTTTCAGCAAGACATACAGGACTTTATTAAAAGCACACAAACAAAAAATAACAAGAGATAATAGCTTTTCAGATTCTCTTTTGTCAGAGTTTACTACCACAGGGGACAGCAAAAGAAAAGAAAAAGACCAGAAAGATGCACATTTTAAATTTTGGAGTCTGTGAAATAGGAGCGGTCAGAGTAGGGGGCAAAAAAATGGGACAAAGCATTTTTTAAACAAATTTATAAATAATACATATAGAATTAAAAAGAAATGGACAATCAGATAAACCAAGAAACTAAATTAAGCTTTTTACATTTTTTGTTCTTTTATTAGCAAGACTGACTCTATGCTGATTACTTTGATATACCAGGTGTACCGGTTAATAATGTGGATTTTTTTCAATAGATGGAGCTATACATATGTTGAAATACATGTGATTTGATATGTATGCTATTTTGTTGTATTGACAGCAAGCTTCAAAATTTCATATGTCAAATTTGCTGAAGATGTTAGCATTATAGATATTTTTACAGTTAACTATGTCGAATTTCGTGCTGGTAAAAAGAGCACTTTTGAGAAGATTTAATTCATTTCAAATAAAAGTGCTGCTAAAAGTTACCATATACTTTAGGAAGCTTATGGTGAACATGCTCCATCTCAAGATACTTGTGAATCCTGGTTTAAGTGCTTTAAAAGTGATGATTTTGATGTGAAAGACAAAGAACATCTAGGTCAACTGAAAAAGTTTGAAGACCAATAATTACAAGCATTATTGAATGAAGATGCGTGTCAAACTCAAAAACAACTTGCAGAAAGATTAAATGTTACTCAGCAAAAAATTTCCGATCATTTAGAAGCAATAGGAAAGATTTTAAAAGAAGGAAAATGGGTGCCACATCAACTGAACTAAAGACAAATGGAAAACTGAAAAGTCATCAGTAAAATGTTGCTTCAGTGGCAAGAAATAAAGTCTTTTTTGCTTTGAATTGTGACTGGTGATGAAAAGTGGATTTATTTTAAGAATCCCAAATGCACAGAATCATGGGTTGATCCAGCTCAACCATCAACAACAACTGCAAGAACAAATTGCTTTGGAAAGACAAATGCTCTGCCTTTGGTGGGATAAGGAAGGTCAAACTGTTAATATTGTTTGCTACCAATAACCCACACTTTGATCTTAAAATGACCAGAATGTGCCAGAAGTCATGGCAAAGTAATTTTGCTTCATAATAATGCACCATCATACATTTCAAAACCAGTTAAAGACATGTTAAAAGATCTTGTATTAACCCACCTGCTATATTCACCAGACCTTGCTCCTTAAAATTATTACTTATTCTGATCGATGGCACCCACACTTTCTGAGCAGCACTTCAAAACGTACGAAGCAGTGAAAAATTGGGTCTATGAATGGTTTGCCTCTAAACAAGAAAAGTTCTCTTGGGATGGTTTCCACAAATTACCTGAAAGATGGGGAAAATGTGTTGCTAGTAATGGACATTACTTTGAATAAAGCACTTTTGATGTTTCCCTTGAAATTATTGTGTTTTATTTTATTACAAAACCCTCATTATTAACCAGTACATCTGGTACTTCTTTTTCCAGCTATTCCAGTTAGATATTAGTCTACTACTATGAGCAACCTGTTCAAAGTTTTTATTCACATTACAAGATAGGTATTTTTTTAGAAGATAAGAAGTAATTGGAAATAAGAAGGACAGAAATGTAGTCATTCTTTTCTTCATTCAACAAATACTAGTATTGTTTGAGTGCCTACTATATGCCAGGGTCATTCTAGATGCTGGGTATATAAAGGTCTTTGCTTTCCCAGACCCTACAGTCATTTAGGGGAAATTAATCTTAATGAATTAATTGTACAAACAAATGTGAAATTACAATTTTGACAAGCACAGTAAGATGCAATACATGGTACAAAAAGAGGGATTCTTAGAGGCAAATGACCAAGTGAAGGAGGTCAGGGTTGATGTTTCTGAAGCGGTAATGCAGGAAAATGAATGAAGGCACAAAGAAGCTTCCATGAGAAGGACACATGGACAAAGGCTTTGTGAAGGGTGGGGGATGATGGGTGCTGGGAACAGATAGGAAACCAGTATGGTGCACACACAAGCTGTTGCACAGAGAGGCAGTAGTATCTTATGTTATTTCTATAATGAACTATAGGAAGATTGTTTTAGCATAATGTTGTTGCCAGTGTCAGTTCTGCAATCCACAAAAAACAAAACAAACAAACAAAAAAACATGTTTTGTTCAGGTAGGTCCTTTTCCTATTCAAATTATCCTTGAAAAACTCAAGGTCATCTAAGTGTCACTCATCTCAGTGTTTGTTTGTTTAACTGTATGGTAACTCCAGAAGTGACAACCCTCCCTTGCTTGAAGGAATAGCTCTCATTATTCAAAAAAAATGGATGTAATTTCTTATATCTGAAAATGTTACACATAATATTCATTAGTAATATCTACTACTATAGTAAACACATCCTTTTCTAAAGATACATGAAATCCTTTGAGATCTTCCTGGCCAGAAAAAGCCCAGAGGAAATGCTGACGTGATTTTATTTACTAATATAAGCACAAACTGAGGAAAAACCAAATCTGTATTAGTAGTTGTGGATTTTCATAAAGAATGTGTTTCTCTCTTGAGTGGGTACATAATAGAAGCTAATCTTGCAGGCAATCACTAAATGTAAACAATGACACATACAAACTGCAGCTATCAGATGATTTGTGATTTTTTTCTTGCAGAAAAACACCTGCTTTTGCCCTGGCTAGTGTGGGTTAGTTGGTTGGGCATCCTCCCATGCACCAAAAGGTTGGCAGTTCGATTCCCAGTCAGGGCACTTACTGGGGTTAGGGGGATATGGGCTCAATGCCAGTAGGGAGCATGCGGGAGGCAGCTGATTCATGTTATACTCTCACTTTGATGTTTCTCTCTCTCTCTCTCCCTTTCTTTGAGAGAGAGAGAGGGAGAGAGAGAGAGGGAGAGAACCTGCTTTTCACTTATTCCACTAGTGCTGTTTTCTGACACTTGCTGTTTTAAGCCAACTCTGTGTGAAATTGGGATGGAAGGAAGAAAAAAAAAGCATTAGCACATGATAGGCTGTGGCTGACCAGAACCATAACATATCATGGGTTTCTGGTCAGCTCCCTCCCTCTCAGTGACCATTATTTAAAGAATCCCCATTTATCTTCTTTAGTAAATGCAAGGCAGGATTGCATGGTGGTATGAGCACAGGCTCTAGAATAAAACTGACTGGTTATTGGAGAATAAACCAAGTAACAAAGTTACACAGCAGTCAGTACCAATCAGGACTGATCATATTATCCCCTTAACTTTCTAAGTTTTAAGAATAACTTTAAAAGACCACTTTAAGTGAAGAGGATACATGTGTGTGAGAGAGAGAGAGGCGGGGAGGAGAGAGAAGAGAGAAGAGAGGAGAAGAGAGAAGATAAATTATTTGTAAAACACTCCTATTTGGGTAATTCGTCGCAGAGAAGAAAAGAGGTGAGAGATGGGTAAAAACTTCATTCAGGCAAATTGTCCTTTCACTCATACTAAGGAAATGTATGTTACTCAAGTATCAGGGGCAAGTATAATTATCTGGACTCATCTCTCATTTTCAAACCTTTGCAAAGCATGTTCCTGTTGTGCTCTGGGGTTGAGTCAGAAGTGGCACCAGTTAAAGAGCCCTCTGTGGAGGAGAAAATGGGAGCAGGCCAACTGCTTGCACTGACACTTAAAAATTAACTGCAAATCTGTTTGGGGCAGCTAAGGCATTCCCAAACCACTTGTTCTTCAGGAATGTTGGCTTTCAAATCATTATTTTGTAGCCCTTAAAGGTACATTTTAACTGTTTTAATATGTGAGGAACAGGCCCGCCAAATTGTGCTTATGGCTTTTTAACACAAGCAATTTACAAATGCACTGAAGCAGATAATAGGACACATGATACCGAATTTGGAAATCTGTGCTGATGACACTGTGGCTGTGGGAGCATTTTTGGAAGCAGCCCTGTATCCGGTTGCCTGGATAAGAAAAATGTTGTTTATCATTTCACAGGTGGCCTCTTCCACCCAATGGTTAGTTTGGGGTCATGTCCTTGAGCACAAATCAGTCACTCTCATGCTGGCAATATTCCACTTGAAATCATCTGGGATTCATGTATTCAGCAAAATGCAACAGTCAACAGTAAAAATCTCACTCAACACGAAGAAATATGTCTAAAAAAACAGTCAAAACTTTTTAAAATGAAGACTTCTAAGCCAAAAAGAAGTGCAAATATGTATTTTAACTTTAAAACAATTATATACTTGTAAAGAAAGCAAAAGGACATATAACACTAATTCTCATTGCTTATAAATATAATATTTTTTCATGAATTTGATTGGAACAATTTAAAAATTGTTCCAATAAAAGTAATTATGCTGGGAGCTCATCACCTCACCTAAGTCAGGTCTAGGTGTAGATGAGGCTCCTAAGCGTTGCTTTCTCTCCTAAGGATGATCTATTTAGATAGATTACTAAATCCATTGGGCACATTTCCTATTTCCCATATTGCCTTTGGCAACAGTGTGCCAAATATTTCACCAGTATATAATAAGGTTCCCTTCCCTTCTGTTCCCAGTCATGTTTTCTTCATTTTCCTTTAAACACTCATGACAGTCTCCTCATAATCTATTTGGCTTCTGAACCTGGTTTCAAAACCATACCCATGTTTTAGGTCTTATTAAGCAGGTACTAAATATTGTTCTGTTTATCTATTGTTGCTGCACCCATCACACCCAATCGACTAGCTTAATACAACTATTTTCTTTTGCTCATGATTTGGATAGTCAGAGATTTTGGGAAGCCTTGGATGAGTCCCTGGGGTCTCTCATGCAGTCAGATATTGACTGGGGTTTGAATCATCCACAAGCCCTACGGGGCTAATGTAATTATCCCTTGGAACTCAGTGAGCCTTCTGACCAAGACTCCTGCAGGTGGCTTCTACGTGTGGCTTGGACTGCTCATAGCATGATGACAGAGTTCTAATCTAGTTTGCATTAATTTACTTTTATTTGTTAACTTCCTATTGTCTCAACTAATAGCAATAATTGTTCCTAGAAAAAATTAAAAACAAAACAAACTTTAGACCCTAATTCCAAGTGCTTCCTAACTAAATGCAACAAGAAAATAACTCATTCAATTGGAAATCCATCTGAAAAGAAAAAAATTATTGATTGTTAAAATTGTGCTATTATTGCATAGGAACAATTTGCATAAGAAATATTACTATTCTTTTTTTTTTTTTTTTTTTTAGTTAGCAAATAATTGAATTGCAACCATCAGTGAAGTAGGACAAAAGAGGGCTATTATCATAAATGTTAGTTTGATCTTTCAAGAAGATTTGATTACCTTCTACTCACACTCCACTTCCCTACTTGAATAGAGGTTCTGCTTTTCATCAGTCAAATGTCAGTGCCTTTATTGCATGCTAGCTGGCCATATTTCACATAGGGGCAAAAATCAGTTTTTCTGCAGCAGAATTTGGAGAAACACAGCTCTCTAATTGCAAAACATGGATGAAAGACAGGCCTAAAAAAATGTCCTGATCTAACAAAATGGCTAAAGATGCCAAACTACTATATTGTCAGTGACACTGCCTTAGCATCATCTTTCCTCAGGAAAAGGTACATGTTCCTTTACTTGAAAAAATTCTTCATACTCCTGGTAAATCTACCAATTGTTTTCATTTATTATTCTTTCAGCCCAACATTAGATATAACCGAAGAGTTAAACTTATCTTAGTTATCTTAGAAACTAACTAGTAAAGCTATTATAGTTCAGGTAAAGATAGCATATATATTTAGTAAATTTAGTGAGCCATTTATTTTGATCAGTGGCCTTAGGATTAATTTGGAAGAATCACTAAATTAATCCAGTTTTTCTTGAGGAATGTTTATTTTATAACTTCATGTGGATTAATGCATTTAAAAACTGATAGGGAGTTCTTAAAGAAAAAGACAAATTTCTTATCTCACTCCAGGGGGAATAATGGTAGCACTCCCAGTGCTTCCCTCTCCTGTCTCCACAGAACAGGGAGTGGCGGTGGCTTTCCCAGCTTCAGGTAAGGATGAAAGGACTTTCTCTGTGGATTAAAACAGAGTGACTCTGAGATATGGAGGAGAGCATTAAGGCCTTCTTAAAAAAAGATTCTGGGCACAGAATAAGATCCTTACCAAGTTCCCATATGCATTCAAACTATAATAACCAAAAGTATGGGTTGCTATCTTATATCTTAAAAGAGAAACATGTAAATTGACCATACCTTTGCTACACTCACCAGCCAATCAGGAGTGGTATGCAAATTAACCTGACAAAGATGGTGGGTTAATTTACATACGTAGGTGCCAGGCAAAGAGCAGAGTGGGAGAGCCAGCGAAAAGTGAGGCAGCTTGGGGAACTTGGCTTTCCAAGCCACCAAACAAAGAACAGAGAGGGAGAACTGGTGGCTTGGAGGACTTGGCAGAGTGGAAGGCCATGGGACAGAGACAGAGCAGGAAGGGAAAACCAAGAGAGTGGGGAGCACCAGGAATTCTAGGAATAGAAGTTCTGGTGGCAGCCCCAGGACCAAAAGCAGAAGCCCAGGGCACTGGGAGCACCAGGATGCTAGGAATTATAGTTCTGGTGGCAGATGGATTTCCTAGACAGTACAGCAAAGTGAGCTTGGTGGAAGTTACTGTTGCAGTGGAAAATGGAGGGAAAGCAAAGGTGAGAGACATAAGTAAAATCAGATTGTTGAGGAAAAATTAAAGGGAATATATTCTAAAACTTCCAGGAAATCTCCACCAATGAAGAAAAAAAAGCCTATATTATTCTGTGAGCAACAAACCAAACTGGGTTGTGGTCTCAGATAATTCACTTATATGATTACAAAGACAGACAGAAACTCCCGAATTAGACAGGGCTCCCCTGAGGGCTCCCAGATTGGAGAAGGTGCAGGTTGGGCTGAGGGACTTCTCCCCCCACCTGACCCCACCGTGCACAGATCTTCATGGACTGGGCCCCTAGTATAGAAATAATAGAGTAAATTACATTTTAAAGCAATATATTAAAATTCAAAACCACAAACTACTGTCTAGAACAATTATGTAGCTGAATATTATTTCATTTACTTATCACAATAGCCCTGCAAAGTAGATAGTGTTTTTATATTTTGCAGATAAGAAAACTGAGGTTAAGACACTAGCCCAATTCTACCAAACAAATGGAGGAAACCCTACATCTGCATGACATCATATGTTCTCTTATGCAACAAATTTCAATTCTATGACAAAAAGTAAAAACAAAATAATTACACAAACAAGATGTGTCCCAAAGTTAGAGAAGCTAACATTCCTTTAGTAGTATGATAAAAAAAAATTTTTATTATAACATTTAATTTATGGATGGTGTATTGTGCTATGAGTACATTGATGTTTAGACTTTAAAATAGTTAAAGAAATATAAGAGAAATCTTCTAAAGGCTTAGAGTATATTAGTTTTGTGCTTTATGCTCCTTTAGTCTTCTTTCTCTCCTTATCTTCCAGCCTTACTTTTGCATTCTCCAAATCTAAGTAGTTTTTGCATGGTATTATTGAAATGATCTTCTGGAAATTACTTTCAATTGCTTTTCTCAAAAATGACTCCTATTGGAAGGTAAAACTGAAAAGCAGGAAAGAGTATTTTCCATTGTTCTCTAGGCAGGCCCAGCCTTCTTTCTGCTAATACATCCCACATTAACTCGAGGCACTAGTTATTGATACCAGATGCTGTTATCTGACTTGTATAGCTCCCATCCTATTAATAATATGTTAAAGTTTCCTAAGTCAACATATAAAGGACAGGACTTAGAATCTCTGGGGGAAATGTGATAAATTCACAGGCAATTGCAAAAAATTTTTACAGAAAATATTCATACCAGTCCCTTTGGTAGTATTTTAAAAATCCAAATAAAGAATATCTGTATTTTTCCTCTTTATTTTCATTTTCATAGAAAAAATTTTAACCTAACAATAAATAATAGGATATCTACTTCTGGTAGGCAAAAATAATAAGACTTTTTACATGTTATGCATTATCAGATAAAGTTGTTTTTTTCCTTTTTTATTTTTTATTCCCCTACATGGACTTTAGATTTATTTTATCATATCATAAAATAATTCTCTTTGAAAGAAGATTGAAATTCTATTAAATATCTTCATCAATTTCTTTTTACATTTCAAACTCCCCTTTTTATTACTATTATCATAATACACAGTCTTCTCTCCATGTCCATGGGGAAATGCTTGCAGGACCCCTATGTTTACCAAAATTCATTGATGGTCAATTTCCATGTATAAAATATGGTAGTATTAGCATATAACCTATACATATTCCCTTATATTTTGGAAATCCTTAAAAATTGCCCCTTCTTTTTAATTTTCTTATAAAAAAAGTTTATATATTACATAAACTATCTAGGCCCTAGTTCTTATTAGTAGATAGCAACATGAACATTATTAGCTGCTTAATAGAATTTCAAAAGTAAAATTAATTTACAAAGAAACCATAAGCTTTTCCTTCCTTCTTTATAATTGTACTAGGGGCCCAGTGCACAAAATTTGTGCACTGGTAGGGCCCCTACTGGCTGCCACCACTGGCTGGACCTCCCTCCCTTCCCCTGGCCAGACCTGCCCCCTGGTCAAACTCCCAGACAACTTCCAGTTGAGAGAACAATTTGCATACTATGCTTTTATTATACAGAATTTACTTAACTAATTTGGGTTTTCCTTATAATAAACTACTTTGTGTTTATTTTTTATTGCATCTGCTATCCAGTGAGTAATGGTGAAAAGACAACAATCAATAATTAGATGCTTTGGGAAGAAATTGATTAATATTAAAAGTGTGACACTGACTTAGTTATTTCATTAACAAATATTTAATATCTTCTATACCTGTATTTACTCACCTATAAGTCCTAAAAAAATGTAGCCAATAATGAACAGTATGAAGACCATGCAGCACAGAACATCTGTACAACCCCTAAAGACAAAAAAGAAATTAGAATTAAAAGGGGTCCAAGATGACTTCTTATTTACTGTACAAAATATAATGATATTCCATTTGATATCCAATAATTCTGAAAGGTGGATCACATATGTTTCTGCAATTAAAGAAAAAAAGGGTTCATAATTCCATGATGAAAGAAACTCCCCCAGGATTCTTAGTATTTATTCTTTCTTGGTTTTTATTTATAAAATGTTTTAGGGATGAGAGTATGCCAATATTAAGTAATAATTTTTATTTGAAATTATAATTCACACTATTTAATTTTATGATTTTCATCTTCATGCTTCCTCAACACATTGCATATATATATACTCTTTCTATATATGTTTTCAACTATTTCCATTCTTTTTTATTTTCTTTCTACATACACATTTTAAGGGTACTATTAATTAAATAAAGGACTAACTATATAAACTTTCTAAGGGAAGTAGAGTTGTAACTTTCTAATGACCAAAACTATAATTTTCCCAGCTATATAGGCTAGATATCATCAAATTAGGTTTAGAGAAAATTTGGTTCAGAGATGCAGTGATTTGCTAGTCAAGCCAACTTCCAACAGGAGAATAATCAAGGTTTTCAACTAAAGTATTTCCTATTCCCAATATTATATCTTGTTTAGCTTCTGAGTGGTCTGAAAGGTAAAAACTATATCTTTAAAATGAGAAATAATACAACCATTCTCTATTTGAAACTTAATGAAAAATCTATTAGCAAAGAAAAAAAATCAACCTATTTGACAGGATTAAAAGTTGCCCATGAGAATTTCAAAGGGAAAACTTAATCTTCAGGGCAAATGGAATGCTCTAATCATTTAGCACAGGCAGGTGGAAGTTACACACTGTTTGTAGAGGTGGTATCAGTAATAATAATGAATAATAATTGTGCAGTAACATATATAGTAATACCTTACATTGATAAAGCCCTGTATACCTTTACTGCTTTCATTGTAAATTTTCTAAAAATACCATCAGGTTGTTTATGGTAGTAATGTGAGTTGACTTACCTAAGGTCCAAGAGAGAGAGGTAGCAAATATATGGGTCTCTAATGCCAAACCTTTTTCATTTAGCCTTTATGTTAATATGATTTTAAAGATTCAAATCAGACATATCTAAAACTCCACACATATCCCTCCTACCTCAAAATAGAGAAAGTCACCCATGACACAAACTATCATTTGTTTGAATCCAACCCAAGAATTTTAAAATTCATTTGGATTTTAAAATTATAAGAAGAAGAATAAAAAGAGAAGAAAACAGAATTTTAGTTTTCTTTAGTTAACAACTAGTGGAAGTAAAAATCTGTTATTTTCATAAACCAAAATTTGGAAGCAGTCCAAGTAGAGGAGTGAATAAAAAAGCTGTGGAATACTACTACACAATAGAATACACTACTACACAATAGAATACTAGAAGGAAAAAAAAAAAGAAATGTTATCCTTTGGGACAGCATGGATGGATCTGGAGAGCATTAGGCTAAGTGGAATAAGCCAATCAGAGAGAGACAAGTACAATATGATTTCACTCATCTGTGAACAAATGAACAAAATGAACTAACAAGTAAAATAGAGACAGACCCATAGATAGACAGCAGGCTGACAGCTGTTGTGTGGGTCTAGAATGAGGGTTTGGTGGAGGTACAAAGCAAAAGAGAAAAAAATCTTGGACATAGACAACACAGGTGATGGTCACAGGAAGGGAGGTGGTGGGAAGTGGAAGAGGATGTGGGGGGGATAAATGGTGAGGGACAGAGACTTGACTTGGGGTGGTAAACACATAATACAGTGTACCAATGATGTGTTGTAGACTTGTGCACCTAAAACTTGTATGATTTGTTAAGTAGTGTCACCCCAATCCTATCTAATAAAAGAGAAATATGCAAATTGACCATACCACCACTGTCTCCAGAAGCCACACCCACCAACCAATCGGGAGCAAGTATGCAAATTAACCCAACAAATATAGCAGCATCCACAGAGCTGGAGAGAGCAGGAGGCTTGGGTTGCTCCTGGCGATGAAGGAAGCCACGCTTTCTGCCCACTCTGGCCTGCCCTGGCCTCTGCTCAAGGCTACAAAGTTTCAATTATAGAAGATAAATAAATCCCAGATACCAGGGCCTCTACTTGGGTTGCCAAGGGGCATGGCCAGCCTGCAAACCACCACAGATCCCTCACCCAGGTTGTCCTAACCTCGATCCAGGACACCTTTCAGGGCAAACCAGCTGGCCCCCGCCTATGCACGAGGTCTCTATCCTATCTAATAAAAGAGTAATATTCATATTGACCATTACTCTATACACAAGACAGCTGCTTCCATCTGGCCAAAGATGGATAGCCCCATGTAGACACAAGATGGCAGCCACAAGATGGCCAGCAGAGAAGGGCATTTGGGAGGGACCAAGCCTGCAAGGTAGGGCAGCTGTGAGTGACCAGGTAAGGAGGGGAGAGCAGTTGGGGGGAACCAGGCCTACAGGGGATGGCAGCTAGGGGCAATCAAGCCTGCAGGGGAGGGCAGTTAGGGGTGACCAGGCCAGTAGAGACAGGAAGTTGGGGACAACCAGGCTTGCAGGGAAGGGAAGTTGAGGCGGGGGCCAGGCCTGCAGGGGAGAGCAGTTTGGGATGATCAGACTGGCAGGGGAACAGTTAGGCATTAATTAGGCTGGCAAGGAAGTGGTTAGGGGTGATCAGGGGCAATCAGGAAGGCAGGCAGGCAAGCAGTTGGAAGCCAGCAGTCCTGGATTGTGAGAGGGATGTCTGACTGCCCATTCAGTCCTGATCCCACCTAAATGGGCAGTCAGACATCCCTCGAGAGGTCCTTGATTGGAGAGGGTGCAGGCTGGGCTGAGGGACACATCTCCCCTGTGCATGAGTTTTGTGCACCGGGCTGCTAGTAAATTCATTAAAAAGGAAAAGGAAGCAAACATCTGCATGGGGATGAAAAGAGTATCTCTCATTGTTAATGCATTCTGACACATCCTACTCAAGATCAGGTTCTCATTCTGTCAGAGTAATTGTTAAATAGCACAGACACTTAATAAGAAATGCCTGCAGATGAGGGACTAAAGCAGAGAAAACTGGAACACTGAAGTGCTTTAATTAGAAGTCTTCAGGTTGTCAAAGCCCTTGTGTGTAATCATAACTATCAGGAAGAAGGAGAAAGGGTAGAGATCAGAAGCAATAGCCAGGATATTTATCTAAATGTTTATATCTGTATATTTACATTATATGTAATGCTAGAGGCCCAGTGTACAAAATTTGTGCACTGTTGGGGCGGGGGGCCTCAGCCAGGCCTGCACCCTCTCCAATCTGAGACCCCTCAAGGGATGTCTGACTGCTGGTTTAGTCCCAATCCTGCAATCCGACATCTCTCTCTCAATCTGGGACTACTGGCTCCTAACCGCTCACTTGCCTGCCTGCCTGATCATCCCTAACCACCTCTGACTGCCTAGCTGATCACCCCTAACCACCTCTGACCACCAGCCTAATAACCCTAACTGCTTTCTCCCCCACTGGCCTGATCACCACTAACTGGTTGCTCCCTGATGGTCTGATAGCCCCTAACTGCTCGCTCCCCTGCTGGCCTGATCGCCCCTAACTGCCTCTGCCTCACCCCCTGCCACTGTGGCTTTGTCCCAAAGGAAGTTGGACATCTGGAAGACCTCTGGTCAATCCAGTCTAATTAGCATATTACCTTTATTAGTATAGATATACTGTAATGCATACTTATAAGGAGCTAGTGTTACATAATAGCATAATGTTATATATGTGTAATGTTATGAATTAAACACATGGAGAAATAAACATATAATAGTATACACTAAAGAGGCAAATAAAAGAAACTGCCAACTTCAAAAGATAGAACACAAGGAAAGAAGCAGAGCTCTGAAGGAAATTTTTGAAAAGTAAAATCCATACTCCCCAGCTACTGGCACTAAGGAATGGACATCAATTGAAGTAATGGCTTTACATGGGGTTTTACACTACATTTCTATTTCTTTTTGGTGCCCAGGATGCACTACAGCACCAGGGACTGGGTGCCCATATAATCGTTCCTCACAGCAGTCTCTCTCAACGGTGGAATAACATCTCTCAATAATTCACACCTGGAGGTGTTTGAGATTCTATTCTGAGACCTGGGAGGATAATATATTCAAGTCTGCTTTTCTTTTCTGGTACAAAGCTTTTGAAAAATAGTAGACCATACCCCAAGGCCAGACTAGTATATTTTATTTTATTTAAGCAAGGAAAAAAATGTTGAACAGAGTGAAATTATAAATTAAAAAATTCAAGAGTCTCAAAAAGCAGGAAAGTTTTTCTATAAAGACATTTGTATTTTTTAATTTGTTCCTCTTATGATTTGAGACCCTTTGTTATTTTTTAAATTTCCTTTTAAAAAAATAGGTATGTGTGTGTGTGTGTGTGTTGTGTGTATGTTTTCTGATAACAATTACCTGCCATTTTCTCTATTAATTCATCTGTTTCTCTCCCTTTCTACATACATATTCCTTCCAGAAAAAAAATACTACTTAGAAATTTTGTTAAGAGGGTAGGCCTCATGTTAAGTATTTCTTACCACAATAAAAAAATACACACAGCATGCAAAATATAATAATATGCTCAATGTTATATGTCACATGAATTTAAAATTTTGCTATGAATAAGCTTAATATGGATATCAAAGAAGTGAATGTAAATGTAAGACAAATTTTAAAATAAAAAATTTATTATTCCATCCTTCAAACGAATTGCAATGATACCTCTTTCATAAAGTTTCCAACTAAAAGAGACATCTCTCATCTATGCAGACTTACAGAAATTGTATTTGTACATATTTAAGGCAATTATCTTTGATCTATTTTAACCTGGACCAGTGAGTGGCACACTATAGCCCCTGGGCCAAATCTGGCCTGCTGCCTGCTTTTGTACAGCTTGAGAGCTAAAAATGAATTTTACATTTTAAGAAAACAAAAGAAGAATATTTTTGAATTATACAAAATTTAAATTTCAGTGTCCATAAATAAGAACTTTTGAAAAATAGCCGTGATCATTCCTTTTTATATTGTGTGTGGCTATTTTTATGCTGCTGTTTTGAGAAGTTGCAATACAAACCATATGGCCACAAAGCCTAAAATGTTTACTACCTGGGCCTTTATTGGAAAAGTTTGCTGACCTCTAACCTATACCACATTGTCATATATGGCAGCATTCAGCACAGATCTTTTCATGCTGCAGACATAAGCAATCTATGTCCCATGAATGATTAGGAAGACACACCTCCAACTGATAGGCTAATGCATCATAAACAGACACTGCTAAAATTCAGTGTTGTGTTTCAAATTTCCGATTTTGGGGGGAGAGGAGCCCTATATGATGAAAGTTTTGTCTAGGAATTCAATTTTTTGATGAAGCTTAAGCATGCCATCGGGAGATTACCATCTCTAGTAAAATTAGGAAAGAGAAATGAAAGAAAGGAAGAAAGAAAGAAAGAAAGAAAGAAAGAAAGAAAGAAAGAAAGAAAGAAAGAAAGAAAGAAAGAAGAAAGAGCGCATTAGACTCCATTCAGACAATGAGAGGGATTTATCTGTGAAGTGCGTGTTTCAGTTCCACATTAGTTCTTATTCTCCAATAACTGTACTTCTGTGTCCTTTTCAGGGACATCTTTTTGCCTTCATAGAAACTGATCCATTTACTACCGGCTTTCCTTCTTTTTGGCAGATGAAATTCCAATGATATCAACCATCCTGAAAGGTCATTAATATCGAGCATTAGAGCAAGAATGGAAGTCATTATTCTCTGACAGATCATCTATTCTTGCCTAATAGTCTGATTAGATACTGTCCACTGCTAGTGATTCCAGTCAAATGATGCCCTTTCATTTGAAGGTCCTTGGTGTCATCTGGGTCCACAATACAGCTGCATATCTAATCCACAGTGTAGAAACTTGGCTCCTCCGTGGTTCTGCTGGCACCTGCACAATGTCATTTATTCACCTATTACCTCTCAGATTCTTATGGCAAAAGTCTATAGTACTTGAGCATTGACCTATGAACCAGGAGGTTACAGTTCAATTCCCAGTCAGCGCACATGCCCAGGTTTGGGACTCAATCCCCAGTGTGGGGTGTGCAGAAGGCAGCCAATCAATGATTCTCTCTCATTATTGATGTTTCTATCTCTCTTTCCCTCTCCCTTCCTCAGGAGGCAGCCAATCAATGATTCTCTGTTATCATTGATATTTTAATCTCTCTCTCTCCCCTCACTCTTCCTCTCCAAAATCAATTAAAAATATTTTTTAAAAACTTTGTTCCAGTGACTAGAATGTCTGCTTCACTTCCCAGAAGCTTTCTTAGAGGACAAGGCACTAAGGAGCCATCTTCCAATCTTCACTAAAACACACTTGGCCAACTGCAGAGTGTGCCTTGAATTGGACAAATCATCTGAGTTGATGCTAATTAGTCAGCAGAGTCCAAATATTTTGGGCTATTTGAGGGTAAATTTCTACGTAAATGAAAAATGCTTAGTACTATTCCTCCATTCTTCACTGAGTGGAGAATCTGGCAATCTAAGAGCTTGCATTAGAAGGGTTAACTATTTCCTTTGCTGTTGATTCCAGTTTCTCTTCCTTTTCTCAGACATATTGTCTAAAAGTTCTCTGTTGTTCTGTTCCCACAGGTTTACATTATGCTATGTACCACTTTTGTGTCTGTGAGGTTGAGGTTTTAGAAGTAACTAAGTTGCAATGGCCATTTCTACAAGTTTAATAAGAGGCTAAAGATTATCTTGAAGAATTTCATTATAACCAGAATCAGAAATTTAATAGGAAAGACCAAATGAGGGTTTTATTACAGGACCTTGTATTTCCCAGGGTTCAATCTTAATCCAAGTTTTTCAAGTCTCTTAAAAAAATTTAAGGATGCCTTTAAGGTTATATCTACCTTAGAAGATAATTCTGGTATCCAATCACTGAGAAAGAAGTTTAGTTTTGTTCAATTATTTAATTTGTAGCATATTTTAAACCAGTGGTCAGCAAACTCACTAGTTAACACAGCCAAATATCAACAGTACAATTGAAATTTCTTTTGAGAGCCAAATTTTTTAAACTTAAACTTCTTCTAATGCCACTTCTTCAAAATAGACTCATCCAGGCCGTGATATTTTGTGGAAGAGCCATACTCAAGGGGCCAAAGAGCCACATGTGGCTCGCAAGCCGCAGTTTGCTGACCACTGTTTTAAACTGTTGCTGAAATATAAAACATACCAAATAATTCCATACCCTAAAAAATTATAGTATATTGATAATGTTATTCAAATTGATTAGATCATGTGCAATGATATTTGAATTTTGTATTTGCTTTATTAAGTGTCTCTAAATAATGGAATTTTAAAAGCTTCTCTCTCCTCTATGCCTTATTCCTTTTTCTATTCTGTTTTCATTTGGGTTTCCATTGCTGTGAGAATGTAGTGGTTGTGATTTATATTTTGTATTTGTAAAGGAGAAAGAAAGCCTTTCTTTTTTTGTAAGACAGAGAAGTTTATGTGATGCCCATATAAATATCTCTTTCGTTTAAAATGGGAACAGGTTAAACAAAACTTGTCTTACTATGTTATTCATCATCTTTGTAAAACTTGCATAATATTCAAGAATCTGTTAGTGGGTGAAAACTACTCTGCATATTGCCAGTGAAGTAAGAGCTGATTCATAGTTATTATCCAAGTTACATCTGGCATTATGGATCACAGGAGAGGTGCTAGGACAGTCAGCTCAGAACAGTATTGGGACATCAGTCCAAAGTTATTAACTATATCAACTTAGAATGCTCTATGATCTTTTTGGAATAAACTCGAATTCCTTCTAAATAAAAACACAGAGTAAAGCCCAATGGGTGAAGCTCAGCGGTTGAGTATAGCAGGAGGTCATGGTTCCATTTCTGGTCAGGGCACATGCCTGGATTGTGGGCTCGATCCCTGGTGTGTTGGAGGCAAATCAATGGGCAGCCAATCAATGATTCTCTTTCATCATTGATCTCTCTCCCTTTTTCTTCCTCTCTAAAATCAATAAAAAATATATTTAAAAAACAGACTAAGCAACAGTGTGGCAATTATGGTGGGTGGAGAGGGGTGGTTGGAGGTGGAAAAGAATAGAGGGGGGATAAATGCTGATGGAAAAAATAAAATTCATTCATTCTTTAAAAAGGAAAAAAATTGTTGAAATAATGTAATTTAAAAAAATGTTATGCTTGGGATGGCTATTGAGATTTAGCTATTAAAAATACTCATTTCTCCTAATAATTGTATAATAAAGAGTTAATGTCTTTTGTAATCAAAGACATGCATAATAAAATGAGAAAATTACAATTTGTCATCCAAAGTTTTAATAATAAAAAACTGGTCTTACTTATGATAGGAGACTTAGAAAGCCACATGTCCTGTGATGTAGTAATTTCTTTTCTAATTTATACCATGGAAATATATCTGGATGTAGCAAGAATTTTTATAAGAATTTAAAACATTGTGCTATTTATAGTAACAAGAGTTGTAAACAACTTCTATGATAATTATATAAAAACACTAGAGGCCCGGTGCAAGAAATTCATGTGCAAGTATGGTTCCTAGGCCTGGCCTGCAATCAGGGCCAGTTGCCTGCAGCCACTCTGCCCCTCCCCACCCACCCCCAGTTCCCCATTCATCATTGGGTGATCAGTGCTTGATGGCCAGGTTAAGGGATCGAGAGGTTGGCCGTTCCCACCTGCTCGCAGGTCCAGGCCCTGCAGCAGGTGGCCATCAGGCAATTGGAGCCTGCTAGCTGGGGAAAAGAACCAAGAGGTGTCAGTGTCCCTCGCACTGACTGGTTCAATGGTCATTCTGGTTGTTCTCCTGTTAGGGTCAATTTACACATTACCTTTTTATTATATAGGATGTTCATAATAAAGTAAGTAAAAATAGGTTATTGAACATATTGAATATGATGATGTGTTCATATATGTATGTAAATGGTTAACAAGACAAAAATATATACAAAAAATATTAGTGGTCATTATTTCTGAGTGGTATGATTTTATATGATTATTTTTTTCTTTTGGTTTTTCTGTTTTTTCCAAACTTCCACAATGGTCACAGATTACATTTATAATAAGAACAAAAATCTAAGACAGACTGCATTTGACAATTACAAATAGATTGCTGTGTTATCTCATTATATTAATTTCTGATACCCTAAAATTATGTTTAAAAGAATTTATATTCAATAATTACACAGGCAAGACATACTTTAAAACAAAGGCAATAATAAGAAACAAAGAAGTACCCAACATTTACTTCTGGGTATTTTTCCTAAGAAACCCCAAACAATAATTTGAAAAAAAGACATATACATCCCTATGTTCATTGTAGCATTGTAGGCAGCCAAGATACAGAAGCAACCTAAGTGTCCATCATAGATGAATAAAGATGTGACTTATGATGGATATGGATATGGATATGGATATGGATATGGACAGAGATATTATTCACCCATAAAAATAATGAAATCTTGTCATCTGCAACAACATGGATGGACCTAGAGGGTATTGTACTAAGTGAAATAAGTCAAACAGAAAGACAAATAGCATATGATTTCACTTATATGTGCAATCTAAAATACAAAATAAATGAACAACAAAACAGAAACAAATTCATAGATACAAGAGTACATTTTGGTAGTTGCCAGATGGGAGGTGGTTGAGGGGATTGATGA
Source organism: Antrozous pallidus (assembly GCA_027563665.1). Lineage (NCBI taxonomy): Eukaryota > Metazoa > Chordata > Mammalia > Chiroptera > Vespertilionidae > Antrozous > Antrozous pallidus. The sequence goes on along the minus strand of CM050508.1, from coordinate 156,142,164 downwards.
AGAAATGAAAGGAATTGAAATGTGTAAATTAATAGTTATAAAAACAGTCATGGGGATGTAAAGTACAGCAGAAGGAATATAATCAATTATATATATATATAATTGTCTCCTCAGGAGTTCAACCAGGAGACTGGGAGTTTGATTGCTCGCTATGATGTGCATTGACCATCAGGGGCAGCACAGAATGAAGAAAGGACCCAGATAGCAGCTGGAAGGCCCTGATTGACCCTGATTCTCAGTCAGGCTTAATTTCAACAAGACTGTGCAATCAACCCATAAAGGGCCGCAGCAAGAGTATCCACCTCAGGTAACTGGGGAGGCTGAGCCACTGTCCCTCCTGTCTCATGGCCACCCTACCTGGAGAGGATTAGGAAAATTGAGAGTGTGGCTTTTGAGCTTCTACAATAGACCAGACAAGAGAGATGATGGCTTGCAATGGATGTTCAGGGAGACATACTATGGAATACACTGCTCCTATTAGTAAGATTTATTTAAACAATCATGAGAAATAATAAGATTTTCCTACTCTAATAATTTCTAGTCAACCCAAATGGATTATGGCAAAGAATAAGTGTTTTTCTACAACTATTATTATTAAATATTAAAAATTTTATAAGATTGAAATAGGAAAACAATATTATATCTTCTCAGGTAATTCAAAGAGAAGTGAGATTAATTTCCCAGAGAAACATCCCAGAGCTAATATCAATAACAGTAAAGAAGCAAGTTGTTAGATCTTATACCTGAATAATTTTATGTTTTATAGTCAATCAACTAAATAATTCTTGACATTCTTGTTCAGTAAAATGGAGTTTGAAATTCAAATCTAATCTTTGTAACTACATACAATTGCAGTTGTCCTAAGCTGAATATTGCAATACAAATCTTTCTTAAGTTAATATACATTTTTGAAAAATCATTAGACATAAACAGTATCACAAACTGTGCCAGTAAGTCTCTTGCATTTCAACATAAGATACTCAAAATAGCATCTTAATAATAAGTCTGGGAGTCATTAGGCCATCTTATACTTAATTTCATCCAAGAATGGCCTCAGTTTTTTATTTTTATAACCAAGCATTATAATGCAATATACATAATGAGTCTCAGTTCCCACCACTATGCCCTTTGCTGCCATTCTGAGATGTAAGTTCATGAAGAACCCATATTTTCCAAGGCTTATCCAGATATAAGTTTCTCCTCTTAATGATTTCACAAAACCTCTTTAGCAATTTCTGTTGGGGGAAGGAGACATAAAGCAGAAAAAGAATATAATCCTAACCCTCAAAAACTCTAATTTTATAATTAAAAAAGAAAAATGCGCCTAAAAGGTTAACATTTAAATAATAACAATTTAAAATGTTGAGGCAAAAATAGGTGTTTAGATAGAATGGAAAAAGCTCAGTGTGAGTTAGAATAGTGAGATTTTAGTTATAAGAGATGGTTAAAAATTTTGAATTATGGGGAAGATTGGCAGAGAAAAGAGTTCCATTCTAAGCAAAAGGAAGTACAAAAGCAAAGGTGAAAAATTAAATATTGCTAATGGGGAAGTGGGGAAAAGTTGGCTAAAATTCTTTACTGGGTAAAAATTATAAAGCAGTAAAATTAGCATTGTGGAACCAAAAGAAAACCCAATTAATTCTTTAAAAAAACACACACAGTGTGGTGATTTCCGGCATCGGGGGCAGACTGAGAGAAGGTAGAGAAGGGTATGGCAGTGTGGAGGGATAAATAGTGATGGAAGGAGACTTGACTTGGGGTGGTGAACACACACTACAGTATATATATGATGTGTTGTAAAATTGTGCACCTGAAACATATTAATTTTGTTAAGCAGTGTCAACTCAATAAATTCAACAAAAAAGAAAAAAAATATTCTTTTATTTACATAATGAGAAGCCCAGCACATGAAATTTGTGCACGGGTATGGTCCCTAGGCCTGGCCTGTGATCAGGACCATCTTCCCCAGCTGCCAGCAGCCAGCCTTGCCCCCTTCCACCACTCACCACTCACCCCAGTTCCCTGTTCACCTTCAGGGGATCAGAGCCTGCCGGCCAGGGGGAGGAATGAGGGGGTGGTCAGTGTGCCTCATAGCAACTGATTGAGCAGTCATTCTGGTCATTCCACCATTTGGTCAATTTGCATATTACTCTTTTATAGATATAAATAATTATTTGTACCCTTTTTTCTGCCTGTGATACATTCTATAAATACAATGGTGAACCATTCAGATAATATGCCTATTCTCATGGAGTTTACAATTTAGTGTGGCAAATAGAAAATAAATAAGTAATGATCAACAAATGCAACAATGACATTGTGTGATAAGTTCTAGGAAGGAAACAGATATAATACTATGAAAGAGAATCATAAGGATAGGGTACATAGAGAAGGGCTCTCTAAAGAGGTGGAGAACACCCTACAGTTTTGATTCAAATTCATAATATTAAACATAGAGCTACCATATGACTCAGCAATCCTACTTTTGGGTATATATAGCCAATGAAAATGAAACAGGATTTGGAAAAGATATCTGCATCCCATGTTCTTTGCAGCATTATTCAACAATAACCAAAATATGAAAACAACCTAAGGATCTGTCAATGAATAAATGGAAAAAGATGGAATATATATGTATATATGTGATTATGTATATGTGTGAATATGTACACATGTGTGTATATATGTATATGTGTGAATATATGTATTTATGTGTATGAATATAATTCAGCCATCAGAAAGAAGGAAATTCTGCCATTTGCAATGACATGATTAGACCTTGAGGACATTAGGCTAAGAGAAATAAGTCAGATAGAGAAAGACAAACACTATATGATAGCATTTACATGTGGAATCTAAAAAGCGAAATTTGTGGAAATGGAATAGAATGATGGTTTCCCAAGGGCTGGGTTATGGGGGTAATGGAAAGATATTGGCCAAATAGTACAAATTTTCAGTTAGAATGTGAATAGGTGATAAATATCTAATACACAGCATAGTGATTATAGTCAACAATACTTCACTATATACTTCAAAGTTGCTAAGAGACTAGATCTTAAATGTTCCCACCACCAATAAGAAATGGAAGCTATGTGATTAACTAATACTGCAGTGGTAACCATTTCACAATATATGTGTGTGTATCGAACTAAGATGTTCATCTTAAACGTCTATAATGTTATATGTCAATTGTGTCTTGATAGACCAGGAGAAAGAAAAAATAGAGAGGTGGAGAAAGTTCAGTTGCAGGCAAAACAACACAAAATCCAACAAATGCAAAGGTTCAGGAGTAGACGAGACCAGGATTAACCTGGGAACTGACAGATAGTCAGTGTGATCAAAAGATGGAGGTGAAGAGGGACAGCAGTACAAGTGGATCTGGTACAGTGGAATGACTGAGCAGTCCTTGATTTGGATTTGCCTATCAGGGCATCCACAGTTACAGGATTTTATACTTTAAGGGCTGGATAGCTTATGACTCACGTTAACATATATTATCATCTATTTGGATCATTACAACAACTCTGTAAAGTTGATACAAAAGCTATTACCAACACATCATTTTACAAATTAGGTAACTCCTGACTACAATGTCAGCTCACTTTCTATTAAAAGTTCTTGAATAGAGGAGACATATATCAAAAGCAGCATTTTAGCTAGATTTATTTGGCACAAGGATGGAGAACAAATTGGAATAAAGTGTGTGGTGAATGCAGAGGGATGAGAATGAGGGAAGTGAGGGCTGAACCAGGAGGGGGGCAAAACAGAAGAGAGTGAAACCAGGGCCAGTTCCACTCCAGCAGGGTAACCAGTGCCCCCTGCAAGGAGTTTCCCTAAATGGCCAGGATATTGGGAAGACAAATGTCACAGCACGAAGAGTGTACAACCTACTAAGATACTTCGTGGGCTGGAATGGATGTGAATGAATTTCTCTTCAATGGTTTTAAAGAGATGGGAAAGGGGACACGCATATCATCTGAGCACCAAATCTTAGATTTCTCTCTCCTACAGTCTTCAAAGCACTCTATTCCACTTTCCTTTTATTACATCAACTTGATAAAAAATACATTTTCTGGGAGCTTTTGGAAATCAAAGATCTTATTTTCCAGTTTTCTGCTATGCGTGTGGTTAGCTGACATCTGTCTTTTCTGTAATAGACATGAAGGGTTGTTCCACTGTTGTTATTAATCCTCAAGGGGCATATCAAAAGAGAGCTTGCCTTGAATCTTCCCAGATGCAGACTGTCCATTATTAACCCTTTGTGTGACAAGTTAGTGAATTGTGTTGTTTCTAGCTCTTGTCATCTGCATAAAAGTGGGCAAACACAGGGTAAAGGACACAGAGAGGTAGAGAAAAATGACAAAGGAAGGCAAGCCAAAACTGAGAGAGAAATCAGTTGAGAAGAGATTTAAAGGAAGAAAACCTGTGAGGGAGAAATAGGGCTCCTGATGAAGATCAGAAATATTATGGTGAGGTTGAGAAGGAAAACAGCAAAAAAGAAGAAATTCAGAGAAAGCAACTATTTATGGTTATAAGGAAAGGAAAATAAAAAGAGGCCGTGTATAAGAATGCTTACTGAAATCAGCTGGGGTTTGAAGAAAATCTAAAAGCAAATACACACACTCAATGATGAAAGTAGTGTTTCATAAGTTTGTGAATGGAGGTAATAAGGTGGATAATGGTTATTAAATTAACTTCTCTACTTCTAGTTTATAGTTTAAGCGATTCTAAAAGTCACATAATAAAGGCTGTACACTAGAGCAAAGTCCAAGGACATTTGAACTTTGTCTTCACTGTTTCCTTCCTTAAAACATTTAATTTCTTTCTAATACAATGATTATTTGTCAGCTACCAAAAAGCCACTCAACAGACCCATATGTCTCTTTCTCTCTGTCTCTCCCATTAATAATACACTTGAAGAATCTACCTAGACTTCATGTCCATTTGTCTGTTTCCAAAGGGTCACAATTAGGACTACCTTCAGTCTTATGCTAGCTAATGCTGGGAAACAGGAAGCATGCCAGTATCATCTTTCATACTCTGAAGCAGAAACTATGTGAGTTCAGTCACAGTTTATTACTTAAAAGCTGGAAGGTTTGCATACTTTTACCTTTACTTTATCTTTAGTTATTGGGTAAATGTGCCAAAATGTGGGGAGGAGCAGCCTGTCTTTAGATTTACTTAGCTCTGGGGTTGTAATAGAGCGTAACGATAGCTGAGATACTGCCTAAAGAGTTAGGAAGAGCCAAAGTGAAATATGTTGGGCCCCAAAGGATTTGGATTTGAGTTTACTTTAATCTAATTAATGCAAGTATTTGGAAAGGCAACTGGGACTTCTAGGACTCTCTTTCCAACCTTCGAATAACTAAGAAGCATCCCTGACTCTTGATTATCATTTCTGTTGAGCTCAATGGTAGCTTTTCAGAATTTTGATCCATTAAATTTTATCTTAGCTTTAGACAGAAAATTAATATGATTGTTTCATCTCAGTTTGTGTCCACTAAGAGTTTTCCCAGGAGAATATTTTTAATTTTAAGGAGTTGAATTTCAGCTTTTACTCATCCTTCTTTACCTCATCATGCTGCAAACAGAGGTGAAGATACTCAAAATATGGTCTCTTCTCAATCTGAAATTTCTCCTTGAGATTAAAGATTGCCTTGTGAATCACAGTCTGGGAATTTAGGTTCTACCCACAGTTAATACCTCATAAGTTTATTCACACCTCCTCACCTTTACTTTGTAACACAAAGTCATTGTTTCTATCCCAAACTCAAAGTTGAAGGATGCAAGATGAATTAGGCAACATCTGTGAAGCACAGGCAATTCCCATCTTCAAGGGTGAGTAGGAAGTATGTGTTTCTGAATGTGTATTTGGAAAAGCACAAGGAGAAGCAGAAAATTGGAACTTTGGTATAGCCTGAATTACATCTGATGACCACTATTAAATATACTCCCACATACAAAAGCTCAACTAAGAAAGCATTAGGGCTGGAAAGAGCGTGTAGTTTAAAATTTTGTATTTCTAACATCTGAGGTCTGAAACCTCACAATAATAAATTTAATATTGGTTTTCATTTTATGAGACAGAACACTACAAAAAAAATACTTTCAATACAACCCCAAACATGAATTTCCCAGGAAACCATAATTATTGACCACTCCATCCTTAAAATTTTTATTTATAGAAAGTAATTTTGAAAATTACTTGAAAGTAAATTTGAAAAATTCATTCATATGCCCATTCCTTTCATTTCTTCTGCTCCTTCTCAGTCTTCTTTATGGACTGGTATCTGTCTGCATCTTAATGTTGGCATAATCTCAGGGCTCTTTCCTGACCCACCTTATTTCCAAATCTACCTGCTAATCTAAGGTGGTCTCGACTCTATCATGGTTTTCACAACTGCAGCCATGAACAGCCCTAACATTTCTCCTGAATGACAGCCCCTTAATTTTTATTCATTTTTAAAAATTTTTCTTTTATTGATTTTAGAGAGGAAGGGAAAGGGACAGAGAGATAGAAACATCAATGATGAGAGAGAATCATTGAATGGCTGCCTCCTGCACATCCCCCACTGGGGATCGAGCCAGCAACCCAGGCATGTGTCCTTGACTGGAATCGAACCTGGGACTCTTCAGTCTGCAGGCTGACGCTCTATCCACTGTGCAAAACTAGCTAGGTTTTTTAATTCAAATGTCCAAAATTGAATTCACTAAATATTGCTCCCAGAAGTCCAAATATTTACATATTTTATCTAATAAAGGAGTAATATGTAAATTGACTATACTTTCACTATACCTACAAGCCACACCCACAAGTCATGCCCACAAGCCAATCAAAGCAGCTATGCAAATTAACCCAACCAAGATGGTGGTTAATTTGCATATCTGCATGCGTATGTGATAAGATGGCATAGAAGGAAGCCAAACACTGCAGAAAGGAGCAAAGCTGTGGAGAAGTAAGCAAGCGGGACAGGGGAGAAGGGAGGGAGCAAGGTAGCATAGCCAATCAGGAGCCAAGGTACAGTCACATTTGCATGTTACTCTTTTATTAGATAGGAGATATATATATATATATGTATGTATATATATATATGTTTATATATATATATATCACCCAGCCTAAAAATGCTGTCATTCCTGACTCCTCACTCATCCTTAGTAAGAGTGATTGACACTCTTACTAATTCTTCATCCTACAATGTTCTCTTCCTTTCTCGCCAACCTCACTGCCGCTGACTAGCTTGAAGCCTCATCAATCTCTTACCTGGACTGATACCACAGCATCCAAGCAGCCTCTTGCTCTCTCTGGCACATTGTCCACACTTTATAAAGTACATAATTTGACATATAAATCTATTGGTTAAAACTCTTACAATTCTCAATTACTTACAAAATAAAACCCAAACCTCTTAGTCTGTCCCTTACTAAGCTGCTCAAAATTACTTTCTATCTTCTATTGACTCTTACAAATAACCTATGCTCTCTCAAATCTTCATGATTTTGCATTTTCGAACCATAAGAAATTGCTCATATTGAACCTTCTTTGACATTAAAAAATGGCAATATGAGATGGCTCAACTAATAATGCTTTTCTGTCCACCTTGAATGCCTTTTCATCCTTGCTATCAGTCAAAATATAAATACCCAGCTTAAATGTGACCTCCTCCATGAGGCAGGCATTGGCCACACAAGACTAAAAAGCAGGTCCCTTCTCTGTACCCCTTACCTCTTTGCCCTATCCCTATACCCCTGCCACAGCACTGTGTTTTCATCATTGGTACCTACCTATCTCTGCCACAGAATATGAGAAACTTGAAGGAAGGACCTGGGACTTAATTATCTTTAAATCTTTACTTCTAGTATAATGTGTACTTAAGAATTAATAAATATTTGTTGAATGAATGAATGAATGAATGAGAGGACTTCCTCTGAACTTTAAAAAAAACAAGGGAGCTGGTCAATTTTTTTTTTTTGGTTAAAAATGGGAGGAGAAATATTCTGATTTAATATATTATAGAATGCCTCTTTCCTCTTTTTATATCAGCTTCCTGTTTCTGCTTCTTACTGGATAATGTATTTATTCTTACCAGACAGCTTTAATGTGGTTATGAAATAAATGATTATACACTACTAGAGTACATCATCACAATGAGCCCTGTTATGTGTCTATAACCCTGTTAGGTATATATAATATTTATCAAAGTAGTTGTATAAGGCTCAAACAGAAAAACTCCAGGAGGTGACAAGCAGACATAGGCAGCAGCCATAAAGTAAATCTTAAGATGTTTTCTGCTAACACTAAACCCAAAATTGTTTTCTACCCACCAATAAAACCCCGCCCTAAAAATGCATGGAGGACATTCACAGGCATTGCAGAATGTACAGGAGACAATTTATAGCAGACATTTTTGCAGAGCTTACTTTGTGTTGGAAGAAGTGGCACCCCCAGCATTTTACAAAGTTGTAGAATTAGTGATTCAGCAAAGAAAATTGCAAGAGCAATAGGAATAGAAGAGATTAAGTCTGGGCTTTACGTATGTCTAGAATATTAGACCTTCTCAGAACTTAGGATGTTACATTTCAAAATATGATTTTAGACTGAAAGACTGTGAATGCTCCAATTTTTTCAATTATCTCTGATAAGAAGGAGGCTACTCAGCTTGAACCACTGCCCGTACAGACAGGATGCACAGGACAAAAGCAGATCCATGGCCCACCCAGGAAAGACCAGGACACAGCGAGATCTAGGCTTAGAAAGGACTTAATCCAGAAAAACTGGGATCCTTCCCCAGACAGCTCTCCCACATATTAATGAAAAACAATTGGGAATTAATACCAGAACCTTAGTGCTCTGGTGCCTACATATAATTGGTTGCTAATATTGATCAGATTAGATGGAAATTTGTACATAGCAAATTCCTTAGTTGGGTTTAGTTGCTTATTCTCAATTAATGTTTCTCTGGTTTTCATAATATCCCTTTCACACACAATTCAAAACAGGTTCTTAAACAAGGGGATGTACACATCACTGAAAAACACTACTCTGGTGGGTAAAGTGAGCTCTCAGGTGTATTAATTAACTCGGCTGCTCACAACAAAATGCTATAGATAGGGTGGCTGACACAATCAATCTTTATCTCTCATGATTCTGGGGATTGGGAAGTCTGAGATTCTGGTGCAAGCATTGTCTGGTTCCAGGAAAAACTCTCTTCTGAAAAGCAGATAGCTGCCTTCTTGCTGTATACAAAATGACAGAGAGAGGAGAGAGCCAGCTCACTGGTCTCTTTTTATAAAGGCACTCATCCCATCATAAGAACCTTACCCTCATGACCTCCTCAGAACCTAATTACCTGCAAAGAGCCCACCTCCAAATACCGCTGTGGGGAGGGGAAGGCTTCAACATACTCATTTTGAGGGAACAAACATTCAGTTCACATCAGGTGAATAGCATTTCTCATAATATGGTACCAGAATAGAGCCTATTCCAGTTTGGATGTGCTGTCTCTTCTTCATATATTAAAACCTCTTTCTAAAAATACAATTGGAATGTGACAAAGGGTAGGGGAGGCTGAGGAAAGGTCAATGGGGGAAAAAGGAGATATATGTACTACTATATGTAATACTTTAAACAAACAAACAAACAAATAAATAAATAAATAAAAGCTCAAAAAGTAAAAATAAAATAAAAACACAATTGAAAGAGGCCATTTAGATCTGCCAATAAGTAAAATACATGTTTAAGCTTTTAATTTTGTGAGTATACATTTCATTGTAAGCAAGATAATCTAGCTGGTTTTATCTAAAAGCATAAATAAATATGTCATATTAAAATGGAGATCTATGACATGCATATAAGGGTTTTATATAGTAACACTAGGAGCCCAGTGCACAAAATTTGTGCACTGGGGGTGGGTGATCCCTCAGCCCAACCTGCCCCCTCAAACATACTGGGAGCCCTCAGGGGATGTCCTACTGTCCACTCACCTCCAGCCTGCCCAAGGCCTAAAAGCTTCTGAACGAGGCTTTAGGCCTTGGGCACCCAGCCATCACCTTGCAATGGGGCCCATGGCTGGCTCCATCCCAGCCAAATCTCCACCCTAAGGACCCCCCACCCCCAGCCCAGGCCTTTGCCTCAGCCAGCTTGTGCCCGGCTAGCATGAGCCTCGGCCCCGCATCCCTGGCCCAGGCCTTCTCACTGGCCAGCCCGTGCTGTCCACCTCGACCTTGCCCTCCCAGGGGCCTGGTCACCTCGGCCCTGCCTCCCACAGCCCCGGCCGCTTTGGGATCACACCTGGCGGCCTCAGCCACCTTGGCTCTGCCCCCAGAAGCCCCGGCCACCTCAGCGCCCTCACCTCAGGGCCCTGGCCACCCCAGCCCCATCCCCTGTGGCCCAGGCTGCCTTTGCCCCGCTCCCCACAGGGCCCCAGCTGCCTTGGCCCCGCCCCCCCAGGGCCTGGGCCACCTCAGCCCCGCCCCCCACAGCCCAGGCCGCCTTGGCCCCACCTCAGCTCCTGATTGGCTGGTGGGCATGGCTGGTGGGTGTTGCGAAGGTATGGTCAATTTGCATATTACTCTTTTATTAGATAGGATGAAGCTTCATGTCCTTGAATATCAGGATTAATGAAATCCTGGAAGAGACAAAACAATGCCAGGTTAACTCACACTGTCCTCTGGCTTTCCCTTGGCTAGGTCTTGAATATTCTGCTCTAAGCTTCATTTTTGGTCCAAAGTTGTTGGAGAGCATCAGTTTGTGGCTCCCTTGTTACATGGTCTCCTTGGTATTCTTGGCATCTGTCTTATATGGAGAGGCGAGCACTACAATAAAGTGAAGAGCAAAAACCTGCTTTCTATTCTTCAGCGCCAGTATTCAAACTTAATCTAGCATTCTTCATTCCAAATATCCAGTCCAAATCTCACTCCCTGATTCACATCTTCCTATATCATATTTTTAAGGCATTTCTGGATATGCAAATCTGCAAATCTTTAGAGAATGTGTGCTTAGTTGACAAAAACAACATTAAGACTATCAAATAAGAAGGCTGCCACAAAAATCTAGCCAAGCTGACATTTAGATGCTAGGTTGGTAAACAGTACAGTATGTTGATTTTTTATTTAGCCCCATTATGATTCTGTAGATACTTCTGTCTGCCTTGGGATACATTAATATTTGTATAAAAGAGAAATGTAATCTTTCCTTCCCCTTCCTACCCCCAACCCCTAGGCAAATAGATGCTCTCTGAATATGAATTACAGATAGGAAATAGCATTTTTCCTATATGATGCCGTATCAACTCAGATGATAGAAAATTGTATTTACATAATCTCAGACTGATAGATTTTGGGAAACTGTTATGAAGCTTTCTCAGTTTGATTTTATTTATAGTGTGGGTCTCAATAATACCTCTCAATCGACTTCTTCTCAGAGGTAATACGATAATGAGAAGAAAATTCTCAGCTTTATTAAAGTATTTTTATTAGAAATGTATTTAAATCATTACCAATTCTTCTAAAACGATTCAGAAAAGGATCTTAGGTCCAAGACCCAGGATATACACTTCCTTTTCTGAATTTTATTCTGTAGATAAACCTACAAGTGCATTCCTGCCTGCTGGCTCTCTTCCTTCTGGCAAGGAGAGACAAAGGAAGTTGTGTGTGTTTAATTCTAACAATGGGTTCGTTCAGACTGCCTTGCATTATGCATGTCCTAGCTTTCTCATATTAGCATGGATTACAGAGAATAGAAGGTAAAATGATTACATATAATAGAAAGCTTCTAAAATATAACAGGTAAGATAATGTATCCCAGGAAAAGAAAAAAAATGACTTTTAAAAATGAGACAAAAGATAAAATTAATAATTACTCAAATGCAGAAAACACTTTAAAGCTTTCTCATGTCATCTTCCTAGTAAATTTGTTAAAGGTGTAGCTTTTGCATCTGAATTGGAAAAAACCTGTTATCCTCTGCTTCCCCAATCCCCTCCTCTGCACCATTTTTTCTCTGATTCTTTTAAAAGGTTTTAGACTCTTCTAACCTAAAGAAGAAATATTACTTACAAACAGAAAAAGGAAGTTAATTATTTGTCATTCAAATATGCTGGAAACTAAGAAATGTCTGGCATCTAAGTCTCTAGCTGAATAGAGTGTACAGAAAAGTTTACTTACATTCAGTAAAACCTACCTATCACCAGCAGCAAAGAGAAATAGATCTTTAAAAACATACTAGAGAATGTTACCAAGCTATATGTTACTAGGAAAAAACCCATAAGAGCAATCAAAAGAATTCATAAAAAGAAAAATAACAATAAGAAACAAGGGAATACTCCATGTAAACCCTAGAAATTATATTTTAAAAGCATGATTTTGTAATTCATTTGCCCTTTAGCAAATATCAATATTATGTGATAAGTCTTTAGAAACAGAATACAACTTAACATTAATTTGTACAGAAAGAAATACCTACATTTTGTGCTCCAGAAGACTAAATGGAAGAAAACACACACACACACACATATATATTTTTTTTCTTTTTTTTTCCCTAGTAAGTTGAAGGAGGTCAAATCCATTCTATATGCCTATGGATTTTAGTTTACCTTTAAGCTATAGCCCAAAGGCCTGAATATTAATAGTTGTCACCATTCCCTAATGGACACAGTATTTTGAATGAGGCATTGATACTCATCAAATACTATGGATAATTATTTGTGTATCTTCCTCACTGCTTTAATATTAGAGAAGCATATGAACTAATAATGGTTTTGGTTAGGTGGCCTTGTGCTTAAGGGTCTTTTTCTGTCCAATTACTAGGCAAGCTTTTCAAAGGCACTCAGATTCAATTCCCAAATCCCTTAAGAGCCTGCTGCTATAAGGTTGGGGCAGCACAAATAAGCTAGTGATGAATGAACTCATTTCAGAAAATCAAGCCAGGATTTGAAGCAGGTATGCTTATTTATCTTTGTTCAATTGCTATAGTAAGGCAACATATATGTTTACTTATCATAAATATGTAGGATAAAATGCAAATTAGAATTTAGTACTACATTATATAAGAGATGCTTATTTTTATCTTTATGACATCAGAGAAGGCACTTATTTCTCAGAAATCTCTCTATGAAATTACAGGTATCTCAATTTTAATGGAGAAAGATCATTTGCTTTTATTTATTGGCATTTTGTCTCTAGTCAATACATGCTCTATTCTTAACAAGCTTACTTTTTCCATTTCATCATTTTGAGAACTAACAAATCCTATCTTCCTACAGATACTAATTTGATAATTGGATTATCTGAGGTAGAGAATGCTATAAACAATACACTATGCCTAATAGTTCCAAATATAAAACCATTTTATATCTTCCCAATAAGGAGATTAAAAAGGGAGGTGTGAGTCAATCAGAATATAATAAAGTAGATAAAATAATCAAAAATCCACTTTTACTATTTGACTTGCAGGTTTATTTATACATACATTTGTAAAACCATACATCATCCTATCTAATAAAAGAGTAATATGTAAATTTAACCGTACCTTTGCTACACCCACAAGCCACACCCACCAGCCATGCCTACCAGCCAATCAGGAGCAAATTATGCAAATAAACGCCAACCAAGATGGCTGCTGCCACTGAGAGCAGGAGGGAGGCTTGGGTTTCCCTGGAAATGGAGGAAGCCAAGCTCTGCCTGCCTTTGCCAGCCTAGGCCTCCACTCAATGCTACGAAGTTTCAATTATAAAAGATACATAATCCCAAGGCAGCCACAGAACTGGAGAGAGCAGAGGCTAGGGTTGCCCGGGCGATTGAATAAACTAAACTTCTGCAGCCCTAGCGCCTAGGCCTCCACTCTAGGCTACAAAGTTTCAAATAGAAATGGCTTTCACCATGGAGCAAGCAGAAGGCTTGGCTCTTCTCTAGGCCTCAAAGTTTCAATTGTAGAACATAAATTAATCCGAGATCCCAGGGCCTCCACTTGGGTCGCTGGGAGACATGGATGGCCTGCAAACCACCACAGGCCGCTTTCCCACACTGCCCCACACCACAAGGGAACCCCAACTCTGATCCAGGACACCCTTCAGGGCAAACCAACCAGCACCCACCCATGCATCAGCCCTCTATTCTATCTAATAAAAGAGTAATACACAGATTGACCATCAGTTCAACACACAAGAGGGCTGCTCCCATGTGGTCAAAGATCCTGTCCCCATTTGGACACAAGATGGCCACCACACAATGACCAGCAGGGGAGGGCCGTTGGAAGGTTCCAGGCCTGCAAGAGAGGACAGTTGTGATCCATCAGGCCATCAGGAGATGGCAGTGGGGAGGGAACAGGCCTGCAAGGGAGGGCAGTTGGGGGTGATCAAGCCTGCAAGGGCAGTTAGGGGTGACCAGGCAGGCAGAGGAGGAAAGTTGGGGATAAACAGGCTGGCAGGGGAGCAGTTAGACATCAATTAGGCTGGCAGGGTAGTGGTTAGCAGGTGATCAGGCTGGCAGGCAGAAGTGGTTAGGGGCAATCAGGGAGGCAGGCAGGCGAGCAGTTTGGAGCCAGCAGTCCTGCATTGTGAGAAGGATGTCAGACTGCCCGTTTAAGCCCGATCCCAATCAGGCTTAAACGGATAGTCAGACATCCCTCTAGGGGTCCCAGATTGGAGAGGGTGCAGGCTGGGCTGAGGGACACTCCCCCTGCCCACCGTGCACAAATTTCATGCACCAGGCCTCTAGTCCTATATAATAAAAGTATAGTATGCAAATTGTCCCCTCCACCTGGAATTCAACTGGGAGTTCAACCAGAGGACTTGGCTGTATCCCCTTCCCCCCCAACAAGCCTGGGCAGATTGGTCGGGCCAGCCAGACCCCCACCTGTGCAAAAATTTGTGCACTGGGCCTCTAGTATACATTTAAATGTTACCAAAAAAGTTTCATTTTTGAACATCCATGTCTTTGTTATCACTGTCTTTCTCAGTTACTTAGTCTAGTTGTCTAGACATCACTTTTTACTTCTAAGTTGTCTGAGATATACTTTTTGAGTCCATTGATGATGCTTCCACAGGAAATTTATTCCAGGTTTCCCATTTGTTATCTCCACAACATAACTACTTGCTGTAATACTTTAAAAAATGAACTTAAAATTTGTTTATAATAATCTCCAATATCTCATACAGCCAAGAGTAATAAATCTGTATTATTTGACCCTTTTCTTGTTTAATCACATTTTATCTAGTCTCTAGAGCAATCCCAATTAGCACTGTGATTGCTACTTCCTGGTGAATCTTCTCCAAATAGTATTTAATTTTTCTAAGTACTAGTAATTGAGACAGCACTCAGTAACTAGGAGAAATCCATGGTACTCCAGAAGTATTCAGCACCAGGAATAAATAGAAATTTGGGGTATTTTGAGGTAAATACAGTTTTAGAGCCATCTTCTTAGTCTGATTAATTGCTTTAATGAACATAATATGTTGAGGCCATGAGAGTTCCTCTAAAGTGAATTGTAGCTGTGGCTGAGTAAAGATTCCCCCAATTGGATAATGTAGAAACTCTGTTAGATTGAGTTTCAGCTTTTTTTCAGTCTCTTGGAAAACCAACAGTATTTTTTAACTCCTAAAGAAGTCTTGATCTGCATATCCTGTTTTAATCAGGACTCTATATATGAGACTTTGAAGATCAAGGATATCCAGAGGGGCTGTGATTTTGAATCAGAGCCCTGCCACTCTTTCATAATACCAGCACTCTGGTAAAGCTCATAGTATAGAGAGAAGACTTTAGTCAAATCATTACTACTAAAAGGGTAATAGGCAAATTGATCAGGATGCCTTCACCCCCAATAGCAGGCTGCGGGGGTGACAAGGCTGGCAGGGAGATAATGAAGGACAACCAAAAGACTGAATAGCAGGCTGCGTAGGGCGACTAGAACAGCAGGGGGGTTAGTGAGGGATGACCAAATGACTTAACAGCAGGCTGTGTGGGGTGACCAGGCCAGCAGGGGGAGACAGTGAAGGGTCACCAGGCAAGTGGTGGCGGGGGTGGGCGGGGGAGGGAGCAGCTGGAGGCAACAAGGCTGGCAGGGGTGGGGGAAGTTGGGGACAACCAGGACAGCAAGAGGAGAAGTAAGGGGCAACCAGGCTGGTGGGGGGGGGGCAGTTAGGGGCAACTAGGCTGGTGGAAGAGCAATTAGGGGTGACCAGACCAGCAGGGGGGGCAGTTGGGGGCAACCAGGTTGGCGGTGGGGCAGTTAGGGGCAATCAGCAGGCAGAGGCAGTTAGGGACGATCAGGTAGTCAGGCAGGTGAACAGTTAAGAGCTAGTGGTCCCAGATTGTGAGAGAGATATCTGACTGCCGGAATTTCATGCACTAGACCTCTAGTAATATTACAAATAAATTAGTGGCCTGTTGCATTAAATTCATGCACAGGGGGTGTGTGCAGTGTCCCTCAGCCTGATCTGCACCCTTTCCAATCTGGGACCCCTCAAGGGAGGTCCGATTGCTGGTAAAATAAAATTGGTAAAATAAAAATCACTATTTTTATTCTCCTTTTTCCTTCTCAGCCTTTATTTAAACTTTGAAATTTATAAAAATTTCACTCCTATTTTCATTTCTTTACGTTCAGTATTATTTTGTATTAGTTTCAGCTTTTATATTAGTTACAGAATAGTGGTTAGACAATCATATACTTTACAAAGTGTTCCCTGATATTTCCAGTACCCACCTGGCATCATAACGTCATTACAACACTATTAACTGTATTCCCTATTTAAATAACAATAGATTTACAGGTTCCTTCCAATCTTTCTTTTGTGTTCCTTGCCCTTCCTTTTCTTTCTCACTTCTTTCCTCATTTTCTTTATACAGTATCTCAATTGGCCCTCAAAACTCAGCAAAGGCACTGGGACATGCTTAATCCATTTTACAGACCAGGAAACTGAGGCCAATTCCACTCGGCTGCAGAACTTGACTCAGTGCACAGGGAGCCCTCAGAGCCATGCTCTCTGCCCTTCCTAAGGGGCAGCTGCAGGGCAAACAGAGCAAACCCCTGTCAGGCTTCTGAACCTCATTCTCAAGCACCTCTTCATCGTGGTTGCTCACCATTCTTTCCTCTCCCCAAACTCCACCCCCATTCTTTCCTTCCTCCCATTTTCAGGAGCAGGTAGTAGGCTTTGCACGAACTGCACAGGTACATGCCGCTGTGGGTCAGGGCAGGGGAGGTGCAAGCTTGCTTTTGGGTCTAGGCAGGAGCAGGAGTCGCTGCCTTTCAAGTGCACAGGTGCCTGGCAGTTACTGGTCTCATCATGGATGGAAAGTGGCCTTCACCATGAGGGGCAATGGCTGCGGGGTGAGGCCTGGTTAGCACTGAGAGCTTTGCTGAACTGCTGCAGTTGGGTACCCAGCAGTGTGGTGCCCCTCCACTGAGGTGGCACTACCCCTCAACCCCCTCCTCAGGGCTGTGGGTCTATGCCCTTCAATCCGGGTATCCTTCCATGCCGGCAGTCATTGCCTCTTGTTCCCTGCCAGTACAACCAGTATCTTGGGGCCACTATAGGACCTCACTCTCTGTGGGTGAGGCAAGTCCCCCCTTACTGGCCCTCTGTCCCAGCCCGAGCCCTCACCAATGCACCCTGCCTCGGTACTGCTCTGTGCCCCTTGGTCCACCCACCTCCTGACCAGCCACTTCGCAGAAACTGTGGCTCTCACCCAGGAGCCACCCCTCAGGCAGAGGCCTTTCCATGCACCTGAAAACTGACAGCCATGGCGGCAATGGAGAAAGCTCCCCATGAGCCTGTGTGGAGATGCCTCTCTGCTGCGGCCCAGCTCCTGTCCCTGACACTCTAAGTCCCCACCCACCTGTGCCTGCTGCACACACAGTCTGTTGATTGGTCATTACTGTGATGGCATCCTGACCAATTTGCATATTATCCTATTACAAGTATAGACTAGAGGCCTGGTGTACGAAACTCATGCATGGGGCAAGGGGGTGTTCCTCAGCCCAGCCTGTGCCCTCTCCAATCTGGGACCCCTTGAGGGATGTCAAGAAGGACAGCCTTCTCACAATCCAGGACTGCTGGCTCCAAACTGCT